>CM077159.1:104071411-104750794 GCA_039583875.1 Platanthera guangdongensis
GATGGATGTGCTTTACCGCACTGGAGGATAGTCATGCTTCTTCCGTGGCGCATATTACCCGTGAGTTCATGGATCTGCAAACTCATTATCCACCACGGGGGGTGCTAGCGATGAGGAGTAGTTCTTTTCTTTAGTGTTGTATTGGGTCGAATATTTATGTATCTTTTCTTTGCAGTTTCTATGTATCTTTTATTTTTATTAAAAAATATATATCAAAAATTATGTTTTGCCTTAGTGTTTCATTTCAGGTCGAACTTGGTACAGATTTGGACTCCTCAGGGAAATTTTCTTTTTCTTTGCACTTTATTTTTCCACATTGGGGACAATGTTTTATTTAAGTATGAGGACATATTTCTCACTAGTTTAACTTCTTTTTCGCAAAACATACACAAAAATCAAAAAGAAATTAAAGTTTCAAATTTTATTTTTACTTAGTTTTTACAAAATACAAAAAAAATTCAAAAATATATCAAAATTTCAAAAAAAAAATAGAAAATCAAAAATTAAATTTCTTAGAAATGGACGTTTGAGATATCACCTCATCTTACATCCTAGTACCTGTGAGAGCCCTTCATAGGGTATACCTCGGGAAGTCTAAGATGTAAAAAAAATTAGGTTTAATTTTTAATTAGATAAGTCTTTATTTATTTATTTAATCATATGCAATATCCATAACATTCAACTTTTACATAGTGTTTAGAGATTTTTCATGCTTTAATTGAATTTTGAATTAGTGGTACCTCTTCGAGTTCTTACACCAGCTTGGGGATCTCCTATGATTTGATCAACCGGGTGATCCCTCAAGTGTCTGAGCTATAGAGTTCTTGCATCAGGAGATTCCACTGTTTTTGGAGTTACTTCTTCCACTTGGATAACTTCTTCATCTTGGTGATCGTCTTCTCCAATTGAGACTGGAGGAGTGATCTTGATGAACTTTGGAGCACTTTCCTCAACTGTCTTATCCATGCTTAATTCTTTCAGCTTTGAACCTTCATCTTCAACAAAAACACTGGAAGAGCTATTATGAAGCAAGCTCGTTTCATCAAATATAACATTAAACGACTCTTTTACCTCTAGAGTTTTCTTATTAAAGATTTTGTAAGACATACTATGGCTACTATAACCTAAGAAAATACCTTCAAAGTAATTTTCTCCAAACACGGTACAATGATATTTCGCATTATTAAGTACATAGCACTTGCAGCCAAAGATCCTGAAGTACGACACAGTCGGTCTCCTACCTTTCAGTAGATCATAGGGAGTCTTACGATGATTCTTGTTGATCAACGCTCTTGAAAGTCCACCTAGTGTCAACTATCTTCACCTAGGGGGGGGGGGGAATAGGTGACGTGCAGCGTTTTTGCGGAATTTAAAATTGTACCTGCACAAGAAAACAAAACAGCACAGCAAAGAAAGTACACAAGCAATTTATAGTGGTTCCCCGATTTGGGTACATCCACTTTCCCCCTCCGACCTATCTCCCAACACGGGACGACTCGGTCACTTCACCAACAGGATTGAAATCCAATCCTTGCACTATCGGAAGGAACCCTTCCACACGTAGGAGACAACACTCCCACAACACGGGTTGCACCCAACCCTTACAACTCGGAACCAACGTTCCTTTACAACAAAAATGAACTAGAATGTACAAGAAATACAAACTACTTTCGGAGACTAAGGTGTCCCTCTTCGTTTGATGACGTGTTCTAGAAGTCACGAACAGTCCACAACCCTAGATCTCACTTGGAGAGAATCTCCCCGAAACCGGCGGCGGCAAGAAGGGCAGTGGCTTGGTTCTCGGGATCGGCGGCGACAACGGTGTGCGACTGCTGTTCTTTGGAGATTCAAACTTCGTAGCAAAGCTAGCAAGCTCTTCCAACGGACATACTAGGATCAATCGTCTCAATCGATTCGGACGGGGAAGGTTTTCCCGATCAAATAATCAAGAGACAAAGGATCTCTGGTTAGACACGTGAGACGCTATGCTTGGCTAAGCTTCTGTCGCCGGGAGATCTGGAAGAAACCACGATCAAGGTCGGCAAACAACTTGCATGAGCGGCGACGGCGGCGGAGCAGGTTTCGCGATTTAGGTCACGTCGGCGGCTTGGCTTCGTATATTTTTCTGTCTGTGTCTACTGTTCAAAATACGCGAGTATTTATACAGTAGTATACCTTTTTATGAGCTTGTGGGTCCCACCAGAAGAAACCCTAATATTGGTTCAAAATCAGCGCCTCAACATTTGATCTGGTCCAGCGGGATCCAAAGAATCGCCTAAGGCAAAATCGGCGAGAATCGAAGGTGATTCTCGTCGAATCGGCGAGAATCGAAGGTGATTCTCGGCGATTCGGCGAGAATCAGCGGTGATTCTCGTCGATTTTGACTTAATGGCACGCTCCGATTAAGCCGGAAAGAGACGGCGAGAATCAGCCAGTGATTCTCGACGATTCGGCGAGAATCACTAGTGATTCTCGCCGAATCGGCGAGAATCACTTGGTGATTCTCGTCGATTCATACTTAGACGATTTTTCGTCCTTCCACCCATGAGCTGCTCTTTGACCCATCCTTGCTCCTTGTCTGCTCTTGCATGATCACGGCCATGTACTTGAAAATAAGTACACTCCAATAGAGAGAGTACACGTAGGCCAACACAATGATCTGCTCAACGAGGGATTACGTCGTGCAGACCCGTGTATATTGACCTACTGCACCCTGACATTGGTGTGCACTTAGCGTGGAAAAACTGCATGCACAACTTGAAATATTTTATCAAATACATTGTCTATTTACCTTAGCTTGTTCAGGGGTTCTTCAAATCAGGTACGTTGTGGATACAATACCCAACAATCTCCCCCTATTTGAAGAAACCTAAACCCTACAAGATAAGGTGAATAAAGCGTATGGGAATGAAGATCATAACCTGGAAATTGAGTTGAGAGAGATATTCATTACCGATACCAATTTCTTGAGAGGAAAATTTGGAGCCACCTTAGCATTAGCCGAGAGGGTAATCTCCCCCTTTTCGGCTTCTGCAAATCTGGGTCTGTAGCATTTGACCCCTTGCTCCCCCTCAGTTCTTGCACCTGTGCTCACACTTGAGTTCCTGGCAGAGGCTCCCCCTAGAAGCACGAGCCTGGAGCTTCTGTAGTCTTCATTCCTCATAGTTTAGTATCCCTAATTCAGTTTTGAAAAGACTGAACTTGGCTTCGTCTAAGGGCTTTGTGAAAATATCTGCAATCTGCTTGTCCGTGGGGACATAACAAAGAGAGATGTCCTTGTTCTCCACGTGCTCCCGAATGAAGTGGTAGCGCACTTCAATATGCTTCGTTCTGCTGTGCGATACCGGATTGTTGGCAATTGCAATTGCACTGGAGGAGTCGCAGTACATTGGTACTTCCTTGAACTGAAGGTCGTAGTCGGCTAACTGGTTTCTGATCCATAGGAGTTGTGCGCAACAGCTGCCTGCCGAGATGTACTCAGACTCTGCTGTGGAGGTAGTGACACAATTCTGCTTCTTGCTGTTCCATGAGATAAGCCTTCTTCCGAGGAATTGACACGTCCCGAAAGTGCTTTTCCTGTCATCCCTACTCCCTGCAAAATCATCATCTGAAAAACCTATTAGCTTGACATCATTGTTTCTCGGGTACCACAAGCCAAGATTGGGAGTACCTTTAAGGTATCTTAGAATTCGCTTTGCAGCGACATAGTGAGATTCCTTAGTGTTCACCTGATATCTGGCACAAACACATGTGGAGAACATGATATCCGGTCTACTGGCAGTAAGGTAGAGCAGAGATCCAATGATGCTTCTGTATTTGGTTTCATCAAAAGGTTTACCTTTCTCATCCTTATCCAAAGACATAGTGGATCCCATTGGAGTCCTCATAGAGGTTTCACTCTCCATGCCGAATTTCTTGAGGAGTTCATTTGTGAACTTCGTCTGAGAGATGAAGATTCCATCCTCAGACTGTTTCACTTGAAGTCCCAAGAAATACTTTAGCTCTCCCATACTGCTCATTTCAAACTTTCCTTGCATAAGTTTAGAAAACTTTTTGCAAAGATTGTTGTCCCGTTTAGTCCGAATATAATGTCATCGACTAGATTTTGGCACCAGCAAAATCTTGCCTTTGACTTCCCTGAGAAACAATGTCTTATCTATTTCTACCTCTAGAGAACTTGTTCTCAAGAAGAAAACTAGATAAAGTCTCATACCAAGCTCGTGGAGCTTGTTTTAAACCATATAGAGCTTTATTAAGAAATATACATGATTGGGATAAGTAGGATTGACAAAACCTGGGGGTTGAGCGACGTATACTTCCTCTTTCGGTCTCCGTTCAAGAATGCTGATTTCACATCATTTGATAGACTGTGAATCCTTTGTGCGAAGCATACGCCAGGAACAATCTGATTGCCTCGAGCCTTGCCACTGGTGCAAAGGTCTGGTCGAAGTCAATCCCCTCCTCTTGTCTGTAGCCTTGAGCCACACCAGCCTGACTTGTTCTTTATGATGACACCATGTTCATCCAGTTTGTTTCTGAAGATCCATTTGGTGCCAATCACATTCTGCTTGTGTGGTCTGGAACAGCGTCCAAACGTTGCATCGTTCGAATTGATGTAGTTCATCTTGCATGGCCAAAATCCATGTCGCATCTTTGTTCGCCTCGTCGAACTTCTTTGGCTCAACCTGTGAAAGGAAGTTAAGATGCAAATCTCGTTAATAGTACCTCTTCGAGTTCTGACACCGTAACAAGGATCTCCGATGATCTGATCTCTAGGATGATCCCTCACGTGCCGGGCTCTAAGTATGGCGTCTGGAGCTTCGACCACTTCTTGGGCTTCTCCTTCTTCTAGGAGATTTGTTCCATTTTTGATCTTCAACATTCCCATTGGACGTTGAGGTGGAAACTTTGACGTACTTAGGGTTTCATCTTTAGCGGTCTCATCGAGACCCAGCTTTCAAGTCGTGCACCTGCATCTTCAAGAATACCACTGGAAGAATTGCTGTTAAGCAAACTTCCTTCATCAAATACAACATTAATTGATTCTTCTACCACTAGGGTTTTCTTATTGAAGACCCTATATGCCCGACTGTGGGAACTATAGCCCTGAATATGCCTTCGAAGCATTTTTTCACACCAAATTTAGTACGCGGGTACTTCCCATTATTCAGTACATAGCATCTGCAACCAAAGATCCTCAAGTAGGACATGGTTGGTTTCCTGCCTCTCAGTAGCTCATAAGGCGTCTTACGATGATGCTTGTTGATCATGCTCGGTTTTGTACATGACAAGCTGTATTGACAGCCTCTGCCCAGAAGTATTCTAGGAGAGAAGCGTCTTTCAACATTGTCGTGCAGGCTTCAATGAGAGTTCTATTTCTCCTCTCCGCAAACTCCATTTTGCTGAGGAGTGCGCGGGGAGGAAAACTCATGAAAGATACCTTGTTCTTCACAAAACTCTGTCATAGCACCAGATTCGAATTCTGTTCCATGGTCACTTCTGATTTTGACCACTGAGCAGTTAAATTCGTTCTGAACCTGCTTGACAAAACTAGTGAAGATGTCAAACGTATCCGACTTTCGTTTTAAGAAGAACACCCATATAAACCGAGAATGATCATCAACTATCACTAGCGTATAGGTCTTGCCTCCCAAGCTATGAACCTGCATGCCAAATGGGCAAACAGACTCGGGCTACCTTTAAGAGCATTGCAGACAAAGACTCTTCCCGATGTCTTTACCTTCTACATATGGACAGGGGCTATCTTTGATGCACTTGATAACGGGAGCATCCCTTACTAAGTTTTTAGAAAACAGCTTACTAATTGTTTTGAAATTAATATGTGCCAATCTCTTGTGCCATTGTTCACAAAGAGATGCACTGCCTGTTGCCACAAGGCATACGGGGGTAGATGAATCTAAACTGAGAAAATTTAAGCAGAAGATATTTCTGCTCCTAATGCCTGTTAATACCGTCTCAGAAGAGGCACATGATATTATCAGACATATATCCTTGCAGAACTTAACATCATAACCTTTGTCACATAACTGACTTACACTGATCAGGTTATGGTTTAACCCTTCAACATAAGCCACGTCGGTGATAGAGATTATACCATTGGAAATCATACCGTAACCTCTGGTGACTCCTCCATCTGACCCTCCAAAGATGACTTTGGGTCCATTCTCAACTGGAGTGTAATCACGCAGCAGACTTCTTGTCCCAGTCATATGCCGGGAGCATCCACTGTCCAAGTACCATATTGGCGTTTTGGTGGTCTTTGGACATTCCTGCAAAACAAAATTAATTTCCCTTAGGAACCCAATCGAACTTGGGTCCTAGATTCCTGGTTAGCATACTCCCCCTCGGTTGGTTAACCTTACGAGTGGTCGGCCTCGCAGTGCTAACATAGGGAGTCTCGTTATACCTCGGGTTAAACCAACAATCCACGGCAAAGTGACCAACTTTGCCACAACACCAACAGTCAAATATATTGTACCTCTTCCTAGGCTCCTGCCTTACCCTGGGAATGGTGGGTACAGCCGGGGCCTTGGATCTGGAGGTGGAGGCCTCATAGTGATTGCAGTCACATGACTTCTTCACCTTCTGTTTCGTCAGTATAACAGGCTTGACTCTTGGTGCCTGCTTTCCATTATGGCTGCTAGAGAATTGACCATAATTTCCCATGTGTATTTCCTCATAAGGTGCCTTGAAGGCACTCTCACCGAAGTTTCAGGGAAAGGTCCAACCATCATATCGGATCTTTGGCTTTGCAACCGAGGGCCGGAAATGATGACCAAAGGTTGATTCAAAGTCAAGTTGGTTGTAAGGAAAGCTAGGCTTTCTGAACGCAACAGGACTGAGCGGAGCCTTTCCCTTTTCAGCAGCAGAGGCCTTCTTGGCAGCCTTATTCTTCCTCTGGTTCCTGTTTCTCCTGGATGAGGAACCAGATACCCCTACATGCCCCAAGCCAGCTCCTTTGGCTGGAGCAGAGAAGGTATCAACTACTGGAAGAACTGTTTTTGGCATAGAGAAGCTCTTGACGATCTTCCTTTCTTCCGCAAGTTGTTCTTCCAACTTGTCGACTTCCTCCTGCTTAAGATCAAGGAGCTTAAGAGACTCTGAATGCTTTGAAGTCAGGTCAAGGTGCTCCTGTCGGAGAGAAATCAAACTGGTGATTTCTTCCCTTAGGGAGACACTCTCACCCTTAAGGAATTTCACTTCCTTTTTCTCAGCCTTCAATCTCTTACGACACTCCTTGAAAGTGTTGACCAGAAGCTCATACTTCTCGAGGAGCTCCGCTTCACGGGCCGAAAGGCTATCCTCAGGGTCATCATCCTGAGACTCAGGATCAGATTCAGAGTCGGAGAGAGGGGTATGAGCTTTTACCTTCCCAATAAATGGGGGACATTCTCCTTCTGAGTCGGAGCGACCCACCAGCCCGAAGTAAGCTTCCTCATCATCACTGTAGTCTGAGGAATCAGACTCACTCAGTGTCTTTGGCCTTTTGGCGATGTAGCTCCACTCTTTCTTCTTATCTCTAGAGGATTTGTGCTCCTCTCCTTTCCCTTTTTCTCTCTTGCCTTGGTAGCAGTCGGCCACGACGTGTCCTGGCTTATTGCATCCAAAACAAATAATGTCAGAGGAGCAATGTTTGTTCGGTTTAGAAGCATACCTGTCAGAAGAGTATTTTTTCTTCTGATGCCTAGAGGAGGAGCCGTCTTTCTTTCTTTGATTTCTCATCTTGAGGAACTTCTTGAATTCTCGGGTGATGAGGGAGAAATCCTCCTCCGACAGCTCTGAGTTGGAGGAGCATGGCTCGGAGTCCTCCTCCTCATCCTTTTTCTTGGCACGGTATGAAACCGCACCCTTGCCTTTTCTGGAGTGAATGGCTTTTAGAACCACAGTCTTTTCTTTGGCAGCAGCCTTCTCTGCTTCTTCTTCTGCTTTCCTGGTGTTCAGTTGAAGCTCATAGGACATCAGCTTCCCAAACAGAATTTGCGGGTCTGTTTCAGCTAGTCTGCCAAACTCTCGGATGGCGCAGATCTTTGTGTCCCATTCCTTAGTAAGGGACCTAAGGAATTTATCATTAAGTTCACCATCAGTGAACACTCGTCCATATCCTTTGAGGGCATTGACAATCTTGAGATAGTTCTCAAAGGTGACTCCGATCTCTTCCTTAGGCCCTTGTCTGAAGGCCTCATATTTCTGGTTCAGAAGGGATCTCCGATCATCCCTCACTTCATCAGTGCCCTCCATTAGGATAATCAGGCAGTGCCAGATCTCCTTTGTTGTCCTGCAATTGCAGAAGTTCTGCATCATTGAGTCATCGACCGCGCTGACCAGAATGTTCTGCGCCTTCTTGTCAAGTCCCACCAGCACCATCTCGTCCTTGTCCATTTCAGAAATTTTCTTTGGCACTATCTTGGTAGGATCTATGGTGGAGACCTTACTGGGGACATAAGGTCCCTCCTCCACGATCATGAAGAGTCGAGGATCAACTTCTTCCATGTAGAACCTGATCCTTTCCTTCCAGATAGGAAAGTTGAGCCTAGTGCACACTAGGATCTTGCCTGTGAACTTGAGCCCGTCCATAGTAGATGTTTGCCTTCTTCTTGACACTAGCGGCAGGATTCTACTCAAGGTAATAACCTTTTTGATGAGAAACCTCGCTTTGATATCACTTGAAAGTCCACCTAGTGTCAACTATCTTCACCTATGGTGGGGGGGAATAGGTGACGTGCAGTGTTTTTGCGGAATTTAAAATTGTACCTGCACAATAAAACAAAACAGCACATCAAAGAAAGTACACAAGCAATTTATAGTGGTTCCCCGATTTGGGTACATCCACTTTCCCCCTCCGACCTATCTCCAAACACGGGACGACTCGGTCACTTCACCAACAGGATTGAAATCCAATCCTTGCACTATCGGAAGGAACCCTTCCACATGTAGGAGACAACACTCCCACAACACGGGTTGCACCCAACCCTTACAACTCGGAACCAACGTTCCTTTACAACAAAAATGAACTAGAATGTACAAGAAATACAAACTACTTTCGGAGACTAAGGTGTCCCTCTTCGTTTGATGACGTGTTCTAGAAGTCACGAAGAGTCCACAACCCTAGATCTCACTTGGAGAGAATCTCCCCGAAATCGGCAGCGGCAAGAAGGGCGGCGGCTTGGTTCTCGGGATCGGCGGCGACAACGGTGTGCAGTTACTGTTCTTTGGAGATTCAAACTTCGTAGCAAAGCTAGCAAGGTCTTCCAACAGTCACACTAGGATCAATCGTCTCAATCGATTTGGACGGGGAAGGTTTTCCCGATCAACAAATCAAGAGACAAAGGATCTCTGGTTATACGCGTGAGACGCTATGCTTGGCTAAGCTTCTGTCGCCGGGAGATCTGGAAGAAACCACGATCAAGGTCGGCGAACAACTTGCGCGAGCGGCGACGGCGGCGGAGCAGGTTTCGCGATTTAGGTCACGTCGGCGGCTTCGCTTCGTATATTTTTCTGTCTGTGTCTACTGTTCAAAATACGCGAGTATTTATACAGTAGTATACCTTTTTATGACCTTGTGGGTCCCACCAGAAGAAACCCTAATATTGGTTCAAAATCACCGCCTCAACATTTGATCCGGTCCAGCGGGATCCAAAGAATCGTCTAAGGCAAAATCGGCGAGAATCGAAGGTGATTCTCGTCGAATCGGCGAGAATCGAAGGTGATTCTCGTCGATTCGTCGAGAATCAATGGTGATTCTCGTCGATTTTGACTTAATGGCACGCTCTGATAAAGCCGGAAAGAGATGACGAGAATCAGCCAGTGATTCTCGACGATTCATACTTAGACGATTTTTCGTCCTTCCACCCATGAGCTGCTCTTTGACCCATCCTTGCTCCTTGTCTGCTCTTGCATGATCACGGCTCTGTACTTGAAAATAAGTGCACTCCAATAGAGAGAGTACACGTAGGCCAACACACTGATCTGCTCAACGAGGGATTACGTCGTGCAGACCCGTGTATATTGACCTACTGCACCCTGACATTGGTGTGCACTTAGCGTGGAAAAACTGCAAGCACAACTTGAAATATTTTATCAAATACATTGTCTATTTACCTTAGCTTGTTCAGGGGCTTCTTCAAATCAGGTACGTTGTGGATACAATACCCAACAGCTCTGTTTTGCACGTGACAAGCTGTATTGACGGCCTCAGCCCAGAAGTACTCTAGTAGAGAGGAATTCTTCAGCATTATAGTACATGCTTCAATGAGTGTTCTATTCCTTCTCGCTGCAACTCCATTTTGTTTTGGAGTACACAGGGAGGAAAACTCATGAAAGATACCTAAACTTTCACAGAATTCTGTCATGCCACCCGATTCGAATTTTGTTACGTGGTCACTTCTGATTCTGACCACTTAGCAGTTTAATTCATTCTGGATTTACCTGACAACGTTTGTGAACACATCAAGGGCATCTGACTTTCATTTTAAAAAGAACACTAAAGTAAAATGTGAGTGATCATCAACAATTACCAGCATATATGACTTACCTCCTAAGCTACAAACTTGCATTTGTCTGAATAAGTCCATGTGCAGTAAATACAAACACCTTGAGGAATCCTTATCAGCAATGACCTTAAAGGTAGCCCTTTGTCTTCTTGATCATCTGGCATGCGTGACATGGACTCTCTTTAATGCACTTAATAGTAGGTGCATCATGTACTAAGTCTTGAGAAAATAACATATTAAGGGTTTTAAAATTATTTGTGCAAGCCTCTTGTGTCATTGATCACAAAGAGATGCACTTTCTTTTGCAACAAAACATAATGGGGTAGAAGTGTCTAAACATAGAAAATTAAGACAAAATATATTTCTACTCCTTGTGCATGTTAATATCGTCTCCATAGTAGAGGCCAACTTTATCAGGCACTAATCCTTAGAAAAGATAACAATAAATCTTTTATCACATAATTGACTTATGCTGATCAGATTATGTTCTAATCCTTTCATATAAGACACATCAGTGAATGAAACTATACCGTTAGAAATTGTATCGTAGCCTTTTGTGATTCCCCAGTCAGAGCCACCAAAGATAACCTTTGGACCGCCTTTGACTGGAGTATAATTCTGAAATAGGCTTCTTGTCCCGATTATATGCCGAGAGAATCCACTGTACAAATACTAGATAGGCGTTTTGTTGTCCTTTGGACATACCTGTAAAAATAAATCAGTTGACCTTAGGGACCTAAATGCATTTGGGTCCTTGGTTCTTGGTCAGCATACTCCCCCTAAGAACATTAGCCTTGCGAGTGGTCTGTCTCATATGATTAATTTGAGGAGTTTCAAAATTTCTGGGATTAAACCCGCAATCCACAACAAAGTGACCAGCTTTTCAGCAACACCAGCAGTCAAACCTATTGTATCTTCTCTAGGTCTCTTGCTTGATCTTTTGAACATGTGATCTAACAGGAGCAGCAGAATTAGAGGTAGAAGCTTTATGATGATGGTGCTCACAAGGCTTGTGCACCTTATTTTCCTTATGTATAACGGGCTTGGCTTTAGGTGTCTTCTTGTTTTATGGCCATAAACATATGGACCATAACTCCGTATTTGGATTTCTTTGTAAGGTGCCTTAAACACACTTTCACCATAGTTGCAGGGATGGGTCCATCGTTGGTACCGTGACTTAGGCTCTACATAAGTAGGCTTGGTAAATTGACCATATGATGAATCAAAATCAAACTCGTTTGTTGGGAAGATTACCTTCTTAAACAAAGTTTGATCTAGATGGGCCGTTCCCTTCTCTTTAGCTAAGGATTTCTTGGAAGCCATATTTTTCCTTTGAGCCTTGTTCCTCCCAGATGATTTACTAGGAACAGCCTCATGGCCTAAGCCCGCTCCTTTAGCCTGAGCAGAGAATTCAACAACAAATGGAAGCATTGTCTTGGGCTTGGAGAAACTTTCAACAAGTCTCTTTTCAGCGACAAGTTGTTCTTCCAACTTCTTGATGATTTTATCTTTCAGGGTAAGGTGCTCGAGAGCTTTGTTGTATTCTTTGACAGCAGCATCAAATTCTTTTCTGAGTGAGTCCATTCTTGCGACTTCCTCCCCCAGATTGATCTCCTAAGCCTTAAGGGATTTTATTTCCTTGGCCTGAGTTCTAACAACTTTTCTACATCGGCCATAGACCTTGATCAGCTCTTTATACTGACCCATGAGTTCTAATTCATCATCAGAGGAACAGTCTTCATGATCATCATCAGGAGCATCAGACTCTGAAAGAATAGTATGAGAATTTTCCTCCCCTTGAAATTGAGGGATAACTTCTTCATTGTCGGAGTGAGCCATTAGCCCGAAGTAGGCTTCTTCATCCTCACTTGACTCAGATGAGTTAGTGTCATTGAGGGTCTTCTGCTTCTTTGTTATTAAGATCTTCTCCTTCTTCTTGCTATGGAAGGATTTTCATTCTTCTTTTCTTCCACCCTCTTTTTTCTTGTGAGGGCATTCGACGATCACGTGACCTGGCTTATTACAGCAATATCACACAATGTCAGTAGTAATATATTTGTTCTATCTAGATTTATACCTGTCATTTGTGTGTCATTTCTTTTGTTGATCACCATCGTGAAGTGATCTTCTGTAAGAGGAGTCTTTGACTCTCATCTGTTTCTTATTACTAAGAAACTTCTTGAATTGTCTGCTGTGAAAAGGAAACTCTCCATCAGATAACTCTAAGGCCGAGGTGCTTGTCTCTGAGTCTTCTTCTTCACTTTCTTCCTGAGTGGGAGCAGGAGATGCTGCTTTAGCCTTCCTTGAGCTGTTTGCCTTCAGTGTAACAGACTTCTCTTTTGATGAAGATCTGCTACCCTCTTCTTCAGCCTTTCTTGCATTGATTTGAATCTCATAGGACATAAGCTTTCCGAAGAGATTCTGGGGGTCAGTTTTGGTAAGTCTCCCGAACTCTGTGATGGCACAAATCCTGTTGTCCCATTCCTTGGTTAAGGATCTTAGAAACTTGTCATTTAGTTCTCCGTTTGTGAAAATCCATTCATAGCTCTTCAGGCCGTTGACGATCTTGAAGAAGTTCTCAAATGTATCAACTATTGTGTCCTTGGAGCCCTTCTTGAAGGCCTCATACTTCTGGTTCAGAAGAGATCTTATGTCATCCCTTACTTCGTCGGTACCTTCCATCAGAATGATCAAAGACTACAATATTTCATTAGTAGATTGGCAGTGAATAAGGTTCTGCAACATTGAATCATCTACTGCACTTACGATGATATTTTTAGCTTTCTTGTCTAGAGAGACAAGGGCAATCTCATCTTTGTCAAGATCCATCAGTTTCTTTGGTACTTTTCTGGTTGGATCAATAGTGGAGGCTGTCATGAGAACATGGGGGCCTTCTTCCACTTTCATGAAGATGCATGGATCAACAACTTCCATGAAGAATTTTATCCTTTCTTTCCACATAGGAAAGTTAGTCTTGGTGCACACCGGAAGCCTTTTGAAATCCATAGATCTGTCAATGCTTGATTATCTTTACGATAACTAGAAGTAGATCTGTTCAAGGTGTGAACAACAACCACCCTCTGATACCAATTGAAAGTATCTAGTTGTCTATCTAAATCACCTAGAGGGGGGGGGGGGTGAATAGGTGAGATCTGTGTCTTTTGCAGAATAAAAATTTGAGAGAGTTTAACACAACAAGCAATCATGCACAAACCAGACGACATAAGGAATTATAGTGGTTCCCCAATCTTGGGTACGTCCAATCTCCACCTCACCAATCTAGCACCACGACTAGCCTTTGCCACTTCACTATATCTCGGTTTAAAACAATCCTACCGTAAGACCCCCCTCCCCCTTTTTCTTTTTCAAACCCGGGGTTCTTATGCCCAGAACCGCCGTTTTGCAGTGGCCCCGACACTCGGGAAGGCCGCCACTACAAAATGCCGATTCTACCGGCCTTTTCGATCATCGAAGAGAGAGCGGTAATCATAAACTAAATTATAATTGAGTCCACAAACATCATATGAAAATGAGAAACCACCACAAGTCCATAAATATAGAAAAAAGAGTACTGCAATAGAACAATACAAATTAAATATAAACGGGCTCAAGCCCGGTACATCAAATCCTCACTACAAACACTCGCGGAAGCTAAGTAAACTAATCACTCACGGAGCTGGTCACCGGTGCTCCGGTACTAGACTGGCCCACCTCCAAGAGCACCGTACTCCGCTGGTGCTGTATCCCCTGTTGCTGCTCCCTGTCTCCCGTCCGGAGCCCCTGTAATGTTGTGGTCCGAAAACCATTAGTCATAAAGACTAAGTCCTATCATCCCCTACCCCTCCCCCATGGATCCTAGGCACCGAGCGGGGAGGAGGAAAGGGAAGCTATGAAGGTGGAGAGTAAGCAAAGCAGGTGACGACGGAACTATTCTAGCGGTTAATTTATAATGTATAAACAGCTAAAGAAGAAAGGTACAAACTAGCAGTTCTACAATAGTAAGCAGTAAAGTAAACAAGTAGAGTAAAGTAATATATGTAAGAAAGACGAAGTAAGAAGTAAGTAACCTTAACTTATATGAATACTCATACAAACTTATAAGTTAAGGGGTCTTCTGTAAGACTCCCATCGTATAAAAAGTGTAACGCCCCGAAACTCAAAAGAGCAACGGGAGCCATTTTGAGCCAAGTTTGGTATTTGGCAAGGGGCACACGGCCTGGGACACGGGCCTGTCCCAAGGCGTGTCGAGCTTGGGTCGACGACCTGGCCGTGTGGACGATGAAATTTGGAGTCGATGATCGTTGAGCAGTAAACACGGCCTGGGACACGGGCGTGTCATAGGACGTGTGTGTCTCGGGTGGTTGGCCGATTTTATTCACAGGTGAAACACGGCCTGGAAGCCCAGGCGTGTTCAATGGTGACATGGCCATGTCAATTGGGATATAGGCGTGCCCAATACACGTGGGTGTCTCGGGTCGCTGATGGCCTATTCGATGGAGGAACACGGCCGGGAACACGGCCGTGTACTGGATGACATGGGCGTGTCAGGTCAAACACGGGCATGTCAGGTGCAGGTATAATTTTCGAGACGCATTAATTTCGACGACGAATGGGCGACATGGCCCTGGACACAGGCATGTCACAGGCCGTGTTCGGCCCAGATTTTGCATTTCAGGCCTGAATCGTGGCCGTTCGTTTCTTTAATTTGGGATCCGACGACTGGGAGCTGCTAGTGCTTGGATATACCCTGGATTGGGCCTTTGAAACCCTCATTCCACTTGAGTGGTTCTCTTTCTAAGTCTAGAGAGAGGGGAGAGCAAAGGAGTAAGAAGAAGCCTAGATCCGGTCACCGGCGGAGCTTCGGAGCTCTAAATCGCGAGCCGACTTCGGATCTACGGAGGTAAGGAGATTGTGGTGCTTTTCATCCGCGTACATTTCCATGGCACCAAGGAAGAATGCTAGGGTAACGATTCTCTACTTGAGCATGTGAAGCTCTACTTCTTTTGCATAGGCAAGCCCACTCTCGCGAGTTTGCGGTGAGTTTGAGGAGTTCCTTCGGGTAGACATGAATAGTCCCCGTTGTGTACATGTAGAGTCCGTAATCGAGAACGAATATAGACATGTTGTGTGAAGCCTACCCGGATAAGTTGGTCTGGATCGGTGATGTTATATTGCATAAATGTCCAGAGAAGACTCCGTGCGAATGTTTGTTTTTCGGGTTTTCTATGCGGTAGATTGCAACAGGGATCCTTGGGGATTAACTCCAAGGTGCACTCGGAAAATTGGGCGGATGCGTGATTCTGCTAATATGGTGGCCTGGGAGCCAACTTGAACATAACTGGGTTATGTGAACTGTGTGACGGAAACGGGACTCGGGGAGTTTTGACCCGCGCATATGGCTTAAATTGACGTTGCGACGTGAGCAATGGGTCATGTGGAACCGTACCCATTCTATGTCGTTCGGTGTGAGTCGTTGGCATAAATGAGGGTCTTTGGTGGTCTATGGCTTAAATTGACGTGACCCATGCCGGGAAGACAAAATGCTCATAGTTTGGCCGTCAAAGTGGCGGTGGTGAGGCCGAGGTGTCTATGGATTAAATTGACGTGACATTGACCGGTTCATCTAGAATGTGCCCTGAGTGTACGGGGTGTGTGGCAGTGCGTGCCCACGCCTGTGATGTAGTGTAATTTTTATACTACTTGGTTATGCTGATAAAGTGTAGGGAAGGAGCATCGTCGCCCCAAGTTGGGGCCGGAATCATTATAATTTGGTCAGCATTGCTGACTGTTGCTTTGGTTTGCCACCGTTGCGGTGGATTGTGCTTGCAGGTGCTGGGAGACGAGCCATAAATAGTGGGCTAAAGCTCAAGTTGCAGTGCCGGCCCTCGAAGGCTTAATGCTTAGTGTTTTCTTTTACTCATGTATGGTCGTCCTGCGTGCCGAGGTTTGGAAAACATTTCTATTTGAGTAAACAATTATAAGGCCTTAAGGCCATTGTACTTGTGTATTTGTACGTTCATTCTGTGGCTTGTTAGTGGATATTCATGCAAGTGTTGGGTTCTTTATTAATGTAACCATTAAAATTGCTTCCGCTAGAATGCTATGTGTAGGACGTTGATATTAGTTGGATGATTTCCATTGAGTAACCGCTCGGTCTATCTGTGGTATATGACATCGGGCCCCGGCTGGACCTACTGTTATATGCTATGTGACGGATAGGAGGTGTTACAATTTGGTATCAGACTACTGGTTTCTGTCAGGCTTAAATGAATTCGTGGACGAATTCTTTTTAAGGGGTGGTGAGCACATATATGTGCGTCATCGTTATAACATCAAAAGAACCCATGAATGTCCACTTAGGAATGAAAATACACGCGTTTGAAGAACTTGCGTGTTCCTATAATTGCTTTTCACAATTTTGTATGGTCGCTTAACGGTGTTTTGTATAACTATAGGTGATCAGAAGCGGTGTTGGGCCGTCAGAACATCCGATTTATGAGGATTATAGTGCACCTGGTGACGTCCCTGCAACCCCTCCCTCTACTGAAACCATAAGAATGGTGGTGGAAGCAGTGTTCGCTACGATTGGTGCACAAAATGAAAGACGTGTGCAGTCCCCTATTTTTGAGGTAATTCCAATGCCGGGTGGTGTGATGGAGCAAACGACATTTATATGACCGTTGGGTCAGCAGTTGAACATGCTTTTAGTGGACGGTACGCACTCAGTTGAGGAATATTTGCAAGCATTTCTGATGATAAGACGCTACCCGTGCTCTGAAGTGGAGAGCGAGCAGTCAATGGTCGATAGGTTTTATAATGGCCTACGTGGCGAATTACGAGTTTTACTGCTAGGACCAAAACTATTGGGCTTCCGATCCTTGGTGGAATCGGCTAGATCTTTGGAAGTAGATTTGACAAAAGTCAATCGGACGTCGGAGTTCAGGGTACTAGACTCTCCCGATTCTGCAAAGTCTGCATACCGAAGGAGGAGGAACAAGGAGTCTAAAATGTCTACTGGTCAGGCTCCATATGGTTGTTTTAAGTGTGGCAAGGAAGGGCACTTTCCCGAGATTGTCGGAATGGTGCTCTGAAGTTAAAGAAAGCTATATCAGGAGCAGGTATAGGACAAAGTGACAAAGATCTGATTCAAATCCAAGGAAGCAAAGACTTGGATATGCAGAAGACGGAGTTCAAAATGCCGAACTCCTCAAAGTCTCTGTACTGTAGGTGGTATAAGAAAGCTAGGAATTCGGGTCCAGCTCCTTTTTCTGGTGCTTTTGGGATGACTATGGGTCGAACCCCGGGCGCATGCTTTGATTGTGGAAAGCCGGGGCACTTTGCCGAGACTGCTGGAACGGACGCCCAAAGTCCGAGAAGAAGCACGCTGTCGTGATGACAGGTACAGCTTAAAGTTATAACAGTTTAGCTTTAAATACTTATTGCCCTTATGCATGTTAGCTTAGAACTATTTGTGCTAAGCTTTGTTCTGATTTTTGATTAATTCGGCGAGAGCACCATTCGTTTAGGGAGCTTGTATTCCCTTTTGACCAAAGGATTTGTATTGCGCGTCGGAGTGCCTCGTTCGATGGCAAAAGATAATTTGGAAGCGTTGTTGTCTAATGATGCTCATTGCGCGCGAGTAGAATCTGTTGCGTTTAGGTGCGGATTGGGAGTCAAGACTTTGACTTACAAGCGTCGTTACTACAGCTAGGGGAGCTCGACATAATCTTTGGTATGGACTGGCTCTCGGAGCAGCAAGCATACATTGATCGAAATCGCAAGAAAGTCAAGTTTGGAACTGGTCGTGAGATGACATTTATGTGCTTGAAAGGGGTCGAGCATGATGTTGGTGTTTTCTCTTCAGATGGTTAAGGCAGTTCGGTGTGATGCCAAACCGGTCATACGCTCTTCGTATCGGTTAGCGCCTAAGAAGAAGTATGGAAGCTTGGTACTTTGTATTGATTATCGAGGGCTAAACAAGCGCACTGAGAAGAACAAGTACCTGTTCCCGGGGATTGATGATCTGTTCGATCAGTTAGTCGGGTCAACGGTGTACTCAAAGTTGGATCTCAAGTCTGGATATTATCAGCTGAGGATAAGGGAGAGTGATATCCCCAAAATAGCTTTTAGTACGAGATACGGGCATTACGAGTGTACGGTCATATCGTTTGGGCTGACGAATGCTTCATCGGTGTTCATGGATTTGATGAACAGGACTTTCAGGGAGTACTTGGACCGCTTTGTGATCGTCTTCATCGACGACATTTTGGTGTACTCACAGAGTGAGGAGGATCACTTCAAGCATCTACATTTGGTTTTGGAGACGCTGAGGAGGAATCAGTTGTACGCCAAATTCTTTAAATGTGAGTTTTGGTTGTCCTCAATGGCATTTCTCGGTCATATCGTGAGTGGAGAGGGTATTGCAGTGGATCCTGCAAAGATTGTTGTGATACAAGAGTGGCCTGTGCTTTCTACGATAGCGGAAGTCCAGAGTTTTCTGGGGCTTGCCGGCTATTATAGGCGCTTCGTGGAGAACTTCTCGTGGATAGCGTTACCTCTCACTACTTTGACGAGGAAAGAGCAGAAGTTCATTTGGACGTCAGAGTGCGTGCATGCTTTTGAGGAGTTGAAATATCGGTTGACCATGGTGCCTGTGCTGAGTTCGCCGAGTGGGACCGAAGGTGTTGAGATTTATAGCGATGCTACGGGCAGTGGTTTGGGTTGTGTGCTACTGCATGATGGAAGTGTGATAGCGTATGACTTGAGACAGCTGAAGGTGCATGAGAGGAACTACCTGGTCCATGACTTGGAGTTATCGGCCGTGATTTTTGCCTTGAAGCTGGGGAGACATTATCTGTACGGTGTGAATATTGATATCTACACCGATCTCAAGAGCCTGAAGTATTTGTTGGATCAGAAAGATCTGAACATGCGGAAGTATAGGTGGGTGGAGTTCCTGGGGGACTATACATTCAAGATCCACTACGTGTCTGGTAAAGGCAATGCGATTGCGGACGCATTGAGTCGTCGGGCCCTAGCTAAAGCCAATTGGTTGTCGATCCATGACGAGCGGTTGGTTCGGGAGTTGGAGGCATTGGAGTTCTCTTGCGTGCATAAGCAGTCAAGTGCTGAAGCACTACTGAATTGGACTGAAGTCCAGTATGACCTAGCTGATCGGATTCGACAGGCTTTGGATTTGGATGGCCACATGAAGTAGATCATGGTTGAAGCTCTGAATGGGTCAAATTCCCAATTCGTCGTTGAGGATGGTGAAAGATATGGTACCTAAACACCTAGAGGGGGGGGGGTGAATAGGTGACCTAATCCTTTTTACAACTTTGTTTGGCAGCACAACAGCTATTTCAGAGAATTCTACAGCTAACAGCAATTACAGCATATAAACAGTAATTCCACAGCACAGCACAGCACAGAAGACACACTAATTTATAGTGGTTCCCCAATCTTTGGGTACATCCACTTTCCCCCTTCGCCTATCTAGCAGTGTACTAGATTCGGCCAAACTTCTCCACTATCTCAGAACCCAACTAGGTTCCTACACCTCAGGCCCAAAGCCTTACACTCAGCCACCAAGGCCTACACTCAGCCACCCAGGCCTACACTCAGCCAATTAAGGCCTACACTCAGAGTTCTTCAACTCCTACACTCAGGCAATCAAGCCGTACCCTCAGCCTTTATAATATAGGCTTACAATTCTCTCAGATCCAATGGATCCTACAAGTTAAAATAGAAATACAATAGCTAACTCTACAACTCAGAAAATAAGAGAGGAGTTGAGAGTTTCTTGAAGAGTTCTTGGAAGAACTCAGTTAGATCCAAACTGACTTAGCTTCCTTCAAAGCTTCTTGAGTTAGAACTGAATTAGTCTGAATCTTCTGCAGTTGTTCCTTGACCTCTGCTTCTTGAGATCCAGATGTTTCTGAATCCTTCTTCTCAGCCTTAGTTCCAAAGACTGAATTCTTGTTGGAGCTCTCTCTCTCCAACTTCTTAGATCTGCAGTTGGACTGTCAGATCTTCTTGTGTTGATCCTCTATGTATTACTTCTTGATTTAATCTGATCAACCACTTTGAATATTCTCACAAGTTGTAACAACAACAATCCTTCACACACTCTTTCTGTAAACAATGGGTGCCTATTTATAGGCTTCCTTCATGGTAACCGGCTGGTCCGGTTCATAACAGACTTCTGATTTCTCTGACAGTTGCTGTAGACCGGCTGGATCGGCAGCTGTCATGTCAACCAGTCACTTCTTGAAATTCTCTAACTGTCAGATAGTGTCGAGACTTTCTGTTCTTAAGTGTCGACACTTATAGGCCAAGTGTCGACACATGTTGTGTAAGTGTCGACACAAGTCTACAAGGTGTCGACACAATTCCTTGTATGTCTCGACACAGATTCTTCTGCATGTGTCGACACTGAAATTGAGTGTCGACACAAGTACTTGTTCTTCATTCTTCAACTGTATTCTTCTAAGTGTCGACACATGTTCTTTGTGTCGACACATCTTCATGTGTTGAAACTGTCAAGTGTCGACACTGCTTCTTGGTGTCGACACAAGTCTTCACTTTTGTTTCTTCAGCTGAGTGTCGACACATTCCTTTAGTGTCGACACTTGTACTTAGAATATTTTGTAACTTTTCTGTTCTTTGCTAAGTGTCGACACAGCTCCTTGTGTCGACACTTTCTTCAAGTGTAGAGTCTTCAACTAAGTGTCGACACATTGTGCTGAGTGTCGACACTTTCTTCAAGTGTTGACTCTCCTGGTTGTGTGTCGACACATTGTGTTGAGTGTCGACACTCTCTTCAAATACTGACTCTTCAGCATAGTGTCGACACATTGTGTTGAGTGTCGACACTTTCTTCAAATACTGACTCTTCAGCATAGTGTCGACACATTGTGTTGAGTGTCGACACTTTTACTTAGACTCTGCAGACTTTTGCTGAGTGTCGACACAGCTCCAAGTGTCGACACTTTCTGGTGTAGACACAGCTCTTCTAGGTGTCGACACTTCTGCTAAGTGTCGACACAGCTTTTCTGCATACTTCTTCACTGAGTGTCGACACAGCTCCAAGTGTCGACACTTTCTGTCTGGTGTCGACTCTTCATCCCAGGTGTCGACACAATGACTCCAAGTGTCGACACTGCTTGTCTGGGTGTCGACACAAGCTTTCTCAAGTGTCGACACTTTCCCTCTGGGTGTCGACACATGGACTTAGAAACTTTTAGCTTCAGTCCAGTGAATACCTAACCTGCACAAGTAACTCAAACAAACATCAAATACACTATGATGTATATCATTGAGTTAGGTGAGGCTTCTTCAAATCAGGTACATTTGACCAATGTACCCAACAATCTCCCCCTATTTGGAGAAGTCATAACCCTTAGTCAATGATATACACCACTCATAATTAAAAATTATAAAATGATGTAAAACAGGTATATGTCAACAGAGTTAAACTTAAACATGTAATAAAGCACACATGTATACTCATTCAGCATTACAGAACAAACAAGAATTAGACACATTCATCTGAACAATCATGAAATTTATTTAACAAAAATTGTTCAAACATTGTTGTTAATACATTTTCAATGATTTACACAAAATGTTTGATGTAACAGATTACAACATTCTTCAGTTTAATCTTAGTCTAATTCTGCTCTGGTTCTTTTATGACTATGCCTTTTCCAGCTTGCACTTTGGCCTTTACAGCAGCAGCAGCAGCAGGCTCAGCTTCAGCAGTCTTCTTCCCTTTGGAGTCCTTCTTCTTCTGTTCTTCAGCCTTGATTTTTTGCCTCTCAAAGTAATGATAGGGCTTAGGAAAGTACTTGCTAGGCTCCACAGCTGTAGGAGGTAGCTTTCCTAACTTAGCCTTCCTTCTATACTGGACAATGGCTTCCTGCCTACTCTCATGCTTCCTCCATTCTGCCTCTGAGAACCACTTGTTCCTCTCATGTGCATTGTCCTTGGCTGCTTTCCAGGCTGTGAGAATGATGTTCCTAGAAGTAGGGCTCCACTGTTCAAAATCTGGTTTTTGCTCAGCAGTTCCCTGAACTTCTTCTTTGATAGCCTAGTCTCTTCTTCTTTGTCCAAAGCCTCTTGCATAGCTGCTGTAATAGGTTGAACAACCTTTTCCAGAACAATATTAGGCTTAACAGCAGTTGGACTATACATTGTGCTTACATCAGCATGAACCATTTCAAAATCTGGAGGTGGATAGATCACCTGAGCTACTTCCTGTTGCTCACCTCCAAGATATGCACTTTGAATACCAGATTCAGCTACATTGTCATCATCACACAGGGGAGGATAGCCAGTGTAGCTCTGATGGAATTAGAAATCCATTTGGCATGGTCAGAGCTAGCTTTGACTAACACCCTCTCCCCCTTTATGACTTCTTGTGCTACATGATCTCTCACATCATCTTTTTGAAATCTGATTTGGCTTTCCAAGTACCTGATTCCCTCTTTAAAGAAAGGTCTAAGCTTGGTAAGTTGTTCTGAAATGACCTTCTGTGAATCCTTAATGGCAGTCTTGACAGCAGCAATTTCTTCCTGAAATACTTTATCAAATTCAGCTTTGGCAGCAGCAGATGATGTTGAAAGTTCATCAGACTTATTCTTGAGTTCAGTGACTATTGCATTGTGAGATGCAGTCAAATTATCATTCATCCTCAATTGATTCTCCAGCACATAGCCTTGCTTTAGTGCTATATCATCCACTTGAGTTTTTATTTTCTCTTGATGAGTTGCCAAATAGACCACTGCATTACCACCCTTGTAGAAGCAGTCAGTCATTTCCTTCTTATTTAAATTCATTTCAAACCTTATTGATTTGATATCTTGAGCTAGATCAAATTGTAGGGACTTTTGGCTTTCATCAATATACGTCTCTATGGCCCTCCTTTGCTCATCCAGCTTAACTTGCATTGCTACCATTAGGCTACTGTAATCTGTTGATGGAGCTTGTTGGACTAGTGAGTGTTGAGCAACAGTTTGTAGAGCTTTCTTATAGCTCTGACTCCTTCTTTTGAAGACAAAGAACTTCTTCTTCTTATCTTGCTCAGCTTCATCATCCTCAGACTCTGAAGTACTTGCTATATTTACCCTATCCTTAGGGCTTGATTGTTATTCAGCTTGCAGATCTTGTGCCTTCTCAGTGTCTAGCCTTATAGGCTCTTCCTGAACATCCAAGTTCTCCCCCTCAACAGCAGCACCCTTCTCTTCATCAGCAGCAGTCTTGTCCATGTCAAAGTCCTCTTGATCTAGATTCAGAAAGAGTCTTCCATTGTATATTCTGGGGGTGACTGTGCAGGAGATGTACTTGGTTCTTCAACCACTTATCAGGTATCACAACAGATGTGTCTGGAAGAAAAACATTTGGTTCTTGGTGTGCTTGCTGATTTTGCTGATGGACATCAGACAAATCAGAATCCATTACAGAAAAATCTAATGTATTAAGGTCAGAAAGTACCTCTTGGATAATAAGTGTAGCTTGCTCACTCTCCAGTGTAGAGGGATGTTCTACAGCTGGAGGCTCCCCCTGGCTTGGATCCTTGGGGCTAGCTGGAGGCAACTCCCCCTGGTTCTCAGCTGGCTCTTGAGGAGCAGGTGACTTCTCTGCAGCCACATCTATTGGACTATCAGGAGTGAAAACAACATGTTCTTCACTGCCTGAGCTGCTGGAGGACTCCTGAGTCACAGCAGCAGTCTTCCTCTTCTTCCTGGGAGGAGAGTCTTTCTTTGAAACTTGCTTTTCTGGGGTGGAACTTCTTTGGACAGCACTCTTTCCCATCTAGAGAATATCCTTGAATCCATTCTCCTCATGTGATTGATTTTAGTTCCAGCAGCAGTGCTCATTACCTCTGGAATTGATCCAGCCAGGTAGAGACTTAGTATCCTGCCCAGATTGGGCTTCTTCAGACTTTCCTTCACTTTCTCAAATACAATCATAGACCAGTCTGTTTTGAGGTTGAAGATGATTCTGGTCATAATACTGAACATAGAGGCTGACACCCTGTCATGTCCTCCTGGTTTGCTTAGTATAACTTTGCCTACAACTTCAGACAGAATTTGCCTTGAATGTTCATGCCTTTTCTGTTAAAGACAGAACCTATTTTCATCTTAGAATCAAGACCACACCAGATAAGTGCTTCTCTAGTCTTAGATGTGGTCACCTCCTCTTCTTCTTGAACTTTAGGTAGCTGAAGTACCTTTCTCAAGGACTTGGGTGAAATCTTGACCTTGGTGCCATGCACCCTTGACTTAATTCTATAGCCTGAGTCATCTACAGACGCTCCAGTAAGAATTCAATAACTTCCTTCTTCCAAATTTTGGTTGGTTCTGAAACCAAGAACTCCAATCCTGAATCGGTGACTAGGGTTACCACCGTCTTGATTTCTTGATCGCCATCGTCAAAAGCGCCTCGCACGAGCTCATACCTTCGTTAACATTTCCTCGAGCTTGGGAGCCATTAGGGTTTGAAGATTTAGTCTTGAGAAGAGAGAAATGTCGACACAAGAGTTTGGTCTCGAAACTTTGAAAGCGTGTCGACAAACAAAGACAGAATCCTATTTATACCTTTCTGGTTTGAAGACGAACAGGCGGGATAGCGAGCTAAACATGTGTCGACACTGTCAATAAGTGTCGACACTGACTTATAATGTCTCGACACTCATGTGTCGACACAAGTTTAGTCAACAGATTTTATGTGTCGACACTTGGTTAAGTGTCGACACCACACTACTCGACATGTAGTCGAGACTTTACTTAGAAAATTCTGAGTAAAACTTAAGTGTCGACACCTTATTGATGTGTCGACACCAACTCGACATGTGTCGACACTAACATTCTGAAGTGTCGACACCAACTTCCTAGATGTGTCGACACCATTTTCCTGAAGTGTCGACACTTACTATTCTGTGTCGACATAGACTTGTCTATGTGTCGACACCTTTTTACTTAGCCAATTTTTAGTTCTGTAAACTTAGTCTAAGTTTATCATACCTAGTTCAATTTTGAACCTATTGAACTTAGCTTCTTCTAAGGGCTTAGTGAACATATCAGCTATCTGATTATCAGTTCTAACATATTCAAGTGCAATATCATTTCTTTCTACATGCTCCCTAAGAAAGTGATATTTAATCTCAATATGTTTAGTTCTACTATGTGATACAGGATTGTTAGCTATGGAAATAGCACTTGTAGAATCACAATAAAGTGGAGTTCTACTTACCTGACATCCATAGTCTTCTAGCTGATGTTGAATCCACAGAAGTTGAGCACAGCAACTTCCTGCAGCTACATATTCTGACTCAGCTGTGGAAATAGCCACACTGGTTTGCTTCTTACTACTCCATGAAATGAGTCTTCCACCTAGGAATTGACAGGATCCAGTAGTGCTCTTTCTATCTTCTTTGCATCCTGCAAAGTCTGCATCTGAATAGCCTGTTAGATCAAAATCTCCATTCCTAGGGTACCAGAGGCCTAGATAGGGAGTGCCCTTTAGATATCTCAAGATTCTCTTGACTGCAGTCAAGTGAGATTCTTTGGGGCAGGCTTGATACCTGGCACAAACACATGTAGCATACATAATGTCAGGCCTACTTGCAGTCAAGTATAGTAGGGAGCCAACTATCCCTCTATACAAGGTTTCATCTACAGGTTTCCCTGCATCATCCTTGCTTAGAGACATACTTGACCCCATAGGAGTCTTCATGGTACTGGATGAATCCATACCATACTTCCTTATGAGTTCTAGGGTGAACTTGGACTGACATATGGATAAACCATTTTCAGTCTGTTTAACTTGGAGACCCAAGAAAAACTTCAGTTCTCCCATACTACTCATCTCAAATTGACTTTGCATAAGCTTTGCAAACTTTTTACAAAGGCTACTTTCAGTAGACCCAAATATAATGTCATCTACATATATTTGGACAAGTATTACTTTGCCTCTAGATTCCCTAAGGAATAGAGTCTTATCTATTTTCCCCCTTGAGAACTTGTTCTCAATGAGGAAACTAGATAGGGTTTCATACCAAGCTCTAGGTGCTTGTTTTAACCCATATAATGCTTTCCTAAGTCTATACACATATTGAGGTAGAGTTGGATCAACAAAACCTGCAGGCTGCTCCACATAGACTTCTTCTTTCAAATTACCATTTAGGAATGCTGACTTCACATCCATTTAGTATACCTTGAATCCTTGATAGGTTGCATAGGCCAAGAACATCCTTATGGCTTCCAGTCTGGCTACTGGAGCAAAGGTTTGATCAAAATCAATACCTTCTTCTTGCCTATATCCTTTTGCAACCAGTCTAGCTTTATTCTTAATGATGACTCCTTGTTCATCTAACTTATTTCTGTAGATCCACTTAGTTCCTATAACATTGTGGTCTTTAGGCTTTGGAACCAGCTCCCAAACCTTGCACCTTTTGAACTGATTGAGCTCTTCCTGCATTGCTTCAGTCCACTGTGGATCTTGTATAGCTTCTTCAAATTTCTTTGGTTCTATTTGAGACAGAAAACTTGAATATACTACAGCATTCTGATTTCTGCTCCTTGTCTGAACACCTTGTCTTGGATCTCCAATAATTAGCTCTACTGGATGATCTCTTAGATGCCTGTTGGCTGGAGGCATCCTTACTTCTGGTTGAACTTCTACAGCATCTTCATCATGCTGAGTTCCTTGTACTTCTTCAGCTCCTGGTACATGTAGTTCTCCCCCTGGACATAAGCCATCTTCTTCTACTTGCTGTCTTGCAGCAGGTACATCTTCTATGGTTAGCTTGTCCATCTTCTTAGTAAGACCTGTGGGGCTGCACACACTACTAGACAACTCATTGTTAATTAGTTGTGTTTCATCAAAAACTACATGCACAGACTCCTCTACAACTTGTGTAGTCAAGTTGTAGACTCTATAAGCCTTACTATTATTGCTGTACCCAACAAACACTCCCTCTTGGGACTTGGCAGCAAACTTAGTTAAGTAAGACTTTCCATTGTTAAGTATGAAGCATTTGCAACCAAAAATCCTGAAATAGGATAGATTTGGTTTCCTGCCTTTCACAACTTCATAGGGGGTCTTGTTTAACCTTTTAGTGATGGTAGCCCTATTTATCACATGGCATGCAGTGTTAACTGCTTCAGCCCAGAAATATTCTGGCAGTGATGAATCACTTAATAGGGTTCTACCAGCCTCTATCAAGGTCCTATTTTTCCTTTCAGCAATGCCATTTTGCTGAGGTGTTCTAGGTGAAGAGAATTCTTGAAATATCCCATAGTCTTCACACAGCTTTGTCATGCTTTCAGACTGAAACTCAGTACCATGGTCACTTCTAATTTTGACCACTGTACAGTTCAATTCATTCTGAATTTGCTTAACAAAACTATAGAAGACACTAGGTGTTTCAGATTTCTGCTTTAAGAAGAACACCCAGGAAAACCTTGAGTAGTCATCAACAACTACAAAGGTGTAGACCTTCCTACCTAAGCTGTGAACTGGCATTGGACCAAATAGATCCATATGCAAGAGGTATAAACACCTCACAGCATCTTTGTTGTCTAAGCTTCTAAAGGTGGATTTAGTCTGCTTGCCCTTTTGACAAGCTGAGCAAATGCCATCCTTGACACACTTAACTTGAGGACCATTCCTCACTAACTCTTTGCTAAAGAGTTTGCTAATAGTCTTATAATTAAGATGAGCTAGCCTCTTGTGCCACTTGACACAATGAGAGACTGTCTCATCAGCTACAAGACAAACAGGAGAACCATTGTTCTCAACCATGATGTCTAGACAGTAGACATTCCTCTTTCTATATCCTGTCAAAATGATCTCTTGATCACTTGACCTCTTGATATGACAACCATTTTTAACAAATGAGATGTCATACCCTACATCACTTAACTGACTTATACTAATGAGGTTGTGTTTCAACCCTTTAACATAAGCCACTTGAGTAATGGTAACAAGGTTTGAAGAGATGTTACCAAACCCTTTGATGATTCCTTTTTCAGAACCACCAAAGGTCACTTTAGGACCATTTTTGATTGGAATGTAGTCCTTCAGTAGTCCCCTAGTTCCAGTCATATGTCTGGAACATCCACTATCCAAGTACCATGTTGGGGTATGGCCACTTGGATTCACCTGCAAAACAAATTAATGAACCTTAGAACCCAAAGTAAACTTGGGTCCTTGGTGATTGTTAGTTTGCAATTTGACATAGCTACCTGCTAGCTTTCCACCAGGTAACTTGCTACTCAACTTGGCACTGGCATTGTGCTAACAATCTAAGGCAAAGTGGCCAACCTTGCCACAGCACCAACATTCAAACTTGTTGTACCTTTGCTTAGGTACAACCTTTGCTATTTTGACTACAGCAGGCTTGTTGAATGTTGGGGCTTTGCCCTTGGACTTGGACTGATCCTGAACAGTCCTAGCTGGTTTAATAAAACCCAATCCAGCCTTTCCTTTATGATGAACAAATTCATCAATCAAGGGTAGCACTGATTTAGGTTTTGAAAACCTAGCAACTAGCTCTCTTTCCTTCTGGAGATTGATCTCCAATAACTTAATTTGATCATTTTTATAAGTGATAGTTCCCATCTGAATCACAGTAATGTGTTTCAGCCTGGCTACCTCATTGAGCTTTTGATCAAATTCCTTCTCAAAGTCTGTTGCAGCTGCCTTTAGATCAGCAATTTCCTTTGCCTGACTTTTGGCAAGGGACTTGCTTTTCTTATAGGCTTGCAACAGTACTTTATATTCATCTAAGAGCTGATGAATATCTCCCTCAGATTCAGAAACACTTCCATCACTTGATGAAGATGAATCTGACTCTGAACTAGAACTGAAATCTGAACTTTGAGTTGGACTTTGTACCTTACTAGGTCCTGGCTGCTCCAGGATTTTGGTACTTTCAGTCAATGCCATCAGTCCTTGGCACTGACACTCTTCTTGTTCATAGATTGATTCCATGATCTGCATAAACTCTTCTTCTTCTTCAGCAAATAGCCCTATGTAGGCTTCAGCATCTGTCTCAGTATCTGAAGAAGAAATGTCTGAAAGAGTCTTCTCATTCTTTGCAACAAAGGACTTCTCCTTCTTTCCTTTGAAGTGAGTCTTCTTTTTGTCACTGGATTCTTTCCTTCTCTCAGGACAATCTGCAATAACATGACCCTGTCTATTGCAGCAGTAACATACTATCTTAGACCCAGTTGCCTTGCTAGTCTTTGTCTTTTTCTTGTCCTTCTTTGAAGGCTTCTTCTCCTGATACTGAACTTCTTTCCCTTTGGAAAATGAAGGTCTGGACCTCCATTGTTTCTTCTTCAGGAATTTCTGAAAATGTCTGGTGAATGCAGCAAAGTCTTCATCACTTTCACTGCTTGTAGACTTTGTGCTAACAGATTCATCAGATTCTGATTCAACTACCTCTGGAGGTGGAGTTGATGACTTAGTCCTGCCCTTTCTAGGTACTTCTGACTTGAAGGCAACTGTCCTTTCCCTGTGCTCAGTCCTTGTTGATTTTTCTTCCTCTTTTCTCACTGACAGCTGCATCTCATAATACAACAACTTCCCAAACAGTGTGGGAGGAGGAATTTCTCCTAACTTTGCCATTTCTCTGATGGCACAGATCTTAGTGTCCCAGTCTTTGGTTAGGGACCTTAAGAATTTATCATTCAATTCATAGTTAGAGAACTCTCTTCCATAGGACATGAGTTCATTAACAATTCTATAAAACTTCTTGTAGCATTCAGTGATGCTATCTCCTCTTCCTTGCCTAAAGCTCTCATATTCTTGATTAAGCAAGGACTTCCTATCTTGTCTTACTTCTTCAGAACCTTCCATGTAGACAATGAGGGTATCCCACATTTCTTTTGCTGTTTTACAGTGAATAAGGTTCTGGAAGGTGGCATCATCAATTGCACTAACTATAATGTTCTGTGCCCTTTTATCCATTATAGCTAGGACAATCTCATCCTTGGTCATCTCAGAAAAATCCTTTGGAGTTCTCTGTGTAGCATCCAAGACTGAAATCTTCATGGGCACATATGGCCCTTCTTTGACTGTGATGTAGATCCTAGGGTCAGAGGCCTCCATGAACAGCCTTACCCTTTCTTTCCAGATTCCAAAAATCTCTTTTCTGCATATGGGCAGTTTCATTGAACCCAATTCCTTGTGATTCTCTGAAGAACCCATGTTTCTTGATTTTCTTGAAACTGTGTTCTGACTTATCCTAAATCTGCCAAACTGGATCTCCTCAGACAGTTAGTCCTTTTTGAGGAACCTGGCTCTGATACCACTTGAAAGATATGGTACCTAAACACCTAGAGGGGGGGGGGTGAATAGGTGACCTAATCCTTTTTACAACTTTGTTTGGCAGCACAATAGCTATTTCAGAGAATTCTACAGCTAACAGCAATTACAGCATATAAACAGTAATTCCACAGCACAGCACAGCACAGAAGACACACTAATTTATAGTGGTTCCCCAATCTTTGGGTACATCCACTTTCCCCCTTCGCCTATCTAGCAGTGTACTAGATTCGGCCAAACTTCTCCACTATCTCAGAACCCAACTAGGTTCCTACACCTCAGGCCCAAAGCCTTACACTCAGCCACCAAGGCCTACACTCAGCCACCCAGGCCTACACTCAGCCAATTAAGGCCTACACTCAGAGTTCTTCAACTCCTACACTCAGGCAATCAAGCCCTACCCTCAGCCTTTATAATATAGGCTTACAATTCTCTCAGATCCAATGGATCCTACAAGTTAAAATAGAAATACAATAGCTAACTCTACAACTCAGAAAATAAGAGAGGAGTTGAGAGTTTCTTGAAGAGTTCTTGGAAGAACTCAGTTAGATCCAAACTGACTTAGCTTCCTTCAAAGCTTCTTGAGTTAGAACTGAATTAGTCTGAATCTTCTACAGTTGTTCCTTGACCTCTGCTTCTTGAGATCCAGATGTTTCTGAATCCTTCTTCTCAGCCTTAGTTCCAAAGACTGAATTCTTGGTTGGAGCTCTCTCTCTCCAACTTCTTAGATCTGAAGTTGGACTGTCAGATCTTCTTGTGTTGATCCTCTATGTATTACTTCTTGATTTAATCTGATCAACCACTTTGAATATTCTCATAAGTTGTAACAACAACAATCCTTCACACACTCTTTCTGTAAACAATGGGTGCCTATTTATAGGCTTCCTTCATGGTAACCGGCTGATCCGGTTCATAACAGACTTCTGATTTCTCTGACAGTTGCTGTAGACCGGCTGGATCGGCAGCTGTCATGTCAACCAGTCACTTCTTGAAATTCTCTAACTGTCAGATAGTGTCGAGACTTTCTGTTCTTAAGTGTCGACACTTATAGGCCAAGTGTCGACACATGTTGTGTAAGTGTCGACACAAGTCTACAAGGTGTCGACACAATTCCTTGTATGTCTCGACACAGATTCTTCTGCATGTGTCGACACTGAAATTGAGTGTCGACACAAGTAATTGTTCTTAATTCTTCAACTGTATTCTTCTAAGTGTCGACACATGTTCTTTGTGTCGACACATCTTCATGTGTTGAAACTGTCAAGTGTCGACACTCTTCTTGGTGTCGACACAAGTCTTCACTTTTGTTTCTTCAGCTGAGTGTCGACACATTCCTTTAGTGTCGACACTTGTACTTAGAATATTTTGTAACTTTTCTGTTCTTTGCTAAGTGTCGACACAGCTCCTTGTGTCGACACTTTCTTCAAGTGTAGAGTCTTCAACTAAGTGTCGACACATTGTGCTGAGTGTCGACACTTTCTTCAAGTGTTGACTCTCCTGGTTGTGTGTCGACACATTGTGCTGAGTGTCGACACTCTCTTCAAATACTGACTCTTCAGCATAGTGTCGACACATTGTGTTGAGTGTCGACACTTTCTTCAAATACTGACTCTTCAGCATAGTGTCGACACATTGTGTTGAGTGTCGACACTTTTACTTAGACTCTGCAGACTTTTGCTAAGTGTCGACACAGCTCCAAGTGTCGACACTTTCTGGTGTAGACACAGCTCTTCTAGGTGTCGACACTTCTGCTAAGTGTCGACACTGCTTTTCTGCATACTTCTTCACTGAGTGTCGACACAGCTCCAAGTGTCGACACTTTCTGTCTGGTGTCGACTCTTCATCCCAGGTGTCGACACAATGACTCCAAGTGTCGACACTGCTTGTCTGGGTGTCGACACAAGCTTTCTCAAGTGTCGACACTTTCCCTCTGGGTGTCGACACATGGACTTAGAAACTTTTAGCTTCAGTCTAGTGAATACCTAACCTGCACAAGTAACTCAAACACACATCAAATACACTATGATGTATATCATTGAGTTAGGTGAGGCTTTTTCAAATCAGGTACATTTGATCAATGTACCCAACAGATGGATTGCTTTCGAAGGACGGTCGTCTGTGCATCCCAAACCTGGGCAATTTGCACGTGGAATTGTTGTACGAGGCGCATCGTACCAAGTACTCAATTCACCCGGGGAGCACGAAGATGTACCGCGATGTTAAGAAATTGTTCTGGTGGCCGGGACTGAAAAAGGATGTGGCGCACTACGTGGCGAAGTGTCAAACTTGCGCCTTGGTGAAAGCGGAGTGCCAAAAGCCAGGAGGATTCTTGAAATCCTTGCCTATTCTGGAGTGGAAGTTCGACGACATTACTATGTACTTTGTGCATGGGTTGCCAAGGTCGCAAAAGGTGAAACGACGCCATTTGGGTGGTCGTAGATCGTCTAACGAAGGTGTCACACTTCATTCCGCATAGGAAGGATGATCCAGTTGATAAATTGGCAAAGTTTTATGTGGATAACATAGTACAGCTTCACGGTGTGCCCCGCAGCATCGTGAGTGACTGAGATGGGCGGTTCGCGTCCAACAATTGGAGGTTGGTGCAGCAGATGTTGGGAACGACTCTGAGTTTTAGCACAGCCTTCCATCCGCAGACGAATGGGCAGACCAAGAGGGTCAATAGGACAATGGAAAACATGCTTCGCATGTGTATCCTGGACTTTGGAAAGCAGTGGGAAGATCATCTATACTTGGTGGAGTTCACGTACAACAATAGCTACCAGGAGAGCATACAAATGACGCCCTTCGAGGCCCTTTATGGTAGAAGATGTCGTACGTCATTGTCTTGGTGGGAAAAGGGTGAGTCAAAGTTGTACAAGCGCCAAGAGGTGGATGATGCTACGTCTTTGGTTCGAACGATTCGAGAGAGGTTGATTATCGCTCAGGACCGGTAGGCAAAGTACTATAATGCCAAGCACAAGAAGGTGGAGTTCGCTGTTGGCGATTGGGTGTACTTATCAAGCCATTGAAGGGTGTCTCGCGGGTGCGGTGCTTGAAGAAGCTAAGCCTGAGGTACCTTGGACCGTTTGAGGTTCTGGAGCAGATTGGTGAAACAGCATATGGGTTGAAGCTGTTAGTGGAGCTTAGTGGTCTACATGATGTATTCCATATATCGGTGCTACGGAAGGCGGTGCAAGAGCCTACGCAAGTGATCGCGGTCGATCAAGTGCCGGTCGATAGTGGGTTGACGACGAAGGTCAAGCCCGTACGTATTAAGGACTCGGAAGTCAAGCGGCTACACAATAAAGAGATCAGGATGGTCAAGGTCCGTTCGGACAATTGCGGTCGGGAGGAGCTCTCTTGGGAGCGAGAGCAGACTATGCCTGGGGAGTACCCAGAGTTGTTTTGCTCATGCACCGTTTAAGTTTTATGCTTATCTTTCCTTTATGTAATTTCGTGGACGAAATTCTTTTAAGAGGGAGAGAGTTGTAATGCCCCGAAACTCAAAAGAGCGACGGGAGGCATTTTGAGCCAAGTTTGGTATTTGGCAGGGGTCACACGGCCTGGGACACAGGCGTGTCCCAGGGCATGTCGAGCTTGGGTCAACGACCTGGCCTTGTGGACGATGAAATTTGGAGTCGACGATCGTTGAGCAGCGAAAACGGCCTGAGACACGGGCGTGTCATAGGCCGTGTGTGTCTCGGGTGGTTGGCCAATTTTATTCACAGGTGAAACATGGCCTGGAAGCCCATGCGTGTTTAGTGTTGACACGGCCGTGTCAAATGGGACACGGGCGTGTCTAATACCCATGTGTGAATTGGGTCTCTGTTGGCCTATGTCGATGGAGGAACTCGGCCAGGTACACGGCCGTGTACTGGATGACACGGGCATGTCAGGTCAAACACGGGCGTGTCGGGTGCCCGTGTAATTTTCGAGACGCGTCAATTTCGACGGCGAATGGGGGACACGGCCCTGGACACGGGCGTGTCACAGTCCGTGTTCGGCCCAAATTTTGCATTTCAGGCCCGAATCGTAGCCGTTCGTTTCTTTAATTTGGTATCTGATGGCTGGGGGCTTCTAGTGCTTGGATATACCTGGGATTGGGCCTTTGAATCCCTCATTCCACTTGAGTGGTTCTCCTTCTACGTCTAGAGAGAGGGGAGAGAAAAGGAGGAAGAAGAAGCCTACATCCGGTCACCGGCGGAGCTTTGGAGTTCCAAATCGCGAGCCGACTTCGGATCTATGGAGAAAGGAGATTGCGGTGCTTTTCATTCGCATACAAAACCATGGTGCCAAGGAAGAACGCTAGGGTAATGATTCTCTACTTGAGCATGTGAAGCTCTACTTCTTTTGCATAGGGAAGCCCGCTCTCACGAATTTGCGGTGAGTTTGAGTCGTTCCTTCGGGTAGACATGAATAGTCCACATTGTGTACATGTAGAGTCTGTAATCGAGAACGGATATAGGCATGTTGTGTGAAGCCTTCCCAGACAAGTTGGTCTGGATCGGTGATGTTGCATTGCATAAATAGTCGGAGAAGACTCCGTGCGAATGTTTGTTTTTCGGGTTTTCTACGCGGTAGATTGCAACAGGGAGCATTAGGGATTAACTCCAAGGTGCACTCGGAAAATTGGGCGTATGTGTGATTCTGCTAACATGGTGGCCTGGGAGCCAACTTGAACATAAACGGGTTATGTGAACTGTGTGACGGAAACGGGACTCGGGGAGGTTTGACCCGCGTATATGGCTTAAATTAACATTGCGACGTGAGCAACGGGTCAGGCGGAACCGTACCCATTCTATGTCGTTCGGTGTGAGTCGTTACCATAGATGAGGATCTTCGGCGGTCTATGGCTTAAATTGACGTGACCCATGCCGGGAAGACAAAATGCTCATAGTTTGGCTGTCAAAGTGGCGGTGGTGAGACCGGGGTGTCTATGTCTTAAATTGACGTGACATTGACCGGTTCATCAAGAATGTGCCCTGAGTGCACGGGGTGTGTGGTCGTGCGTGCCCACTCCTGTGATGTAGCATAATTTTTATACTGCTTGGTTATGTTAATAAAGTGCATGGAAGGAGCATCGCCACCCCAAGTTGGGGGCGGAATCGTTATAATTTGGTCAGCATTGCTGACCGTTGCTTTGGTTTGCCACCGTTGTGGTGGATTATGCTAGAAGGTGCCGCAGAGCCGAGCGGTAAATAGCGGGCTAAAGGACAAGTTGCAGTGCCGGCCCTCGACGGCCTAATTCTTAGTGTTTTCTTTTACTCATGTATGGCTGGCCTGCGTACTGAGGTTTGGAAAACACTTCTATTTGAGTAAACAATTATAAGGCCACGGCCATTTTACTTGTGTATTTGTACATTCATTCCGTGGCTTGTTAGTGGACATTCATGCTAGTGTTGGGTTCTTTATTAATGTAACCATTAAAATTGCTTCCCCTAGAATTTTATGTGTAGGACGTTGATATTAGTTGGATGGTTTCCATTGAGTAACCTTCCGCTCTGTCTGTGGAATATGGCGTTGGGCCCCGGCCGGACCTACTGCTATATGTTATGTGACAGATAGGGTGTGTTACAAAAAGTCCCATATCAATTTATACGTTGGGGTGTCGGTTGTATGCAAGTATGAGTGTAGTGATATGCTATGACATGATTCATGCAAGTACAACTCAAGCACACTACTCTATGCGCACAGGCCTTAGGTCCCCCTATTTGGGCAGCTAGCTTCACTCCTAGGAACCTCCGTAGTGGAAAACGGAGACAGTGGGTCGGGCCCCCCACACCTAAGTGGGAATCCACACTACCAGACCTAGCCTTCCCGTACGCCCCTAAAAGAACACAACCTAGAGTATCCGCATACTAATGTTGGCCATATCCACCAGACTTTCTTTGGCTTAGTGTCCCACACCGCCGAGTCAACGTATCGACGTCAGTGTGAACGACCGTCCAATACCGAAGACCCACCACCTGATTTTGTATCCAAAACCTTCCGAGCCACCGGCTCCCCGGACTATCCCGTTCGTGCATCTACCTTCCGAACCTACCGTCCGGATGATAATCAAAGCAACCTAATCAACCTCCCGAGCTACCGGAGTGTGTGAATGTGAAACCCTAGTTATACTAATTGCTCTTGTAGTTTATTATTCCTACTGTTTAGGTTAGCCCAGGACTGCCCAAGGTATTCCCCGTGAAGGGCTCTCGAGGGCACTAGGACCTATGATGGTAGCTGAAGCCATCGTTCCCTTTCGCAAGGTACTTACTATTATTGATTGTTATCCAACTCCCAATCCCTTAAATGTTATATTGGATCTAACCCTAGTATATTTGACACTTTCTCTCCTACGGGGAAGACGTTGTTTCGTCGACCCCGAGCACCTCTTAACACTAGCCAAACTTCTCACTCCTCATCATGACTCCCGATGATAATCTCATTGCACTTACTATACCAACACACCAATATCCCAACTCCCTAAGTTCATTTTGCACCATATTTTGATTTCTGCAGTTTTTACTAAATGCAGACCATCCTAAGCATTATGATTTGTACAATGGGAGGTACTCCAATTTATCATCCAAAATCCTTATAATATTTATTGGAGGTCTATCATGACTTGATTAGCCTAAATCCAAAAGTTGGTAATTTTCCTAATTTATTTGATAATGTATTTAATTTCCAAAGTGATACAAATGCCTTAGTTTGAACATGAAGTACTATTTTCAGGCATGCAAAATGTTCCATAAAATTATAATAAATAAAATAATATTATTTATCAGTAAATCCAAGGTCTCCAAATTTTTAGTAAGACTTAAACCTCTAAACATAATTTTTGAACATAACTTACATTAACCAAATTAAAGAGGCAAGTACTGTCAATATTTTTCTAATAATTCTGAGAAAATTCAAGAATGAATATAAAGACATATAGACACTCTAGATCAAGTTTCAAAATTTTTCAGTGAATAATGAACTCCATAATTAATTTTCTCATAATATTCCAAGTAATAGATTAATGAACTAAGTACAATAATTATTGATCTAAAAATTGCAATAAAATACCAATATGAACATATTGACCTAGAAATATTACTGATCAAGTTTCATAATTTTCCAATGAAAAGGGAGCTCTAAATATATTATTGATCATATTCCCATGTTTATACATTTGTGAAATAAGTACTGGAAATTTACATCTGAAAATTACAATAAAATTCATGTGTGATCATAATGATCTAAAACTCACTCTACCCCAATTTCATAATCATCTAGTGGATATTCAGATCAAAATAAAAATATAATTAATTAGGGCTAATTCTGGTATTACAAAGGTGACACTGAAATTATTAATCTGAAATTCCCAATAAAAGTATTCAAGACTTATAATATCATTATGAATACACTACCCAAATTTTACGAGTTTTCATAAAGTTCTAGTTACATATCCTTCAAATTTAAGGATTGTGACCTAAACTAGGGTTATGGTTTTGAGGGGGTTAACCATCTCCAAAACCTCTAACATTTTTACTAGAGGACTTTAGATACCCTAGGGTCCTCTCTACCAAGTTTCAAATCCATACAAGGGAATTTGACCACATGCCCTTCACAAATCCCCAAAGTCCAAACTTAGTGTTTGAACTTGGGTCCCAGGGCAATCCTACCCCACACCACCCCATAACTCATATGAGGGTGTAAAAAGTCATGACAAACCAGTGTACAAAGTCTCAGCCTCTGTTGAGGTGATCTGACCACTTAAACCTCAAAGTGCACTTTTGACCTAAACACCCCTTATTAGGGTTAGGCTAAGGTTTGCCCAATTCCCAACCAAATCAACTCAAAATAAGGTGAACATTTATACTGAACCCCCTGATGTCCCTAAGGACCACTCACCAAAATTTGGGAGGGTTTGGAGGTTTTAGCTCCCTAAATTAATTTACACTAAGATATTTAAATGATTTCAAAAACAATTGAAAACTTGTCCCCAAAAATTCTCATTTTTGGGCAAGACCTAGGTACAGAATAGGGTGAACCCCTGTCGAAATTTTAGGTCATGTGGATAAGGGATGAAGTGGGGGCACCCATTTTAATTTCTGCCTAGCCCTAGGTGTAGATCCCACCAAAATGAGTGCCTTGGTCAAACTAGTCACCGAAATTGGTTCAAACCAATTTTAAAATAAAATAGACCCAGTAAAGAGGACAGAAAATTCAGAAATCAAAACTAAATAAAAGAAATGATCCAGCACAGATCTTAAAGCAAATCCAATGCATCCGGGTCATATTCTTCCTCCAGCCAAGGGCTGTGATCAGCCCGACCTGGAGCTTCTTCCAAGCCATTTTCCCGACCACCCGACCACCTCCCTGGCCGGCCACCACCACCACCACCATCGTTGAGGTGGGGGATATCGCCGAGCGGCGGTACGGCCGCCGGAGGGGTGGTTTTCAGCGAACCCGACCACTCCATTTTTTTTGGAAAAACCATGGAAAAATCATCACCTGATCGGTCTCATTTAAGCATGATTCTCATCCTAAAAGATTCCTAAGATCTATCCATAGACGAAAGAGTAGAGGAGGACCTTTAAGCGAGCTTGCCGACGAGTGTGGTGGTGGTGCGCTATGGCCGGTGGTGGAGCTTTTCGTGCTCTGCAACTATACAGCCAACTACTTTGGCTCCTTCAGTGGGATGGTGGAAACGATTGCTCTTGGCCTACGGATTCATTTAAAAGAGCCAAATGTGGGATAGGGAGGGTCATAGCTTGAATTCCCATTTCCACCATTAATGGGGAATTTTGAGAAACTGAATTCTCAATGAATTCAGCCCCTTGGTGACCTGAAGAATGGTGGAAACTCCTCCCCTACTCCTGAGGAGTTGAATCCAGCGATCAATGGGGGGATTTGTGGGGGTTTCACCTTTCATGCCATTATTGACCCCTCTTTCTCTCTCCTCCTTATTGAAGAAATTGATTTCAGCCACCTTGGGTGGCCAGCCATGTCTATTCAACTCCTCAAAACTGATGAGGGGGAATGTATTCAGCCTTTGGAATCAATTGGAGAGGCCCTTGGTCTCCCTTAGCCATGAATGGCCTCCTTTTCTCACTTTCTCTCTCCTCCATTAAAGGGGAAAATGGCGCTTTCTCTCTCCTACTTACCATGGCCGTATTTTGATCTCTCCTCCAGCCTATTGGCACCCCACTAACCCATATGAATAATAAAAATGAGGTTAGCCCAAGTAGGGGAAATGGGTTTGAGCTTGGGTTAGCCCATTTGGGCTAATTTGACATAAACCTAGACTAGGGTTGACCTTGGTCAATTTGACCTTTTGAGTCACCATCAATGTGTCCTTGGTGACCCATTGGCCTCCCCTAAAGTCTATAAAGGCTTGGGTAGGGTTGGTTGGGCATCTTGGGGGTCACTTGACCCTTAGTTAGGTCACTTTGACCAAGTTAGGGCTAGAGTTGACTTTGGTCAACCTGACCATTTGGGTTGACCCCAAGGGGTCCTTGGTGACCCCATGGCTTCCCCTAAGGTCTAGGAAGAGTTATGTAGGGTTAACGTTGCACTCTGAAGGTCACTTACCCCTTAGTCAGGGCACTTTGACCATTTTGGGGCTAGAGTTAACTTGGGTCAACGTAGCCACTATGGTTGACCCCAATGGGTCCTTGATGACTCATTGACCTCACGTTATGGTTAAGAGGGCATGGGTGTGGTCCACTTGGCTAAGGTAAGGTCAGTTGACCATAAGTAGGCTAATTTGACCCATTTAGGGTTAGGGTTGACTTAGGTCAACTTAACAACTTTGACTGCCCATAGTGGGTTCTTTGTGGCTCTATGGACTACCCAAGGTGTTAGGGGTGTTGTGGTAGGGTCATGGATCAAGGTGAAGCCCTATGGTCATCCTAAACTAATGTTTAGACTTCTACTATTTGTAGACCATGGTGATTTCCAACTTCATGCCTAATCTCACTTGGTCTTCTTGGGCTTCCTAGGGTTTTGTCATGACCTAGTCATGACCAAAACCACTCTTAGGGGTCTAGTTGGAAATGGGATGTTACACCTACACCTCGGAGAAATGCTCCTATAACTCAGAGTTGACACACTCCTACAATCTCAATCCCCCAAAACGGGATCTACACTCGGAAGAAAAGAAAAATCTTCCTACAAACTTGGAGACAAGGCTCCTACAAGAGTTGAAATAATTTTACAACTAAAATGAAAATTTAACTTCCAGATCTGAAATCTTCAAACTTCTTCCCTCTTGAAACTTGAAATTCTTGAAGAAGATGTTGAGGAAGAAATCTTGAGAAAACACGATCTGAAACAATTAGGATCTGACATGATCAAAAGGATGATTGAAGGAACTTGAATCTTGATCAGTCAAATATTTTCTTCTATTGAATTGCTGGATAAAGGAAGAAGTGACAGAGAAGAATGAAGATGTCGGCGTGCGACTTTTCCCGATCTAGAACTTGCGGCGATTTTGATTTCTGAATTTTCTATATCTATTACTTACTTATGGTTAGCGAATCAATTGAAAAGACTTTATATAGGAAATCACTAACGGTCTGAAATCATTTAAGGTATTATAATCAATCATATCAAACACGGATTTGTGTTTGAAATCCTGTTCGACGAATGAAATCTTGTTCGACGAATGATGGAAATCCGTTCGATGAATTATGAATTCCCGTTCGACGAATGAAATCTCATTTGACGAATTATGAACTTTGTTCGACGAATTATGAACTTTAAATTCTCTTCAATTGCATTCGGTGAAAGACATCTTGTTTTTTCGAAAAGAACTTTGATCTTTCGAAAAATGAGATACCCTTCTCAAGAAAATTCTTCACGCAGAATTGTTTGGACTGAGGAACTGGTTTTCCAAAAAATAAACTTTGACTTTTCAAAACAACTTTTTTTTTCAAAGAATTAATCTGAATTTTTCTAAAACAATACTTCTTTTCGAAAAATGAACTTGGCTTTTTCGTGAAATCAACATGGCATTTCTCGAAAAAGAGAACTTAGAAATTTTTAGAGAGTTTTTCGAAAAGTCTTTATGTTTTTTGAGAATAGTTCTCTGTCGAAAAATTTAACTGGACCTTTCAAAGAACTTCTTTCTTTTCGAAGAATGGACAACAAAAATTTTCTTCTTTGTTCTAGGACCATCAACACTTCCTTTCTTCCATGCTTTAGTACTTGAAAATGAAGTGCATTCCAATAGAGAGGTTACACATGAGTCAATATTATGGATCACACAATGAAGGATTACATTGTATGGTCTTTTGTTAAGTGACTCATTGTAAACTGACATTGGTCTACACTTAGCAATAAAGACCTGCAAGCATTCAACTAGAGAAAGGCATCAAATACATACTTAATTCATCTTAGTTTAAGGGTGACTTCACATAAATCTAGGTTATTGTGGATACAATACCCAACCCAGAGCATCATATTACCAGTACAGCAGGCTCGGTAGCACCTGATAGATCAGTCCGTTTATAGCCAGTCTGGATCGATGATACGACTCGAGTACTGCGCAAGAAGAAGATTCCCTTAGTCAAGGTGTTGTGGTCCAACCACGGACGGGAGGAGCACATCTAGGAGCCGATGGATCTGATGCGTGAACGGTACCCGGAGCTTTACGCCTCAGTTATATTTTAATCATGTTTAAAGTTCTTAAAATTCTTATGCAAAGAAACCCTGTAGACCCGAACTTGAATTTCTGGGATGAAATTATTATTTTTGTTTATTGGGATTTGTAACATCCCATTTCGTGCTCGGCCCCTCACACGTGTTTTGAGAAAGAAGACCACATCACTAGGACGCCTCGCTCAAACATTAGTTTGCAGACTATGAAAAATGGACAAAGAGCTAAGTAAACTGCAAATTTTATTGCACCAAAAAGATACATATTACACAGGTATGCCCCCTTATTTATAGAAATCGGGGGAGGTGAGAGAATATAGTGTACGATGTAGGACTAAATACAAACTCGGTGGTCTACGCTATTTGAGATGGTTAAACCATCAACTATACAAATAATAAAATAGCTGACTACAAAGCCGCAATCCCCCAGAGTAAGCCGCTCGAACAGACCACCTGACCACAACTGTGGCTGGACAGCAGACCGCATTTGCGGCTATCCACCAGACCGCATCTGCTGCAAGCTATCTGACTGCAACTGTGGCCTCAACCAGACCGTTGAGGATTTATTCAGACTGCTGTTGTGGCTCTCTAATTGATCGATGTCGCTACTCTTTGCCAGATTGTTGTGGCTTTATTCAGTCCACAACGGCTAACCAACAGCCCGCCACCGCTGCTTTCAACGAGACCACTGCTACTCTAATCTGACCGCTGCAACTAACCTCCAAAATGTCACTACTGTTGTCCACCAGACCACAAGTTGAGGTTTATCACCAGACCATCGTACCAAACTATATGCCCACTGGAACAATCGGACCGCTACGGTTAGACACCAGTCTGCACGGTCTCTCTAATCTTTAACACTCTCCCTCAAGCTGGAGCATATATATCGACCATGCCCAGCTTGCTACAAACCTCCTCAGAAGGAGTAACCAGCTTGGTGAAAAAATCAACTAGTTCTCTCTTTGAGGTAATAAATGGAGTGCAAACCTAATTCTTCAAAATCTCCTCTCTAATGAAATGGCAATAAACCTCAATATGCTTCGTACTCTCATGAAAGACAGGATTCCTTGAAATATTTATGGTTGTCTTGTTTTAGCAGAACATTGACAGAGGATGATCATAATGTTCTCCAAAATCAAGCATAAGTGTTTGTAACCACCTCAGCTCACAAGTAGTTAGAGCCATGCTCCTATACTACACTTCTGCACTTGACTTGGAAACAACAGCTTGTTTCTTGATCTTATAGCTTACCAAATTTCCACCAACAAAAGTATAGAACCTAGATGTGGACTTCTTATCTTCCTTATCATCTGCATAGATCGTATCAGAATATGCCTCAACCTTCAAGTGACACCGCTTCTGAAACAGAAGTCCTTTTCCCGGAGCACCTTTCACATACTCTAAAATCTTTATAGCTGACTGCAGATGACACTCCTTAGGAGCTTGCATAAACTGACTCACTTTTCCCACTGCATAGCAAATATTTGGTCCTATGACTGTGAGATAAATAAGTTTCCCTACAAGCCATTTGTACCTGGTGACATCTTCAAGAAGAGGTGAGTTCTTACTCCAACACTTGTCATCTCCAACCAACATCGGAGAATAAGCAGGTTTAGCCCCAAGGAGACCTGTCTCTTTTAAGAGATCTAAGGCATATTTCCTTTGTGAAAGGAAAACAGATCCCGGATTTCTAGATATTTCAATTCCCAAGAAATATTTTGGAGTTAAGAAGATGCTTCTTTATCATATCCATACCTTCTTTATCATCTCCCATGTGAATAATATCGTCAACATAAACAGCAAGAACAACAAGACCGACTGATGTTTTACGAACAAATAACAAAGGATCCACTGCACTTCGAGTAAACTCAACCAGCGAAATGACCTCATTGAACCTGTCAAAACAGGCTCTGGGACTTTGCTTAAGACTATAGATTACCTTTCATAACTTACATACCTGAGACTCCCCCTGAGCAACATACCCAGGAGGTTGCTCCATATAGTCAGTTTCTTGTAAATCTCCATAAAGAAATGCATTCTTTACATCTAGCTGAGACATATCCTAGTCATTGTTGACGACAACTGAAAAGAGCACACTAATGGTAGTAATCCTTGCCACAGGAGAGAAGGTATCAAATAAATCCACCCCATAACTCTACGTAAAACCTTTGGCAACAAACTGGGCCTTATATTGATCAATTGATCCATTAAGGAGAAATTTAATAACGAAGACCCAACGACAACCAACCATATCAGCACCTGCAGGAGGACGAACATGAGTCCAAATACCTCGTTCAGTTAGAGTACACATCTCTTCATCCATAGCGGCCTTCCAAAGAGGGAGAGCAAGAGCATCTTGATAGGAGACAAGAACACTATGAGCCGAGAGAGCCAGAGCAAAGATCCTCGAGGAAGGGGAGAGCTTAGCATAAGATACCACAGCCTGAAGGGGATGCTGGGTGCATAAGCGAACACCTTTCCGAAGAGTAATCGGAAGATCCAAATCGGACATATCCATTGGATCAACCGCATCCCAAGAAGAGAGGACTTGGATGGGAACTGGTTGCAGCGGCACAAGAGAAGAAGAATTAGAGATAAGAGAGGAAGAAAGCAGAGTAGGCACCAAGGTAAAGAATCAGTGTCTAGAGAAAGAGATAGCTCAACAGGAACAAGTGTAGAAAGAATGGGTTCTAGCAGAGGTGCCAAGTCAACATGCGCGAAAGAATAAGCACCAAAATGCAAGAGAGAAGAATCATGGGAAAAATACAGCGTGTCTTCGAAAAAGGTAACATCCGCAAAAACGTACTGTTTATGTAGAAGAGGATCAAAACAGCGATAACCCTTCTAAGTAGGACAATAACCAAGAAATATGTATTTAATAGAACGGAGAGAAAGTTTGTCATGACTAGGAGAAGGTATGTGAAAAGGGAGTCGTGCCGTGAAGGATAGATGAGCATATCTGATTAATGAGTTAGCAGAAGTGAAGAACGACATGACCCCAATAGGACCGAGAGATGTTTATTTATAACAGAAGGCTGTGAGCAACATCCAAGAGATGACGATTCTTGAGTTTAACAATGCCATTTTGTTGAGAGTTATAGTGGAAAGAGGTTTGATGAATCAAACCATGATTTACACAAAAATCAGAAAATTTTCAGTTGACATACTCCTTGACATTATCAGTACGAGGAACTTGAATAGGCACCTGAAACTGCGTTAAGATATCATGATAAAAGGCGGTAAACACAGTGTACAATTCAGAACGATCGTTCAGGAGATATAGCCAAGTACACCTGGAGAAATCATCATTGAAAGTGACAAAGTATAAACTACCTCTACCAACAGTAGCAGTAAAAGCAGGACCCCAGATGTCAGAATGAACAAGTTGAAAATGTTTAGTTGTCTTACCTAAATCACCTAGAGGGGGTGAAAAGGTGAGTTGTGCGTCTTTTGCAGAATAAAAAATGTAACAAACTATGCACATAATATTTAACCAAGCAATCACAGACAACAACAAAAATTATAGTGGTTCCCCAACCTTGGCTGCATCCACTTTCCACTCAACGATCTAGCAAAGCACTAGACTCGGCTACTCCACTAATCTCGAATTGAAACCGATCCTACACCTCGGAACAACGTTCCTACAACTCGATCCCAAAACTGGATCTACACTAGGAAGATAAAAACTTCCTATAAGAACTCGGAGAAAACAACTCCTACAACTCGAAAAAAGATCACCTAAAAGAATAGAATGAAATAATAAATACAAACAATGATTAGATCTCAGATTTGAAATGCTTCTGCATGTTCTTCTTTCTTTGATCATTGCGGCTTTATCAGAAAAGGTTGAAGAAGAATCAGCAAAATCTCAAATCTGAAATTATCTAGACTCACACGATCAAGTAGAAGATCTGTAGTTTGAAAAGAATCTTGATCTGTGAATCAACTTCTCTGAATCGATCTGGATCGAAAGCGCTTTGGCGATGAAGAGGAAGATTGGCGGCTCTCGATTTGGAAAGAAATGTAGGATTCAGAAATCTTAGAATTACTTTTGCTGTGGCTTGTAATTCTTCTTAATACTTCTTAGGGTTGGTCGAAAATGACAAGACCTTTTATAGGATTAACCTAACGGTCATAATCATCATTAATGACGTCCACGTGGACCAATCACATGCTAATGATATTTGAAATACACGTCTGTCTGGACTTAGAAGTTTTCAGAAAAACAGACCAGGTGTTCTCGAGGAGAAAATTTTTACTCAAGAACAAATGAATTCTATTCTCGAGAAGAAGACTTGGAGAAAAATAATGTGGAGGTAGAAAACAGCATTCTCGGGAATGAAGGAAAGTACTCGAGAAAAATAGTTTATTGTTCTCGAGAAAAAATATTTTGTACTCGAGAACAAAAGGCTGTCTCGAGAAAAATTACTTAGAAAAATATATGGAGGTGGAAATCTGCAGTCTCGAGAATGACATAAGTACTCGAGAAAAATGACGTTTTGTTCTCGAGAAGAATCGTTCTGTTACTCGAGAACAAATAATCATCCCGAGAACAAATGTCTGGCTCTCGAGAAAAATACTTAGGGTCTCGACAAATAACTTCTGCATCTCGAAAACAAACTATAGTCTTCTCGAGAATAATTTTATTCTTCTCAAGAAAAGGACTTAGAAAAAATAATTATCTGGAAAACAAATAACCCGAGAAGAAATGTCATATATTACTTGAGAACAAGAGCCCTTCTCGAGAACAACATTAAGCTTTCTCGAGAACAACTTCTGCCACTCGAAATTAATACAAGTCTTACTCAAGAAATATCATAAGTCCTTCTCGAGTACAAATATAGTACTCGAGAACTATACTTAGACAATTTCTGAAAAAACTAAAAATCTTCATTCTGCATAAAAATCAGCATCCATCTGTTCTCCTGCCCTTAGTGCTTGAAAAGAACGTGTGTCCCAATAGAGAGGCTACACATGAGTCAACACCATAGATCACACAATGAGGGATTATATTATATGGTCTTGTATTTGTAGACTCATTGTAGACTAACATTGGTCTACACTTATCAGTTAAGTCTTGTAAACACTTAACAAAAAGGGCATTAAATACAAACTTAATTCATCTTAGTTTAAGGGTGACTTCATACAAATTTGTGCTATTGTGGATGCAATACCGAACAATCTCTCCCTATTTGTAGAAGTCAGAACCCTCTACACTAAGGTGAATTACATCAAGAGAAAAACAAATAAAGATACTAATATCATGATAATTGGAAGAAATGCAGTAATCTATAAAAATCAGATTAGAATTAGAAGTTCATATAAGCAGAAATTTATCCAAGAGAATTAAATTTTACAATTTCAAAAATGAACTTTCAACATCTTCAGTTTACTAATCCCGTTGATGTTGCTTTCCCTATCTCTCAAGCTTCTCCCGTTGTCTCTTTTGATAATTGAATGGCTTGGGGAAATAATTAGGAGGTATAGGTGGAGCCTTGGGGTTATTTCTGCCATATATCCTATCATGTATCCTTCTCTTTGTAAGAGACTTCTCATATAACTCCCATTCATCTGAGCTATAATGCAAGATTCTGTTCTCATTGAAATAAACTACTAGCTTTAGAGTTTCAAGAATAATAGACTTGGAAGTGGGACTCCAAACTTCAGTATATTGTTGAGGTCTCTTCCCTTCAGCTTCTGGATGTGGAGTTGATCTAATAGCAGAGGCTCCATCCCCATATTTTCTTCTTTTTGCTTTCTTAACTTCTGGAGGATTAGGGCATTCCTGTTTGTTCAGATTCCCATACTTGTTCATACACATCAAGAGGAGGTCCTTCATAGTAATCTGGAGGAGGTCCTTCAAAGTATGCTAGAGGTGGTCCTTCAAAATATTCTAGTGGTGGAGAAAATGTAGGCATGTTAACATCCAGGTTTACAGGAGGAGGAGCATTAGGATCCATGGCTAGTTTAGGAAATAACTGATTGTGCATCCATATAGAAGTATCATAGGTATATAACTTAGTACTCTTGATTTCTTTGGGCACAGAGGTCTGAATCTCTTTCAACTGATCATCCCACTGATTTTACATTATCTGAGCTTGTTTTTCTAGCAATTCTTTCACTTTATCCTCCCCCCCCTTTCTGACTTCTAGGGAGAGGGTGCTGATGACATCTTCTTTAAATTTGCCAACCTCTTCACAAGTTTTAAAATTTCTTTCATCACCTCTCTTGTCTAGGAGAATTTGATTATTAGCAAGGGTGACTGATTGCTCCATAACAGTACCAATGCTAGTAATTATGTGGTCTATAGCTTTGTCACTTATTTGCAGGAGCCTTTTAAACTCATATGTGTTGTCTAGGATTTCAGCAAATCCTCGACTCATATCTTTTTCTAATGTTATCACCTTATCAGTGACAACTTTTAGAGAATAATCAAATTAATTTCTCTGAGCAGCAAGCATAACTTCAACTTTGTGGAGAATGGTACCTTCAGGGAAGATTTCTTTCTGAGTAGATGGTGGAGGCTGAGCAGGAATAGTCAATGTAAGGATTTCTTCAATTATAACAGTAGAAGTAGAGGCTTTACTTCTTTGTACTGTGTTGGTTTCATCTTCATTAATTGTGGGCAGTATGGTTGGAATCTAGAAATGAAGACTTGGAGGGGGTGGCGCAATAGCTTCAACTGGTACTTCATAATCTGAATCATGAATGGAGACAATTTTGTCATCATGCATATCTTCTGTAGACTTTTCAGGTTCATGTACATGAGATTTATCAGCCGGAGGAGATGTGTCTGGATTGTCTGGAGACTGTGTTGGTTCTAGGAATTTTTCTGGTTGAGGAGGAGATTTTGCTGGAGACACAGCTAGTTGTACAAGAGACTTAGAAGATGGAGGAAGATCTTCAGTAGCAGGGAAGGGGGGTTCTATGGAAGATAATTCCTCTATCATCTTATTGATGTCATCTTCAGTAGACAGAATTTGAGCTTAAGTCTGAGCATCTGTCAGATTTTCAGAATCTGGTATGTCTCCAATAGTAGGAAATTCTATCTTTATACAACAAAGAGGAAGGAATAACATCAGGGTTAGATGGAATCTCTTCTGAAGGTAAGTTGGCAGCAACAGTAGTGACTGAGGCTGGAATTTCTGAAACTGCAGCTGAAATATCTTGAGGAGGAATTGCTGAAGCAGTAAGAGCTAGAGGTACTGAGGTAGCTGGAGTAGGAATTTGAGTTGGCTGGGCTGAGACAGATGGTGCAGGCTCCCCCTCAATAACTGAATCAGTTATTTGATGTGAAGGAGGAGATGGGGTCCTGTCCATATCTTCTATTTTCTTAGGAGCTTTGTCAGTCTTTTGTAATTTGACCTCCCATCTCTGGATGGAGGTAATGGAAACCTTTTTTTATGTGCTGGAGGGCTATGCCCTTTTTCATAGGAAAGGCTTCTGGATTCATCTGATTTAGACATAAACAGACTATCTTTCCATAATTTGGGCTCTTAATGCATGCCTTGATCTTTTCAAAAAGAATAATTCCCCACTGGAATTTCTTTCTACAAATAACAGCAGTCATTAAATTAAAGAATTCTGGAGTAATATAACTTATTGAACTAGTTTTGCACAGAAGAACTTTGCATAGGATGTCAGCCAATAGCTTGCTTTCAGCATTCATAAATTATCTTCTAATAGTGTTAGAGGATTGAGGAATACCACAAAAACTATATGCTCTCTCATAGTCAGAGCCTATCAAATCATCTTCCATATCTATTATTGGCAGTTGTAGAAGTTGAGAAACAGACAGGGCAGACATCTTTACCTTGATATTCTGAACTTTAGACTTGATTACTTTTCCATTCCTCTTAACATTGGCGTGCTGGAAGAATTCTTCAACCTCAGAAGTTAGAATTCAGCATGGATGTTCCAGAATAAAGGACAACCCGGATGTATCTAGCAGAAGGAGTACATTCTTGAAATCATCTGATATCTCTGCAATCCCAATAGAACTGAGTTCACTCCTGATCCCTAACTTTGAAGACAAAGCCATTGTTGTAGAGAAATCGATCTTAGCTGGTCGACGATTGAGAAAATTGACTTGCGACAGACGGTGGAGACGAAGGAAGACAAAATGGCTTTTCTCTAGAAGAATGGTTTTGAAATCGAGAATAAAATTTTCTTGGACTTGTTTCTATTTATAGTTACCTCTAATTTTGATGATTAAGCATATAGATAATCAATAACAAATACCTGGAAGAGGCGGCAAAGTGTCTGTGTGCCGATATGAAAAATTGACCTTGAAGAAAAATTTCTCACCAGATTTCTCGAGAGGACAGATTGTTCTCGAGAAGACTTTCATCAGCACTCCAGTATAATGATCCTTGGTCTCGAGTAGAATGTACCTTGCTCTCGAGTAGAGATTTCTTATTCTCGAGTAGAACATTTGTTGTTCTCGAGTAGAAGTTTTCTTCTCGAGAGGTAGGTCTGTTGTTCTCGAGAGACAAGTCTGATGTTCTCGAGTACAAGTGTTGTACTTGAGAAATGAAGTCCAAATCCTGAAATTTTTTGATTTTTGAAGTAAAGCCAGATCTTGACTTTGCCTATTAACTTTGTCTTCATTCTCCCTCATCCTTGTTCTGTATGCCAAGTTCTGTTTTGAAGAACGAGAAATTGGCCTCGTCCAGCGGCTTCGTGAAAATATCTGCAATTTTTCTATCTATTGGGACATATTGCAGATCTATGTCCCCATGCTCCACATTCTCCCGGATGAAATGGTATCGCAACTCTATATGCTTTGTCCGGCTATGAGAGACTGGATTGTTGGCTATTGCAATCGCACTGGAGGAGTCGAAAAACAAAGGAATGTCTTGGACTTTTAGATTGTAATCTTCCAATTGGTTCTTTATCCACAACAATTGTGCACAACAACTGCCGGCAAAAATGTATTCTGACCCGGGCGTTGAAATTACGACACAATTTTGTTTTTTGCTGCTCCATGATATGAGCCTCCTTCCAAGGAATTGGCAAGTCCCAGAAGTTCTCTTTCTATCATCTTTACTTCCTACAAAGTCTGCATCAGAGAAACCAATTAGTTCACTGTCATTACTTCTTGGGTACCATAAGCCAAGATTTGGTGTACCTTTAAGGTATCTCAAAATCTGTTTTGCAGCAGTGTAGTGAGATTCCTTAGAGTTCACTTGAAATCTAGTACACATACATGTTGAAAACATTATATCCGGTCTACTAGCAGTAAGGTAGAACAAGGATCCAATTATGCTTCTGTACTTGGTTTCATCAAAAAATTTCCCTTTCTCATCCTTATCCAGAGACATAGTTGAACCCATTTGAGTCCTCATAGAGGTTGTGTTCTGCATTATGAATTTCTTAATCAACTCTTTGGTGAATTTTGTCTGAGAGATGAAAATTTCATCTTCAGATTGTTTCACCTGTAGTCCTAAGAAATACTCCAGCTCTCCCATGTTGCTCATTTCGAACTTCCCTTGCATAAGTTTGGAAAACTTTTTGCAGAGGTTGTTGTCAGTAGAGCCGAAAATGATGTCATCGATATAGATTTGCACTAGTAAATTCTTACCTTTTATTTCCCTAAGAAATAATGTCTTATCTATCTTTCCTCTTGTGAACTTATTTTCAAGAAGAAAGTTAGATATAGTCTCATAACAAGCTCGAGGAGCTTATTTCAAACCATATAATGCTTTAAATAAAAGATAAACATGATCAGGAAAGTTAGAATCAACGAAACCTATAGGTTGTTCCACATACAATTCTTCATTTATGTCACCATTAAGGAAGGTAGACTTCACGTCCATCTGATAGACGGTGAAGCCCTTAAGTGTAGTATATGCTAGGAACAACCTAATTGTCTCTAGCCTTGCCACTGGAGCATATGTCTGGTCGAAGTCAATTCCTTTTTCTTGTCAGTATCCTTTGGCAACGAGTCTGGCCTTGTTCTTTATAATTGTCTCATGCTTGTCCATCTTGTTCATGTAGACTCATTTTGTCCCGATGACATTTTTATATTTGGGTGTTGTAATAAGCTTCCAGACTTGGCAACGCTTGAACTGATTCAATTCTTCTTCCATTTCCATTACCCATGATGCGTCTGAGTTTGCTTCCTCAAACCTTTTAGATTCAACCTGTGATAGAAAACTCAAATATAAATTCTCATTAGCTGTGCCTCTACGAGTTATGACACCATATCGGGGATCTCCTATGATTTGGTCCATTGGGTGATCCTTCAAGTGTCTGAGCTCTAAGGTCCTTGCATCTGGATCTTCTTCAACCACAGGAGTGACTTCATCAACTTGAATGGTTTCTTCATCTTGATCATCAACCTCTCCAATTGGGGTTGGAGTGGTGATCTTGATGAACTTGTCACATTTTTCTTCAATTGGCACATCCAAGTTTAATACTTTCAGCTTTGAACATGCATCTTCAAAAAACACACTAGAAGAGTTGCCTTGCCGCAAGCTCGTCTCATCAAATACAACATGAATAGATTCCTCTACAACCAGGGTTTTCTTATTAAAAATCCAACATGCCTTACTATGGATACTATACCCTACAAAAATACCTTCAAAACTCTTTTCGCTAAATTTGCTAGTGTGATACTTCCCATTGTTAAGGATGAAGCACTTACAGCCAAAGATTCTAAAATATGAAACAGTCGGTTTCCTGCCCTTTAGAAGTTCATAAGGTGTCTTATTGTGGTTATTGTTTATGAGTGCTTGATTTTGCACGTGGCATGCAGTGTTGACGGATTCAGCCCAGAAGTATTCCGATAGTGAGGCATCGCTCAACATTGTCCTGCAGGCCTCTATGAGTGTTCTACTCCTTCTCTCAGCTACTCTGTTCTGTTGAGGAGTACGAGGAGAGAAAAACTCTGTTCCATTGACACTTCTGATTTTGACTACGGAATAGTTGTATTCATTCTGAACCTGCTTGACAAAATTAGTAAAGACGTCAAAGGTATTTGACTTGTGTTTTAGAAATAACACCCACGCAAAGTGCGAGTAATCATCAACAATAACCAATGTATAATCCTTACCTCCCAAACTTATAACCTGTAGTGGACCGAACAAGTCCTTATGAACTAGGTGTAAACATCTATTAGAATCTTTGTCAATAAGGCTTTTAAAGGTAGCCCTTGTTTGCTTGACTTTTACACATGTGTGACAAGGTCTATCTTTAGCGCACTTGACATTTGGGGCATCACGTACTAAATTAAGTAAAAATAATTTATTAATAGTTTTGAAATTAATATGTGCTAGTCTCTTGTGTCAATGGTCACCAAGAGATGCACTATCTTTAGCCAAAAAACACACTTGTGTAGAAGAGTCTATGCAAATGAAATTCAAACAAAATATATTTCTACTACGAGTGCATGATAGAATCATTTCCATATTGTCAACCGATTTTATCGAACACCTATCTGCATGAAATTCAACTGCATATCCTTTATCACAGAGCTGACTTATGCTTATAAGATTGTGTTTCAATCCTTCAACATAAGCCACATCTGAGAAGGATACACTACCGCTAGAAAGCATACCATAGCCTTTAGTAATTCCTCAGTCCGAACCTCCAAAGTTGACCTTTGACCCGTTCATGACTGGAGAATAATTCTAGAGAAGGCTCCTTGTCCCGATCATATGCCAAGAGCATCCACTATCCAAATACCAGATAGGAATTTTGGTGGCCTTTGGACATACCTGCAATCACAAATCAATTTACCTTAGGAACCCAAACACGTTTGGGTCCTTGGTCTCTAGTTAGAACACACCCCTATATATATTAACATTATGAGTGGTCTTTCTCATATTGCTAACTTGAGGAGTTACATGATTTCTGGAATTAAACCAGCAATCAATGGCAAAGTGATCAATTTTGCCGCAGCGCCAATAGTCAAACCTATTGTATCTTTGCCTGAAATTCTCCTGCTTGACCTTTTGAGAGTGTGGTCGAGCAGGGGTAGCAGTCTTGGAGGAAGAAGCTTCATGGTGATGGCAATCACATGTTTTCTTCTCCTTGAGAGGCTTTTCCACAATAGGCTTTACTTTTGGTACCTTCTTGATGTTATGACCATGATTATAAGGGCCATAGCTCTGAAGAGTAATTTCTTCATGAGGTGCCTTAAAGACACTTTCACCAAAGTTCCGAGGACGGGTCTATCCATAGTAATGAGACTTGGGCTCTACGTAAGTAGGCCTAGCAAAATGACCGTAAGACGAATCTAGATCAAACTCGTTCATTGGAAATATAACCTTCTTAAAAGAAGTCTTATCTTGAGGAGTTTTCCCCTTCTCCTTGGCCAAAGCCTTCTTAGCCGCCTTATTCTTTCTCTGAGCCTTATTTCTCTTAAAAGATTTACTAGGAGCATCAACATGGCCTAGGCCAGCACCTTTGGCCTGAGCTAAGAATTCAGCAACAAAAGGAAGGACAGTCTTGGGCTTTGAGAAACTTTCAACAAGTTTCTTTTTTGCTTCAAGTTGATCTTCAAATTCTTTAATGATCTTCTCTTTCAGATCTAGGTGCTCGAGAGCCTTATTGTACTCTTCAATAGCAGCATTGAAGTTCTCTCTGAGTGAGTCTGTCTTGGCGACTTCCTATCAAAGTGCTCTCTTCATCCTTGAGAGACTTTATCTGCTTGGCTTGATTTTTCATGGCTTTTCGACATTTGTCGTAAGCCTTGATTAACCCCTTATACAGGGACATGAGTTCAGACTCATCGCCAGAGGAGCTGTCCTCATGATCATGATCAGAAACATCAGATTCAGAAAGAGGGGTGTGAGAATTTACCTTTCCAGAGAACTGGGGTTCTTGTTCATCAAAAGTTTGTGTCATTAGCCTGAAGTAGGCTTCCTCTTCTTCACTTGACTCAGATGAGTCAGAGTTCCTAAGAGTCTTGCCCTTCTTGGCTACTAAGCTTCTTTCAGTTCTCCTCTTATTATATGAAGATTTCTTCACCTCTCTCTTTCCACCCTCCTTCTTCTTGTGAGGGTAATCAGCGATGACGTCACATGGCTTATTACAACAGTACCAATTAATGTCAGAAGAAATATGTTTATTCTATTTAGTATTATACCTGTCTTGGCTACTTGAGACTTTCTTGTATCGATCACCATCATGACGTGATCTTCTGTGCGAGGCATCTTTTCCTCTCTATTGCTTCTTCTTGTTCAAGAATTTCTTGAACTGCCTTGAGAGTACATAAAACTCTCTTTCAGATAATTCTGAGCCTGAGGTGCTTGGCTCTAAAGTTTCTTCATCATTATCTTCCGATGCGGCAGTAGGTGATGCAGCTTTAACCTTCCTTGAGCTGTCTGCCTTTAGTGCGACATACTTCTCCTTGGATGACGACCGGCTCTTCTCTTCTTCAGCTTTTCTAGAATTGATCTGCAGCTTATATGACATCAGCTTTCTGAAGAGGTTCTGAGGGTCAGTCTCTACCAACTTGCCAAACTCCCTGATAGCACAGACTTTATTGTCTCATTCCTTAGTCAGGGACCTTAGACATGTATCATTCAATTATCCATTTGTAAAGACCTGGACATATACTCTTAGGTCATTGACAATCTTGAAGAAATTTTCAAAGATATCTGCAATTGAGTCCTTTGATCCTTGTCAGAAGGCTTCATACTTTTGATTCAATTGGGATCTTCTGTCATCCCTAACTTCATTAGTGCCTTCCATCAAGGTGATAAGAGACTGCCACATTTTCTTATCAGATTGGCAGTGAATCAGATTATGCAGCATAGAATCATCGACTATACTTGCTATAATATTTTTAGCCTTCTTGTCCAACGAGACAAGTGCGATCTCATTTTTATCAAGATCCATTAATTTCTTAGGAACTTTTTTGGTAGGGTCAATAGTGGAGATGGTCATTGGAATATATGGACCTTCTTCAACAATCATGAAGATCCTTGGATCCACAGCTTCCATTAAGAACTTAATCCTTTCTTTCCATATGGGAAAGTTAGTCTTTGTGCATAGAGGAAGCTTTGGAAAATCCTTGACCTTGTCTATGCATGGATTACTCAAAAGACAACTTTGGGGCAGATCTTTTCAAGGTGCTAACCTTTTTATGAACAACCTAGAGGGGGGTGATTATGTGAGTTGTGCGTCTTTTGCGGAATAAAAAATTTAACGAATTATGCACAGAATATTTAACCAAGCAATCACAGACGACACCAAAAATTTCAGTGGTTCCCCAACCTTCGGTACATCCCCTTTTCACTCACCGATCTAGCAAAGCACTAGACTTGGCTACTCCACTAATCTCGGATTGAAACCAATCCTACACCTCGGAATAATGTTCCTACAACTCGATCCCAAAACTGGATCTACACTTGGAAGATAAAAACTTCCTACAAGAACTCGGAGAAAACAACTCCTACCATTCGAAGAAAGATCTCCTACAAGAATAAAATGAAATAACAAATACAAACAGTGATTTGATTTCAGGTCTGAAATGCTTCTGCCTGTTCTTCTTTCTTTGATCTGTGCGGCTTTATCAGAAAAGGTTGAAGAAGAATTGGCAAAATCTCTAATTTGAAATTCTCTGGACTCCACGATCAAGTAGAAGATCTGTCATTTGGAAAGAATCTTGATCTGTGAATCAACTTCTCTGAATCGATCTGGATCGAAAGCGCTTTGGCGATGAAGATGAAGATCGGCGGCTCTCGATTTGGAAAGAAATGTCGGATTCAGAAATCTCAGAATTACTTCTTGCTGCGACTTGTAATTCTTCATAATTCTTCTTAGGGTTGGTCGAACATGACAAGACCTTTTATAGGATTACCCTAACGGTCATAATAATCATTAATGACATCCACGTGGACCAATCACGTGCTAATAATATTTGAAATACACGTCTGTCTGGACTTAGAAGTTTTCAGAAGAACAGACCGGGTGTTCTCGAGAAGAAAATTTTTACTCCAGAATAAATGAATTCTATTCTCGAGAACAATAAGCAAGTTCTCAAGAAGAAGACTTAGAGAAAAATAATGTGGAGGTAGAAAATAGCATTCTCGGGAATGAAGGAAAGTACTCGAGAAAAATAGTTTATTGTTCTCGAGAAGAAATATTTTATACTCGAGAACAAAAGGCTGTCTCGAGAAAAATTACTTAGAAAAATATATGGAGGTGGAAATCTGCAGTCTCGAGAATGACAGAAGTACTCAAGTAAAATGACTTTTTGTTCTCGAAAAGAATCATTTTGTTACTCGAGAACAAATAATCATCCCGAGAACAAATGTATGGCTCTTGAGAGAAGTACTCAGGGTCCCGACAAATAACTTCTGCATCTCGAAAACAAACCATAGTCTTCTCGAGAATAATTTTATTCTTCTCGAGAAAAGGACTTAGAAAAAATAATCATCTGGAAAATAAACAACCCGAGAAGAAATGTCATATAATACTCGAGAACAGCATTAAGATTTCTCGAGAACAACTTCTGCCACTCGAGTTTAAGACAAGTCTTACTCGAGAAATATCATAAGTCCTTCTCGAGTACAAATATAGTACTCGAGAACTATACTTAGACAATTTCTGAAAAACTGAAAATCTTCATTCTTCATAAAATCAGTATCCATCTTTTCTCTTGCCCTTATTGCTTGAAAAGGAAGTGTGTCCCAATAGAGAGGCTACACATGATTCAACACTATGAATCACACAATGAGGGATTACATTGTATAGTCCTGTGTTTGGAGACTCATTGTAGACTGACATTGGTCTACACTTAGCATTTAAGTCATGTAAACACTTAACAAAAAGTGCATCAAATACAAACTTAATTCATCTTAGTTTAAGGGTGACTTCATACAAATCTGGGTTATTGTGGATGCAATACCCAACACAAGTTCAAAAGGGCGTAAAGAACTATGTCTCGTTCATGCTGTAAAAGAAGAGCGATGATGTTTGCCAAACTAACAGGCTTCACATTTCAAAGGAGAATCCTCCTGAGGAATATCGGGAAGAAGCTGGTGGATGAGACAAGAAGGAGGGTGGCCAAGACGACGATGTCACTGCTGAAGAGATGAAGAAGCAGAAAGAGCAGCCTCATGGTCAAGAAAGAAGAGTCCACCTCTGGCAGTCCCAGTAGCAATCGTAGCTTTGGAAACAAAATCCAAGAAGGAGCAAGTGGTACCCATAAAGTAACCGTGCAATTTAACTTAGTACGTAGAGCATGAACATAGAGTAAATTGCACAGGAAAGTAAGGATATAGAGAGTGTCTTTGAGCAACAAAGATGAAGAGAGATGCATAGTGCCAATACCATGCACGGGAGCAGAAGTCCCATCAACAATAACAATAGGTGATATCCTGTGTTGTTCAAGCAAAGAGGAAAACAAACGAGAGTTGTCAGTCATGTGACAAGTGGGACCAAAGTCAATAAGCCACCAATCAGATGAGACCACAAGAGCACGATTAGTAGAAGAGAGAAGGGAAGCCATCCCAAGAAGAAAGCGGACAACAGAAAAATCTAACCGCATGGTTAGAAACAAACCAGACTAGAACAAGACGACAAACAGGTCGGAAAAAGAAACTGGCCACAATAAAGAGACCGACAGAAAAAAGGAAGCCGCATGGGTTGAGGAGAAGCCGGAAACAACAACGCAGTGAAGAAACCACGCAAACCAAAAATATCGCGAACAAACCGCAAGAACAAACCGACCAAAAATTAGTACATAGAAAGAAGCAGGGACCGCACGGTCACGATGTCAACACACCAGTGACAAGGAACAAGCCGCGATCAAAATGTGGGACTCGCAGCAAAGAAGAAACAATTCGCAGGAAGACAACCTGCGGGAAGAAAGAAGAGAAGAAAGAGCAAACCGCGAAGAAGTCACGCGAACAGAACAAGCCGCAACAAAGAGCGACTAACAAAGACAGCAAGAGCTCCAGAAGCCGCACATCAAACTGCCAACAAGAAAGAGAAGAGCACGAGCACGCCCGTTCAATGTGACAACACACTAGCGACCAGGAAGAAGCCATGGCCAAAAGGCGAAACCCGCAAAAGAAGAGCGGTTAGCAGAGAAAGCCAGGCGAACAGAAAAGCTTGAAAAGAGGCAAGTCACAAACACAACGAGAAGCAAGGGAGGGAAGGGAAGGGAAAGAGACCGGACAAACCGGAAGAAGAGGTCGTGCGGTTAAAATAAAAAACCGCGATCTATTTGAAGCAAAGGATCAGTTCGCTCTGATACCATGTGAAAAATGGACAAAGAGCTAAATAAACCGCAAATTTTATTTCTCCAAAAAGATACATATTACATAGGTATTGCCCCTTATTTATAGAAATAGGGGGGAGGTGAGAGAATACAATGCACGATGTGGCACTAAATACAAACTGGGCGGTCTACGCGGTTTGACATGGTCAAACCGTCAACTGTACAAATAATAAAATATCTGGCAACAAAGCCGCAATCCCCCAGAGTAAGCAGATCAAACAGACAGCCTGACCGCAACTGCGGGTTGACACCGGACCGAAGTTGCGACTATCCACCAGACCGCATCTGCTACAAGCTATCAAACTACAACCACGGCCTCAACAAGACTATTGTAGCTTTATTCAGAATTTTATTGTGGCTCTCAGATTGACCACTGCAGCTACTCTTTGCCAGACCACTGCAACTTCATTCAGCCTGCACCGGCTAACCAACAGCCCGCCACTGCGGCTTTCGGCCAGACCACTGCTGCTCCAATCTGACCGCTGCTACTAACCTCCAGACCGCCACTGCTGTCCACCAGACGACAAGACGAGGTTTATCAGCAGATTGTCGGACCAGACTGCAAGCCCGCTGGAATAATCAGACCGCTGTAGTTAGACACCAGTCCGCCCGGTCTCTCCAATCTTTAATACGGACAAACTATGCAGTAGAATATATGGTGTGCACCTATGCAAAAGTCACAAAAAATACACCATTTAAGCAATGAGTTAGGCCAATTCTAATATAAACCTTACTTTTATGTAGCCTTCACAGGTCGCTGTACCGCAGGATATAGTTACTCCACCTCCGACTGCCACACCTTTCCAGAAGACGGAGATGGGGCAGGCTCTGACAGCCATCCTCGATGGCTTCAGGGATCAGCAGGCCCCGACCCAGTAGCCAAATCCGGGATCGAATTGGCTGAGTGCCTTCAAGAATATATCCTCGCCAATGTACCACGGGACAGAGAATGCGTTAAAGATGGAGGAGTGGCTCGAAGCCATTCAGGAGATGCTTGCAGGTATCAATTGCCCTGTCAGGCATGCAGTTCCTTTAGCGACTTCTATACTAGATGTTCACGGAAAGAGGTGGTGGAAGTCTATGCTGGACTCCACATATGTAGATAGGGAGCATTAAGATATTTCTTGGGATGAGTTCAATGAGGCCTTCTTGGAGCACTTCGTGTATATTATAGATAGAGATGAGTTGGAGAAGAGGTTTTTGAACCTCAGGCAGGGGACTAGATCAGTGATAGAGTACCAGAGGGAATTTTCCCATTTGGCCAGGTTCTCAGAGATACACGATCTGTGTGATAGGAGATATGCTAAGAGATTTTACCGAGAACTTTGGGACTCTACCAGGCAGGCTCTATTGTTCATTTATCATGGAACTTCGACGTAGATCATAGAGATGGCTAAGAAGCTGGAGGCAGACAAGCTAATGGTACAGAGCAGAGGAAAGAGACCGTTGGATGGGTCGTCCTTCGGGGAGAGCAGTCGGGGCTCATAGAGAGGCAGGGTGATGAGCTACAAGAAAGGTTGGGGACATTATCATCCCAACTTCAAGCAGGAGCAGGGGCCTCTTGCAGTACTAGCTTCCACGCCACTACAGATACACGACCCGAGGAGACAGGATGATCGTGGCCAATGACCATTGATTTGCTTTAGATGCCAACAACCGGGGCACGTAAGAGCTGACTGCTCTCAGCAGTTCCATCCACCACCTCCTCCTCCACATTTGGTCGCCCCTCCGGCAAGACAGGGTCGAGGCCGAGGATGAGGTCGAGGCTGAGGATGAGGATGAGGTCGAGGCCGAGGCCGAGGATGAGGTCGAGGCCGAGGCTGAGGATATTATTATAGAGGTCGAGGGCAGGAGTAGATGTACTCTTTCGACCTCGCCCAGCCAAGAAACCCCGATGAGGTTATTACAGGTACTTAAAATTAATTGCAATATGGTTTTCATTTTATAGTACCTTTCCAACCTCATTAGAACAACAAACATGATACAACTCAAGAAAAAACCTCAGTCATAGTCTTTGTCAGCAAAAAACCCGCTCATACATTGTTCGATACGGGTGCTTCACCCTCGTTCATATCAGAAGCCTTCTTGGAGGGATTAACAGGAATAGACTGACTCATAGGTGTAACCAGGATGGTGCGTCTGCCAGATAGATCAGATCTACTATCATCTGTTAAGTGTAACATGGAGGCAAAAATTTGAGGAAAGACATTCGAAGCATCGACGATAATTTTGAGAATGCCAGACTTCGATCTGATCTTGGGCATGACCTGGTTGCACTAAAACCACGCCCTAATCAATTTCCTGTCGAGGAGGATCACCTTACGGCATGGGGACATCGATATCATCATCGTAGATATTAGACCTATCTCCCATCTTCTATTATCATATGTACAGGCTATCAAGGCCTATGAGCAAGGGGAGGAGTGTTGGGTACATTGGTTTAAATGTACCTGATTTGAAGAAGCCTCACCCTACTCAATGATATACATCAAAATGTATTTGATGTGTTTTGAGTTTAGTTGTGCAGGTTAAGTATTTACAGGGAAAGCTAAAAAGGTTCTAAGTCCATGTGTCGACACCCAGAAGGAAAGTGTCGACACTTAAGAAGAATTGTGTCGACACCCAGAGAAGCAGTGTCGACACATGGAGTAATTGTGTCGACACCAGGGATGCAGAGTCGACACCCAGAAGGAAAGTGTCGACACATGAAGGCTGTGTAGACACTCAATGAAGAAATGTCCAGTAAAGCAGTGTCGACACTTAGAAGCAGTGTCGACACTTAGAAGCAGTGTCGACACCCAGAGGAACTTTGTCTACATCAGAAAGTGTCGACACTTGGAGGCTGTGTCGACACTCAGCAAATTTCAACAGAGTCTAAGTATAAGTGTCGACATAATGAAGAATGTGTCGACACACAGTAGAAGACTTAACACATGAAGAAAGTGTCGACACTAGGAGGCTGTGTCGACACTCAGCAAAGTTCGATAAATTCTAAGTACAAGTGTCGACACAATGAAGATGTGTCGACACTCAGCCAAAGTCTCAACAGAAGAAGAATGTGTCGACACAAGGAGTTGTGTCGATACTCAGCAAGTATCAACACAGAAGACATATGTCGACACCAATAAGATGGGTCGACACTGAACAAGTTCAACACAAGAAGATGTGTCGACACAAAGGAGTTGTGTCGACATTTACAAGAATTCAACTAAGTACTGAAGAACAAGGAGTTGTGTCGACACAACAATATCAGTGTCGACACATGATGAAGAAGCAGTGTCGAGATATAAATTCTACAACACAAGGAGTTGTGTCGACACCTTGAAGGCTAGTGTCGACACTTAGTCTACTTGTGTCGACACTTAGTCTATAAGTGTCGACACTTAAAGACAGACTGTCTCGACACTTTCAGACAGTTACAGATATTTCAAGAAGTGACTGGATGACATGACAGCTGCCATTCCAGCCGGTCTACTGCAACTGTCAGAGTTGTCAGAAAGCTGTTAGGAACCGGATCAGCCGGTCACCATGAAGGAGGCCTATATAAAGGCTTATTCTGTCAACAGAAAGAGATGGTCTACGAGATTGAGATTGAGAAGGATAAGAAGATCTAGCTATTCATTGAAGAATCAATTCAAGTGAAGATCTAAGAAGTTGGAGAGAGAGAGCTCCTTCCAAGAAGTCAGCCATTGGAACCAGGCTGTGAAGAAAGTTTCAGACTTAGTTCTGATTCTTAAGTTGCAGTGATTGAAAAACAGCTGCAGAGAGTATGAACCCTATTGTTTTCTACATTCAAGAAGCTTTGAAGAAAGCCAAGTGAGGTTGATCTCAACAGAGTTCTTCCAAGAACTCATCAAGAACCTGTCAACTCTTCTCTCTTATTCAGAGTTGTAGGTATATACATTGAATTTGTAATTTCTTATAGGATCTTTAGGGATCTGAGTTGTAAGCCTGTAATTATAAAGGTTGAGTGGTAGGGCCTGTGTGCCTGAGTGTAGGAGATCTATTTCTCTGAGTGTAGGCCTGTTGTGGCTGAGTGTAGGCCTTGTGGCTGAGTGTAGGCCCTTGTGGCTGAGTGTAGGCCCTTGTGGCTGAGTGTAGGCCTTGTGGCTGAGTGTAGGTCTTTGGAGAAGACTGAGTTGTAGGGCCTTGGGCTTCAGCTGTAGGAACCATTTGGGGTTCTGAGTGTAAGATCTGAGGATCTGAGGAATAGTGGAGGAGTTTGGCCGAATCTAGTACACTACTAGATAGGCGAAGGGGGAAAGTGGATGTACCCAAAACCTTGGGGAACCACTATAAATCTGTGTGTTCACTGTGTGCATGTTTATTCTGTGATTGCTGATTGTTTGTTGTGAAGAAGTAATTATAAATCTGTGATATTATCTGCAATCTGCCTAAAAGTTTAAAAAAGATTTAGTCACCTATTCACCCCCCCCCCTCTAGGTGATTAGGTACAATTTCTTTCAAGTGGTATCAGAGGGAGGTTACTCAAAAAGGGACATAACTGTCTGAGTAGATCCTGTTGGTAGATTCACTATAAGTAAAGTGCAGAATCAAGAAAATCAAGAAAATGGGTTCAACAGAGAATCATGAGGAACTTGGATCCATGAAGTTGCCCATTTGCAGAAAGGAGATTTTTGGCATCTGGAAAGAAAGGGTGAGACTATTTATGGAAGCCTCAGACCCTAGAATTTATATCACAGTTAAAGAAGGGTCATATGTGCCTATGAAGGTTTCAGTCCTGGATGCAAATCAGAGAACACCTAAGGACTTTTCTGAAATGACAAAAGATGAGATTATTCTGGCCACCATAGACAAGAGGGCTCAGAATATCATTGTGAGTGCCATAGATGTTGCTACATTTCAGAACTTGATACACTGTAAAACATCAAAGGAGATGTGGGATACTCTGATAGTGTACATGGAGGGTTCAGAAGAAGTTAGGCAGAACAGAAAGTCTTTGTTAAACAAGGAATATGAAAGTTTCAAGCAAGGCAGGTCTGATAGCATAACAGAATGCTATAAGAAATTCTATAGGATTGTCAATGAGTTGATGTCTTATGGAAGAGAATTCAGCAACTATGAGCTGAATGATAAGTTCTTGAGATCCCTAACAAAGGACTGGGACACCAAGATCTGTGCCATAAGGGAAATGGCCAAGTTAGCAGATATCCCTCCTCCAACATTATTTGGAAAACTGCTATCCTATGAGATGCAGTTGATGGTGAGGAAAGAAGAGGAGAAGACTACAAGAAGTGAGCATAAAGAAAGGACAGTGGCATTCAAGACAGAAGCCACCAAGAAATACAAAAGTAAGTCTCCATCTCCACCTCCTAAAGTGGCTGAGACTGAGTCAGATTAATCAAAAGGCAGGAATTCTGAAAGCAGTGAGAGTGATGAGGACTTTGCAGCTTTCACAAGACACTTTCAGAAGTTTCTAAAGAAGAAACAGCGGAGGTCAAAGCCATCCACTTCACAGGGAAAAGATGACTATTATCAGAATAAGAAGTCATCAAAGAAAGACAGGAGAAAGCCCAAGTCAAGCAAAGCAACTTTATCAAAAATTGTATGCTATTGCTGTAACAGACAAGGACATGTTGTTGCTGACTGTTCAGAGAAGAGGAGAGAGTCAACAGATAAGAAAAAGACTCAATTCAAGGTCAAGAAGGAAAGGTCCTTTGTTGCCAAGAAGGACAAAAGCCTGTCAGACATATCTTCTTCAAAAACTGAGCCAGAAGCTGAAGCATACATAGGACTGTTTACTGAAGAAGAGGAAGAGGAGTTCATCCAGATAATGAACTCTATATATGAGCAAGAGGACATTCAGTGCAAAGGACTGATGGACTTAACAGAAGGTGACAAAATCCAGGATCAGCCTGGACCTAGTCAGGTACAAAATTGTTCTTTAAGTTCAATTTCTAGTGCTAGTTCAGATTCAGTTACATCAGCATCAAGTGATGCCAGTGGATCTGAATCTGAAGGGGGATATTCATCAGTTGATTGATGAATATAGAGTTCTGTTGCAAGCTTTTAAGAAAAGCAAATCCTTGGCCAAAAGTCAGGCTAAGGAGATTGTTAATCTTAAAGTTGCTGCAACTGATTTTGAGAAGCTGATTGATCAAAAGTTAAATGAAATAGCCAGACTGAAGAACATAACTGTTATTCAGATGAGAACTATAACATTCAAGAATGATCAAATCAGAAAACTGGAGATTAGTCTTCAGAAGGAGAGAGACATTGTTGCAAGGTTTTCAAAACCTAAGTCTGTTCTACCTTTGATTGATGAATTTGTACATGAAAAGGGTAAAACTAGATTAAGGTTTACTAAACCTGCTAGGACTGTTCAGTCCAAGTCTAAGGGCAAAGCCCCAGTACTCAACAAGCCTGCTTTAGATAGAACAGCTAGGGTTGTACCTAAGCAAATGTACAATAGATTTGAGTGCTGGTGCTGTGGCAAGGTAGGCCACTTTGCCATTGACTGCTGGCACAATTCTAGTGCCAAGATGAGTAGCAAACTGCCTATTGAAAGATCTACAGGTATCTTTGTTAAGAGGCAAACTAACAAGCACCAAGGACCCAAGAATTCTTTGGGTTTGAAGGTCAACTAATCTGTTTTGCAGGTGAGTCCAAGTGGCCATTCCCCAATATGGTACTTGGACAGTGGATGTTCCAGGCACATGACTGGAACTAGGGGATTGCTAAAGGACTACACACCAATCAAGGATGTTCCTAAAGTCATCTTTGGTGGTTCTAAAAAAGGAATCATCAAAGGTTTTGGTAACATTTCTAGCAACCTTATAACTATTACTCAAGTGGCTTATGTTAAAGGTTTGAAACATAACCTCATTAGTATAAGTCAGCTGAGTGATCTAGGATATGACATTTCATTTGTCAAAGATGGTTGTCATATCAGGAGGTCAAATGATCAAGAGATCATTTTGACAAGTTATAGAAAGAGAAATGTCTATTGTCTAGACATTATGTGTGAGACCAATGGTTCTCTAGTATGTCTTGTAGCTGATGAGAAAGTCTCTCATTGTGTCAAATGGCACAAGAGGCTAGCCCATCTTAACTACAAGATAATTGGCCAACTCTATAACAAAGAGTTAGTGAGGAATGGTTCTCAAGTTAAGTGTATTAAAGATGGAATATGCTCAGCTTGTCAAAAGGGCAAGCAGACTAGATCCACCTTTAATAGCATTAAAAACAAAGATGTTGTAAGGTGTTTATACCTCTTGCATATGGATCTCTTTGGTCCTATGCCAGTTCACAGCCTAGGTAGGAAGGTCTACACATTTGTGGTTGTAGATGACTACTCAAGGTTTTCCTGGGTGTTCTTCCTTAGACAGAAATCTGAAACACCTAGTATCTTCTATAGTTTTGTCAAACAAATTCAAAATGAGTTAGACAGCACAGTGGTCAAAATAAGAAGTGACCATGGTACTAAATTCCAGTCTGATAGTATGACAAAACTATGTGAAGATTTTGGGATATTTCAGGAATTTTCTTCACCAAGAACACCTCAGCAAAATGGCATTGCTGAAAGAAAAAATAGAACCTTGATTGAGGCTGGTAGAACCCTATTAAGTGACACAACTCTCCCAAAATATTTCTGGGATAAGGCAGTAAACACTGCATGCCATGTAATTAATAGGGCTTCTATCACCAAGAGTCACAAAAAGACCACCTATGAGATTGTGAAAGGCAGAAAACCTATCCTATTTCAGGATCTTTGGTTGTAAATGCTATATACTTAACAATGGAAATTCTTACTTGACCAAGTTTGCTGCCAAATCCCATGAGGGGATTTTTGTTGGGTACAGCAATAATAGTAAAGCTTATAGGGTCTATAACTTGTCTACTCAAGTTGTAGAAGAGTCAGTACATGTAGTATTTGATGAAGCTAGACTTATTAACAATGAGTTATCTAGAAGTATTTGCAGCTCCACAGGTGTGACTAAGAAGATGGACAAGCTCACTATTGAAGAAGGATCTACTGCAAGTCAGTATGTAGATGATAGTGGTTGTTGTCCAGGGGGAGTACTACATGCACCTGATGCAGAAGAAGACCAAGGAGTGTAGCAAATTGAAGAAGCTGAACGAGTTCAACCTGAAGCCAGGATGCCTCCAGCTAGTAGACATCTAAGAGATCATCCAGCAAATCAAATTATTGGTGATCTAAGACAAGGGGTACAAACAAGGAGCAGAAATCCAAGTGCAGTACTCTACTCCAGTTTTCTATCCCAAGTAGAGCCAAAGAAATTTGAAGAAGCCATCCTAGACCCTCATTGGATTGAGGCAATGCAAGAAGACCTGAATCAGTTCAAGAGATGCAAAGTCTGGGAGCTTGTTCCTAAACCAAAAGACCACAACATAATTGGGACTAAGTGGATCTTCAGGAACAAGATGGATGAACATGGAGTGATTATAAAGAACAAAGCAAGACTGGTTGCTAAGGGATATAGGCAGGAAGAAGGTATTGACTTTGATCAAACCTTTGCTCCAGTAGCCAGACTGGAAGCCATAAGGTTGTTCCTGGCCTATGCAACCTATCAAGGATTTAAAGTATACCAAATGGATGTTAAGTCAGCCTTTCTGAATGGTAATCTAAAGGAAGAGGTCTATGTGGAACAGCGTTCAGGTTTTGTTGATTCAACTCAACCTAATTATGTTTATAGACTTAGGAAGGCTTTGTATGGGTTAAAACAAGCCCTAGGGCTTGGTATGAAACCCTGTCTAGTTTCCTCATTGAGAATAAATTCACAAGGGGGAAAATAGACAAGACTCTATTCCTTAGGGAATCCAGAGGCAAGATGTAACGCCCCCACCTGTCACATGACATATAACGGTGGGTCCGGCCAGGGCCCCACGCCATATATCACAGACAAGCGAAGGAATCACGTGTGGAAATCAAAAATCTATGCGAATCCTTAACTCATTCCATTCTAGCGCATCATATTTTATGTTAGCATGAACTCAAACCAGAATGTCCACCCATATATAAAAGATCACATTTATATATAACAACACCAGGAATGTATACAACTCACACACCCTGGCCTTATGGCCTTACAAGTTCCTCTTTTACACAACAATCATTTCGTACATCGGCACGCAGGCCGGCCACACATGAAATCCAAACACAACTCTTCGCATGACCTTCAAGGGCCAACAGCAGCAAGCTAGCCATTCCACTTATTCAGTTCAAGCCGCGGCACCTGCAATGAGCCATCCACCAAACCAACATAGAAAACAAAGTAACGGTCAGCATTTGGCTGACCCATTATAACGACCCTACCCCCTACCCGGGGTAGTGGTTCCTTCCCTGTATATAGTGCTCATCAAGTATCATCAAGCATCATCCAAAAGTATATATATATCAGTTCCTTTATCCCGCTAGCAAACACACGACGTCACAAACGCTGGAATCCACCAGACGTTCCGTGCACTCAGGGCACCTTCTTGGCATACCGGAATCCACCAGTCATACACCGCTGATCCGAGGGTTTAACTTGTTGGTTGACCGGCCCTAGTCCACCAATCTCGCAAGCTGGCGACATCCCGCCCAAACCACATAGAGGTACAACCTCACAGCAACAACCAGAGTAGGTCGACCCACAACATGTGGTGTAGCACGTCGGGTTTATCCAAGCTCCCCAAGCAATGTCTACCCATCGACCCCCCTCCTAATCCGATCGACCCACACTATGTGGTGCAGCAACCTGGGTTTAACTCGGCTCCCCAAGCATTGCCACCCATCGATCCCTCTAACTAACTAGATCAACCCACCCTAGTGGTGTAACAGGCCGGGTTTATCACGAGCTCCCCAGCGTGCTACCAATTGATCATATCATAACCAGGAGCTTTGCCAAAGCCTCCTTACAAACAGCATCACATCCATACATTCATCACAAGAGAAAACCAGTTCCATCTCATCAAATCCACGGAGTCTCCTCCGGTTTACCCATGAACATCACCAATCCAGACTACCGGTCCAGATGGGCTTCACACAGCATGCCTATGCCGTACTCCATAATTCCAGCTCTAGATGCAGACTCACCAAAGGAATCACTTCACGGATATCCACCTCTTGGTGGAGGATTCCAAGCACATGCATAAAGGAAGGACTTCGATGTCCAAGAAGGAGATCGTTACCCTTGAAGATCGCTTCGGCGCCATGAAGTAGCCAGATGGAAATCACCGCCTCGGCTTCTCCTTCACGAATCCGCTCTCGGATCTTCGCTCCGCACTCCGCAGCTCCTACAGCAGCTGGTAGATTCCTCCCTTCCCTCTTGCCTTAGGCTTTCTTCCTCCCTTGCTTAAAAGAAATGAAGAAGAAGAAGAAGAAGAAAAGAGGAATTAAATCACCTTTATCTCGGCCTTCCCCACACCTGGACAGAGCCCAACCATTGGATCCAGGAAGAGGGAAACAAACGGCTCAGATTCGGCCAGAAAAGCTAAAACACGGCCTGACACGCCCTGTGACACGCCCGTGTCACAGGCCGTGTCCCTCTAAGCGGCAGTCAACCGACTCAAAACCAACAGTACACGGCCATGGGACACGCCCGTGTTCCATGCCGTGTCCACGACACGCCCGTGTCTGAGGCCGTGTGCCTCAACGAAAATAATCCCAAAACAACCCGAGACTTCACACGACCGGGCACACGCCCGTGTTCCTGGCAGTGTGCACCTGGACACACCCGTGTCCCGCAAACACGCCCTAGATCGAAACGTCGAGTTGAGGTCGACGACTACTGACACGCCGTGTGACACGCCCGTGTCACAGGCCGTGCCCTCACTCGACACTCGACACTCGACGATCGTCGAGAAAATTCGTCGACATCCAGGACGATCGTCGACACGGCCCCGACATGCCCTGCGATACGCCCGTGTCGCAGGCCGTGTCCACTGTGTCGACTCCAAATTTCGTCGACTTCACGACTCGACACTACCCAGGCCTGACACGCCCTGGGACACGACCGTGTCCCAGGCCGTGTCACCCAGGCCTGAACCCAAGTTTGCTCAAATTGATCTGATTGACTTCGGGGTGTTACAATCCTCCCCCCTTCAAATAATTTCGTCCTCGAAATTTGACTCCAATCAGCCACAACATCATCAAAGCTTACACCTCACGCCTCCGCACAAACTAACAAACATACAACACAAACAAACATCCCTAAATTCCACTTGTGCATCATCAGCCACATAAGATCTCAACACAAAACAACATAATTTATAAATCTCTTCCCAAGCACAAGTGCACCAAGGTTTGATAGATATGTACACCATCTTTTATTCATCACAAATATAGATATACACATAGTTGACATACACCACCATGCTCATCGACGTACTTCACATCACACGTCACTTCCGTTCAGCCTCCCGATTTTGGAATTCGCGATTAAACGACAAATTAAACAACCGAGGCTGAATGTCACCAACTGAGCTTTGCGGCTCTTGTACGTCCATCGCATGCAATCGCGGTTGCGTCCGGGGTGCAGATGACTCGGCCACTGCTTTTCCCTTTTCTTCATATGACGCACCTATCTTTTTCTCACTCCCTGGAGGGGTATTCCGACATAATTTTGCTATATGTCCTTGCTGCCCGCATTTATAGCATATACGTGTATCCACACGTCCTGATCCATAAGTCGCCCCCGAAGAAACAGTCGACGGAGCTGATTCCGCCGGCCTAAATCTTTTCTTCTCTTGTCGTCGAAACTCCGATTGATCCAACTGCGACACCTTCAACTCTGACTTTTCCTGTCGCTTATTCGCATGTACTCGCTTCATATCCTTCTCTAATGCACGAGCTATATCGACTAATGCTTGGAAGCCTTGGCTCACTGAACTCGGGAGTGCCAACCTCAATTCATCCCGCAAGCCTTCATAAAACCGATTTGTCTTTCGTGCTTCCTCCGCAAAGTTCGATCCCGCATATCTCCCTAATCTTGTAAACTCATGCAGGTAGGTATCAATATCTCGCTCACCCTGCACCAAACGGAGAAATTCATTTTCCATCGCAATCCTCTGCGACACAGGCACATACTTGGCTAAAAATATTCGGGAGAATTCATCTATGGAAACCTCCGTTAAACCTCGACCTGCCAAGTGATGCACTTCAATTTCATCCCACCACAATCTCGCATCCCCTTCCAACAGAAAAGTGGCCAACATCACTTTCTGTTCCTCGACCGTCCGGATTGCGGTCAGGATCTGCTCTTGTCGTCGAAACTCCGATTGATCCAACTGCGACACCTTCAACTCTGGCTTTTCCTGTCGCTTATTCGCATGTACTCGCTTCATATCCTTCTCTAATGCACGAGCTATATCGACTAATGCTTGGAAGCCTTGGCTCACTGAACTCGGGAGTGCCAACCTCAATTCATCCCGCAAGCCTTCATAAAACCGATTTGTCTTTCGTGCTTCCTCCGCAAAGTTCGATCCCGCATATCTCCCTAATCTTGTAAACTCATGCAGGTAGGTATCAATATCTCGCTCACCCTGCACCAAACGGAGAAATTCATTTTCCATCGCAATCCTCTGCGACACAGGCACATACTTGGCTAAAAATATTCGGGAGAATTCATCTATGGAAACCTCCGTTAAACCTCGACCTGCCAAGTGATGCACTTCAATTTCATCCCACCACAATCTCGCATCCCCTTCCAACAGAAAAGTGGCCAACATCACTTTCTGTTCCTCGACCGTCCGGATTGCGGTCAGGATCCTTTTTACCCTTGCCAACCAATCTTCTGCTTGCGTTGGGGAAAGCGCTCCACCAAACGTCGGTGGATGAAAGTGCATAAAACGTATCAATGACTCGTGACTTGCTTGCGCCGCCACCACCACTTGCTCTTGCCTTGCACCAGGCCTTGCCTGTCCAGTAGGCTGTGCTTGTAACACTGCAAGAACTGTCTCCGTCACCACCCGTATGGCATCTGCCGAGGGAGGCATAGGCGCTTCCACGGGTGCTGCACTCTTAGCAGACCGCTGGGGCTCAGACGGCCCAGCTCCATCCCTCGCCACCTATCAATGTACAGAACACCATTAATATTTCCAATCATAACGGTACTGCGACATTGACTACACACTCACGCACATCATGTGCATGACATACATTCCTAGTGGACATTCATGAGTTCATTTATGTTCTCTCCTCCCAAACAATCTAAACATGGCTCTGATACCACTTTGTAACGCCCCCACCAGTCACATGACATATAACGGTGGGTCCGGCCGGGGCCCCACGCCATATATCATAGACAAGCGAAGGAATCACGTGTGGAAATCAAAAATCTATGCGAATCCTTAACTCATTCCATTCTAGCGCATCATATTTTATGTTATCGTGAACTCAAACCAGAATGTCCACCCATATATAAAAGATCACATTTATATATAACAACACCAGGAATGTATACAACTCACACACCCTGGCCTTATGGCCTTACAAGTTCCTCTTTTACACAACAATCATTTCGTACATCGGCAAGCAGGCCGGCCACACATGAAATCCAAACACAACTCTTCGCATGACCTTCAAGGGCCAACAGCAGCAAGCTAGCCATTCCACTTATTCAGTTCAAGCCGCGGCACCTGTAATGAGCCATCCATCAAACCAACACAGAAAACAAAGTAACGGTCAGCATTTGGCTGACCCATTATAACGACCCTACCCCCTACCCGGGGTAGTGGTTCCTTCCCTGTATATAGTGCTCATCAAGTATCATCAAACATCATCCAACAGTATATATATATATCAGTTCCGTTATCCCGCTAGCAAACACACGACGTCACAAACGCTGGAATCCACTAGACGTTCCGTGCACTCAGGGCACCTTCTTGGCGTACCGGAATCCACCAGCCATACACCGCTGATCCGAGGGTTTAACTTGTTGGTTGACCGGCCCTAGTCCAACAATCTCGCAAGCTGGCGACATCCCGCCCAAACCACACAGAGGTACAACCTCACAGCAACAACCAGAGTAGGTCGACCCACAACATGTGGTGTAGCACGCCGGGTTTATCCAAGCTCCCCAGGCAATGTCTACCCATCGACCCCCCTCCTAATCCGATCGACCCACACTATGTGGTGTAGCAACTCGGGTTTAACTCGGCTCCCCAAGCATTACCACCCATCGATCCCTCTAACTAACTAGATCAACCCACCCTAGTGGTGTAACAGGCCGGGTTTATCACGAGCTCCCCAGCGTGCAACCAATTGATCATATCACAACCAGGAGCTTTGCCAAAGCCTCCTGACAAACAGCATCACATCCATACATTCATCACAAGAGAAAACCAGTTCCATCTCATCAAATCCACGGAGTCTCCTCCGGTTTACCCATGAACATCACAAATCCAGAATACCGGTCCAGATGGGCTTCACACAGCATGCTTATGCCGTACTCCATAATTCCGGCTCTAGATGCAGACTCACCAAAGGAATCACTTCACGGATATCCACCTCTTGGTGGAGGATTCCAAGCACATGCATAAAGGAAGGACTTCGATGTCCAAGAAGGAGATCGTTACCCTTGAAGATCGCTTCGGCGCCATGAAGTAGCCGGATGGAAATCACCGCCTCGGCTTCTCCTTCACGAATCTGCTCTCGGATCTTCGCTCCGCACTCCGCAGCTCCTACAGCAGCTGGTAGATTCCTCCCTTCCCTCTTGCCTTAGCCTTTCTTCCTCCCTTGCTTAAAAGAAATGAAGAAGAAGAAGAAGAAGAAAAGAGGAATTAAATCCCCTTTATCTCGGCCTTCCCCACACCTGGACAGAGCCCAACCATTGGATCCAGGAAGAGGGAAACAAACGGCTCAGATTCGGCCAGAAAAGCTAAAACATGGCCTGACACGCCCTGTGACACGCCCGTGTCACAGGCCGTGTCCCTCTAAGCGGCAGTCAACCGACTCAAAACCAACAGTACACGGCCATGGGACACGCCCGTGTTCCATGCCGTGTCCACGACACGCCCTCAGACACGCCCATGTCTGAGGCCGTGTGCCTCAACGAAAATAATCCCAAAACAACCCGAGACTTCACACGGCCGGGCACACGCCCGTGTTCCTGGCTGTGTGCACCTGGACACACCCGTGTCCCGCAAACACGCCCTAGCTCGAAACGTCGAGTTGAGGTTGACGACCACTGACACGCCCTGTGACACGCCCGTGTCACAGGCCGTGCCCTCACTCGACACTCGACACTCGACGATCGTCGAGAAAATTCGTCGACATCCAGGCCGATCGTCGACACGGCCCCGACACGCCCTGCGACACGCCTGTGTCGCAGGCCGTGTCCGCTGTGTCGACTCCAAATTTCGTCGACTTCACGACTCGACACTACCCAGGCCTGACACGCCCTGGGACACGACCGTGTCCCAGGCCGTATCACCCAGGCCTGAACCCAAGTTTGCTCAAATTGATCTGATTGACTTCGGGGTGTTACACAAGATCATTCTAGTCCAAATATATGTAGATGACATAATATTTGGGTCTACTGAAAATAGTGTTTGCAGAAAGTTTGCAAAACTTATGCAAGGACAATTTGAAATGAGCAGTATGGGGGAACTTAAGTTCTTCTTGGGTCTCCAAGTTAGACAGACTGAGAATGGTTTATCCATATGCCAGTCTAAGTTCACCCTAGAATTAATAAGGAAGTATGGTATGGAATCATCCAGTACCATGAAAACTCCTATGGGGTCAAGTATGTCTCTTAGCAAATATGATGCAGGGAAACCTGTAGATGAGACTTTGTATAGAGGTATAGTTGGATCCCTATTGTATTTGACTGCAAGTAGACTAGATATCATGTATGATACATGTGTCTGTGCTAGGTACCAAGCATGCCCTAAAGAGTCTCATTTGACAGCAGTCAAAAGAATTCTGAGATATCTTAAGGGCACTCCTTATCTAGGCCTTTGGTACCCTAGGAATGGAGACTTTGAACTGATAGGTTATTCAGATGCAGATTTTGTAGGCTGCAAAGAGGATAGGAAAAGTACAACTGGTACCTGTCAATTCCTAGGAGGTAGACTGATATCATGGAGTAGCAAGAAACAAACAAGTGTGGCTATCTCCACAGCAGAATCAGAGTATGTGGCTGCAGGAAGTTGCTGTGCTCAACATCTATGGATACAACATCAGCTAGAAGACTATGGTATTCAAGTAAGTAGAACACCACTATTTTGTGATTCTACTAGTGCTATATCTATTGCAAACAATCCTATTTCCCATAGTAGAACTAAACACATTGAAATAAAATATCATTTTCTAAGGGAACATGTGGAAAAAGAAGATATTTCACTAGAATATGTCAATACAGATAATCAACTAGCTGACATGTATACTAAGCCTTTAGAAAAACCAAATTCAATAGGTTTAAAATTGAATTAGGTATGATAAACTTAGAATAAGTTTACAGAAATGGCTAAGTAAAATAGTGTCGACACACAGAGTTGTCTGTGTCGAGACAGAAAATTGGTGTCGACACTTCAGCGAAAAGGTGTCGACACATCTAGGAAGTTGGTGTCGACACTTTAGAAAATTCGTGTCGACACATACAGGCTAGGTGCCGACACATCCAAGGTGGTGTCGACACTTAGACTTTATGTAGAATTAGTGAAGTAAAGTCTCGACTATGTGTCGAGCTAAGTGGTGTCGACATATAAACAAGTGTCGACACATATATTCTGTCGACTAAACTTGTGTCGACACATAGGTGTCGAGACATTATAAGTCTGTGTCGACACTTTTCAACAGTGTCAACACAATTTAAGTATTTTGACGCGCCCTTTCATCTTCGATCCTAGAAAGGTATAAATAGGGTTTCAACATTGTCTATCGACACGCTCACCAAAGTTTCGAGACCAAACTTGTGTGTCGACACCTCTCTTCTCTCAATTCAAATTTCTTCAAATCCTAATGGCGCCCAAGCTCGAAGAGAACGTGAATGAAGGATATGAACTGGTGCGGCATGCGTTTGATGATGTAGAACAAGAGATCAAGGATGTGGTAACCCTAGTTGCAAACTCATGGTTAGATTTTCTTGTTTCAGAGCCGACCAAGATATGGAAGAAAGAAGTTCTGGAATTTTTGAATGGAGCATCCCTAGATGAATCAGGACTAAAGATTAAGTCTAGGGTTCATGGGGCAAAGGTGAAGATCTCATCTAAGAGTTTGAGAAAGGTACTAAACCTACCAAAAACTAAGGAAGAAGATGAAGTTTCTGCTTCTAAGACTAGAGAAGCACTGACATGGTGTGGACTGGATTTCAAGATGAAAATTGGATCAGTATTCAACAGAAAGGGAATGAACAGCCAAAGAAAATTCTTGTCTGAAATAGTTGGAAAGGTGATCCTGTGTAAGTCTGGAGGACATGACAGGATTTCAGCATATATGTTCAGTCTAATGACAAGGTTAATCTTTCAACTAAATACTGATTGGTCTGCAGTATTGTTTGATAAGATAAAGGAGAGCCTGAAGAAACCCAATTTGGGTAGGATTCTAAGTCTTTACTTGGCTGGTAGTATACCAGAAGTAATGAGCCAAGCTGCAGGATCAAAGATCAATCACATGAGGAAGATGGACATGAGAATCTTCTCTAGATGGGATAGATTCTTGACTAAGGACATGCCTACTCCTGAGAAGATAACACCACAAAAGAGAAAGAAGAAGACAGCCCCAATGGCTCAAGAATCATCTAGCAGCTCTGAGGAGCAAGTTGTCTTTACTACTGATGAGGAAGAATTATCTCAAAATGAAAAGTGATCAACATGAAAGTTGTAAATCTCGGCGAGACAAACAACTTTCATGTTGACCACTTTTTGATTTGGAGCCTTGTTGGATCTCGATTTAGGCTCTGAAAGGTGGGGCAGCGAGATTACTACAGTAAAGCGTCTCGCCGCCCGCGATTTTGAGGCCCAAATCTAAGGCCAAGACGGCTTCAAATCAAAAAGTGATCAATATGAAAGTTGTTCGTCTCGCCGAAATCTACAACTTTCTTGTTATCACTTTTCATTTTGAGACAATCTTGACTCCCAAATTCCCTTGCCCGTACAGCCCGCACCTTAACATTGCCCGTATATTATATATATTCTATATATATATAGAATATATATAGGGGCATATACTATGCGGGCAAATATAAGGTGAGTGCATACGGTCAAATAATTGTGGGGGTTAAGGTGGTTTCAAAATGAAAAGTGATCAACATGAAAGTTGTATATCTCGGCGAGACGCACAACTTTTATGTTGACCACGTTTTGATTTGAAGCCGTCTTGGAACTCGATTTGGACACCGAAATCTGGGGCGGCAGAAATGCTACAGTAAACCGTTCCGCCACCCCAGATTTCGGGTCCCAAATCGAGGTCCAAGACGGCTACAAATAAAAACAAGGTCAACATGAACGTTGTTCGTCTCGCCGAGCTCTACAACTTTAATGTTGATCATTTTTCATTTTGAGAAAATCGTGATCCCCAAAATCACTTGTCCGTACAGCCCGCACCTTAACATTGCTCATATATTATATATATTCATAAATATATATGTTATAAAAAGTTGTCTAAAACAGACTATTTACGAGAGGCTGCGCGGAAAACGAAAATAGAGGTTTAGAATGGCTTCAAATCAAAAATTGTCCAACATAAAAGTTGTAGATCTCTTTGAGACGAACAAATTTTATGTTAACAATTTTTCCATACGACATCGTTTTGACTTTCAAAACAGCGCTCGAACATAAACTGTAACGGGGTACTCGGGAACAAGATTACAGGTACTCGAGAGATAGAAAACAGGCTACTCGAGTGGGCTGAAGATCACTCGAGTAGGATGAAGACAACACTCGAGTAGGTGAGAAAATCAATAGAGTAGGCTGAAGATCACTCGAGTAGGCTGAAGACAGCAATCAAGTAGGTTGAAGATCACATGAGTAGGCTGAAGAGAGCACTCGATTAGGTTGAAGATCACTCGAGTATGTTGAAGATAACACTCAGTATCCTGAAGTCAGTACTCAAGTAGGTGAGAAGATCACTCGAGTAGGCTGAAGATCACTCGAGTAGGCTGAAGACAGCACTCGAGTAGGTTGAAGATCACTCGAGTAACGTTATTAGCATGAACTGTACCTATACGAGAGGAGGAAAAAATGACTCGAGTAAATTAAAAGCAGGACTCGAGTATTACAAACAGGACACTCATGTATAATTAACAGGACTCGAGTTATATACGCAGTAATGGAGAGAAAAAAGAGTTCTTGAGTGCTTTCCTTACATGAATAGTAGATCACTCGAGAGGAAGGGAAGTAACTCGAGTAAGAATTGCAGGAAAAACAATTTTTTTTTGCAAATCTAACCTTTTGATCAAATTATATGAATGAATAGTAAAAGACATTTTTGAATAGTACTATAATATTAAAATAATCATATTTATATATTTTTGAATAAGAAAACACGAGTTCAAAACACAGGCCCGAACGCGCGCCGAATCAAACGAAATTCACAACGTAGGAGAACACTGACGCAACGAACACAACGGCGAGTCAAAACCAAAATCCGATGAGTCATTCTCGAGATATAAATTTTTAAAGTTTACGACGAACATAAATTTCACAAAACTTCAGAAAATCGCCGAGGCGCAAATATCGCTCGGATCGCGACGAAACTTGACGAGCAAGTTCAAAATTACTTAACTTAAATTCCAAATGCAAAATTTTCCCATTATAAAAAAAATTCGGCTGACTCGACCGCATGGACGCGAAAATGCCTTAACGGCATTGCGCCGCCAACTCGAAGTTTAAAGTAACGCCACGACACCTTAAATAAGACGATGCCCAAACAAATAAAATCATCGAAAAATCGGGGGCGTCACAAACAGCACCTCCAGGTCCCTTATTCTATTTTTCTGGTACTCTATGGTACCTATCTGAATGAAGGAAATAGTTTCCAACTCACTGATTTCTTTCATTTTCTGATTAAGATGTAAAGCTGAATCAGCATGCTAGGAAGTACCAAGCTGAAGGGATGCAATTTCCTTAGCTTGCTTCTTAGCCAGCAGCTTGCTTTCCTTGAAAGCACTTAGAAGGATATAAAAAGTACTTTGCTTGGACAAGGCTGATCCTGGATGAGTTCTTCATCAGTCATAGCCTTCAGTCCATGGCAGGAGTTGTCTTCTTCTACTTCCAACATAGCAGCAACAAGCCCAATGTAGGCTTCATCATCCTCTTCTCTTTCTGACTCTGAAGAGGAAGAGTCAGTCCAGCTCTTCTTCTTCTTAGCAATGAAGGATTTCACCTTCTTGCCTTTTTGCTTGTTGTCCTTATTCTCACCAAATTCCCTTCTTTTGACAGGGCAGTCGGCTAATACATTCTCTGGCTTGCAGCAATAATAGAAAACCACCTTAGATGAAACATGTTTGCTGTATTTAGAACCATACATGTCCTCCTTAGAGGATTTCTTCCTTCCCTTGTAGTAGTCTTCTTTGGCATGAGAGGAGGAGGAGGGCCTACTTCTCCAGTGTTTTTTCTTCATAAATTTCTGGAACTGCCCGGAGAAGGCAGCAAATTCTTCATCAGAAATATGACAGTCTAATGTGCTGGTCTCTGATTTTTCAGAGTCAGATCCAGCATCCCTCCTTGGAGGAGAAAGGATCTTCCTTCTGCTCCTTCTTGAGGCTTCAGCCTTGAATACAACATTCTTCTCTTTAGCATGGGACTTGCTGACTTTGTCCTCCTCTTTCCTGGCTATCAGCTCCATCTCATAAGAGAGTAGCTTCCCAAACAAGGTTGGTGGTGGAGTGTCAGCAAGCTTTGCCACCTCTCTATTCACATAGATCTTAGTATCCCAGACTCTGGTTAGAGATCTGAGAAGCATGTTATTCAGTTCATAGGTGTTGAAGATCCTGCCATATGTCCTCAACTCATTAACAATCCTGAAGAATCCTTCATAGCACTCAGCTATGCTATCAGTCTTACTCTGCCTGAAGGCATCATACTCTTGATTGAGCATGGACTTTCTGTCATCTCTCACTTCCTCTGTGACATCCATGTAGACAACAATAGTGTCTCGCATTTCCTTGGAGGTCTTGTAGTGCACAAGATTCTGGAAAGTGCAATCATCTACGACACTAACAATTATATTATGTGCCCTCTTGTCCATTGTGGCCATAATAACTTCATCTTTTGTCATATCTACATATGTCTTAAGTGTCTGGACATTAGCATCCAGAGCTGAGACCTTCATAGGGATGAATGGTCTCTCCTTGACTATAATAAAAATCTGCTTCCTTGAATAGCCTAACCCTCTCCTTCCAGATGCCAAATCCTTCCTTCCTACAGATTGGAAGCTTCATGACACCCAAGTCCTTATAGTTCACTCCTGAACCCATAAGGACATATTTTCTTGCTGACCTTGGAGATCTACTCAGACTGTTGAGTATTTAAAGAGTAACCTCCCTCTAATACCACGTGAAAGTCTTGTTTTCATGGTCTGCTAAACACCTAGAGGGGGTGAGTAGGTTTTTGCGTCTCTTTTTATTTTTTTAAACCTTAACTGAATTTGTTATGCTTAATGATTAGGTTAGTTTGGCTTTCAAGATCAATCACAAATGACATAATTGATTTATAGTGGTTCCCCGATCTTGGGTACGTCCATTATCCCTCTCACCTCTCTAACAGTGTGTTAGATAAGACATAACACCAACACTCGACTCCTAAGAGCTTATAACATAGATCCCGTGGACCTCTCAGTCTTCTCCAAGACCTACCACTCGGGCACTAAGCCCTACCTAGAATCCAAAGGATCCTACAACTCAGGCCTAAGCCCTACACTCAGATCCAAAATGGATCCTACACTCAGATCACAAATGATCCTACCTCTGTCTTTATAATACAGACCTACAACTCAGATTCTCACAGAAATCCTACACTCTCAACCTTTATAGATCAGGCCTACACTCAGATCCAAAATGTTGGAACCCTAGTTCTGATTTGGGTAAGGATCACTATTAGGTTTGCTTAGACTGACCCAAAATGTATAGTCAGGGTCATAGGTTTATTTCTTTAGTCTAGGCCAAGAGTCAACATCACATGGATCAGCCTACAACAGCTTGTCAGAGACTCAAGTAGTTGTGTCCACACAGACTATATCAGTCGACACCAGTAGCAGTTGTGTCGACACAGACTACATCAGTCGACACTCAGCATATTCAGTCGACACTCAACAACATTAGTCGACCCTCAACAAAATGGTGTCGACACTTTAAATAAGTTGTGTCAACACCAGCAGAAGAATTATGTCGACACACAGAAAGGTTGTGTCGACACCTAAAAGATTTGTGTCGACACACAGACCATCTGTCGACACAGTTTGCAGAAGTTGTTTCAGATGGATAAGTAAAATTCTCAGGTCGACGAACCAAGTTCTCAGGTCGACGATTTCTGACTTTTTCAGTATGACATTCCATAAAATATTCTAAGTCCAGAAACAATTCTCAGCTCGACGATCGTCGATCTCCCATCGACGATCACAGAGTCTTCTACTCTGAACTGAGCTCGAAGATCTACGAGCTCAGGTCGACGATCTTGTGCTTCTCAGCAGTTATCTCAAATCTACGATAGTTGCTCTCAGTTCGACGATCTCTTAACCCAGTTCGACGATCTTTGAGCCAAGCTCTACGATTTTTACTGCCTTCAGTTATCAGTTCTCTCAGTCTGGTCAGAAGTATTTATTTTGGTTATGATAAATCATTTTAAGGAAAATATATTCTGATAATTAATGCTGACATTCTAAAGGCTGATAGTCGTATCTCATGAAGCATTAATTATGGTATTCACAGAATATTTTATCAAGACAGTTGTGGAAGTGCAACTATGATTGCCAGCCATTCTAATCGTTTGGGCTCCTAAATTCTTGCAAAGAATTAAGTACTGTCTGGGAATTCAAATTCAGTTCGTTAGTCATTCCAAATATACAGAGAACTTAAGAAGACAGAGATAACAAGAATCAATAAAAAAGAAGACAGTCAGTTAGAAAATCAATCATCTTTTTGCTCTCAAGGTTTCTTTCTTTGCCAAAAACAAGGAAGAAGAAGAACTTGCTGAACACACAAATCTCTCTAGTCTTCTTCCTTCATCAGGCTTCAACAATCTACAGAGAACTTGAATCAACATCAATCTAAAGACCTACACCCTGGACAAAGCTTCCTTCTTCCTGAAACTACTTAATATCTCAGGGGGAGCTTTGGCATCATCAAATCCACATAGTCTTATCATTGTGTTTGAGAAAGAGAAGTCTGCCATCTATTTTTCTTTAACCTCTCGTGTACAGGGTTCTTAATCCCTTCAAAAGTAAACTTCTTGGTGATAGGGCACCTGATCAAAAACCTATTGGTTTTTAGGCACCTGATCAAAAGCCTGAAGGTTTTCTAGATCTACCTGAAGCAGATCTTGTGGTGATAGGGCACCTGATCAAAAACCTAAGTGGATTCCTACCAGGGTGGTAGAAGAGTGAATGTACCCAGATTTGGGGAACCACTATAAAATTTCTTGGGTCGTCTGGATTGCCTTGTGCATTCTTTGTGCCTTGTGATGTGATAGTTTCTTGCTTTTACCTTTTTCATATAAGTACCTATATTTTAATTCCGCAATATATCTAAACAAATATTTTATTATACTCTATTCACCCCCCCCCCCTCGAAATTTTTTATTATACTCTATTCACCCCCCTCTAGAGTAAATTATATCTATCTCTCACTTTCAATTGGTATCAGAGGGTGTGTTTTTATGGTTGTACAGGCTAACACCTGAACCTAAGATCTCTGATAGATATCTGTTTACTCTATTCTTTGTTATACCATGGCACAGTATAAGGAATTTGCAAGCACCAGACCTCCAGTTTGCAACTTGCAAAAGTTTGGAATCTGGAAGGCAAGAATCAGGCTTTATATGAATTCTATTGATGAAGATATTTTTTCTTCTATCTTAACAGGAGTACCTCCACCACCAGCTGCCCCTGCAAGTACTTCCTCAAACATGACTGTAGTACCTCCTCCAGACTACAATGATGCATACAAGAAAGAAAAGATTGCTGATGTAAGAGCCATGAACATACTGGCACAAACAATGTCTGATGATATATTTCAGAAAGTAGCTGAATGTGAATCAGGCAAGACCATCTGGGATTGCTTAAACCAGATGGTTGCACGATCAGCAGATGAAAGGAAGGACAGGAAAGCTCATCTCATCTCCTAGTATGAGAATTTTAAAAAGGAAGAAACTAAGCAAGTTTCTGAGATGTACAATAGACTCAGTCTCATTGTTAATGAGCTGAAAACTCTTGATAAAGACATCTCAGTCATAGAAATAAATGACAAGATTCTCATATGCTTCCCCAGCTCATGGGACTCTAGAATCTGGCCTATCAGAGAGACCAGAAACACACATGAGATGACTATAGAATCAGTCTTAGGAAAGCTAAAATCCTATGAACAGCTGCTGAAGACAAGAGAAGTTGAGCAACAGAAGACTGCTACACAAACTAGGAAGGAGCAGAATATAGCCTTCAAAGCTTCAGAAGAATCAGAAACTTCTCCATCAAATGAAGAGTTGATGAGTCTCTTTGCAAAGAGATTCTTCAAGATGGGGAGAAAAGAATTCAGAAGGAAATCATCAAGGAGTGATGATAAACAAAGGTATGATAAAACCCCTTCTAAAGAGATTATTTGTTTTGCTTGTAGGAAACCTGGACATATTCTTCTAGAATGTCCAGAAAACAAGTATAAGAAAAGGAGAAAGGAGAAAGACTCCAAGAAGCACTCCAGCAAACCAGCTTCCTACAAGCACAAGAAGAAGGAGAGAGGGTTTGTTGCAGAAACATGGAGTGACAATGAAGAATCATCCTCCTCTAGTTCTAGTGAAGATGAAGAAGAAGCAAAGGCCAAAGAAATTTGCTTAATGGCCATCAATGCTTCAGGGGATGTTTCAGAAGAAGAAGAATCTGAAGAATGTTCAGATTGTGATCAGTTATTGGAAGATTTTGACTTTACCTCTAAAGATTTTAAAAATGACTTTAAATCTATATGTAGTGATCTGATTAGATCTGAGAAGGAAATCAAACTTCTCAGAAATAAACAATTTAATTATGATAGTTTAGTATCAGAAAACATTACATTGAAAAATGAAATAGACATGTATAATGAACAAATAACTTTTCTGAAAGTTGAATTAAGTAAAGCAAAACAGCTAGAGGAATCACTGAATGGAAGAAGCAAACAACTAGTAGAAATTTCCACCACACTTAATGCTAGACTTAATAGAAGTAAGTTAGGATTAGGTGCATCATCCAGTGAACCACCAATTATTAAGAAAAAACACCTTTCACAACCTATAAAGTTTATTTCCGATATAGGTAAGAAGAATACATAACAAATTAAAACAATTAATAAAGTTTTAAAACAAGTTGAGATAAATAAAGAAAAACAAAAAGCTAAGTCTGAACAAAAATCGTCCAACCAAGATCGATGATCTCAGCATTATGCGTCGAACGACGATCGACGATCTCAGAACCCAGAGCTTGAGCCTAAACACTCTGCAAACGGGGATCGATGATATCATTATGTATCGTCGAACAGGGATCGACGATCATGGAACCCAGATAATAGCCACTATTATTCTAAGAACCAAGATCGACGACATCAATGCTGGTTGTCGAACGCAGATCGACGATCTGAACTAAAATCGTTAAACTCAAAACAGTTCTATCAAAACTATAATTTCAACAGAAATTTCAATAGGAATTCTAACCCTAAACCTTTCAATCCCTTAACTAACTAGATAATCCCACCTAGGAGATTTCATCCCTTAGGTTATAAAAGTCAACCTGTATACTCTTTTATTTCAAGTTTTAAGTATGAAAAGAAGTCAGGACCCAAGGTTACCTGGGTCCAAAATATATAAGTTTTCTTTGCAGATAAAGACCTATCCTACCATACAGGAAAAGTGGTATTTGGATAGTGGGTGTTCCAAGCACATGACAGGAAACAAGGCCAATCTAAGTAACTATAAGGCAAAGCTAGGTCCAAAGGTTATATTTGGAGACTCAAGCTTTGGTCAGACAAAAGGCTATGGAGAATTTACACTTGGAGCTGTCACCTTCAGGAAAGTGGCATATGTAAGTGGGCTGAAACATAACTTGATATCCATAGGACAGCTATGTGATGCAGGTTATGAGGTATGTTTTACTGAATCTAAATGAAATATTTCTCTAAACAGCATTACTGTGTTATCAGGTATTAGGTTAGGCAATATCTATTTAGTTGATTTTAATTCTGCTTGTTCAGAAATCTGTTTATTTAATCAGGTTAGCAATAATAATACTTTGTGGCATAAAAGGCTAGGACATGTAAATCTAAGAAACATGGCTAGGTTATCTAGGGAAAACCTTGTTAGAGGATTGCCCTCTTGCCCCTACAAGAAGGAAAGCCTTTGCAAGGCTTGTCAAAAAGGCAAGCAAACTAAAAATAGTTTAAAATCAGTTAATAAGAATGATTCTCCTAGGATTTTGTATTTGCTTCATTTGGACCTTTTTGGACCAATTGTTGTACAAAGCCTGGGAGGGAAGTCCTATACTTTAGTTATTGTAGATGACTTCTCTAGGTTCTCTTGGGTTTTCTTCTTGAGAAACAAGTATGATAATTTCAAAGTTCTTACAGACTTTCTAAAATGCATAAATATTGAGTACTCTACTCCAGTTGCATTGATCAGAAGTGATCATGCCACTGAGTTTGAATCTCTTCCTATGCAAAAATTCGGTGAGAAGGAAGGTATCAGGCACTACTTCTCTGCTCCCAGAACTCCTCAACAAAATGGGTTAGTTGAAAGGAAAAACAGAACACTCATTGAAACTGCAGGCACATTGCTTGCTGATGCTCATATGCCTCTATCCTATTGGGCAGAAGCTGTAAGCACAGCAAATTATGTCCTGAATAGATGTTTGATACACAAACTTAAAGGTAAGACTCCCTATGAATTACTCAAAGGGAAGAAACCTAAAATAGACTACTTTAGAATTTTGCTTGTATCAGTTATATACATAATAACAACAAAGATTATCTTAGAAAGTTTGAAGCCAAAGCTACAATGGGAATCTTTCTAGGATATTCCTAAGTTAGCAAGGCATATAGGGTTCTAAATAAATCATCATTGAAAATTGAAGAGTCAATACATGTTACATTTGATGAAGCTAATATGTTTTACAAGGAGAAGGAAGCTTCTACCAGTGATCATCTGCAGGTACCAAGTCTATGTAAAAAGCTGGATGACTTAAATCTCACCTAGAAGGTGATATCTCATTGTTGGGTATTGTATCCACGATTACCTAGATTTGAGGAAGCCACCTGTCAAGCTAAGATGAATTCACAATGTATTTGATAAACTCTTTCAAGTTATACTTGCAGTCTCTCCACGCTAAGTGCACACCAATGTCAGGGTGCAGTAGGTCAATATACACGGGTCTGCACGACGTAATCCCTCGTTGAGCAGATTAGTGTGTTGGCCTATGTGTACTCTCTCTATTGGAGTGCACTTACTTTCAAGTACAGGGCCGCTCATATGCAAGAGAAGACAAGGAGCTTGGAGGATCAAGGAGCAGCTCCTAGGTGGAAGACGAAAAATCGTCCAAGGCAAATTCGACGAGAATCACCAAGTGATTCTCGCCGAATCGGCGAGAATCACTAGGTGATTCTCGTCGAATCGTCGAGAATCATCAGTGATTCTCGCCGACTCCTTCTGGCCATCTCAAAATGGTGCCAAGTAAGATTCGGCGAGAATCACTTGTAATTCCCGCCGAACCTGTGGTCAAGCAGCCCATGAATACAAAGTAAAATTCGTTGAGAATCAACAAGTGATTCGACGAGAATCACAAACGATTCTCGACGAATCGTCGAGAATCACTTGGTGATTCTCGCCGATTCGTCGAGAATCGTCTGCGATTCTCACCGATTTTTACTTGGCGTTTTCTCAGAATGCTGCTGAACCGGATTCTGCTTCTGGATTTGTTTGAACCGGATTTTGGGGATTTCATTTGTGGGTCCCACAAACGGTCATATTTGAGAATCCTACAGTATTTATACACAGGTATTTTGAACAGTAAATCTACGGATAAGAGAGAAAGAAAATCCAGCGGCGACGTAACCCTAACTTCGCGAAATCGCTCCGCTCCGCCGCCGCCGCTCGCGTCAAGTGGTCGCCGCTGCTGATCGCTCTTCTTCCCGATCTCCGGTGACAGAAGCTTAGCAAGGCTTGAGTCTCACGCGTCTATCCGGAGATCTCTTCTCTCTCGATTTGTTGACCGGGAAAACTCCCCCGTCCGAATCGATCGAGACGACTGATCCTAGAGTGACCGTTGGTAGACCTAGCTTGCTTCGCTACGAAGTTTAGATCTCCAAGTTCTGCAGCCACTTTTCATCGTAGCCGCCGATCCCGAAGCTAGCCGCCGCTCGTGTGCCGCCGCCGGTTCCGGGGAGATCTTCTCCAAGAGAGACCAAGGTCGTAGACTCTTCATCGACTTCAAGAACACGTCGTCGAACAAAGAGGAACACCGTAGTCTCCAAAAGAAGTTTGTATCACGTGTACATTCTACATTTTCATTTCGTTGTAAAGGAACTGTTGTTCCGAGTTGTAAGGGTTGGGTGCAACCCGCTTTGTGGGAGTGTTGACTCTCACGTGTGGAAGGGCTCCTTCCGTTAGTGCAGGGATTGGATTTCAATCCCGTGGGTGAAGTGACCGAGTCGTCCCTTGTTGGGGAGATAGGTCGAAGGGGGAAAGTGGATGTACCCAAGTCGGGGAACCACTATAAATTTGCTGTGTTTTCTGTGTGCTGTGTTTGTTGTTTTTATTATGCAGGTACATCTGTAAATTCCGCAAAAGAACCACACGTCACCTATTCCCCCCCCCATAGGTGCACATAACTGACACTAGGTGGACTTTCAAGTGGTATCAGAGGCAGGTTACTCTTCAAAAAGGTTAACACCTTGAGCAGAATCCTGCCACCAGTGTCAGAAGCATGGATCTGGATTATGACGTATTGCCACTCAAACTCCCTGCATGCTCAAAGGATTATTATCCCATCTGGAGGATGAGAGTATTATTTCACCTGGATGCCATCGATCCACGAGCATCCCTCATCCTGGAAGAGGGTCCGTTTATCCCCATGAAGACCTCCGACTCGGGGATCCAAGTGCCCATGTGCATTGCTGAGATGACAGAGATGGAACTCTCACTTTTCCAACTGGACCAGAGGATTCGACAAATTATTATGGATTTCTGGTCTGGAGCCTCTCACTCCAGGTTGGAAAAATGTAAAACGGCTACATCTCTGTGGATGACGATCTCAGAGCTGATGGGGGGGTCAGAGAATGCTGAAATATGCTGCCAATCAGAGGATGAAGCGTATGTGGGGGTCCTCACCTCTGAAGATGAATGCAAGGATCCTTCGGATTGCATCAGAGCTCCAGTATCCTTGTCAGAGACTGAAGAAGATAGTGAGGAAAGCAGCTCCGACGAGGACGAAACATTGGTCACTGATTCTAATGACAATAACCCAGATGAGCAGGTATCATCTTCATCCTGTCCCACATCTTTTGACTTTTTCTGAAGACAGAAACTGCTCCCCTCCAGGAAATACTGATTCCCTGAAGAGAGCCCTTCAGGAAAGCAATCTACTTGCTGAGAAGCAAGCTCGAGAGATTGCTCGACTGAAGATCTTGTTGGTTCTCCAATTGGCATCCAACAAGGTCAAGGACTCTAAGATCTCAGCTCTAGAGAATAGTCTAGAAAATGAGAAACGTATAGTATCTAACTTTTCCAAAGTTGATGCTATAAAGAGAAAACAAGAAACCGGGTGGATCTCCCGGATTATCCAGGGATGGAGAAATGGGGAAACGGTGTTCCGACCTCCCACTCCAAGCGGGAAGGTCAACTCATCATGCCTTCAGGTATGACCACAGGAATAATCGTGGTCACTGCAAGGGTGAATTGTCCCCATGTGGAAACGTCCATAGTGCAAGAGGCATCATGGCCACCCATGAGGAAATACCTAAGGCTCATTCTGAGCCCTTTGTATTCACGGCCACTGCCACAACAAAGTGTGGATCTGCAGGTCCTAGTTCACAGAAGAATTCTCTCCATTCGAGGACACGGGATAGGGAGAATAGAAGTCATGATGTCAGGCGTCATGGAGCCTCAGCAAGGAAGATGCCTGAAAGAATGGCACCGCCTTCTCGGCCTCATAACGCTCACATCATGCATTCGTTCCACCCTTCATCATGCCTCGACGGAAGAGGAATTTGTGCAACAAGAACATGCCCTATCCCTTTTAGACCTAGGACCGTGACTACATCTGTCACTAGATCAGGTCGAAAACGGCGATACAACATTCACTCTTGTTGGTGCTGCGGCAAAGTGGGACACTTTGCCATTGACTGTTGGCACAACCCCTCAGTGCCCACAGCAAGGGCTTATCCACATTCTAGGGACAGGGGTAGTCTTCCAGACAGGTTTTCCAAAGGAAGGCAGTTGCATGCTTATGCTAATAGAAACCTAGGACCCAATATGATTTGGGTTCCTAAGGTAAAGTAATTCTGTCTTGCAGGGTAGTCTAGGTCCCCGTGAATACTTTGGGAACTAGACAGTACGTGGCTCAAGGCTAACTTGGAACAAGCGTCTGCAATAACAGATGTGCTACCTGTTGAGCATACTCACTTTAAGCTACTAATATGTTCTACCTGTGGGACTAAGACGATGACTCTCCATATCCCAGGTAATTTTGATCAGTTCAAGGACTTGTGTCATGATGCATCCTCATTCAAAGTAAATATATATATATTTCTATCCTTGTGTATACGTATACTTATGCTTATCACGAGGCATGCAAACCATTACACATCAATAAAAGGATAACAAAGATATGTCATTGCGAATTTTGACACATCACAATTGACATCAAGAAGTGTCTGAAGAAGTCTCGCTCAAATCCGAATAGATTGTCGTTATAATAAACATGTATTTATTAATCTTGTATTAACTTGACATTCGAAGACATGTCGTTGTAACTCTCGACAACATACAATTGACATTTAGAAGACTTTGCAAAAACTCAGTAAAATTCAAATAGATTGACTTTAGAATATACTTGTATTTATCATTCCTTTTATTAACTTGACATCGGAAAATCTCTAAAATGGTGCAATGCTTCCCAAAGTAGTCAAGAAAAACATCAATATTTACTCCGAATCCCGCCGACCCATTTTACATCTCACCGAATTAGACAAATCCCGCCGAAGAAGCTCCCGACCGCTCGGCTTCCTTAAGAATCCCGACGACGTATATAAATCCCGCCGAAAGACCATCTCCGCCTGTTCACCTTCCTCACGACTCGCGCAAGAGCCCACCCGACGACCCTCGCGCAAGAGAACTCCCTAAGACTCGCGCACGGGCACTTCCGCGAACTCGCCGACACCCGCAGCCCTCCAACGCTCTCGTCGACGCCGTCGAATCGCTGCTGTGTGTGACCATCTTCTCACGGCAAGGTTCTAGCAAGGCCGCACCCCTCGGGATACTCTTCTCTCCACCGAAGATCTTCCCGAAGCTCATCAACTCACTTGCGTGTAAGCCCTTAGGTAACCTCCTCCTCAATGGCCCCAAGGACGACTGCAGGCTTGATTTCTGGTTGCGAGCTGGTTCGCACTGGTTTTTCTCATGCCTCGGACGAGTTCCGGAACATCATTCTCATGCTGGAAGAAGCCGGACTAACCTTCGTATTGGAGCATCCTTGCAAAGTTTTAGATAAAGAAGTGCTGGAGTTCTTCTCTACCGCAAGGCTTCGAGACAGAGACTCCATCATCAAGAGCAAGGTGGCTGGGACTAAGGTAAAGATGTCTGCCAGTAAGCTAACACGCTACCTGCAGCTTTCAAGTGCGGAGCAGGAAGACTATTTGGAGGACGAGGACAAAGCCAGAACCCTCCTGTTCTGCGGTCTACCCAGAGGCACTCGATCAGTAAAGCGAAAAGAGATGAATGAAGAAGGGAAGCTCCTAGCTGACAACATAGGAAAAGTACTCATCTGCAAGCCAGGCTCCCATGATCATATCTCCGGAGATATGTTCAAAATTCTCATAGCTGTGGTCTGCAGAAAGAGGTTCAACTGGGGAGAGTTGCTGTTTCAAAAGATCAAGGACACTCTGGGCACTCCAAGCTTCGGCCGCATCATCAGTCTATATCTCAACCAGCTCAACGGAGACAAATTCGACATGAGCAAAGGAGTCCCTCTCCATTACTTGAAAAAGATGGATGCTACTGTGTTTGATCGATGGGAGCGGCGCATCGGACAGCCTGCTGTAGAAGAGCATGAGGAAGTATCTCCGCAGCCTCCCCCCGTGAAATTCCTGATACCCTGACTGCAGGAATCGAGGGGGAGACTCTACCCTCTCATATGGATATAATATCTGACATCGCCCAGGTGGCCAGGGATGCGGTGGCCGAAGTTCATGAAGAAAGTGAACCTGGGTTGGAGGATGAGGAGGTCCTGAACAGACACACTCAAGGAACTGAAGCTGAAACACTGGACTCTGCTGATCAAGAAGAGGAAGAAGCTGCTGATGTGGATGAATTTTTGGATGCGGACGGAGAGGACGCTGTGAATGAGGGCCATGAAGTGTTTGAGTCTCCGGATACTGATGAACCTCCTACTGATAAGTCTGCACCAGTGGAGGGGGAGGTAAATGAGGCCACCAACATTCCTCCCATAGAGACTGTGATGGTATCCAGCTCTACTGATGCGTCTGCTGCCGAGCCAGAGCAAGGCCAAGAAGTGCCTCCGGGTATCCCATTACGAGATGACCTAGCCATTCACACTGTCCATATAATTCAGGGCATCGTGAATGAGCTTAAAACCTCTTTTGATAAAGCTCAGAAAACAATGCTGCAAGAGATTAAGACTTCTGAAGATCTCATGCTGAAGAATATGGTGGCAATCAACCATAAGCTAGACGTAATGGAGAAGAAATTCGAAGAAAAATATAACGCGGCCGGCGAAGCTGTCACACTGTTAATGGCCGGCTTGAAAAAGGCTACTGATACTCTGGCTGTTGTCAATCAGAACGCACACGTTGTGGCCAACAATATTCAGAAATTTGATGGTAACATGGTCACTTTAAATGCAAATCAGCAGGCCCTAATCACTGAATTCAGCAAGACAACTAAGCATATTGATGACTCCTTGCACTCATATGCCAATTGCATAGCTGACGAAGCCAAAAAGGGGGAGAAGGAGTATATCGCTAAGCTGGCCGAGCTCCAAGAAAGCATGGATGCAAACTTTGCCCAATCAAGCAAATACGTCTATGAGAGTTGCTGGTGGATGCTACAACAGGCACTGGGCACGTTAGGCGTCGTCCTACCTGACCAACCTGCCGGTGTTCAGGTTCCTGAGACTTCTAAGGCTGCTGAGGAAGTACATATTGCTGAGGATGTAAGTACAAGTGCTGCTGATATTTTCACTGATGAAGCTGACGCTAGGGCCATCTCCAAATCTAAGCTGAGAAGTATGTTTGACCAGGAGGCTTTAGCTAAACCAAGGGGAAAGAGGAAAGTTCAGGAAGGGACATCAAAGGAGACACCAACTCAAAAGAGGATCAGACTGAGTGAGGAGGATGTAAGAAACGAAAGGTGGAGCCCAGTTTCAAGGAACATCATCTTAGACACCTTCCGGCTGCAAGAAAGAGGAGAGATAAATCGAAATGAAGCATATAGCCAGTATGAATGGGAGACGCACAAAGCATTTGAAGCGAAGCGCAACATTTTCTTCAGAAACAACAAGGATCCAGACAAAGTTGCTCCTCCTAGGTACTACCCGAAGCCCAAGGAATACATGGAAAGGCAGAGCAAAAAGTACTTGGCGCAAACTCTTAAGGGTGACGTAGCTAAGGACAAATAGTCATTATTTTATAGCTGGTCACGGTGTATTAAGAACATTTAATAATTATTACTGTCGTATGAACAGTTCTGAATTATATGTGAATATATTTCTCTTGGTATATATATATATTCTTGAATGTGTGAATGATTCAAGTCCTGTTCTGATTACATATATTCCCTTGAGTTGCATATTTAATTTTTTAAATGCTATAATTATTATTTGATAGGTGTTATTCATCTTAGCTAGTAGGGTTTTGGCTTCGTCAAATAGGGGGAGATTGTTGGGTATTGTATCCACGATTACCTAGATTTGAGGAAGCCACCTGTCAAGCTAAGATGAATTCACAATGTATTTGATAAACTCTTTCAAGTTATACTTGCAGTCTCTCCACGCTAAGTGCATACCAATGTCAGGGTGCAGTAGGTCAATATACACGGGTCTGCACGACGTAATCCCTCGTTGAGCAGATCAGTGTGTTGGCCTATGTGTACTCTCTCTATTGGAGTGCACTTACTTTCAAGTACAGGGCCGCTCATATGCAAGAGAAGACAAGGAGCTTGGAGGATCAAGGAGCAGCTCCTAGGTGGAAGACGAAAAATCGTCCAAGGCAAATTCGACGAGAATCACCAAGTGATTCTCGCCGAATCGGCGAGAATCACTAGGTGATTCTCGTCGAATCGTCGAGAATCATCAGTGATTCTCGCCGACTCCTTCTGGCCATCTCAAAATGGTGCCAAGTAAGATTCGGCGAGAATCACTTGTAATTCCCGCCGAACCTGTGGTCAAGCAGCCCATGAATACAAAGTAAAATTCGTTGAGAATCAACAAGTGATTCGACGAGAATCACAAACGATTCTCGACGAATCGTCGAGAATCACTTGGTGATTCTCGCCGATTCGTCGAGAATCGTCTGCGATTCTCGCCGATTTTTACTTGGCGTTTTCTCAGAATGCTGCTGAACCGGATTCTGCTTCTGGATTTGTTTGAACCGGATTTTGGGGATTTCATTTGTGGGTCCCACAAACGGTCATATTTGAGAATCCTACAGTATTTATACACAGGTATTTTGAACAGTAAATCTACGGATAAGAGAGAAAGAAAATCCAGCGGCGACGTAACCCTAACTTCGCGAAATCGCTCCGCTCCGCCGCCGCCGCTCGCGTCAAGTGGTCGCCGCTGCTGATCGCTCTTCTTCCCGATCTCCGGTGACAGAAGCTTAGCAAGGCTTGAGTCTCACGCGTCTATCCGGAGATCTCTTGTCTCTCGATTTGTTGACCGGGAAAACTCCCCCGTCCGAATCGATCGAGACGACTGATCCTATAGTGACCGTTGGTAGACCTAGCTTGCTTCGCTATGAAGTTTAGATCTCCAAGTTCTGCAACCACTTTTCATCGTAGCCGCCGATCCCGAAGCTAGCCGCCGCTCGTGTGCCGCCGCCGGTTCCGGGGAGATCTTCTCCAAGAGAGACCAAGGTCGTAGACTCTTCATCGACTTCAAGAACACGTCGTCGAACAAAGAGGAACACCGTAGTCTCCAAAAGAAGTTTGTATCACGTGTACATTCTACATTTTCATTTCGTTGTAAAGGAACTGTTGTTCCGAGTTGTAAGGGTTGGGTGCAACCCGCTTTGTGGGAGTGTTGACTCTCACGTGTGGAAGGGCTCCTTCCGTTAGTGCAGGGATTGGATTTCAATCCCGTGGTGAAGTGACCGAGTCGTCCCTTGTTGGGGAGATAGGTCGAAGGGGGAAAGTGGATGTACCCAAGTCGGGGAACCACTATAAATTTGCTGTGTTTTCTGTGTGCTGTGTTTGTTGTTTTTATTATGCAGGTACATCTGTAAATTCCGCAAAAGAACCACACGTCACCTATTCCCCCCCCCCCCCATAGGTGCACATAACTGACACTAGGTGGACTTTCACTCATGCCTCACCACAAGCAATGAAGATAGTGAAGAAGACACTATGGAATAAACTGAACTTCCTCCAACAGCAGAAGTAATTTCACAAGAGGAATTCACTCCAATTGTTGTTGCTGAACAAACTCCACCATCTGATTTTGTCACACTTAGGGATGACCCTAGATCCCAAGTAATTGGAGACATATCAGCAGGTGTACAGACAAGGAATCAACACAACCATTATGTGATGCATGCCTGTTTTCTCTCTCAAATTGAACCTCAATCCATAACTGATGTTGAGCAAGATCCCCATTGGATCATTGCAATGGAAGAGGAACTAAATCAATTTGAAAGATGTAGAATTTGTGACTTGGTTCCAAGGCCTAAAGGATATCCAGTAATTGGAACTAAGTGGGTTTTCAGGAATAAGCTTGATGCCAAAGGTGTGATTGTGAGGAACAAGGCTAGATTTGTTGCTCAATGATATAGGCAAGAGGAAGGAATTAACTATGATCAGACCTTTGCTCCAGTTGCCAGGCTAGAAGCTATAAGGATTTTTCTGACCTATGCTGCTTTCAAAAAGTTCATAGTTTATCAGATGGGTCAAAAATGCTTTTCTAAATGGAGTACTACAAGAAGAGGTTTATGTAGAACAACCTCCAGGTTTTGTTTCTCCAACTTGCCCCTCTCATGTTTTTAAACTGCATAAGGCTCTCTATGGTTTAAAGCAAGCTCCAAGAGCTTGGTATGATACCTTAGCCAGCTTTCTTTTACGACATGGTTTTTCTAGAGGCATGGTAGATAAAACTCTTTTTACAAAATTGCATCATGATAAAATCTTATTAGTACAAATATATGTAGATGATATTATATTTGTTTCTACTGATGTCACAACCCGCATTTTTCTCATTAATAAATAAATAAATCAGAGCACGAGATAACTATGAGCTGTGATGCCACGTCAAGTAGTGGATAACTGCTGACGCTCAGGCAACACTCTATCCTTCAAATCATAAGTTAAAATGAATAGAAAACTGATTTTTTAAATTGATTGGCCGTATCCCTCGGCTCAGTGGATCAGATAGTCCACGGTTTGAAAACTATTTTTATACGTAGCGGAAAAATACTTCATTTAAGTTTAACATCCTAAAAGAGCGCATAAGTGTCCTAAGAGGACAACTTACACTATGCAAGACCCTAGATTTCAATTTATAATATTTATAAAGAAAACAATCTTTTTACGCATTTGGAAAATAATGATTGAGCTTTTATAAAACATGCTGATCATGCAATACATATAGTAATTTTTTTATAGGTTTCAAAGTAACTAGCAACCTAGCATAAAACATTCCCAGAGAGCAAGTGAAACTACCACAAAACAGGTAAACTAGCAGGTAAGCAAAGACTTAGTATCACCAAGGAAAATCACCAACGAGCGTCAACAACCTGACACGAACTCGCTGGCGAGTATGTATGTCTGTACTACTGCAAAGCTAAAGAACTACCTCAACAGGTGAGGAAAACACTGCCACAACGCAGTCCACAAGGGAACTCCTGAAATTAGCCGTTCAGCCGGCTACAGACCTGAACCTGAGGCATTCAAAAGAAGAACACCTCAGCAAGAAATAATAAAACAGGAGGCAAAGAAACATCAGATAATAATCGAATGAAAAGAGCAGAAAGAAAAAAGGGTTACCAACCCTGCAAGAGAGATGCTGAAAATCTCAGCTAAAGAATCCAAAAAGTGACAAAATGTAAGTAAAACAATCAGTAAAGTGAGAGAAATGCAACAAGTACTAAAACGTACCAAACTCCGCTCAAGCCTGCAGAGACAAAAAGGGAACCAATATGCATCAAATGAACAGTATGAAAGGAACTAACAGTCCTAAACTTGTAAATCGTTAGCACTGGCACAAATCCCAAACCTGTGTCGGAGACTAAGAACAGTCACAACCGAACAACCAGGTCCAGGTGTCTCAAGAGTACTAAAGGGGCCGCCACAGGGTCCACACACATAGAGTTCCAACCTCTTAAAGGAACCCAAAATATCCAAAGGAGGGAATGGTGGTGGCCACGGCTCGAACTCCCCCGGTACCATACTCCCTCAGAAACCCAGCTACCACATGCTAAGGAACCACGATTCGGCGCCAAAACTAGCCGACAACACCACTTAGAAACTACCAAGTTCTACAACCAAAACCCGCCGAATTATTTCCCCCTACCCGCCGAATTATTTCCCCCTACCCGCCGAATTCAACTTAAAATAAATTCCGATAACTTCCTAGTTTAGGCCGACTACAAGCCCTAACCTAGGAATATCTCTAATCTCACCTATACTATTCCGGTATTCTACGACAAGGAGAATTAATAAAGCGAAACACAACCCAAGGAAGCAAGCAAGAGGGGAGAAATCCACTTGCCTCAAATCGTTCTTAAAAACGTCCACCCAAAATACTCCACCACGTAGATCCGTCCAAAAGGGGCACGCGGAGACGAGATCTACGAAAAAACGGACAACCGGGGTTAGGGCCGAAAAAATCCATGGCGAAACGGTCACGGAAACGGGAAACGCTTACCGCGATCTCGAAGCTCTCGCCGAGAGCTTTCCAACGCCGCGATCGGATCGAAATTCCGTCCACCAGATCGGCGGTGGCGGCCGCCGGAAGATTCGCGAACGAGAGGATCCGCACTCGCCTAATTTTTTCCCACGGAGGGGGCTGCTGGTTCGGAGGAAGGAGAAGGTTTTACTCTTTTTTTTATATATAAATACTTAATAATAATAATAATAATAATAATAATAATAATAATATATTTATTATTAATATAACATAATATTTATTATATATAATTATAACATAAAGGGGGGGGGGGGGGCTGCACGATCGGCGGGAAGGGCAAAAAGGGGGGGGGGGCTGATCGGTGAGAATGGTAAACCATTCTCACCGATTCCCTCTCCCCCTTTTTCTTTATTTTTTTTAAATAAATATATAAAAATAATAATATTTATAATTATTAAAAACAAAGATATAACATTATATGGATACGGAGAGTCAAACGCGCGCCGAATCGAACGAAATTCGAACACCGTAGGCGAATGACGACGCTACGAATCCAACGGCGAAGTCGAAATCGAATTCCGACGCACCGTTTTCGAGATAATAATTTCTAAAGTTAACGGCGTACGCGAAAACATACAAACTTCAAACGCGCGCCCAGACTCCAAAAATGCTCGGAACGCGACGAAACTTGACGAGCAAGTCTAAAATTAGCGGATCTAATTTCCTAATATAAACTTTTCCACTCCCGATGCAAATCCCAAAATTTGGCCGGTCAAACCTAACGAACGCAAAACGCGCTAACGACAAAGTCGGTAACAAAATCCGACGAACAAAACTCGGCAAATTTCCCCGAAGCCAAAACACAAGCATTCCCCAAGAGGCTCCACCGAGTCACCAAACAGACTCTGGCTCGCTAGGGAATCTTGCTAACAGGCATCACCAAGCCACGCAGGGAACCTAAAGGGCTAAGAGCACGCTCTAACAACGTCACATGACCAACACGCGCTAACATAATGCTCTGACGTCATAATACGTCAAATAAGAAATTAAATAAATCACTGGAAAATCGGGGCGTTACAGTCACTCCCCGTAAAAGAAAGTTTCGTCCCGAAACTTTACGCATAAAACACTTCTACCATATAAGGAAAAGAAAATAACCAAGGGTTATCGAATGCTTACCGAGCACAGCTAGGAGAACAAATGAGGATGCGCCTCCCTCATAGCTGACTCCAACTCCCAAGTCGCGCTCTCCACGTCTTGGTTTTTCCACAGAATCTTTACCATCGGTATTGTCTTTCTCCGCAACACTCGATCTTGCACATCTAAAACACGAATATGATCTTCCACGTAGGAAAGGTTAGGCTCCAACTGGGGCACTGCATCCAGAACTTGTCTGTCACTTAGCACGCACCTCCGCAGTTGCTCACGTGAAAAACATTGTGCACGCCAGGAAAATTTTTCGGGCAATTTCAACTTGTAGGCTGACACACCAATCCGCTCCACAATTTCAAATGGTCCCACATACCTTGGGTCCAACTTATGGTTCTTACCGAACCTCTTCACTCCAACCATCGGGGAAACCTTAAGGAATATAATGTCCCCCACAGAAAATTCCAAAACGGACCTACGCCGATTGGCGTTCTTCTCGTATCGCTCTTGAGCTATCCGAAGCTTCTCTCGAATAAGCTTTACAGAGACTTCCATTTCTTCTAAGGCATCTGGACCTAACATCGGCCTCTCACCAACCTCGGCCCGGTAGCGATGCCTAGAGCGGAGCCGTGACGTTGTCACGTTGGATCGGCTAGGGTCGTTACAATAAAAGTGCAGACTCTCTTGATAAATTTTATTGTATGCGAACTCCATCAACCTCAAGCGTTCATCCCACGCTCCTCCGTGGTCTAATATATAACAACAGATCATATCTTCCACAATCTGATTAACACGCTCCGTTTGACCATTGGTCTGTGGATGATATGCGGTAGAATATCTCAAGTCAGTTCCCAATCCTTCTTGAAGGCTCTTCCAGAAACGAGACGAGCAAGTCTAAAATTAGCCGATCTAATTTCCTAAACTCAAATTTTCCACTCCCGACGCAAATCCCAAAATTTGGCCGGTCAAACCTAACGAACGCAAAACGCGCTAACGACAAAGTCGGTAACAAAATCTGACGAACAAAACTCGGGCAAATTTCTCCCGAAGCCAAAATACAAGCATTCCCCAAGAGGCTCCACCGAGTCACCAAACAGACTCCGGCTCGCTAGGGAATCTTGCTACCAGGCATCACCAAGCCACGCAGGGAACCTAAAGAGCTAAGAGCACGCTCTAACAACGTCACATGACCAACACGCGCTAACATAACGCTCTGACGTCATAATACGTCAAATAAGAAATTAAATAAATCACTGGAAAATCGGGGGCGTTACAACTGATCCCAAATTGTGCAAGAGATTTTCTAATCTAATGCATTTTAAATTTGAGATGAGCAGCATGAGAGAGTTATCTTATTTCATTGGTCTCCAAGTGAAACAATCTCCTGATGGTATCTTCATTTCCCAATCTAAATATGCTAATGAGCTTATTAATAAGTTTGGGATGGCTGATGCATCTTCTATGAAGACTCCCATGGCTGCTAATGTTGTATTAGACACTGATAAACATGGAAAACCTATTGATCAGACCAGGTATAGGGCCATTGTTAGATCCCTACTATATCTAACAGCAAGCAGACCAGATATTATATTTGCTACATGTTTATGTGCTAGGTTCCAGGTGAACCCTAAAGAATCTCATCTTATTTTCATAAAAAGGATTTTAAGATATATAAAGGGTTGTGCTAATCTAAGACTCTGGTATCCAACAGAGTCAGCATTTGAGTTGACTGGATTTTCAGATGCTGACTATGCTGGATGCAGAGTGGACAGAAAGAGCACTTCAGGAACTTGCAAGTTCTTGGGTGATAGACTTGTGTCCTGGTTTTGCAAAAAGCAAACCTCTGTATCAACATCTACTGCTGAAGCTGAATATATGCCTGCTGGCAGTTGCTGTTCACAGATTTTGTGGGTACAAAACCAACTCTTAGATTATGGTTTCAATCTAAATAATTCAACCATCTTCTGTGATAATACTAGTGCTATATCTATAACACATAATTCAGTGCATCATTCTAAAACAAAGCATATAGATATAAGACATCATTTTATTAGAGATAATGTAGACAAAAGTAAAATTAATCTAGACTTTATCTCCACTGATTTTCAAAGAACAGATATTTTCACCAAACCACTTGATGAAAAGAAGCACATGTTCTTCCTGAATCAGCTTGGAATGATCAATGGGAAGGATTAATTTAATATTTGTCTTCTGTTTTTGGATCCATTCCTAAATCATCGAACGAAGATCGACGATCTTTGAACTGCTCTTGAGCTAAATCATCGAACTACGTTTGACGACAGCTCTGTGTGAAGACAAAAATCGTCGACCAGAGATCGACGACTTTTCTTCAGTTAATTGATCGTCAAGCTACGCTCGACTATCAATTTCCGACTGAGATCAGAGACCAAAGATATTATTTGTTTATAAATTAATCTTTGACCTAAGATCGACGTTTTTGTTTTTATCGTCGAACAGAAATCGTTTTTCTATTCAAAAAACCTATATGTAGGTTTCTCTTCGATCCCTGTCCCGCGTTTTCATATTCTATTTTCCCTTTGCCCTTGATCTCTTCTCTCTTCAGTCTATAGATCTTACATGGCGATTTCTACGGCGGCTCTTTAAAAGATGAAGTTCAACACTGGTTTCCACGTCGATTTCGAATCAATCAGTCACTGTGATCCTATCTTTCAATTGGTATCAGTCACTATGATCTTCTTTTTCACAAAATGTTATAGCTATGTGATAATCAGGGTCTGAAGAAGTTCATGTCTACACGGATCAAACTATCTGTTGTTGAGATCAAAGAATGGGTTTAATCTTCCTCAACAAATGAATACACCCTTTCTGTTTCTCTTTCTGCTTCCTCTGTCCCTTCTTCATCTATGGGCCTGCTTCCAGTTATCACTGAAACCAGGCAGGGGGAGTTGTCCAATGAAGATGCAGTAGGCTCAGACTCAGCAGTCCTTCAAGCTCCGTCTCCTCCAGCAGTACAGGAAGAAGAAGTGTTTCAGAAATTTTGTCAAGCTCAGTCTCCTCCAGCAGTACAGGAAGAAGAAGTGTTTCAGAAATTTTGTGTAGATATAGATGACCACTGAAGCTACATCAGTTCCAACAGTAGCAGCAATTCCAGAAAAAGCAGAAGCAGATTATGATGATGTAAATTATAATAACACAGGTTTGGGCAAGGTTCAACATCAACAACAGAAGCAAATGCTCCAGTTTATTGCTTTGTATTTTTTGTGTTATGTAAATAGTGTCCTCACCCAAATAGGGGGAGATTGTAGGAACCCTAGTTCTGATTTGGGTAAGGATCACTATTAGGTTTGCTTAGACTGACCCAAAATGTATAGTCATGGTCATAGGTTTATTTCTTTAGTCTAGGCCAAGAGTCAACATCACATGGATCAGCCTACAACAGCCTGTCAGAGACTCAAGTAGTTGTGTCGACACAGACTACATCAGTCGACATCAGTAGCAGTTGTGTCGACACAGACTACATCAGTCTACACTCAGCATATTCAGTCGACACTCAACAACATCAGTCAACACTCAGCAAAATTGTGTCGACACTTTAAATAAGCTGTGTCGACACCAGCAGAAGAATTGTGTCGACACACAGAAAGGCTGTGTCGACACCCAGAAGATTTGTGTCGACACACAGACCATCTGTCGACACAGTTTGCAGAAGTTGTTTCAGAAGGATAAGTAAAATTCTTAGGTCTACGAACCATGTTCTCAGGTCGACGATTTCTGGCTTTTTCAGTATGACATTCCAAAAAATATTCTAAGTCCAGAAACAATTCTCAGCTCAACGATCGTCGATCTCCCATCGATGATCTTAGAGTCTTCTACTCTAAACTGAGCTCGATGATCTACGAGCTCAGGTCGACGATCTTGTGCTTCTCAACAGTTATCTCAGATCTACGATAGTTGCTCTCAGGTCGACGATCTCTTAACCCAGTTCGACGATCTCTGAGCCAAGCTCTACGATTTTTACTGCCTTCAGTTATCAGTTCTCTCAGTCCGGTCAAAAGTATTTATTTTGGTTATGATAAATCATTTTAAGACAAATATATTCTGATAATTAATGCTGACATTCTCAAGGTTGATAGTCGTATCTCATGAATCATTAATTATGGTATTCAAAGAATATTTTGTCAAGACAGTTGTGGAAGTGCATTAATGATTGCCAGCCATTCTACTCGTTTTGGCTCCTAAATTCTTGTAGAGAATTAAGTACTGTCTGGGAATTCAAATTCAGGTCGTTAGTCATTCCAAATATACAGAGAACTTAAGAAGCCAGAGACAACAAGAATAAAAAAAAATAAGACTGTCAGTCAGAAAATCAATCATCTTTTTGCTCTCAAGGTTCCTTGGTTTGCCAAAAATAAGGAAGAAGAAGAACTTGCTGAACATATAAATCTCTCTAGTCTTCTTCATTCATCAGGCTTCAACTATCTACAGAGAACTTGAATCAACATCAATCTGAAGACCTACACCCTAGACAAAACTTCCTTCTTCCTGAAACTACTCAATATCTCAGGGGGAGCTTTGCCATCATCAAATCCACATAGTCTTCTCATTGTGTTTGAGAAAGAGAAGACTGTCATCTATTATTCTTTAACCTCTCGTGTACAGGGTTCTTACTCCCTTCAAAAGTAAACTCCTTGGTGATAGGGCACCTGATCAAAAACCTATTTGTTTTTAGGCACCTAATCAAAAGCCTGAAGGGTTTCTAGATCTACCTGAAGCAGATCTTGTGGTGATAGGGCACCTGATCAAAAACCTAAGTGGATTCCTACCAGGGTGGTAGAAGTTTGGATGTACCCAGATTTGGGGAACCACTATAAAATTTCTTGTGTTGTCTGGATTGCCTTGTGTTTTCTTTGTGCCTTGTGCTGTGATAGTTTCTTGCTTTTACCTTTTTCATATAAGTACCTATATTTTAATTCCGCAATATATCTAAACAAATTTTTTATTCTACTCTATTCACCCCCCCTCTAGAGTAAATTGTATCTATCCCTCACTTTCATAAAAGGATCCTACAGAATAAACAATAGAAGTGTTGATTTTGACACCAGAGGATTTCTCTATGTCTGCCTTTCCTGGACAGAGATTATCTCAGCCCTAGCTTCTTCTCAGCAATAAGGAGAACAAATCTTCAGTACTGGACGGCTTGTGCTGGAAGTTACTCAGAATCGTTGTTATGAACTTACTGTTGTAGTTGAAAATCGCTTCATCGACTCGGCCGCAAGAATGCGTAAATAGAAAACCATAATTGCTGTCATCGACTCGGCCAATCTTCCCTTTTTATTTTATGCTGATCAACAACCCTTTTCTGTGTGGGCCCGGCCTTAATTGTTGGAATATCACTTTCCTTTTACACAAGAAGACAACCAACTGGCCATCGACGCCATTAAAGCTATTCTGTAGCTTTCCCGCAACTATTTTGAACTGCGACTTTGTTGACTTTTGCTGACGTCACCCCTTTGTGGACTTAGCCAAATTTTTAGAATCCACTCAAGCGCTGAGTGGCGTTGAGTGGTATTGAGTGGATGACCTTCACTCAACGATTATGTCGTTAGTCAATTTTGCAGCTTCCTTGGCATTGAGTGGCATTAAATGAATGGACTTCACTTAACGCTTAAATAATTAGCTTAGCTTTCTGCTCTTTCTGCTTCCTAGGCGTTGAGATCCTTGAGTGTAGCTTCATCACTCAACGCCTTTTGCCTTAGACTATTTTCTACTTCTTCAGCAACCTTGGCATTGAGACCGTTGAGTGTAGCTTCATCACTCAACGCTTTTTGCCTTAGACTATTTTCTGCCTCTTCACTGCATGGCGTTGAGAGCGTTGAGTTCACTCAATGCTTTGTACTTGTCCGCAACTACTCCACTGCATGGCGTTGAGAGCATTGAGATCACTCGACGCTTTTGTACTTGGCTGCAACTGCTATAGCTTGACTCAACACTTTCTATCATCTGGCGTTGAGTGAACTGGCTTCACTCAATGCATGTGGACTTAGACGAATGTTCTAGTCTATCTTCTATGGTGTTGACAGAATCAGTATGGCGTTGAGTGAACTGGCTTCACTCAGCACTTCTGGACTTAGCATATTTTTCTTTGATAGAAACTTTAGATCTTCACTATGTCGAGATATTTGAATTGTATCGACACTCCAGTCTGCTGGGTGCCGACATCTTTAAGTCTGCACTTCAGTTCTTCATTGTGTCGAGACAGTTGTATTGTCCTGACACTACTGTCTTGAGCTTTAAAGTGTCGAGATATCTGACTTGTCTCGATACTGCTGACTTGATCTTCAAGGTGTCGAGATAACTGAATTGTCTCGCACTGCTGACTTGATCTTCAAGGTGTCGAGATAACTGAATTGACTCGACACAACTGTCTGAACTATTGAGTGAAGTGTTGTGTCTTGACATTGTTGTCTTGTATCTTTCTGATCTTGACACTTCTCCTACAATGGTGTCGACATAGTTGTTAAGTGTGTAAACACTTTTGTACTTGCTTCAAGTCTATACACAACACTTCTCTTATAAAGTCTAGACATAGTTGTGAAGTGTGGCGACAATTTTGTACTTAGTCATTTCTTCAAGTTTACACCCTGCACATGAAACTTAACCATACATCAAATACAACTAGGTATATATCATTGACTTGTTTGACTTCTTACAAATCATGGACATTGGGAGCAACGGACCCAACACCCGATTATGGGTGTGTCAATAAATGAGACCACCTTTCCTTGAGCACTTGTAAAGTTTTTACTATTGGTGTGTTGGGTAGGTTCCCAACACCGCAGGTGCCGAATTTTGCTGGTGTTTATGCTCATTCTATGATGAGTTTGCTACTTTTATATATATACTTACTTGTGTATATGTTTATAAATCTTAGATCTTTATCACACTTGGTGCAACTTGGGATGTTTAACCCTTGTGAGTTCGTTCTCACTTTTTACCTTGTGGTTGAATGTTGATGATTTCCTTCCAGTTTTCTTGTTTGGGTTGGTAACCCTTTGACTCCTTTACTTTCATTTAAAATTGATCGTTCTTTGTCACTTGTATATTCTTGTCGAGGTATTCTTTTCTTTGGAACGCCTCAGGTTTGGAGCTGTACTACCTCGGGCTCGTAGGATCAAATCGGGCTCGAAGAGAGGGTAAGGTAAGGCAAGATGGACTATTTGGCAGAAGCCTACTCACTGGCGAGTGGGTCCCAGGAAAAGGGCTACTCGCTGGGTTAAGGCCGGGTCGTTAGGCGAGATGGCCCCAGCATTTCGGGCGAGAAGGGCTCAGCGGCTCAGGCGAGAGCCTTCCCAGGTGAGACGGACCAAGCGAGATGGCCCTGTGGCTCAGGAAAGAGCCTTCCCAGGTGAGACGGACCCAACGAGAGGGCCCAACAGCTCAGGAGAGAGCCTCGGCAGGGGAGACGAGCCCCATAGGTTGGAGTTCTCGACCGCAAGATGGTGCTCTCGCCAAACGCTGATTCAGTTGGAAGGCGGTTCACCTTTTTAGCCCTAGGTGATTTTAAGGCTTTTGCACTCGGTGGTTTGTATATAACCCTTCAGAACAGCGGAGTTTGGCTGTTGGCAGACCCAACCAAGGGTGTTTTGGTAATTTCAGGTCGGTTCAGTTTGGTTATTGGCAGTTTAAACTCAGAAAACTATAAATAGGCCCATAGAGGTTCTTCAGAAGCACTTTTTTCTCGGGATTTTAAGAGTTTTCCTGTGCTTTCTGAGGAGCTCCAAGCCAAAATTTTGGCTTTGGAGGGGAAGCTCTCAGAGATCTTCCAGGTAAGCAGTGGGACACCGCTGCTAAGGCTTTGGGTCGATTTCTGTTCCTTCACAACCACTCAAAGGTCAGAGCTTGGGACAAGTATGTCTTGGCTACGCCCCTAATTTCGAACTTTCGTTGAAGTCAAATTTTGGCTTCAACATTTCTGGTGTGGTGAGCGTGGAAGGTAGCCGATACAAGAAAGTTTTGAGTTCGGTCCCATGGCAAGAGGTGAAGGTGAAGGATCTAGTTCAGGAGGTTCCCCATCCCGGGCAGAGGAGGCGACGAGGAAGATGCTGGAGGACTTCAGGCGAGAGGTCTTGCAGAACATCATCTTGGCCTTCTCGGCAAGGAGCGAGTGGGCAATGCCTTAGGTCCCAGTAGAGGCGTTCCAGCTCTTGGGCGAGAACGCTCCTGGACAGTGCCCCGGGAAGGAGGTCCCGGCGGAGGTTGGTGTGAGGGACGTGGCCGCGGGAGAGCTATTCCCAGGCCAGCATCCAGGGATGGAGATTCTGGCAGAAGTTGGCGAGAGGGAGGTGGCTGTACGAGAGCTCTTCCCTGGGCATGGTCTCGCGGATCAGGCCAGCCAGCCGAGACCGCGAGACGTGCCCTCTCGGCAGGCAGGAGGCGAGAGCCCTTTCTGTGAGCTCATCATCTCGGCCCCTGTGCCAGAAGGGTTCCGGGATCCCGACATGTCCTACCACTCGGGGAAAGATGACCATGTACAGCATGTGCAATGGTTTGAAGATGTTGTTTCGATAAGGTAAATAAAGGGTGCCTTCAAGTGCTGGCTGTTAGCCATCACGTTGAAGGAGAAGGCACGGGACTGGTTCCACCAGTTGCCGGTAAGTTCGATCTACAGTTTTGAGGACCTGTGTCGAGGGTTCCTGTTGAGGTTCTTGACATCAAAGAAGCATAAGAAGGAGGCAGAGTGCCTGTTAGCGGTAAGACGGAAGCAAGATGAGACGTTGGGTCATTATGTTGACCGGTTGTAGGAAGAGATCATCCTGGTCCAGGAGGTCCCAGGGTGTGCACTGATGCTCGCTTTTACACTAGGGCTGAGGCCGAGATTCTTTAGCATGGAGCTGAAGAGAGTGCCCCCGCCCCCCTCTCTTTTGAGAAGCTCATGGAGAGGGCGGCGAAGGAGATAGACTTTGAGAGGGCCAATCCGGCTTTTTCTAGGAAGCTAGCCAGGTTGGCGGAGGATGACGTGAAGGAGCCGGGAGTAGGAAGGTAGAGGGAGCAGAGAGAAGAGAGGAGGAGGGAAGAGCCCCGAAGACGGGGGCAGTAGGGACATCATCAAGTACGGGGGGGCCGGAAGCCGAAAAACCGATTAGGTTGGAGGCCTCAGGAGGGTCGCCCCCGGGAGCAAGGAGGAGGCTTTTAGGGAAGAGATAACTTTCGCGAGCTGAGGAAGTTTGATCAGCCGGCGTGGAGGCAGGAGTTGAGGGGTCACTTCCAGCATCAGCAGGAGGCAATGGAGGTCGGCCGAGGTAGAGGAGGAAGGAGAGGTGCTCGGGGAGGAGCCGTAAGAAGAGGAGGTGGAGAAGTAAGAGTGGTCGTGTGGCGTTGCTTTTCTATGAGTTCCACTAGGAGGAGGGTCACGCGACGACCACCTGTCCAGAGTTCTTGGAGATGAGAGAAGTCAGGGGGCTAGGGAGGCAGGATCCGCCGATAAGGATTGTGGAGGTGCACCATGGGGAGATGAAAGATAGGTGTGAGGACCGGGCGGATGTAGGAACCCGAGGAGGGATCAGGGTGATCCGCGGAGGAGTTTGGATTGAGGCAACTCGAAAGGGGAGCCTCCAGACCATGTTCCGAAGGGGGTAGCCTCGACCTCCCAGGCTCCCACTCCAGAAGAAAAAATTAACTTTTTTTCAGCAGATATGCCAAATTATGAGGACCCGTTCTGTGACGTCTTGGTGATCCAGATGACAGTCGAGAACTTTACGGTCTCTAGTATCTTGGTAGATAACGGGAGCTCCGTGAATGTGATATTCAAGAAGGCCTTCGATGAGATGAAGGTCGTGGGCAAGAGGGTACTAGCTTTGGACGGACCATTATTTGGTTTTTCAGGAGTAAGAAAGGAGGTAGAAGGAGGGGTAGGGCCGCATGTGAAGTTGGGGGGCGTGTCACAGAACTGCAGGTTCGTGATCGTGGACACCCCGAGCAGCTATAACGCCATATTTGGGCGCCCCCTCATCAGCGCCTTTCGTTTCATCCCCTCCTCACTTCATCAATGCCTTAAGTTCAACAACGGCGGGGTGCAGGTTAGGATCGGGTGGGGGGTGGGGGCGAAGGTGGCAATACAATGCTACGTGATGGAGGTCAACACCATATCTTTGATGGTAGAGGAGGAAGAGCTGGAGAGGGAGATGGCGGAGCAGGAAGAGGTTGTCGGAGAAGAGGAGGTGATCCTGGAGGAGGTGAGGGAGGATATTGAGGAGGATCAAAGAGGAGGAGGTGTGTAGGAGGTCCAGAGGGACGAAGAGTCGGAGCCACAAGAGGGTCGGTAGGTGGAAGGAGTAGGAGAAGGAGTTAAGAGGGAGGCCATGAGAGGCGTGGAGGTTGAGCTGCAGCAGAGTGAGAGCCTGGGGGAGGCGATGGAAGTCGAGGAAGAAAGAGGGGAGGAAGAGTTTCGACAGGAAGAGGGAGCAAGAGCCGGCTGGGAGCAGTTGCAGCTGGAGCCGACTGGAGAAGTGTTGGAGATGCAAGTCTTCACCAGTGTCGGCCAGGTGCAGAGGGGCCGGATCAGCGGGGGCTTGAGTCCCGAGGACCAGGAGCAAGTTCGGGCTTGCATCCAGAGCAACGTCGCCATCTTTGCTTGGAGAGCGGCTGACATGCCGGGCATCGATGCAGTTGTGGCCTGCCATCGCCTGAACTTGGACCCCCGGACGCGCCCCATTCTCTAGAAGATGAGGACCATCGCTACCAAGCTGGAGGAGCCCATCCGCGAGGAGGTCAAGAAGATTTTGGAGGCTGGCTTCATCTCGGAGATCCAGTATCCAGGCTGGATCTCCAATGTGGTAATGGTAAAGAAAGGAGGAGGGAAGTGACACATGTGTATCGATTTTTTCCTTATTAAATAAATCATGCCCAAAGGATTGCTACCCCCCGCCTCGAAACGACGCATTGGTTGATTCAGCCGTTGGTTTTTCTATTATGAGTTTTTTTGGATGCTTTTTCAGGTTATCATCAGATCCGAATGCACCCTCATGATTTTAAGGTTGTGTCCTTCATCACGAGGGAGGGATGTTTTAGTTATAAGATGATTCCCTTTTGGTTGAAAAATACAGGGGCTACATACCAGCGCATGGAGTCTTCCTGGGTCAAAGGGTGAGAAACCTGGAGGTCTATGTTGATGATCTGATGGTCAAGAGCAAGTGTGTTGACACGCAACTTCGGGACCTGGAGGAGACGTTCGCCACCCCGCGGAAGTTCAAAATGAGACTGAACCCCTTGAAGTGCATCTTCGGGGCGAGCCGCGGGAAGTTCCTTTGGCATCTCCTGACCCCGACAGGGGTGGAGCCTAACCCGGATAAGGTGAAGGCCATCCTGGAGCTAGAGTCACCACGCAATGCCAAATAGGTCCAGCGCTTGACAGGCAAGCTGACCGGGCTAAGAAGATTCCTCTCCAGCTCGGGAGAAAAGTGCTCATCATCCTTCAAGGTGCTAAGGGGTACTCAAAGGTTCGAGTAGACTCCCGAATGTGAAGAAGCTTTCCAAATGCTGAAGATGCAGCTCTCCCAGGCTCATCTACTTCAAAGCCCAAAGGAATAGGAGGACCTAGCCTTGTACCTCGGAGTAGGAGTAGAGGTCGTGGGCTCGGTCCTGGTCAGGGAAGAGGGGAAGAAGCAATTGCCAATCTACTATGTTAGAAGGATCCTGAAGAAGGCTGAGCTCCGCTACCCCATCTTGGAAAAGCTGGCGTATGCTTTGATCGTTTCGGCCAGGAAGCTCTGGCCATACTTTCAAGCGTATTCGATCAAGGTGGTGACAGACCATCCCCTTAACAATATTTTTGAGGGAGTGGAGCTCTCGGGCAGGTTGGCCAAGTGGTCTATCGAATTGAGCGAGTTTGATATCTCATTCGTGCCAAGGCTCTCCATTAAGGCTCAGGCGGTGGCCGACTTCTTGGCGGACTATGTTATTGAGGTCGGAGCCGAGGAGCCGCAACTGCAAGAGTCGTGGAACATGATGGTTGATGGTTCCACGGGAAAGCACTCCCTCGGAGCAGGGGTGGTGTTGATAAGTCCTCAAGGGGTCACCATAGAACAAGCAGTAGTCTTACACTTTCCAGCGACTAACAATCAGGTGGAGTACGAGGCCGTGATAGCCGGCCTTCGTTTGGTAAAGGAACTTGAGATCCAGGATGTGGAGGCTTTTACGGACTCGATGGTGGTGGCATCATAGATCCGAGGAGAATTTGAAGCTCGGGAGCCCACCCTTGTGAAGTACTTATCCAAGGTGAGGGCGATCATCGGAGGGTTCCGGACGTTCTAAATCCAACATGTTCCAAGGAAAGAGAGTATAGCAGTCGATCGGTTGGCTAAGTTTGGACCTCGGGGAGGAGGGACCTTGACTGAGCTATTTTGACCGGTTATCGAGGAAGGAGAGTTGATGGAGGTGGATCGGCGACCCTCGTGGGTGGATCCGTTGGTGACTTTCCTAACCACTAGCGAGCTTCCGGAGGGGACCAAGGACGAGAAAAGCTTCAGGAACAAGGCGGCTGATTACCTAATGCTGGACAAGGGGTTGCATCGGAAGATGTTGTCAGGGCTCCTGACTAGGTATGTGACCGAGGAGGAGATCCTGAGAATCCTGGAGGAGGTGCATTCAGGAGAGTGCGACAGTCACTCAGGGGGATGGACATTGGAAGCAAGGGTATTTTTGGCAGTCCTTGAGGAAGGATGTGGCTGAGTTTGCGAGGAGGTGCCGGAAGTGTCAGCTATACGCCCCCTCCAGCTCTTGCCCGCTCAAAGGCTCTGAAGCATCACGGCACAATGTCCTTTCTCCATCTAGTGGATAGATTTGGTCGGACTTTTCCCTCCGGCTAGTGGGCAGAGGAGGTTCCTCCTGGTCATGATTGATTATTTTTAAAAGTGGCTAGAGGTCAAGGCATTGGCTAATGTCACATCACAGGTCATCCGAAATTTTGTCTGGGGGAGATCATATGCAGGCACAGGCTCCCTCAGGCGATCGTAATAGACAATGGACCCCAGTTTGCTAGTGAAGAGTTCATCAGCTTCTGCGCTTAGCTGGGGATAGATCATAGATTTGCCTCTGTACACCACCCCAGGAGCAACGACCAGGTGGAGGCGGCCAACAAGATCACCGTGAACCTACTCAAGAAGAAGGTGGAGAACTTGAGGGGAAGCTGGATGGAATAGCTCCCCTCAGTATTGTGGGCCTTGCGGATAACCTCGAACATGGCCACTGGCGAGAATTTCCCATGGATGTAAGGCAGTCTTGCTAGTGGAGTTTGAGGTTTGATCGTCACGAGTCGTGGTCGCGGGTGACATGGATGAGGCTTGGATGTTGGAAAACGAAGGGGGGATATGCCTCTCATTGGATATGGTGGAAGCGCTACGTGATGTCGTAGCTATCAGGCAGGAAGAGATCAAGCGGCGGATGGTAAAATACTTTGACAAGCATATCAGGGCCAAGCAGTTCGCGGAAGGATTTCTGGTGCTGAAGAAAGTGGATGCTGCGGGGAGATCTGCCCCCGTGGTAAGCTCAACTCAAATTGGGAAGGGCCCTATATTATCGAGAGGGTCCTGAGAACAGGAGGTTACCACCTCCAAGATGTGGAGGGTAGGTCCATGAGCCACACCTGGAGCGGCGACGACTTAAAGCGCTTCTACCCATGAGAAGGGAGAGTAAAATTGTATATTCAAAGTCAAGTTTATTGTAATATGTTCCTCAAATTACTTCTGCTTTTACCTACTGTGAAATTCTAACGACAGGAAGATGGATACTTTTGCACTACCCCAAGCCTGGCTCGGCCCCAAGTAGACACGTTGCGCAGGCTCTCATTAGCTGGCAGGTCCGAAGGCTCGCCTGTGGGGGAAAGGATTGGTTCTTGGTTCTTGGAGACTCTTGCACTACCCAGAGCCTGGCTCGGCCCCAGGTAGACCTGCTGCGCAGGCTCTCGTTAGCTGGCAGGTCCAAAGGCTCGTTTGTGGGGGTAAGGGACCCCGAGTGAAAGTGAGGGTTAGAACTGAAATACTTTAGAGGGGGGGGAGGTGAATAGAGTATCTTTAAAACCTTTAATGCTTTTTGCTGATTAATAAAAACAACAGAGTTGGGAAGCTATTTGATACCATAATTTGGCTGAGAGTAAAAAGAAGTCCTAAGATAAATTAACCTATCATAGGCACAGCAGAAATTAAACTATCACATGCACAACAACCTAACTAGCACAGGCACAGCAAGAACAAAAGAAAAAGATGGCAACCAAATAATACAAGAATTTTATAGTGGTTCCCCAACCTAGGTACATCCACTCTTCTACCACCATGGTAGGAATCCACTCAAGTTTTTGATCAGGTGACTGCCACTAATGATCTTTTGATCAGGTGCTCAAAAACCAATCCCAAGTCTTTTGATCAGGTGACTTGCAACCAAGGAATAACTTTTGAAGAGAGTTACAGAACACTTTGTACAGTGAGGGGATGAGAGAGTGATGGTGTCTTCTCTTTCTCAAATACAACTGAGAAGACTTAGTGGATCTTTGATGTTAACAAATCTCCCCCTGAGTTATAGAGTTGTTCAAGAAGATTGAGATTTGCTTCAGGGTGAGTAGGTCACAATCTTTTAGCCTTGACCAGAGTCGATCCATGAACTTCTTGACTGATAAAGGTTTGTTGTCCTTGAAGAATTATGGAATGAAGAATGAAGAAGACTATTGATTTGTATGGATGTTCTTCTTCTTCTTCAGTATCTTGAATTATTTTTCTAGTCTGGGCTTCTTGTTTCTGGACTATATGTCTGTGTTATTCTTTGCTGTCTTTATTCTCATCTATATCTGAGAAGGAGGAAGAAATCCCTTTTATATTTTCTATGAAATTTTCCTTTGAATTTTTGAATTCCTTGCTTCATTGATTGCTGACAGCCTTGAGAATGTCTGCATTAATTGATTTCCCCAACTGTCCCATTGAAAAAAGACAAGTAATTATCCTGATGAATACCATAATTAATGTTGCTTCTATCGGTAATATTTAGAGAATATTAAGCATTGATAATTCAGGAATTACTGCAATAAAATAAGGACAGAAGGAGGGAAACGTTCAAGTCTGGATCTGCACATAAATCGTTGAGCAGAGAACAGAATTCATCATCCTAGGTCCAGAGTTCGTCGAGTTGAGAAGTCATGTTCGTTGATCAGATAATTATTGTTCGTCGACCTGAGATACAAGATCGTCGACCTAAGAACAGTTAACTGCTTTATCTAGAACCTTGCCAATTCTGTGCATCAAGATCGTCGAGCTGAGAATCTAACTTCGTCGACTAGTGTTCAGAGAAATGATTCTTGGACTTTAGAATGTTGAAGTAGAGTATCTAGAAATCGTCGACATGAGAACTGCTAACTGCTACTTGATAAAACTTATCAAGACTGTGGTCTAAGTTCGTCGAGCTGAGAACTTTAATTCGTCGACTGGAGTTCAAAGAAATGATTCTGGACTTGGAATGTTGAAGTAGAGCATCCAGAAATTGTCGACCTGAGAACTAAGTTCGTCGAGCTCAACTCAGAGAATTTTCTCTGAGTTTGTCGAGCTGAGCACGACTTTCGTCGAGCTGAGTTCGACGAACATCGAACTAATTTCCTGAGTCTTTGAAATTTCTCTAAGTCTTGAGTCTTCTGCAGTCTGCTGATGGCTGGTCCAAGTAATGTTGACTTAAAGGACATGACCTAAACTCTAGGACACAAACATAACCCTGGCTATACATGTTGGGTTAAACATTCTAGTTTAGTGAACCTAGCCCAAATCCAACTAGGGATCCAACAGTCTCCGCCTATTTGGGTGAAATCACTAATTATAGACACAAAACACTTACAAAGTAAGAAAAATATATCTGGCAGGAAATTTAAAAATATGCACCAGATATATATACAGTGAGCTTTGTATCAGGAAATGAATAAGCAGTTTTTTAAGACAAACAGAAAGATTAAACAGATTAAAACTCATTTTTTCTTCTTTGGCTCCTTGTGCTTCTCCTCTTTAGCTTTTTCACAATGCTGTGTAAACTTGATTTCCCTGTATGAATTTGCTGCTTGAGTCTTTGTCATTGTCATATCAGCTGCTCCAATAATATTAAGGGAAGTAGTGATGTAGGGTTATCCGGAAACGGAGATCTCTGCGAAGCTATCGCTCTCCCTACGCACAACACGTCGTAGATCTACCGCACCTACACAACACCTATCGCCCACAATAGTCCTCGTCACAAAACGCAGCACAAACAATGAGGGAGGAATGGTCGACTCGAAAATGACAATCGGAAATTTGAGTCGGAATATTCCCCAAGAAAACACAAAGGTTGCCACTCCTTTTTGAGAGCAAGACCAAGGCTATAGGCCAAGATCCGCTCAAGCAAATAGGATCCACCCGATCCGGAATTAAAAAGCCTTGCAACGGCGATTTCGATTCAAAACTTGCAGCAATTAGATTAAAGATCCGGAGAAAACGATTTGTGAAAATCCACCACAACTAAGGAGAAGAATCATACAAGGAGGAGGTAAGGGATTACCCAACCAGAAAGCTTTCACACGAGATAACTGTGGGAGAATCACTCTCTCCACGGATCCACCGGCGTCACACCGAATGGTTTGCAACCTTCTTCCAAGGAGTCGCACCGAAGGAAGCCACGCCGGAGTCGCACCGAACGGGGATAGAGGAGGAAAGGCTTGGCTTCACACCAAAGGGGAGGGGGCGGCTATGGACTTCTCCATGGTGGCCAAAATTTCCACAAGGGGGTTTTTTTAGGTTTCTTTTCCAATTGCTTTAACTCTTCATGATAGCCTCCTTTAAATAGGAGTTACAAATAAGCCTTAGCTCTTCATGATGGAGATTTAATCTCATCCATCCGAATGGCTAATAGGAGTTACAAATAAGCCTTAGCCCTTCATGATGGAGATTTAATCTCATCCATCTGAATGGCTAATTGCACACCAAAACTAAAATAGTTCAAATTGAAAATACAACAACACATGCAATGAATATAAAATTATCACATAAGCATAGGATAATTTTATATTCCAATTATAAAATAAAGTGCACGAAAAGGAAATAAATAAAACTAAGGCGTTGCCGTGGCGGTAGTACGGCGCGGGCGGAGGTTGTAGCGTAGCCGTCCGTTAGCGTCATTGTGCCGCCTCACGTCCTTGAGTCGTATGGCCTTAGCAACCGGATCATCAACAGCATCATCAGCATCGTCTTCAACTGGTGGAGGAGGGGCCACGCCATCAATCCTCCCCCGCTCAAATGCAGGCATCTCCGTTGCGTGGTCCAAGCGATAGCGGTGAAGGAGAGCGGCATCCAAACCCTGCAGCTCCATCTCGAGTACCCAAGAGTCATCCGAAGGGGGCCGATCACGCCAACGGATGAGAAATCGGTGGGTGTCGCCATCAGCAGTGGTAACGGGCTCAGCATCAAGTATCATCTCTAGAGTGGAAAACGTCCGTGGAAACCTGGGGAACATATTAGCAGTAGGCAGGAAAGAAGGCAACTTACCATCCGATGATATACCTGTGGGGACCGAAAGAGAGAGATCATCCGTACTACCACTCCCCAACCCATGAGAATTTTTAGTGGGAGAAGAAGACGACAAAGAAATCATCTCTTGTGGTGGTGACACAAACATCGTTAAATCCGAAACAATAAAAATGGGGGAGATACCCCAATCAGCAGGCAAGTCCAAAACGAAAGCGTTGTCACCTAGCTTTTTAATAATCCGAAAAGGGCCGGTGCGCTTTGGTGCTAACTTTTTAATGGTGCTAGTTGACAAGCGTTCGGGAACCAAACGGACTAAAACTAGATCGCTAATTTTGAAGTCTGATACTCTCATATGTAAATTAGCGTGCGCTTGATAAGAGTCGTATTGCGTAGTCAAGGTGTCCCGTATACGTGCGTGTAAATCATGGATGTGCTGGGCGAAGGATTGTGCAAACTGACTTGCCTTATACGTTGGGGGCAACTGCACCAAGTCAAGCGGCACAGGAGCCTTATACCCGTGGACAATCTCATTTGGAGACAGACCCGTAGACCGATTCTTGGAATTATTGTAGGCTAATTGGGCATGGGGAAGGAGAAGATCCCAAGTGCTCTTGTGATCACTCACGAGGCATCGTAACAAATTTCCTAAGCTCCAATTAACCACTTCCGTCTGCCCATCAGTTTGGGGATGATAGGCAGAGGAAAACAATAATTTCGTTCCCATTAATATCCAAAGAGTCTTCCAAAAATAACTAGTGAATTTTACGTCCCTATCTGATACTATGGTCTTTGGCACTCCACGGTGACTAACGACTTCTTTAAAATAAAGTTTAGCGACGTGAGACGCATCATTCGTCCTACTGCACGGGATGAAATAAGCTATCTTTGAAAACCTATCCACAACTACAAAAATTGAGTCGTGACGGCGTAGGGTAACGGGGAGGCCTAATACAAAATCCATACTAACGTCGACCCAAGGCATGGAAGGAATAGGCAAGGGTGTATATAATCCTACGTTGGTTTTACTACCCTTAGATACCTGGCATGTGCGGCAGCTACTCTCTACCTGTCCCACCATAACCCTCAGTTTTGGCCAATAGAATGTCTTCGACTAACGTAATGGTCTTATCTCTACCGAAGTGGCCACTCAACCATCCGCTATGCAACTCCCATATGATATGTAGTCGTAACGATGACTGTGTAATACATAGTTTCCCGTTCCTAAACAGGTAACCGTCCTTGATGACGTAGGCAGATATCGTCGTAGGGGAGCTATCCTGGGCAGAAAGATAGAAGTCCTGGAAGTCAGGACACGTGGCGTACTCATCCTTAATCCGCTCAAAGCCTATAACATGTACTTCTATAGAGGTGAGTAAAAGGGTAAGACGACTAAGGGCGTCCACGACTCGGTTATCAGCTCCCTTAAGGTGCTTGAGATTAAACGTGTAACCTTGTAGGAAAGCGACCCACTTAGCGTGACGTGGGCTGATCTTATGCTGGCTGTTGATGAAACGTAAAGCCTCATGATCGGAGAGGATCACAAACTCCTTGGAGAGGAGATAGTGCCTCCAATGGTGTAGACATCGGACTACAGCATAAAACTCCCTATCGTAATTTGAGTAGTTCAGCTTAGGGCCGGACAACTTCTCGCTAAAATAACTAACGGGATGGCCCTCCTGGCTCAAGACACCTCCAATCCCGACCCCAGATGCCTTGCATGTGAGCTCAAAGACTTTAGCAAAGTCAGGTAGACGTAAGGCAGGTGCCTCCGTCATAAGCTATTTGATTCGTTCAAAAGCATGGGTGGCGGACTTCGTCCACGTAAACTCTCCCTTCTTCATACAGTCCGTGATAGGCGCCATAATACTACTGAAGTCTCGTATGAAACGACGATAAAATGTGGCTAACCCATGGAAACTACGCACCTCACGTAGGGTGGTTGGCACGGGCCAGTCCTTAATAACCTGAACCTTGCCCGGATCGACTCGGATACCCTCGGAGCCGACTATATAGCCTAAGAACTCTACCTCAGAGACATAGAAAGTGCATTTCTTAAGGTTGAGAAATAACGTCTCCTTCCGCAGGGTGGAAAGGATCACTCTCATGTGGGAGATGTGCTCGGTAGTAGAGGTGCTATAAATCAGAATATCGTCGAAGTAGACGACAATGAACTTTCCCATGAATGGCTGAAAGACATGTGTCATCATCCGGGAGAAGGTACTAGGGGCATTGGACAACCCAAAGGGCATCACAAGCCATTCGTACAGACCATCCTTCGACTTAAATGCCATCTTCCACTCATCGCCCTCTCGTATCCTAATCTGGTGATAGCCACTCCGAAGATCTAATTTGGAGAACACGGTGGCTCCAGACAAGACATCCAACAAATCATCTAGGCGGAGAATGGGGAACCTATACTTGATGGTGATTTTGTTGATAGCCCGGCTATCAACGCACATCCTCCATGTACCATCCTTATTGGGGGCAAGTAGGGCTGGCACAGCACATGGACTCATACTAGTCCGAATAAAACCCTTCGCTAGCAAGCCCTCGATCTGAGACTGCAACTCTAGGTGAGCCGCGGGGTGGAGTCGATAATGGGGCTGATTTGGCAAGGAAGACCCCGGGATGAGATCTATCACATGCTGGATATTCCTAAGCGGGGGTAACGTGGACGGCAACTCATCCGGGTACACGTCCCTATACTCCTCCAACAGTACCCGTAACTCACTAGGTAGCTCATCCAAAATGCTAGAATCGTGCTTCGCACTCAAGAGGACTAGCGCATACATAATTCCATCAAAGAACGGATCTCTCTCAAACTCTTTCCTACCAACGAGGTTCAACGTTTTCCGTTCTACCGGGATAGTGGTGTCCTTAGCCAAGACTACGGGCTCCTTCGGGACGGTTGGCTTCAAAGTGATGGTTTTGCCATTGAATTTGAACTCATAAGTGTTGGCTCTACCAAAATGGGTAACATCATGGTCGTATAGCCAAGGGCGGCCTAACAACACATGACAAGCGTCCATCGGAAGGACATCACACCACACCTCATCAATGTAGGATTTGAATGAGAGTGGGACCAGGCATCGCTTGGTAACGGGTACAGAGAGCTTGTTGATCCAAGCGACCTGGTATGGGGTCGGGTGTGTTTCTGTGATCAAGGACATACGTGCAACGACGTTCTCAGATACGACATTCACGCAGCTACCACTATCAATAATCAACTTGAAAAGCTTCTCGCCACTCTTAAAAATCAGAGAAAATATGCTCGTCCTCTTCCAATCATCTAATGGACGAGGAGTGGTCAAAATACAACGCATCCCCATAAGGGGGTGATCGTCTTCTAAGTCACTAGGGACTCCTTCGGGGTCACTCTCCTCGGCGGCCTCGTATACGTAATCGTCAGGGTCGGTAGTTGGCTCTAATAAGGCTAGTGTTTTTGTCTTTGTTGGGCATTCGTAGGCATAGTGGCCTTGAATGCCGCAAGAGTAACAAGTGGTGTTATCCTTGCTAACCTTCCCGATAGGGACACGCTCACTCGCAGGGTTCTTGGAGTTCCTAGCGGTGATCACAATTGACTTCGACTCGTTAGATTTAAACTTTCCCTTATCAGGATATGTGGAAGAAGATGCCCCAGTGGTGGACTTGTTCTTCGCATGAGCGTAACGGGAGTGAGCCTTAGAGGCTAGGTGTTTTTCAATGTCCAAGGCGGCATTGAAAGTCGTGTTCAAGTCCGTATGCCCATATCGCAAGAGCTTCCTTTGGATATCGGGGTTAAGGCCCTTTCGAAATCTAGGTAAAGTGACTTCGGGGATCTCCCTAAGGTCACATCGCACCATTCGGTCCTTAAGTTCACCCATATATTCAGCTACCGAGCTTGAGCCCTGCCGCAGAGTGGCAAGCTCATCGAACATCTGTGTCCGATGGTACGCAGGAACGTACTGATCGGTCAACAGGTTCTTCATTACTGGCCAACCTATAAGGGGTGTTCCGTGTCCGGTTCCTAATCTTCGCTCCTCATTCAGCCAGAACGTCTTTGCACGACCTGTTAACTTCATCCGGGCAACTTGGACCTTTTGGGGATCCGTCAGGTTGTGCCACTCAAAGTAACACTCCATATCCACAGTCCAGTTAAGGAAGATTTGGGGGTCTCCCATGCCATCATACGTGGGGGCATTTATCTTAATGGCCCTAGTAATGTCAAAGTCTCGCTCGGGGCGGTGTCCCCTAGGGGGCACCCGTGGGGAGTCCCCATCAGAATCCGAATCAGAGTTATGTTGGTGCCGGTTGGGCCGGTCAACATTAACGGGTGGCGGGGGTGGCCTAGCTTGGTTTTGTAGGATCTGGGCTAAGACGTTCCTAAGCTCAGCCATTTCAGCACGAAGACCCTCTATAGCCGTGGTGTTGGGATCACCATGCTCGTTCGCAGCCATACTAGACGTAGACGGGGTTGCGTACTCCGTTCATAGCCTTGTGCGCATTCAGGTTTGGGAGGCCCCGGGCAAGATGATTTTTCCTAGGGCTGTAGCTATATTGAAAATAAGATATTTTTATATATTCCCAAAGTGAATAACACGTAGATCGTTAAATTTTTTTTTTTTTTGAAATTTTGCTGAAAAATAAAGATTTCAGCCCGCTATTGGCAGACCACAGAAAATAATTTTTTTGATTTTCTAACGATCCGATCTCCAACAAGGAACGCAGAGAGGATGTTTGCAACGTGAAAGTTGAAACGACCGCCTCTGATACCAAATTGATGTAGGGTTATCCGGAAACGGAGATCTCCGCGAAGCTATCGCTCTCCCTACGCACAACACGTCGTGGATCTACCGCACCTACACAACACCTATCGCCCACAATAGTCCTCGTCACAAAACACAGCACAAACAACGAGGGAGGAATGGTCGACTCGAAAATGATGATCGGAAATTTGAGTCGGAATATTCCCCAAGAAAACACAAAGGTTGTCACTCCTTTTTGAGAGCAAGACCAAGGCTATAGGCCAAGATCCGCTCAAGCAAATAGGATCCACCCGATCCGGAATTAAAAAGCCTTGCAACGACGATTTCGATTCAAAACTTGCAGCGATTAGATTAAAGATCCGGAGAAAACGATTTGCGAAAATCCACCACAACTAAGGAGAAGAATCACACAAGGAGAAGGTAAGGGATTACCCAACCGGAAAGCTTTCACATGAGATAACTGTGGGAGAATCACTCTCTCCACGGATCCACCGGCGTCACACCGAATGGTTTGCAACCTTCTTCCAAGGAGTCGCACCGAAGGAAGCCACGCCGGAGTCGCACCAAACGGGGATGGAGGAGGCAAGGCTTGGCTTCACACCAAAGGGGAGGGGGCGGCTATGGACTTCTCCATGGTGGCCGAAATTTCCACAAGGGGTTTTTTTAGGTTTCTTTTCCAATTGCTTTAACTCTTCATGATAGCCTCCTTTAAATAGAAGTTACAAATAAGCCTTAGCCCTTCATGATGGAGATTTAATCACATCCATCCGAATGGCTAATAGGAGTTACAAATAAGCCTTAGCCCTTCATGATGGAGATTTAATCTCATCCATCCGAATGGCTAATTGCACACCAAAACTAAAATAGTTCAAATTGAAAATACAACAACACATGCAATGAATATAAAATTATCACATAAGCATAGGATAATTTTATATTCCAATTATAAAATAAAGTGCACGAAAAGGAAATAAATAAAACTAAGGCGTTGCCGTGGCAGTAGCACGGCGCGGGCGGAGGTTGTAGCGTAGCCGTCCGTTAGCGTCATCGTGCCGCCTCACGTCCTTGAGTCGTATGGCCTTAGCAATCGGATCATCAACAGCATCATCAGCATCGTCTTCAACTGATGGAGGAGGGGCCGCGCCATCAAGTAGCCCTTGACACCACAACTTCTGGATGCAATTTCATATAATCATCAACATTAAAGAATTTGTTAGCTTTGGAAAACCTGTTGATTTCTAAGTTCTTGTATTTTGACATGGTTGAGTATTGAGAAGGATCCTTTCCTTCAGCTTTTGCCATGTTGATCATGGATAGGCCAACCAATTCCTAGAACCTGGCCATCCTTGCAGTTGTAGCTGTCTCTGGATCCTCAAAAGGTACAGGAGGTGAGGAAGGTCTTTTTGAGCTTTTAGCTTTCTGATGTTCAGTGATTTATTGTTGTTGATGTTGTTGTTGTTGTTGCTACTTTCCTGATGAATGCCTATGCTGGCTGCTTCCAAAAGAGGAGGAGGACCTTCCCTGATGTCTTTGATATGTTTGATATTGGGTAGTCCTCTGAGATGAATAGCCTGAAGCACCAGCAGCAGGTGGAGGAGGTGGAGGAGGGTCCTTCTTGAATCTCAGTGGAGGAGGTGATAACTTCCTGCTTTTCTTCCTTTCTTTCTGCTGGTTTTTGGACAGCGACATCCATGCTGGCATGCCCTTGTACGGAGTAATGTTCTGAAGAATGTAATATGGAGTGTCGTGTGTTGGGTTGGGATTTTGAGCAGGAGGTGGAGGAGCTTTCCTCTTCTTAGAAAGTTTCTTTTTCTTAGCAGATGGACTGTCATCTGAATCCTCATCATCATCATCATCATCATCTGAAGAGTCTTGAGGAGTATCATATAATGCATTTATTTCTTTCAGAGCCTCTGCAGATATCAAGGGTTTTTCTACCTGGGAAGAAGCTGGAGGAGGAGCTGGAGCTGGAGCAGGAGAACTGTACACATCAGTGCTTTCAGCAACTGATTTCTTCTCTTCTTCTATATCAGCCATGATCAACTCATCAAGAACAGGCATTGGAGAGTCATCCATAATAAAAGTTGGAGCAAAAATGTCTCTGGGAGGGGATGCAACAATGAGGGAATCAGCTTTTGGTGGAGATGGGATGGCAGGAGCCTCTGTAGTAGCAAAACTGGCCTCAAGTTGCTTGGAAATTTTGGGGCTTGTTGGGGATGTATAGGGAACTATTGCCATGGATGGCTTCATACTGTATTCTGGCAGAAAGTTCAAATGAAGTGTATCAAACATATTCAACAAATTTACAAGATTTACTGTGGGATTTATAATGCAATCACCAACAGTGTTTATTTCAGCCAAAATAGTCTCATCCAAATACATATCAGATTCAATGAAATTAAGTAAATTAATTTAATCATCAGCTGCTGCTGCATCTGCATCTGCTTCTGCTTCTTCTGCTTCTACTGCTGCTGCATCAGCTGCTGCTACTACTTCTGCTGTTACTGCTACTTCAGCTGCTGCTGCTACTTCTTCACTAAGTATCTCCCCCTTGCCTGGTTTCAGTGGAAACTGGAGCCAGGCCCCTGACTGAAGAAGGAGGGATGGAGAAGGCAGAGATCTAAGCAGCAAGGGAGGATATGGAGGAAGTAAGAGGTGAAATAGCCTCTGCTATGAGGGTTTTGAGAAGGGGAGTGAGAAGTGCTAGAAGAGGTGGAATGATGGAGGGGTCCAGTGGCAGAAATTCTGGAGGTGTCTCAGTGGAGACAGAAGGAAGGATGGAAGATGATGGTGGAGGAGGAGGTAAAGAATCTTGCATTGGGTTATATGGGGAAGAAGGGGTATGGAGGGGGGATGAAAGCAAATTGAAGGATGGGAGGGATGATAGATTGGAAAGGGGAGTATCAGCCAAATGTGGTGGTAGTGGAGATAAGGGCGGTGTACCATTTTGTGATAGAGTTGGTGTACGTTGGGGGGATGGATTATGAGAGCGAATATTGTCGAAATTTGTGAAGTGGAAGTGGGTGATGGATAAGCCGGGCGGCCTGTGCAGACTTAGTCCATGGCCTGGGCGGATTGCGGGTTGCGGCCTGGGTTATCATGGCTGTCTTGGTGGCATGGCTGTTCTTGAGGAGCGGCTTGTGCGGCCTGGTGTGCGATTAGATGTGCGGCCTAGGTGGTCTGTTATGCGGCTTGGTTAGGTTATGGCCAAGGTTGAACTTCTAGCGAAGCAGTCTGAGCAGACTGTAGTTCGCGGGCTGAAGGATGTGATGATCTGTGGCCTTGTGGTTTTGCAAGCTTGTTATCCAGCGGTTTGGGAGTTCTTCCGCAGGAGGCTTGGCGAACTGGCGAGTTCGCGGTGTCCGCTGTTGTGGACTGGCCTTGGAGTTCGGCTGTGGCCTTTGCTGAGCTCAGGTGGTGTAGCGATGATTCTACTGTGGAGGACTGCGCGAACTGGTGTTGGAGTCTGGCAGGTGACTGTTGTGGAGAGCTGTGCGGGTAGAGCTTGCAGACTCTACCCTTTTCCATGCTTTGGAATCCGCGGAGTCCGCATCTGCGTGGACGGTGCCTTGCTTCTTCTGAACTATCCATGATGAAGTGGATGTTACCCATCTTGGGGCGGACTGTCCTATTGGTTGGCGGAATGTGGCTTTTGTGTCCGCTGTGCTCTCGCTAGTGCTTGGTGGGTTGTTGGCCTTGGTCATTTGCTATGACAAGTTCTGTGTCTGCAGTGTTCGCAGAGTCCGCTGTTGACCAGGCGGACTGTCTGTTGGTCGTGTACTATTGGCCGGGTGGCGTTATTTGCTAAGCTCTGCGGACTGTCTCCTGAGTCTGCGTAATATGGTGTTGCTGGCTGTTGCTGCTTGTGTTACGGGGGTATCCGCGTACTGTATTGGGTGGCGGTCTAGCGTTGTTTGTTTTGGGTGGACTGGCTTTATGCCAGTGTTAGGCAGGTCGGCAACATGTGAGTCCGTATAGAGACGGACTGGTTTTTTGTTCTGGATCCTAGAGGTATGGTCTGGTCAAGTCCATGCGGACTTGGCGGACTGGGTTGAGTTAGCGCGCGGGCTGGGGCGGAGATTCTATTCACTAGGGTGGTGAACACACTCCTCACCTCGCCTATAAATATAACCCCCCTGGCACGTCTACAGTAACTGAGTGAACAGTAAGTGGTGCTTTGTCGATTACTGCGGTCTGAGTTTCTCTGTCCGCGCGGGTTGAGTAGAGCTGACGTTTTGTTGTGTGCAGGTCGCGCGGCTAGCCTCAAGGAGCCAGGAGTTTGGCTTTGACTTCGGTCAAGTACTTGGAAGTGTGCGGTCTCTGCGGTCTCAGCTGGTCGCTTCTGCGGCTTGTCAGTGGTTCCCTGCTTCAGCTTGTTCAAGTTCCAAAACCTGTCCGCCGGTCTCAGGCGGGTAGGCGGTCTGTTCATCAGTTCCTCAACAGGCAGCGAATAACGTGGTGTCCACCCGACCTCACGATCTCAAGCGGACTCCGTGTTCTATTCGGCGTGTTACAATAGTTCAGGCGGCTTCAATGATCTTGGCGGACTGAGCGGTCTCGGCAGTTTCAATTGCTGTCCGCCCAGCTTGTTTTTTGAGATTTTTGTTTGTAGCTTTTGCACTAGAGAAATCATGTCTCACTACGTATACCTCGCCTTGTAAAGAAGTTATTGAAAATAAGTTCTGCTTGTTCTTCCATTTGCATGTGGTGTTAAGCTTGCTCTTTGGGCTTGCGCAAGATCAAAGTGTTAACTGGATAGTTCTGAGAATATTAATTTGTCTTTAGGCTATCTCGCTGACCACTTTGAGAAAATTTAACATGGTATCAGAGCTAGGTTCAGTTGCTTGAGCGGTGATCAACGTGAGCGGTCGTCAACTAGTGTTGTTGCTCTGTTGTGCTCTGTGCTTCTGATAAGCTTATCCAAAGGTTGTTGCAATGGAAGAGAGCTATGCAAGGGGTCTTGGTATTAAACTCTTGAACACGACTAATTTCAAGAAGTGGAAGTCATGTATGAAGAGTTTTCTTCTTGGCGAGGAGCTATGGGAGGTCGTCGGTGGTGACGATAGACAGGAAGTGACTGCTGCCTTTGGAACTGCTGAGCAGGTGAGGCTATGGAGAAAAATAAATGCTAAGGCGGAGTTTGTTCTCAAGAGATCTGTTTCACTAGAACTATTTGATCACATCATTGGATGTGAGTCAGCTGCTGACATTTGGACAACTATTAATGAGTTGTTCAGTAGGAAGAACGTGGCGAGGCTCTAGTTCTTGGAGAATTAGTTGGCAAGGGCCACTCAAGGAGACCTAACTATCTCGAAATTCTTTCTGAAGATGTAGAGCTTGTGTGTTGAGCTGTCAGCGCTTGATCCTGATGAGCTTATCTCAGAGGCTAAGTTGAAAAGGCACATAATCCGCTGCTTGCGGAAGTAGTATATTGCCTTTGTTGCATCATTTCAAGGCTAGGCCACTCAGCCATCTCTGTTGGAGCTTGAGAACCTGCTTGCTTCGCAGGAAAGCTTGGCCAAACAGATGGCTGGTGTTATTGTTTCTTAGGAGAGCAGTGGAGCACTCTTCACGAGCAAGCAGAAGAAGAGATGGGAAGGGAAGAAGAATCAAGTCGTTGCTGAGAATGAGCCTTGAACTTATTATCAAGCAGGGAGGAGCACTACTCCTAAGAAGGACTAGAAGAAGAACCTGAAGTGCTATAGGTGTCATCAGCGAGGACACTTCAAGCGGGACTGCAAGGTCAAGCTGCAACCTGGGCATGCTCCAGGCAAGGAGGAAGCTTGCTCTAAGAGTGAGGAAGCTGGATGGGGCAGAGCCTTCATGACGTGCACTTGTGTTCGTGCCTTGTCCTCCGTGGACTTCAACGATGAATGGATCGTGGAATCCGGGTGTGGTCATCACCTCAACGGAGACAAGTCGAAGTTCTCCTCCTTGCAAACTTACTCAGGTAACTGCTAATAACACTGTTTATGCAGTAGAGAAGGAGGGAGTTGTGTCTTTGGGTAGTGATAAGGGGCCACTCACGTTAAGGAGTGTGTATCACGTACCGGGCATGAAGAAGAACCTCTTCACGGTGACCAATACGGTCGACTCGGGTTATCATGTTCTGTTTGGGCCAACAGAAGTGAAGTTCCTTCGCAACGTATCAGCGATTAAGGCTGATGTTGCTCATGTTGGGAGAAGAGTTAAGAACTTGTTTGTTCTTGCAGCTAACTCTTATGTTGATCGGATGAGAGCAAACGATAGCGCGGCTATATGGCATGAAAGGCTGGGGCATGTAGGAATGGAGAAGTTGAAAGCTATGGCAAAAAGAAGCCTCTTAAGAGGCTTGCCTAAGCTATCTTCCTATGGTGATGGTCATGTTTGTGTGGGATGTCAGTACGGCAAGGCTCATCGCTTTTCGTTTGATAAGTCACAAATGAGAAGCAAGAGACCATTGGAGTGCATCCATGGATACTTGATGGGACCAACTATCACTGCAAGCCTTGGTGGAAGCAGATACGTGCTTGTGCTGATTGATGACTACTCAAGATACACTTATGTATATTTCTTGAAGGAAAAGTCTGAAGCCATCCGATTTTTTGTGGAGTTCAAGGAGTTGGTGGAGGGTCGGCTTGGCTTGCAGATTAAGAAGCTTTGAACAGACAATGGTGGTGAGTTTGTCTAATCTAAGTTTTCTAATTTCTGCAGGAAGCATGGAATCCAACGAGAGCTCACTTGTGCTCATACTCCACAACAAAATGGATTAGCAGAGCGGAAGATCCATCATATGACGGAGACATGCAAATGCTGGATTCATGTGAAAGACATTCCTAGGTCCTTCTGGGCAGAGGGGATGTCTTGTGCTTCTTACGTTATCAATCGGATGCCGCTTAGCCCGATCAACATGAAGACTCCCTTTGAAATGTTGCTGAAGGAGAAGCCTAGTGTGGAACACCTTCGGTTGTTCGATTCAACTTGCTATGTGCATGTCCCGGATGCTTCACAGACAAAGCTGGATGCAAAGGCAAGGAAGCTTGTCTTTATTGGCTACGGTGAGCGGAAGAAGGGATGGAAATGCATGGATCCTGCGACGAAGAAGTTTGTTATGTCAAGAGATGTTGTCTTTGACGAACTAACGTCATATAGAGGTGGCTCGGTTGAGCTAACCGGAAGCAAGGTTGATGAAGAACCGAAGGTGGCTGCTGAAGGCCTAGAAGAGGAGCTTGTTGTTTGACTAGTAGCTCCTGTTGCTTCAAGTTCTGGTGCTTAGACTTCTGGCTCAGGAAGTAGGGGGAGCATTCCTCAAATCTTGCGTGAAGGTGGTGTTGAGCCTGAAGAAGCAACAGAGGTAGTGAGCAAGATCAACCTCTTCGGAGATCAAAGATGGTTGTGAAGCCACCGGCTCGGTACTGTTATGGGAATGCAGTGAGCTTTGTCTCATGCTTCTTTACAGGTCCTCTGGATGAGCGAGAGCCTGCAAACTTCAATGAGGCCACTGGAGTCAAGGAGTGGGATGATTCCATGAAGGAAGAGATTGTTGTTCTCAAGTAGAATGAAACCTGGGACCTTGTTCCCAAGGTTGATGGCATTACTCCAGTAACTTGCAAGTTGGTGTATAAGTTAAAGAAGAAGACTGATGTGAGCAATTATAGGTTCAAAGCTCGCCTGGTTGCTCGAGGATTCTCACAGCAGTATGGAGAAGACTATGAGGATACATTTAGTCCGGTTGTAAAGATGACTTCAGTTAGAGTGGTGATCGCCTTGGCTGCTTGCAAGGGATGGAGGATGTGGCAGCTTGATGTAAAGAACACTTTTCTTTACAGAGAAATTGACAAGGACATCTTCATGGATCAGCCACTTGGATTTGTTTCTGAAGATCATCCGGACTATGTCTGTAAGCTCAGGAAGGCTCTCTACGGGTTGAAGAAAGCTCCTATAGCTTGGTATTGGAAGATAGCAGAGTATTTGCAATTCTACGGATATCTTGCTTCCAAATCGGATTCTAGCTTGTTTGTCAAGAAGAAGAGGGAGCTGCAAGTCTTGGTCCATCTGTATGTGGATGACATGATCGTCATAGGGAATTCAAAGGAGGAAGTAGCAAGACTCAGGGCTGAGCTTGCTATACGCTTCGAGATGAAAGACTTGGGCGAGCTTCATCACTTTCTCGGTCTTGAAGTGGAGAGGAAGGAGTGTGGGATTCTCATTTGCCAGAAGAGATATGCAGATCGTATTGTAAGTCGATTTGGCATGGGTGAAGGGAAGAGTTGCTCTACTCCACTGGAAGATGGGCTGAAGCTTCGACGATATGAAGGAAGGATTCTTCCTGATCCCTTGGTGTTCAGGGCTCTTGTAGGGAGTTTGATCTACCTGACGATTACAAGGCCAGACATTGCTTATACTTTTGGCCGCGTAAGTCGGTTTATGGCTGAACCAAGGAAGTCTAATCTGATTGCGGCAAAGAACATCTTGAAGTATATCAAGACAACTTCTAATATGGGACTCCTCTATAGTAGAGATGCGGATTTTGCTTTGCTTGGATACACGGATGCTGACTATGGTGGTGACTTAGATGATCGGAGATCAACTTTGGGTTATGTTTTCACTTGTGGTTCAGCTTGTATTTCATGGTGTAGCAAGAAGCAGGATTTTGTGTCCGTGTCTACTATATAAGCTGAGTATAAGGCTTCGACCTTGGCTGCTCGGGAAGCCATCTGGTTGCGGAGGCTTGTAGAGGATGTTCATGAAGAAGTGCAAGGGCCTACTTTACTCTGGGGTGACAATGAGAGCGCTCTCAAACTGGTAAACAATTCAGTGTGTCACGCAAGGACCAAGCATTTTGAGATCGAGCACCACTTCATAAGGGTGAAGGTGTTGGAGGGATCTATTCTGGTAGGGCATGTTCAGAGTGAAGATAATCTTGCTGACATCTTCAAGAAGCCACTGTCGAAGGGTCCTTTTCAGCGGTTACGGAACTTGCTAGGCTTGATCACCACTTCTCACTTCAAGGGGGAGTGTTGAAATTTGTGAAGTGGAAGTGGGTGATGGATAAGCCAGGTGGCCTGTGCGGACTGAGTCCACGGCCTGGGCGGACTACGGGTTGCGGCCTGGGTGATCATGGCTGTCTTGGTAGCTTGGTTGTTCTTGAAGAGCGGCTTGTGCGGCCTGGTGTGCGGCTTGATGTGCGGCCTAGGCGGTCTGCTATGCGGCTTGGTTAGGTTATGGCCAAGGTTTAGCTTCTAGCAAAGCAGTCTAAGCGGACTGTAGTTCGCGGGCTGAAGGATGTGATGATCTGCGGCCTTGTGGTTGGCGGTCTGTCCTGTTGGTTGGCGGTCTGGAGCTTTTGTGTCCGCCGTGCTCTCGCCAGTGTTTCATGGGTTGCTGGACTTGGTCATTTGCTATGACATGTTTTGTGTCCGTAGTGTTCGCAGAGCCTGCTGTTGACCGGGCGGACCGCCTGTTGGTTGTGGACTCTTGGCGGGGTGGTGTTGTTTGCCGAGCTCTGTGGACTGTCTCCCGAGTCCGCGTGATATGGTATTGCGGGCTGTTACAGCTTGTGTTGCGGGTGTGTCCGAGTGGTGTATTTGGTGGCGGTCTAGCGTTGTTTGCTTTGGGCGGACTGGCTTTGTGCTACTGTTAGGCAGGTCGGCAGCATGTGAGTCCGCATAGAGGCAAGCTTGTTTTTTGTTCTGGCTCCTGGAGGTATGGTCTGGTCAAGTATGTGCGGACTTGACGGACTGGGTTGAGTTAGCACACGGGCTGGGGCTGTAACACCCCCTATCCGTCGCATAGTATATAGCAGTAGGTCCGGCCGGGGCCCGACGCCATATACCATAGACAGACCGGGTGGTTACTTATGGAAACCATCCAACCAATCTCAACGTCCTACACAGAGCATTCTAGCGGAAGCAGTTTAAGAGTTGCAAAACAAGAACCCAGCAACAAGCATGAATGTCCACTAATACGAAAATAGGAATGTTATTACAAAATACTCAAAACAAGCCTTAAGGCCTTACAAAAAGTTTCACTTGACTGTTGCATGATTTACAAACCACGGCACGCAGGCCGGTCATACATGAATAAAGCAATAAACATTTCCAATCGGGCCTTCGAGGGCCGGCTTCGCAAAAAGGGCTTTAGCCCGCTATTGACCGCTTGGTCCAGCTGCACCTGCAAGCAACAAACCACCGCACGGTGGCAAAACAAGGCAACGGTCAGCAATGCTGACCAAATTATAACGATCCCGCCCCCAACTCGGGGCGGCGATGCTCCTTCCCTGCATTTCATTAGCATAAGCGAGCAACATAAAAACCATAGCCATTTCATCACAGGCGTTGGCTCGCACGGCCACACGCCCCGTGAACTTAGGGCACATTCTCGGTGAACTGGTCTATGTCGCGTCAATTTAAGCCACCAACATTCCGGACTCACCACCGCCACTTAGACGGCCAAACCTATGAGCAATTTGTCTTCCTGGCCTGGGTCACGTCAATTTAAGCCATTGACCGCCGAAGACTCACATCTATGCCAACGGCGAGTGCCATGTAACTTTAGGTCTCTCTAACTCGAACGACATAGAGCGGGTACGGCTCCATCTAACCCGTGCTCACATCGCAACGACAATTTAAGCCATATGCGCGGGTCAAACTTTCACCGAGTCCCATTCTAACACAAGTCACATAACCCCGTTATGTTCAAGATGGCTCTCAGGCCACCAAGTTGGCAAGACCTCATGTCCGCCCAGTTTTCCGGGTGCACCTTTGGGTTAGTCCCCAAGGCTCCCTGCTGCAATCTACCGCGTAGAAAACCCGAAAACAACCAATAGCACGGAGTCTTCTCCGGCCTTATGCAATGCAACATCACCGATCCAGACCAACATGTCCGGGTAGGCTTCACACATCATGCCTATGTCCGTTCTCGCATACGGACTCTAAACAACGGGGACTTCACATATCTACCCGAAGGAACGCCTCCAACTCTCCGCAAACTCGCGAGAGCGGGCTTCCTATGCAAAGAAAGAGAGCGACTCATGCTCAAGATGAGGATCGTTACCCTTGCGTTCCTCTTTGGCGCCATCGGAAAGTAATCGGATGGAAATGACCGCACTAGCGTTGCCTCCGCGGATCCGGAGTCGTCTTGCGATTCGGAGCTCCGAAGCTCCTCCAATGGCGGATCTAGCTCCTTCTTCTTCACTTAGCTCTCCTCTCTCTCTAAGACTTTAGAAAGAGATCACTTAAGAAAAAGTGAGGGTTTTCTAAGTCAAAACCCGGGTATATCCCTTCAGGAACAACCCCCAGCCGTTGGATCTTCAGTCAAAGAAATGAACGGCTTTGATTCGGGACTGAAATGCCCAATCTGGACCGAACACGGCCTGGCACACGCCCGTGTCCAGGGCCGTGTGCCTCATTCGCCATCAAAATCGAATCACCTGGAACCTCACACGGGTATCGAACACGCCCGTGTTCGAGCTGACACGCCCGTGTTCCACCTGACACGGCCGTGTAGCCGGCCGTGTACCCCATGATTTTTCCCCGTTTTCAACCCGAGCACTGCACGGGTTCTAGGACACGCCCGTGTCCTTGCCCGTGTCACCTTGACACGCCTGGGCTCCAGGCCGTATACATGGTCTCGATACTTCGCGGCTAAGTGTCGACACGGGTCGACACGCCCTGCGACACGCCCGTGTCGCAGGCCGTGTGCCATGTCTCGACACATTGTCGACACCAAAGTGTCGACTTCGCGGGACGAGTGTCGACACGGGTTGACACGCCCTGCGACACGCCCGTGTCGCAGGCCGTGTGCCGTGTCTCGACACAACGTCGAAGCACTGTGTCGACTTCACGGCTAAGTGTCGACACGGGTCGACACGCCCTGCGACACGCCCGTGTCGCAGGCCGTGTGCCCAGTCTCGACACAATGTCGAGATCAAAGTGTCGACTTCGGGCCTTAGTGTCGACACAGGCTTGACACGCCCTGGGACACGCCCGTGTCCCAGGCCGTGTGCCTGCAGCCAGAACTTAAACTGGCCCAAAACATCCCCCTTTGCTCCTCTAAGTTTCGGGGCGTTACAACTCTACCCCTCTTAAAAGAATTTCGCCCATGAAATTACATAAAGGGAAAAACATGTACAAAAACAAAATTTGTACCTGAGCGGAACAACTCCGGATATTCGTCAAGCATCATCTGCTCTCGCTCCCAAGAGAGCTCCTCACGACCGCAATTGTCCCACCGGACTTTGACCATCCTGATCTCTTTATTACGTAGTCGCTTGACCTCCGAGTCCTCAATCCGCACGGGTTTGACCTTTGTCGTTAGCCCACTATCCACCGGCACTTGATCAACAGCGATCACTTGCGTAGGCTCTTGCACCGCCTTCCGAAGCACCGAAATATGGAATACATCATGTAAACCACTTAGCTCCACTGAAAGCTTCAGCCGATAGGCCGCTTCTCCTACTCGCTCCAGAACCTCAAACGGTCCAAGGTACCTCGGGCTTAGCTTTTTCAATCGCCGCACCCGCGAGACACCCTTGAACGGTTTGATCTTTAAGTATACATAATCGCCCACAGCGAACTCCACGTTCCTGTGCTTGGCATTATAGTACTTTGCTTGCCGGTCCTGAGCGATAAGCAATCTCTCCCGAATGGTCCTCACCAAAGAAGTAGCATCCTCCACTTCCGATCGCTTATACAACTTTGACTCGCCCGTTTCTAACCAAGACAACGACGTGCGACATCTTCTACCATATAGGGCCTCGAAAGGCGCCATCTGAATACTTGCTTGGTAGCTGTTGTTGTATGCGAACTCCACCAAATAAAGGTGGTCCTCCCATCGCTTTCCAAAGTCCAAGACACACATGCGAAGCATGTCTTCCATGGTTCTATTGACCCTCTCGGTCTGCCCATCCGTTTGCGGATGGAAGGCTGTGCTAAACTTCAGCTTTGTTCCCAACATTTGCTGCACCAGCCTCCAATCATTGGACGTGAACCGCCCATCTCGGTCACTCACGATGCTGCGGGGCACACCATGAAGCCGTACTATGTTATCCACATAAAGCTTTGCCAGCTTCTCCACCGGATCATCCTTCCTATGCGGAATAAAATGTGACACCTTCGTTAATCGATCGACCACCACCCAAATGGCGTCGTTCCCCTTCTGCGACCTTGGCAAACCATGCACAAAGTCCATAGAGATGTCGTCGAATTTCCACTCCGGAATAGGCAAGGACTTAAGAAATCCTCCCGGCTTTTGGCACTCCGCCTTTACCAAGGCGCAAGTTTGGCATTTCGCTACGTATAGCACCACATCCTTCTTCAAACCCGGCCACCAAAATAGCTTCTTCATATCGCGGTACATCTTCGTGCTCCCCGGGTGAATCGAGTACTTGGTATGGTGTGCCTCGTACAACAATTCCACCCGTAAATTGCCCACACTTGGGACGCACAAACGACCGTCTTTCCACAGCAATCCGTCCTCCACAACGAATTGGGAATTTGACCCATCCAGAGCCTCTATCATGAACTGCTTCATATGAGCATCCATATCCAAAGCCTGCCGAATCCGATCAGCCAGGTCATATTGGACTTCAGTCCAATTCAGCACTGCTTCAGCACTAGATTGTCTGTCCACACAAACAATCTCCAACGCCTCCAGCTCCTGCACCAACCGCTCATCATGCACTGATAGCCAATTCGCTTGAGCTGGTGCTCGGCGACTCAACGCGTCCGCAACCGCATTCCCTTTGCCAGGCACGTAGTGGATCTTGAATGTATAGTCCCCCAGGAACTCCATCCATCTACGCTGCCGCATATTCAGATCCTTCTAGTCAATTAGATACTTTAGGCTCTTGTGATCGGTGTAGATATCAATCTTCATACCGTACAAATAGTGTCTCCACAGCTTCAAGGCAAAAATCACGGCCGCCAACTCCAAGTCGTGGACCGGATAATTTCTCTCGTGCACTTTTAGCTGTCTCGAGCCATAAGCTATCACGCTTCCGTGCTGCAGTAGCACACAACCTAAACCGCTGCCCGAAGCATCGCTATATATCTCATAGCCTTCGGTTCCACATGGCGAACTCAACACAGGCGCCGTGGTCAACCGACACTTCAACTCCTCAAAAGCTCGCGCGCACTCCGGCGTCCAAACGAACTTATGCTCCTTCCTCGTCAAAGTAGTGAGAGGTAACGCTATCCGCGAGAAGTTCTCTACGAAGCGCCTATAATAGCCGGCAAGCCCCAAAAAGCTCCGGACTTCTGCTACCGTAGCAAGCTCAGGCCACTCCCGTATCGCAACAATCTTCGCCGGATCCACAGCAATACGCTCTCCACTCACTATATGCCCGAGGAACGCCACTGAGGACAGCCAAAACTCGCACTTCGAGAACTTGGCATACAACTGATTTCTCCTGAGTGTCTCCAACACCAAATGGAGATGCTTGAAGTGATCCTCCTCACTTTGCGAGTACACCAAAATATCGTCGATGAAGACGATCACGAAATGGTCCAGGTACTCCCTGAACGTCCTGTTCATCAAATCCATGAATACTGACGGCGCGTATTAGTCAGCCCAAACGGCATGACCGTAAACTCATAATGCCCGTATCTCGTACTAAACGCTGTCTTCGGGATATCACTCTCCCTTATCCGCAGCTGATAGTACCCAGACTTGAGATCTAACTTCGAGTACACCGTCGACCCGACTAACTGATCAAAGAGATCATCAATCCTAGGGATCGGGTACTTGTTCTTCTCAGTCAGCTTGTTCAGCTCTCGATAATCAATACACAACCTCAAGCTTCCGTCCTTCTTCTTAACAAAGAGGACCGGTGCGCTCCAAGGCGAAGAACTCGGGCGCACATACCCTTGCTCCAACAACTCTTGTAGTTGAACTTTCAGCTCCGCCATTTCCTTAGGCGCTAGCCGATACGGAGATCGTGACACAGGCTTTGCACCTGACACTAGCTCGATCGTAAAATCTATCTCCCGTTGAGGCGGGGCTCCAGGAAGATCTGCGGGGAACACATCAGGGTATTCCGATACCACTGAAATACAATCCATCGCGGGCTTCGGCTTTGCAACCTCCACTAGAGTAAAGAACAGTTCTGCTCCGGCACGAACCGCCTTCACCACCTGAAGAGCAGACATCAACATCTTGCTCGACCCCTTTAAGCCCGTAAAAGTCGTCTCACAACTTGCTCCCAGCTTGACTTCCTTGCTACCGCAATCTATATGGGCCTGCTACTCCGAGAGCCAGTCCATGCCAAATATGACGTCAAACTCCACCAACGGAAGTAAAGACGCCCGCAGGTCAAACTCCTGCTCTCCAATACGAATCTTAACATCGCAGATCCTATCCGCTCGCATCGAACACCCATTTGGCAACAACACATCCAACTTATCCTTCGCCATCGAAGAAGGGACTCCGATGCGTAATATAAATCCTTCGGACAAGAAGGAGTGTGAAGCTCTCGTATCAAAGAGTGCTCGTGCCGGATTTTCACAAATCAACACAAATCCTAAACAAGTAGTGGTAAGGTAACATGTGCATAACAAGCATATAAAGGAATTGACTTGCTATAAATTAAACCGTACATGTCCCCACGTCAGCTTGTTTAATGGCCTCCTGTTGGCCAAGTTTTTAGACCCTTGGTTGGGCCGGAGCATAATGGGATGCGGTCGATTCCACCGCCTTTCCCTTTTCTTCATAAGTGGCTCCCGGCCTCCTCTCGGACTTAGGACGTCCGCTCCAACAATCACGGGCGAAATGCCCCGTCTTTCCACATGTAAAACACGCACCCGGGGTCCGACCCGTAGTCGCCCCAGAAGCGCAAGAAGGAGCTGGACCCGAAGTCCTATGCTTCTTGAAAGACTTCCGATAGCCGGACTTTGAAGCAGTCGGCACTCTGAACTCAGATTTCTTCTCACCCAAGCTTTTCTTCGCTTGCACGCTCTTCATGTCCTTCTCCAAGGACCGGGCAGTATTGACCAAGGTTAAGAAACCCTGCGTCATCGGCCCCGACAGTAATAATCTCAGCTCATCCCTCAGGCCTTCATAAAAACGATTAGTCTTGCGCTCCTCATCCATGATGGTGGAGCTAGCATAACGACTCAACCGCGTAAACTCGTGGAGATATTCATCCACGCTCCTCTCACCCTGTACCAACCTCAGGAACTCATTCTCCATTGAAATCCTCTGAGTAGAAGGGAGGTATCTTGCCAAGAACAATCCCGAGAACTCTTCCATCGGAACGTCTATCAGTTGTCTACCTCGCAGATGATGCAGCTCCAAACCTTCCCACCACATCCTCGCTTCACCGTCCAGCAGGAACGTAGCGATGGTGGTCATCTGCCACTGCTCCGTCTCCGTCGCTGTCATGACTCTCTTCACCCTAGAGAGCCAATCGTCAGCCTGAGATGGGGTTCCCAACCCCGAGAATAACGGAGGATTAAAGCTCATTACATGCTTCAACTGTCTCTCAGTTGCCCTCCTTGGCACTATTGGTTCCGCAACCACTTGCTCCACCCTCCTCGGCTCAGCCTCTTGCAGAGGTACTTGCTCCATCACAGGAGCGGGCTGCTGCGCTTGCCTTCCAGGCTGCGCGTTGATCACGGCCAACACCGCTTCAGCAACCAATCGTATATTTTCAGCCGACAGAGGTGTTGCAGGAGCAACATCCGGTGCACTACTAGCCTCAGAAACTCGGCGTTCTGACGGCTCAACACCACTTCTGGTCACCTATAGTGGTACAAAACACCGTTAAGCGACCAAATAAATTGCAAACAGCAATTATAGGAACACGCAGGTTCCTCAAGCCGACAGAGGTGTTGCAGGAGCAACATCCGGTGCACTACTAGCCTCAGAAACTCGGCGTTCTGACGGCCCAACACCACTTCTAGTCACCTATAGTGGTACAAAACACCGTTAAGCGACCAAATAAATTGCAAACAGCAATTATAGGAACACGCAGGTTCCTCAAACACGAGTATTTGTATTCCTAAGTGGACATTCATGGGTTCTTTTTACTGTTATTACGATGACGCACACAATGTGCTCACCACCCCTTAAAAAGAATTCGCCCACTAATTCAGTTTAAGTCCGACCAAAACCAGTAGTCTGATACCAAATTGTAACACCCCCTATCCGTCGCATAGTATATAGCAGTAGGTCCGGCCGGGGCCCGACGCCATATACCACAGACAGACCGGGTGGTTACTTATGGAAACCATCCAACCAATCTCAACGTCCTACACAGAGCATTCTAGCGGAAGCAGTTTAAGAGTTGCAAAACAAGAACCCAGCAACAAGCACGAATGTCCACTAATACGAAAATAGGAATGTTATTACAAAATACTCAAAACAAGCCTTAAGGCCTTACAAAAAGTTTCACTTGACTGTTACATGATTTACAAACCACGGCACGCAGGCCGGTCATACATGAATAAAGCAATAAACATTTCCATTCGGGCCTTCGAGGGCCGGCTTCGCAAAAAGGTCTTTAGCCCGCTATTGACCGCTTGGTCCAGCTGCACCTGCAAGCAACAAACCACCGCACGGTGGCAAAACAAGGCAACGGTCAGCAATGCTGACCAAATTATAACGATCCCGCCCCAACTCAGGGCGGCGATGCTCCTTCCCTGCATTTCATTAGCATAAGCGAGCAACATAAAAACCATAGCCATTTCATCACAGGCGTTGGCTCGCACGGCCACACGCCCCGTGCACTCAGGGCACATTCTCGGTGAACCGGTCTATGTCGCGTCAATTTAAGCCACCAACATTCCGGACTCACCACCGCCACTTAGACGGCCAAACCTATGAGCAATTTGTCTTTCTGGCCTAGGTCACGTCAATTTAAGCCATTGACCGCCGAAGACTCACATCTATGCCAACGGCGAGTGCCATGTAACTTTAGGTCTCTCTAACCCGAACGACATAGAGCGGGTACGGCTCCATCTAACCCGTGCTCACATCGCAACGACAATTTAAGCCATATGCGCGGGTCAAACTTTCACCGAGTCCCATTCTAACACAAGTCACATAACCCCGTTATGTTCAAGATGGCTCTCAGGCCACCAAGTTGGCAAGACCTCGTGTCCGCCCAATTTTCCGGGTGCACCTTTGGGTTAGTCCCCAAGGCTCCCTGCTGCAATCTACCGCGTAGAAAACCCGAAAACAACCAATAGCACGGAGTCTTCTCCGGCCTTATGCAATGCAACATCACTGATCCAGACCAACATGTCCGGGTAGGCTTCACACATCATGCCTATGTCCGTTCTCGCATACGGACTCTAAACAACGGGGACTTCACATATCTACCCGAAGGAATGCCTCCAACTCTCCGCAAACTCGCGAGAGCGGGCTTCCTATGCAAAGAAAGAGAGCGACTCATGCTCAAGATGAGGATCGTTACCCTTGCGTTCCTCTTTGGCGCCATCGGAAAGTAATCAGATGGAAATGACCGCACTAGCGTTGCCTCCGCGGATCCGGAGTCGGCTTGCGATTCGGAGCTCCGAAGCTCCTCCAATGGCGGATCTAGCTCCTTCTTCTTCACTTAGCTCTCCTCTCTCTCTAAGACTTTAGAAAGAGATCACTTAAGAAAAAGTGAGGGTTTTCTAAGTCAAAACCCGGGTATATCCCTTCAGGAACAACCCCCAGCCGTTGGATCTTCAGTCAAAGAAATGAACGGCTTTGATTCGGGACTGAAATGCCCAATCTGGACCGAACACGGCCTGGCACACGCCCGTGTCCAGGGCCGTGTGCCTCATTCGCCATCAAAATCGAATCACCTGGAACCTCACACGGGTATCGAACACACCCTTGTTCGAGCTGACACGCCCGTGTTCCACCTGACACGGCCGTGTAGCCGGCCGTGTACCCCATGATTTTTCCCCGTTTTCAACCCGAGCACTGCACGGGTTCTAGGACACGCCCGTGTCCTTGCCCGTGTCACCTTGACACGCCTGGGCTCCAGTCTGTGTACATGGTCTCGATACTTCGCGGCTAAGTGTCGACACGGGTCGACACGCCCTGCGACACGCCCGTGTCGCAGGCCGTGTGCCATGTCTCGACACATTGTCGACACCAAAGTGTCGACTTCGCGGGACGAGTGTCGACACGGGTTGACACGCCCTGCGACACGCCCGTGTCGCAGGCCGTGTGCCGTGTCTCGACACAACGTCGAAGCACTGTGTCGACTTCACGGCTAAGTGTCGACACGGGTCGACACGCCCTGCGACACGCCCGTGTCGCAGGCCGTGTGCCCAGTCTCGACACAATGTCGAGACCAAAGTGTCGACTTCGCGCTTAGTGTCGACACAGGCGTGACACGCCCTGGGACACGCCCGTGTCCCAGGCCGTGTGCCTGCAGCCAGAACTTAAACTGGCCCAAAACATCCCCCTTTGCTCCTCTAAGTTTCGGGGCGTTACAGGGGCGGTGATTCTATTCACTAGGGTGGTGACCACACTCCTCACCTCGCCTATAAATAGAACCCCCCCAGCACGTCTACAGTAACTTAGTGAACAGTAAGTGGGGCTTGGTCGATTGCTGCGGTCTGAATTTCTCTGTCCGTGCGAGTTGAGTAGAGCTGAAGTTTTGCTGTGTGCAGGTCGCGCGACTATCTTCAAGGAGCCAGGAGTTTGGCTTTGACTTCGGTCAAGTACTTGGAAGTGTGCGGTCTCAGCTGGTCGCATCTGTGGCTTGTCATTGGTTCTCTGCTTCAGCTTGTTCAAGTTCCAATAACCTGTTCGCCGGTCTCAGGCGGGTAGGCGGTCTGTTCATCAGTTCCTCAGCAGGCAGCGAATAATGTGGTGTCCTCCCGACCTCGCTATCTCAGGCGGACTTCGTGTTCTATTCGGCATGTTGCTGCAATTCTGGAGGCTTCAACGATCTTGGCGGACTGAGCGGTCTCGGCGGTTTCAATTGCTGTCTGCCCGGCTTGTTTTTTGAGCTTTCTGTTTGTAGATTTTGCACTAGCGAAATCATTTCTGACTACGTATACCTCGCCTTGTAAAGAAGTTAATGAAAATAAGATCTGCTTGTTCTTCCATTTGCATGTGGTGTTAAGCTTGCTCTTTGGGCTTCTGCAAGATCAAAGTGTTGACTGGATAGTTCTGAGAATATTAATTTGGCTTTAGGCTATCTTGCTGACCACTTTGAGAAAATTTAACATGGTATCAGATCCAGGTTCAGTTGCTTGAGCGGTGATCAACGTGAGCGGTCGTCAACTAGTGTTGTTGCTCTGTTGTTGCTCTGTGCTTCTGATAAGCTTATCCAAAGGTTGTTGCAATGGAAGGGAGCTATGTAAGGGGTCTTGGTATTGAACTCTTGACCACGACTAACTTCAAGAAGTGGAAGTCGTGTATGAAGAGTTTTCTTCTTGGCGAGGATCTATGGGAAGTTGATGCCAAAGTTCACGGCAGTGAACCGGTCGCACAAGTAATATAAAGTGGGAGAGTTTTCCCAAGTATCGATCTCTCAAGAAACACAATAAGGTGGAGTTAATTTCGAGGAGGACTTGAGATTGAAGTCCTCAAGGTCGGCGGTAATGATGGGGGTTTTGACTGTTGCGATAAAAGAAAGTAAAAATCTAACAACTACTCCGATGCAACGCCGCTATGCAATGCTTCTCCAGACGGGATGGAAGACTAGTTGGGTCGCTATGCACCGAGTCACTAGGAGGTTGGGAGAGTAGGCTTGCGGATGAGGTGTTGAGAATGGCGGAATGAGGGTCATGAGCACCTCTTCACTACGTACGCCACTAGCAATTACTAGTGCGGCAAGGGTGGATGGTGGATAAAATATGGCGCACCTCAAGCAACTAAAGCGTAAAATAATACAGAATCACATAGACCTGAATCTAATAAAGTTTACATCTAAAGTGTAACAACATCAATATAAATGAAGTTTTAACACACATATACAACAATAAAGGAAGAACAAGTCAAGAGATCTACTGAATTCGAAGTCTTGCTGAGGATTCACGGTTGGAATCGTCGGGTTGTCAATCTGCATCAAAACTCGGTCCTCAACTGCATCCGGGGTAGAGAAGGGCTGTCACCACCTTCCAATGGCCCGTCTTCTTCGTGTTACGACAGTGTACGAAATTTGCAAGCTTCCCTTTGCTTGATGGCTATGGCGTTGAAGCTTGAAATGAACCCAAGAGATGATGGAGGAGGCCGAGAGGAAGCTCCGGCTTGGATTTGGCGGTGAAAGCTTCCCCGGAGCACCTCCCTAGGGTGGAAGATGATGAAAAACGGCGGAGAAGGCAGAAAACAGCGGAGAAATGTCGAGCGATCCGAATGATTCCGAATTAGGGTGAGACCTGCGATATTTATACAAAGCAGAATTGAACAATGCGCACTATCACGGGCGCACGTCCAGTGGTCGTGTGCACTATGTCCAGTGATCGTGCGCACTGGCATGGCAGATGAGGAAGAAGAACTGGGATAACGCGCATGAGAAGTGGCGCACGACCATCGGTCGTGCGCACTAAGTTCAATGGTCGTGCGATTACTCCAGACAGGACTCCAGGAAAAGAGGAATCAATGCACACGATCAGTGGTGCACGACCGGTGGTCGTGCGCACTATGTCCAGTGGTCGTGCGATTACCCGAGGCAGATTTTGGAAATCAGGGTACATTGCGCACGATCATCGGCGCAATACCAGTGGTCGTGCGCACTATATTCGATGATCGTGCGCAGTATTGCGGCTTCAAAACATCCCTGGAACACGCACACGACCCCTAAACCCAGCACTGATATGTGCAGACATTCCAGACGATCACAAAAAGGAGTACAAATAATAAAAGTAGCAAAATACACAACCACGGGCCAAAATGTGCACTTCATATGGAAATATAGACAAGATGAAATATGAACGATATAGAATTAAAAGTGAAGTGCAAACGTGTGAAAACTAGCCTAGATGAGTCCGAAAAACCCTATATAAATCGGACTCATCACACCCCCAGATTTAACTGTTTGCGTGTCCCGAGCAAACAAAATCTAAGCAGACAGGGAAAATGATTTAGCTAACAAGGAAATTGCGATACGGAGTACCATGCGAATTTGCATGCTCGTATGCGTAAAACATATAATAGAAGAAATTTCTAAGTATACAAAATAGTTTAAACTTTTCACAATGCGTATAAACATTTTATTATTACTAAAAAATGGAATCACGGTGAATCATCCGGTCACGCGTATGGAGAAAGTAGACTAATCGCTAGGCGAGCATTGCCAAAGATCAGAGCTCGGGATAACCTCCAAAGGAATCCACAAATGTCGGTGACCATATGCTTGCCCTTTCGCATTCTCTCCACGGCACTGGTTGGGTTCACACACGAATCAGTAAGACTTTAGGTGAAGAGATGGGGCTTGGGTTTCGGTGAGGTAAATAAAGATAAACAGGAAGGCTATGCACCTAACCCAAATAAGCTATCAAAGAAAGAATCCATCAGCTAACCAAAATATATGCGGGTACACAACACCCCTAGACTTAACTTTTAACATATGGGTGTGTGCACCGCCTACTACAAAAATACTCACATCTCAAATAGGATTTTCAATTTTACTTTTACTTTTACTTTTCACTTTTTCACAATTAACATCATTTTTTTTTAACTTTTCTTTTTCAAATTACTTTTCTTTTAACAATTTCAGCAAATATAAGCTTTGGAGCACATCCATATATTCACATGTAAAAGCACCACATCAACACCCCAACACGAAAAATGTAAAACTCTAAAGCTCGACTTGGGAGTGCGACTAGGATCAGCTTTGAGGCTTTGGTGAAATAAAGCTGGAGCTGAATCAAAAGAATGGGTAGGTACAACGGGGCTAGCGAGGACAAGACGTTAGGAACGGTACAAAGCTCAACCGGGATAAAATGATGGCCTACATCACGCTCGTGCGAGTGAACTAACCTATACCCATGCTTCAATAATAGCTTGGGGCAAGTTCTTAGCCAACGAGAAAGACTATCCATCCTCCCGACTCAAGCAAAATGAAACTAACGGCCGTCTCAACACATCCCTAAGCCACCGTCGGATTCACACCGGATTCATCAATGTTTGAGTAAAATAAAAATTCTTTACACAAATAGAAAAATATAAAACTATAAGCATACAGAAAAATTAAATCTACTTCAATTTCTACACGAGACGAGAGCACTTGACTAGGAGCACAATAAGGTCAACATTTTACTCTGTCTCACAATCTTATGTCCGCACCATAATTTTCCCAAATCATACAAAAGAAACGAGTTTAACTCGCAACACGCAAAAAGCTAAGCACGCGCTCATGTGGGTGCAGTGGTGTGTGATGAAATGAACTAATCATAATAAATCTATAAAGGCTTCTAGTATGCACATGAGATATGCACGTGTAAAAGGTAACAAAACTGGCTCTCCCCCAGACTTAAACTAAACGACACAGCATAAGATGGAGAAATTAAAATCATAAAATGCTAAGGGAAGAGGTTACCCAATGCTCAGCCTGTGAGCATACCAGAAGACGCGTGGAAACCTGAAGCAGGCCCGCCATACTAAGAATCACAACCCCGCCAATACGAATTTGCCATGAATACCTGCAGGGGCGAGCTCCGCAAAAACAAAAGAAAATATACAAAATACAAAGAAATACTACAACTAAATAGACATGAAAAACAAATACAGAAAATGAAAGATAAGTACTGGGGTTATTGTCATCCCAACACAACTTATTCGGCTACGAAAAGGTTCTAACTAATGGGCCTATGAAAAGAAAAATGCACACGTAACTATCCCAATATCCGTTTCGGTAACGGGTACCGATACGGTGATAAAACAGTTACCCCTCTGCCTAAATAATCATATCTGCTCCTTGCAGGCAGAGGAAATAGGAAGTAGGATAAGGAGGAGGCCTGATCCTCACTCATCTCACCACAAAACAAATCCTTGCCTAGCAAAGTATCGTCTACTACAGGGAGAAGGCAGGAGGAGAAAGCAATCAATGGAGCTTACTCAACAGAGGAGGAATCAACCTCCTCATGAGAGAGGATGCTATCATCGATAACTCGAGATGAAAGCTCCAAGTCGTCCTGAAGCTCCTGCGGAGACTCAACCCGCCCAGGCTCAGATAAAGAAGGGGGATCAAGAAATAAAGGAGAAGAAGAACTAAAATAATAAGAAATAGGGGGAGTGGTCCCGGTCTCACTCCCAGCAGGATCCAAACATAGCTCATTGTCGGCGTCACATGAGTCATGGCGAGGGGAATCCGCGAGCTCGAGGTCCTCGGTGGTGGTTTGGACCTCCTCCATCAAGGAAGTGGAAACTTCCTCAACAAAGAGGATCTCATCATCAACGCACCTCGGTGCGTCCACATGTTCCAAGACGTAATACTTTCCATTAATGAAAATAATATCCTCGTCAAACATGGGCACACCCTCAAGCTCAGAATCACAATCTGGCCGAACATCATCAACCGACTCACTAAAAATAGGGATAGATAATTCTTGCAAAGAAGGCGGAGGAACAACAGCATCAGAGATAATATGTGCGGGTTCCTCCGTGGGTGAATCAATAAGAGGGGAAGAGTGTATGGGGAGAGATGGCGCCACAATGTCGTCACACCGATCAGCAGAAAGTCTGATGGCCATATCTGCAGCAGTCCCCCATAGACAAGGTGGTGCTGCGAATATATCATCAGAATCAAAAGGGGCGGCCATTTGAGAGGGTGATAGAGTGAATCGGATACCCGGTTCATCATCCTCCTTCAACTGGCGCCGAAATTCTGTGCTATCTCTCAACATGTGTTCGGTGCTACGACAACACAAACATCGTTTTCCATTACTCCTCGATCCAGGTGGGACCGGAGAGGAATATGAAAAAGATGAATGCGTAGAAGAGGAGTGACCATAAGACTTGGGCTAGGTGTATGAAGTACCATAGGAATATTGTGCTCCATACACAGAACCACGAGAATTATGCTCCCAATCTTCAGTGGTGCACTCATCACTACCATGCTAATAATCCCCGCACCATCGGCAACGAAGATTCATATAAGAATACATGGTGCAACAAGAAGAATTCAACAACAGAAAGTTTCTAAGCAACAATTAACTACACACCACAGATAAAAGAATAGGAAAACCTGCTATAGAAAAATTAAAACTAGAATAAGAACAAATAAAAATAAGAAACAGATTCTAAAAACTAAAGCAAAGAAGAAACATGAAATATACAAATGAAAAATGGCTTCTATCTCCTATCTCCCTCTCCAAAAACTCACACGACTGTGTTCCCCGGCAACGGCGCCAAAAACTTGATGCTAAAGATCACGGCAGTGAACCGGTCGCACAAGTAATATAAAGTGGGCGAGTTTTCCCAAGTATCGATCTCTCAAGGAACACAGTAAGGTGGAGTTAATTTCGAGGAGGACTTGAGATTGAAGTCCTCAAGGTCGGCGGTAACGATGGGGGTTTTGATTGTTGCGATAAAAAGAAAGTAAAAATCTAACAACTACTCCTATGCAACGCCGCTATACGATGCTTCGCCAGGCGGGATGGAAGACTAGTCTGTCCGCTATGCACCGAATCACTAGGCGGATGGGCGAGTAGGCTTGCAGATGAGGTGATGAGAATGGCGGAATGAGGGTCGCGATCACCTCTTCACTACGCACGTCACTAGCAATTGCTAGTGCGGCAAGGGTGGATGGTGGATGAAATATGGCGCACCTCAAGCAACTAAAGCGTAAAACAATACAGAATAACATAGACATGAATCTAATAAAGTTTACATCTAAAGTGCAACAACATCAATATAAATGAAGTTTTAACACACATATACAAAAATAAAGGAAGAACAAGTTAAGAAATCGACCGAATTCGAAGTCTTGCTGAGGATTCACGGTTGGAATCGTCGGGTTGTCAATCTGGTTCCAAAATCAGTCCTCAACTGCGTCCGGCGTAGAGAAGGGCTGTCACCACCTTCCAATGGCCCGTCTTCTTCGTGTCACGATAGCGGACGAAAGTTGCAAGCTTCCCTTTGCTTGATGTCTATGGCGTTTGATTGAGCCCACGAACAGACTCTTATTGTGGTTGGTTCGATGAGTTGATCATCGCGGGCTTGCAAAGGGAGGCAAGTGCACCTATCGCAAGAAATATAGAATATTCGGGGGAATATCCAGATCTTAAATTTCCCAGGAACGGGTTGATTATCCCTACTGCTCCGAAAGCACTATAATTTTACCGAAATAGTTAAGTCGATTTTTAATTAAGAAAAAGCTGGAAAAAGATTAAAAGCAGAGTCAATGAAGAGTTAACACTCGGTATCAAATTACGTTAGGATTAAAAATAGATTTGAATAACTAGATATCTAAAGTTTCAATTCAATTAAAGCGAAAACTTGGCCGTGGAGGTTCAAAACAATGAGCTCACCTATCTCTAGGAATATCGCTCACCTGGACATTAAGGCTCTTCGACCGGGCTCTCGTCCGACGAAGGATTCCCCTTAATGCTCGCAGTACGCTAAGAACCCAGTTATTGGGTGGGGAACCCAATCTGATAGTGTTAGCGCGCCTCCTCTCTCGAGGGTTAGTGCGGAAATCTATTTACCCAGGAGTGATCTGTCCATACGCACGGAATCTCGGCTAGCTAGCGTATGGATAACGGAAATAGAGCCCACACATTGATATGTGGTTCTACGCGTCGTTAACCCGGGGTAAACCTTAAGTTTTTTAATTAAATAGAATCATGAGACCTTTAGTTATTTAAAATATTTTTAATCCCAAAGCTCTTCGATACCGAGGGCTAAAAGTAATTAGCCACTCATCGGAATGGGGATAGCTTATGAGTTTGGTTATGCGAGCATTCTAAACTATTCGCTGAAGGGTTATAAAGAAAATAAGAAAAAAAGTAAAATAACCTAATGTTAGAAAAGATACTACAAACAAACACACCCACATTCATCCAAACACATAATAAAGAGACAAAAATAAACCTAAGTTACAAGAAAGTGAAAATTGCATAATTAAAATTGCAAGTCCCACTCAAACGAGTGGGGGCGGGAAATAAAAGCTGAAAATTGCAAGTCCTACTCAAACAAGTAGGACTGAAATGAAAGAGAGTCCTAATCAAATGAGTAGGAGAAAATAAATGTGATTACAGGGCTTTCTCAAATATTTACAGGGAAATAAAGACACGCCATTTAACTCTTAACGAGTAGGAGAAAATAAATGCGAGTACAAGTCCTACTCAAACGAGTAGGCGGGAAATAAAGTCCGTCCATTTAACTCAAGTGAGTAGGTGGAAAAATAAAAAAATGTCAGCCATTTAACTCAAGTGAGTAGGCGGTAAAATAAAGAATGAAAATTACAAGTCCTACTCAAACGAGTAGGCAAGAAATGCAGTCTGGCCATTTAACTCCTAGCGAGTAGGTAGTAAATAAAAATACACACACTTGCTTGAATAAAATCCAGTCATTTAACTCAAATGAGTAGGCGGAAAATAAAAACAACACACGCACTCTACTTGAAAGTAACTACTCACACACTCGACATAAATAAACACACACACACACACACTTGCATAAATTAAATAAGATGATAAATATTATCTCATACACGCGCGCACTCGAGCGTAAAATAAGAAAAACAAAGTTATTGGACAATTAAAACAACTACATTTCTTCCGTTGGAATGCGGTAGAAATGCGTAAAAAGACGAAATAAAAATTGTTTGAGCAAAAAGTTTTCAAATTAAATTGAGAAAGGCAAGTGCCCGAAAAATTAAAACGTTTACATTTTTACCGTTAGAATTTTACAGAAATGAATAAAAAGTGGAAATAAAAATTGTTTGAGCAAAAATATTTTTTTTAATTGCTAAAATTGAGAGTTGTTGAAAAATTTATAGTAACGCATAATCTAGTTTTAAAGCTTTGTAAAACGGGTTAAAAAGGTGTAAAACAAAAAAAACATGAAAGTAAAACCCTAAGTCAAAACGATTCTAAATAGTATTACAAAAAATAGCTATAATAACGGCTAGAAATGTTGATAAAAATGAAAGTAAATCAAAAGGTTTTTCATTTGAAAGTATAAATTTTGCAATTTTTAAGCTCATAAACACACACACGCATTATGAAAATGAAAACTAAAGTACTTAGGATTGATGAAAAGAAGGCCTTCAGAGTTTTTTCAAAGCATTATAAGGATGAAAAGAAAAGATTTTATTAACAAAAAAGTTGATTACAGTGCTTAAACAAACTTGAAAAGGAGGGGGAAAGATCCTAACGTAGCCCCAAAACTAGCTCCAAACAGCAGCCCTTAGCATCAAAACGGTTCAAAAATTTGGAACCCTTAACTCATACAGCAGCTGCCCTTTTATAGGCAAAAATTTCCAAGTACACGCCTTCCGACATGGGCATGTCGGGGGGCGTGTCGGCACTATTTAACAGAAGAATTCGGTGATCTGACGGCGATATGACATTGCGGCTGAAAACGCGGCGGTCACGCCCCCTGTCACGGGCGTGACGGTGGGCGTGTCGGGGAGGTTGAAATGTGCGTTGTTTGCATTGAAAGTCGTCGGCAACGGTTTGTTGGGCCAGGTGGCGGAAGTCACGCCCAGGTTACGGCGTGACTCTAGGCGTGTCGGGGGTTCGACGATCGTCGAGCGGAAAGTCATCGAGCAACAAAATCGTCGAGCGGGAAAATGGGTTTGACGATCGTCGAGCGGGAAGATCGTCGAGCCCGGGTCTATGTCAGGCAGGAGGAGGAGTCATGCCCTTGGTCACGGGCGTGACGCTAGGCGTGTCGGATTGTTCGACGATCGTCGAGCTGAAAAATCGCCGAGCGGTATGGACACAGGCTTTGGTCACGCCCCGTGTCGGGTGACACGGGCGTGACGCCAGGCGTGTCAAGCTTTTCTCTTCAAAAATCATTGATTTCGCTGGAATTTGAGGGGTCACGCCCTAGTCACGGGCCTGACCAACAGTACACGGGCGTGACATGTATATTTTGGGCAGATTTTTTTGATTTTTATCTGAAAAACAAAATAAAATAAATTAGCAAAATATTTACAATAAAAGAAACATTTTATTGAACAAAAGTAAGTAAAAATGACAAAAATAAAGTAAAACGACTGATATAATGTACATAAAACTAGTTATATTTACAATTCATAAAATACTCCATACTTAAGTTTTTGCTATTCTAGAGCAAAAGTTTGAGGTGAACTTATAAGGAATAGAAAAAACTCTAAGTTTAGCTACCGCTTAATCAATTATAAGAGAGATCTAAATAAATTAACGGGGTGTAAGAGTTAAGTCCAAAATTTATGAAGATGATTTAAATAGCGCAAAAGTTTTGGCCAAAAGACTTCTTGATATAATCAAATAGAAAGCAATAATTGTAATGGTTAGATTAACAAGAATAGTTTGGAATTATATGAACTTTTAGCTTATAGGAGTTTTACTGGAAATAATGCAATTTACAAATTATGCTCTCAAAAAGATTTTTGAATCAAATCTACAATCATGAAATTGGCTAAGGGGGTTGATGTTGGTTTATGAAGAGGATTTGAAATTTGAGGTGAGGTAATTTTTTCTCGAACCTCTATTTTTTTTCTTTTTGGATTATTAGGAAATGAAATCTTATTTTCCTAATATCAAATTTTTTTTCAACTTCATAATAAAATTTAACCCAATGTATATGTGTAGGAGTAATGAATTTTATCCTCTTACTCCATAACATATAATCTTTTTAATCTATTGGGTGCTTATGTTTACGGAACGAAATCATATTCCCATTGACATAGGATCTTTTAAGGATAATAATTTTATCATGCCAAGTAGGTCATGATAAGAAAGGTGAGAAAAGAAAACTAGATTTTTAATTAAAAACAATTTTGAGAGCAACCTTAATAAATTGTAAGTTCCAATTTTTCAGAAAGCTAAAAGTAAAAACATAATTGAATCCTATAGTCGTTATTTTCTAACATAATATATGTGCTCCTATCAATGAAAAATTAGAAGTTGTGCCTAAAACGAGTTCGCTATTTTTAACAAAGCATAATGAATTCTTTAAAACTTAACCCCGAATATTTAAATTTTTCAATCAATAATTAACAAACGAATAACAAACAAAGAAATAATAAAATTCACATATAAATAAACTCAAAACAAAATTTTTGGATAGCAAGAAAATTAAGGATGGTATATTTGATTTATTTGTTTCAAAATATATTTTCTTTTTTGGTTTTTTAGAGTTTTTATCATTTTTTCTGTTTTTTTTATCTATTATCTTTTTTTAAAATTTTTGTTTTGTTTTCCTCTTTTTTTGAATTTTTTTAACTTATTATCTTTTTTTTTAGATTTTTAAGTTTTTGCGAAAAGTGCGAGAAAAAGAGATGTTATTTACAAGAATGAGAGAGAAAAAGAAGGGGGAGAGAGAGAAGATTATTTACAAAAATCTTTACAGAGATTTTTACAAAATGAAACTAAATATTTTTGGATTTTTTGTTTTATAATTTTTTTGGAATTTTGTTTTACAATTTTTTTGGAATTTTTGGTTAAAAAAGAAAGAAAAAAAACAAGACCTTAAGTTTTTGGGATTTTTTTTCATTTTCAATTTTTTTTTGTTTTTTTTGTTATATAGTTTTTTTTCATATATATTTTTTTTATTTTGGAAGTGCAAAAAATAGAAGTGTGAAAAAGAAAGCGAGAAAACACCCTCATACTTAAGTTCAACATTGTCCCCAATGTTGTAACGTAAGTATGCGGAACAAAACAGGTATGATAATATATACAAAGAAAAGAAAGAGAGGGGGGGGGTAGAAGCTTCCCTGACAAGAGGTGGGGAAGGCGCAGTTTAGGAACCCTGCATTATGAAGAAAGATAGCAAAGAAAAAGGTAAAGAGATAGCAAAAAAGATAAATATGGGATGCCTCCCAGGAGCGCTTTGTTATGGATTTGAAATTACCGCCCACAGGATCGCCTGCTATGTATAATTTTAAGCGATGACCGTTCATTTTAAACGATCCTTTATCCGGGTGGGAGATGAGTACAGTCCCATATGGCCAAACCTCTTCAACTTTGAAGGGGTCGGACCAACATGATCTAAGTTTCCCGGGGAAAGTCTAAGTCGTGAATTATATAGAAGGACAAGATCGCCCAGAGAAAAAGTTTTTTTGGGCTTGAGTTTTAGGTCGTGATAAAACTTAGAACGCTCCTTATAGAACTTATTGCTCTCATAAGCGTTTGCACGCCATTCATTGAGCTCGTTTAGTTGCAGTTTTCTATTTTGGGAGGCTAAGTTAGCTTCGAGATTTAAGAGTTTTAAAGCCCAAAGTGCACGATGTTCTAATTCTACGGGGAGATGACACGCTTTGCCGTAAACTAATAAATACGGCGTATAACCAATTGCTGTTTTGTAAGCAGTACGATAAGCCCACAATGCATCGTCGAGTTTGATGGACCAATCTTTCCTATTAAGTTAATCAGTTTTCTCTAATATGCGCTTTATCTCTCGATTTACTACCTCTACTTGGGCACTAGTTTGCGGGTGGTAGGGGGTGGCAAGTTTGTGAGTGACGCCATATCTATCTAACGTCTTAGCCATCTAGGTGTTGCATAAATGCGTCCCCCTATCGCTTACAATAGCGCGGGGAGTGCCGAAGCGAGAAAATAGTTTTTTAAGAAATGTAACGACGACTCGAGCATCGTTGGTGGGGAGAGCTTGCGCTTCCGCCCACCCCGATACGTAGTCGACCACTACTAAAATATAATTATTTTTGAAAGACGAAGGTAGGAGGCCAATGAAATCTATGCCCCATAAATCGAAGAATTCGCATTCTAAAAACAATTTTTTGGGCATCTCATCGCGACGAGAGATGTTACCCAACCGCTGACAACTATCGCATGCACGCACAAAATTGTGAGCGTCTTTGAATAGAGTGGGCCAAAAGAATCCCGCCCCCAGCGCCTTCTGTTGAATTTTGTGAAGTGGAAGTGGTTGACGGGACAGGCCGGGCGGCCTGGGCGAACAGCTTTGGCGGACTAGGCAAACTGGGCGGACTGTGATGTGCGGCCTGGTGGAAGGTCTAGTAAAAAGCCGGCTGTCTTCTGAGCGGGTTGTTGCATGGAGTCCGCGGACTATGCGGCCTGGTTTCTGCGGATAGGGTGTTTGCTGATTGGCTTTGCCAAGGAGCGGCCTGAGCGGATTGAGGCTTGCGGACTGGTGCATTGCTCATTGGCCACGGGTGCAAGCTTGTGCTGATAGGCGGTTTGGCACATGTTCGCGGGAAGCTTGCGGACTGATCTTAGAGCTTGGCTGAGGCCTTGTCGAGCTCTGGTGGCACAGCAGGTGCTTTGCTGTGGAGGTCGTTGGCGGACTGGTTTTGGAGTCCGGGAGGTGGCTGCTGCGATGTGGCAGGAGTGCGAGGAGCTTGCGGACTGCTGCCGGTCTGTGCTTTGGTGTTTGGCGGACGGGTGTTTGCGTCCGCCATGCTCGCATTGGCCTTTGATGGCTTTTGGACTTGGTCACACTTTGTGCCAAGTTCATGGTGTCCAACCGTATCCGCCAAGTCCGCTGTGACCGGGCGGACTGTTGCTATCTGCCTTTGGTCATGGACTTGTGGCGGATTGAGGCTTGACTCTTACGGACTGCCTCGGGTTGGTGCGGACAGCCATTGAAGGGGGTTTTCTGTCCTGCAGTAGTTGGAGCTTTGCGGGATGATGCCTTGTCCGCATAGCTTTGGCAGACTGGAGAGGGTACGCTAATGTTGTCTTGCTCCTGGCGGTTTCTCCTTGGTATCCGGCTAAGTCCTTGCGGACTCGGCGGATGGTGTTTTACTATAGCGCGGGCTAGGGCAGTGTCGCTATCTCTAGGGCGGTGACCACACTCCTCACCTCGCCTATAAATAGGACCCCTCTGGCAGGTCTACAGAAGCCTAAGTAACTTGAGTGAACAGTAAGTTGGGTTGGGCAAGGAGCTGCGGTCTCAGTTTGTCTGTCCACGCGGATTGATTCAGTGCTGACGTTTGCTGTGTGCAGGTCACGCGGGTTGCTTCAAGGAGCCACGAGTTTGGCTGTGACTTTAGTCAAGTACTTGGAAGTGTGCGGTCTCTGCTGATTTAGCAGGAGGTCGCTCTGCGGCTTGTCAGCTCTGTTTCATCTTTTCCAGCTTCAATAACCTGTCCGTCGGCTTCAGGCGGGTAGGGGGTGTTCCTCAGTTCAGCTTCAGCAGGAGACGAATAACGGTGTGTCCGCGCGGCCTCGCGGCTTCGACGGACTCCGTGGCTATTCGGCGGATTGCAGTTTAAGTTCGGGCGATCTCAGCGGACTCGGCGACCTCGCGGTCTCGGCGGACTCCGGTGCTGTCCGCCCGTCTTGTTTTTGTGGTGCATTCTGTCTACAACTGTTATACTAGCGAAATCATGTCTCGCTATGTATGCCTCGTGGTGTAAAGAAGTGAATGAATAAAAGACCTGCTTGTGCTTCCATTGTTTGTTGGGATTAACCTCTGTTCCTTAGTTTTCTGCTGGTTCAACGTGTGAACTGGGTAGTCCCGAAGATATTAATTTGGTGTTTGGGCTATCTTGCTGACCACGTTGAGAAAATTTAACATGGTATTAGAGCGATGTTCAGTTGCGTGAGCGGAAGTCAGCCAGTGTTGTTACTCAGTGCTTGAGTGGTGATCAACCTGTATTGTTGCTCGGAGCTTCTGAAAGGTTCCCAACAGGTGTTGCAATGGAAGGAAGCTTTGCAAGAGGTCTGGGCATTTAACTGTTAACGCCGACTAACTTCAAGAAGTGGAATTCGTGCATGAAAAGTTATCTTCTTGGCGAGGAGCTGTGGGAAGTCGTCGGTGGTGACGACAGGCAGGAATCACTGCTGCTTTCGGTACTGCTAAGCAGGTTAGGCTTTGGAGAAGAACAAATGCTAAGACGGAGTTCATTCTGAAGAGTGCCGTGTCTCCGGAACTATTTGATCACATCATTGGATGCGAGTCGGCTGCTGATATTTGGACAACCATTGATGAGTTGTTAAATAGGAAGAATGTGGCGCGGCTTCAGTTCCTGGAGAATGAGTTGGCCAGGGCAGCTCAGGGAGACCTTTCCATCTCCAAGTACTTCTTAAAGTTGAAGAGCTTGTGTGCTGAGCTGTCGGCACTAGATCCTGATGAGCCTATCTCTGAGGCAAAAATGAAAAGGCACATAATCTGCGGCTTGCGTAAGGAGTATGTGGCCTTTGTTACATCTGTTCAAGGGTGGCCTACTCAGCCATCTTTGCTGGAGCTGGAGAATCTGCTTGAATCGCAGGAGAGCTTGGCAAGGCAGATGGCTGGAGTGAACCTAAATCAGGAAGGCAGCAAAGCTCTCTTCTCAGGCAAGAAGAAAGGATGGGAAGGGAAGAAGAAGAAGGTGCAGGTTGTTAGTGAGAAGGAGACTTCAACTTCATATCCGCCGGAGAGGAGCAATGCTCCTAAGGACTGGAAGAAGAACTTGAAGTGCTACCGGTGTCATCAGCGAGGGCACTTCAAGCGGGACTGTAAGGTCAAACTACATCCTGGGCATGCTGCGGGAAAGGAGGAAGCTTGCTCGAGAAGTGAAGACGCAGAATGGGGCAGAGCTTTTATGACGGTCACTTGTGTCCGGGCCTTGTCTGCTGAGGACTTCAATGGCGAGTGGATCGTGGACTCCGGGTGTGGTCATCACCTCACCGGAGACAAATCAAAGTTCACCTCCATGCATGCTTACTCAGGTAATGAAGCTATTATCACTGCTGATAATACTGTTTATGCAGTAGAGAAAGAGGGGGTCGTGTCCTTGGGTAGTGATCAGGGGCCACTCACGTTAAGGAGTGTGTATCACGTGCCGGGCATGAAGAAAAACCTCTTCTCGGTGACCAATGCGGTGGATGTTGGTTATCACGTTCTTTTTGGGCCAACAGATGTGAGGTTCCTTCGCAACGTTTCAGCGGTGAAGGCTGATGTTGCACATGTAGGGAGGCGGGTGAAGAACTTGTTTGTTCTTGCCACCAATTCTTATGTTGATAGAATGAGGGCCAATGATAGCGTTGTTATCTGGTATGAGAGGCTGGGGCATGTTGGCATGGACAAGCTGAAGGCGATGGAGAGTAGAAGTTTGGTGAGGGGGTTGTCGACGTTGTCCTCCTTTGGTGATGGGCATGTTTGTGCGGGCTGTCAATATGGTAAGGCACATCGCCTTCTGTTTGATAAATCACAAACAAGGAGCAAGAAACTATTGGAGTGCATTCATGGCGACTTGATGGGACCGACGGTTACTGCCAGCCTTGGTGGAAGCAGATACATGCATGTCTTGGTTGATGACTACTCAAGGTATACTTGGGTGTACTTCTTAAAGGAGAAGTCGGAAGCCTTCCGTTTGTTCGTGGAGTTTAAGGAGTTGGTAGAAGGCCGGCTTGGCTTGCGGATTAAGAAGCTTAGAACTGATAACGGGGGTGAGTTTGTCTCCTCCGAGTTTTCTAACTTCTGTAGGAAGCACGACATCCAACGGGAGCTTACTTGTGCTCACACTCCACAACAAAATGGGGTAGCGGAGCGGAAGATCCATCATCTGACGGAGACCTGCAAATGCTGGCTTCATGCGAAAGATATCCCAAGGTCCTTTTGGGCGGAGGGGATGTCTTGTGCTGCTTATGTTATCAACCGGATGCCACTCAGCCCTATCAACATGAAGACTCCTATTGAGCTGTTGCTGAAGGAGAAGCCGAGTGTGGGACATCTTCGGGTGTTCGGTTCAACTTGCTACGTGCATGTCCCGGATGCTTCACAGACAAAGCTGGATGCAAAGGCAAGGAAGCTTGTCTTTGTTGGCTACGATGAGCGGAAGAAGGGATGGAAATGCATGGACCCTGTGACGAAGAAGTTCGTGGTGTCAAGAGATGTTGTCTTTGACGAGCTGACGTCATATGGAGGTGGCTCGGTTGAGCTAACCGGAAGTAGCAAGGTTGATGAAGCACCGGTGGTGGCTGCTGAAGGCTTGGAAGAGGAGCTTGCTGTTTCACCAGCATCTCCTGTTGCTTCTAACTCTGAGGCTGAGCCTTCTGGCTCAGGAAGCAGGGGGAGCACTGCTCAATCCTTGCCCCAGGTAGGAGTGGAGCCCGAAGAAGCAACGAAAGCAGTGAGCAAGGAGCCGATTCTTCGGAGATCGAAGAGGGTGGTTAAGCCACTGTCTCGGTACTGTGATGGGAATGCAGTGAGCTTTGTCTCCTGCTTCTTTGCAGGTCCTCTGGATGAGAGAGAGCCTGCAAGCTTCAACGAGGCCACTGGACTGAAGGAGTGGGAAGGTGCCATGAAAGAAGAGATTGATGCTCTGAAGAAGAATTAAACCTGGGACCTTGTGCCCAAGGTTGATGGCATTACTCCGGTTACTTGCAAGTGGGTGTACAAGTTGAAGAAGAATGCTGATGGGAGCATTGATCGGTTCAAGGCTCGCCTGGTCGCTAGAGGATTCTCACAGCAGTATGGAGAAGACTATGAGGAGACATTCAGTCCAGTTTCGAAGATGACTTTAGTAAGAGTGGTGATCGCCTTGGCTGCTAGCAAGGGATGGAGGTTGTGGCAACTCGATGTGAAGAATGCCTTTCTTTACGGAGAGATTGACAAAGACATCTTCATGGATCAGCCACTTGGTTTTGTCTCTGAAAAGCATCCGGACTATGTCTGTAAACTCAGGAAGGCTCTCTATGGGTTGAAGCAAGCTCCTAGAGCTTGGTATGGGAAGATTGCAGAGTACTTGCAATTCTGTGGATACCTTGCTTCCAACTCGGATTCAAGCTTGTTCATCAAGAAGAAGGGGGAGATACAAGTCTTGGTCCTGCTGTATGTGGATGACATGATCATCACAGGGAACTCAGAGGAGGAAGTAGCAAGGCTCAGGGCAGAGCTTGCTATATGCTTCGAGATGAAAGACTTGGGAGAGTTGCATCACTTTCTCTGTCTGGAAGTGGAGAGGAAGGAGTGTGGGGTTCTCATTTGCCAGAAAGGGTATGTTGATTGTATTATGAAGCGGTTCGGCATGGGCGAAGGGAAGAAGTGCTCTACTCCACTGGAATCCGGGCTAAAGCGTCGACGAGATGAGGGAAGGTTTCTTCATGATCCCTTGGTTTTCAGGGCTCTTGTTGGGAGCTTGATTTACCTGACGATTACAAGGCCGGATATTGCTTATGATGTTGGCCGAGTAAGTCGGTATATGGCTGAACCAAGGACATCTCATCTAGTGGCGGCGAAGGGTATTCTGAAGTATGTCAAGGCTTCTTCTGACATAGGACTCCTCTATAGAAGGGACTCGGAGTTTTCGTTGCTCGGGTGCACGGATGCGGACTATGGCGGTGATTCGGATGATCGGAGGTCTACTTCAGGTTATGTGTTCACTTGCGGTTCAGCTAGCATCTCATGGTGTAGCAAAAAGCAGGACTCGGTGTCGGTTTCAACCACGGAGGCGGAGTATAAGGCTTCGGCCTTGGCTGCTCGGGAATCCGTTTGGTTGAGGAGGCTTATAGAGGATGTTCATGAAGAAGTGCAAGGGCCTACTTTACTCCGTGGTTACAATAAGAGTGCTCTCAAACTGGTTAACAATCCAGTGTGTCACGCCAGGACCAAGCATATATAGATTGATCACCACTTCATCAGGGAGAAGGTGTTGGAGGGGTCTCTGCTGGTCGGGCATGTTCGGAGTGAAGATAATCTTGCTAACATCTTCACGAAGTCACTGTCGAAGGGGCCCTTTGAACGCTTGCGCAGCTTGCTGGGCTTGTCACCACTTCCCACTTCAAGGGGGAGTGTTGAATTTTGTGAAGTGGAAGTGGTTGACGGGACAGACCGGGCGGCCTGGGCGGACAGCTTTGGCGGACTAGGTGGACTGGGCGGACTGTGATGTGCGGCCTGGTGGAAGGTCTAGTGAAAAGCCGGCTGTCTTCTGAGCGGGTTGTTGCATGGAGTCTGCGGACTATGCGGCCTGGTTTCTGCGGATAGGGTGTTTGCTGATTGGCTTTGCCAAGGAGCGGCCTGAGCGGATGGAGGCTTGCGGACTGGTGCATTGCTCAGTGGCCATGGGTGCAAGCTTGTGCTGATAGGCAGTTTGGCTCATGTTCGCGGGAAGCTTGCGGACTGAGCTTATAGCTTGGCTGAGGCCTTGTCGAACTCTGGTGGCACAGCAGGTGCTTTACTGTGGAGGTCGTTGGCGGACTGGTTTTGGAATCCGGGAGGTGGCTGCTGCGATGGGGCAGGAGTGTGAGGAGCTTGCGGACTACTGCCGGTCTGTGATTTGTTGTTTGTCGGACGGGTATTTGCGTCCGCCAAGCTCGCATTGGCCTTTGATGGCTTTTGGACTTGGTCACACTTTGTTCCAAGTTCATGGTGTCCAACCGTATCCGCCAAGTCCGCTGTGACCGGGCGGACTATTGCTATCTGCCTTTGGTCGTGGACTTGTGGCGGATTGAGGCTTGAGTCTTGCGGACTGCCTCGGGTTGGTGCGGACATCCATTGAAGGGGGTTTTCTATGCTGCAGTAGTTGGAGCTTTGTGGGCTGATGCCTTGTCCGCATAGCTTGGGCGGACTGGAGAGGGTTCTCCAATGTTATCTTGCTCTTGGCGGTTTCTCCTTGGTATCCGGCTAAGTCCTTGCGGACTCGGTGGACGGTGTTTTGTTATCGCGCGGGCTAGGGCGGTGTCGCTATCTCTAGGGCGGTGACCACACTCCTCACCTCGCCTATAAATAGGACCCCCCGGGCAGGTCTACAGAAACCTAAGTAACTTGAGTGAGCAGTAAGTTGGGTTAGGCAAGGAGCTGCGGTCTCAGTTTGTCTGTCCGTGCGGATTGATTCAGTGCTGACGTTTGCTGTGCGCAGGTCGCGCGGGTTGCTTCAAGGAGCCAGGAGTTTGGCTGTGACTTCGGTCAAGTACTTGGAAGTGTGCGGTCTCTGCGGATTCAGCAGGAGGTCACTCTGCGGCTTGTCAGCTCTGTTTCATCTTTGCTAGCTTCAATAACCTGTCCGCCGGCTTCAGGCGGGTAGGGGGTGTTCCTCAGTTCAGCTTCAGCAGTAGACGAATAACGGTGTGTCCGTGCGGCCTCGCGGATTCGGCGGACTCCGTGGCTATTCGGCGGATTGCGGTTTAAGTTCGGGCGATCTCAGCGGACTCGGCGACCTCGGCAACCTCGCGGTCTCGGCGGACTCCGGTGCTGTCCGCCCGGCTTGTTTTTGTGGTGCTTTCTGTTTACAACTGTTATACTAGCGAAATCATGTCTCGCTATGTATGCCTCGTGGTGTAAAGAAGTGAATGAATAAAAGACATGCTTGTGCTTCCATTGTTTGTTGGGATTAACCTTTGTTCCTTTGTTTTCCGCTGGTTCACCGTGTGAACTGGGTAGTCCCGAAGATATTAATTTGGCATTTGGGCTATCTTGCTGACCACGTTGAGAAAATTTAACACCTTCCGTGCGGTCCGGTTAGCTTGATAATGCCCACCAGCCGGACCCTCATGGAAGTGCCTAAGGATTTGCGTGCACTCCACACCCGCGACACATCTTCGGACCGCTTGGTCCGCGCAGATACGAAAAAGAAAAGGGTCCTCCTAAAAGAAATATTTCAAGTCAGAAAAGAATTTCTTCTTTTACTGGTTCGAAAAGTCTTTTGGAAGCACCCTCGCAACTAAATAGTTCGTTAAATCTGCGAACCAAGGCGTGGAAGATGAACACGTAGTTATGGCAAGGAGGCGTTCCTCAGGGAATCTGTCATTTATGTCAGATTCGACGAGCGCTTCCGCAGCGGGATTTTCTAAGCGGGAGAGGTGATCGGCGGCTAAATTTTCCGCGCCCCTCTTATCCCGGATCTCTAAATCGAACTCCTGCAAGAGGAGGATCCATCGAAGAAGGCGGGGTTTGGCGTCTGTTTTCTCTAACAAATATTTTAAGGCGGAATGGTCAGTAAATACGATAACTTTGGATAGCGTGATATACGAGCGAAACTTATCGAAAGCAAAAATGACGGCTAAAAGTTCCTTTTCCGTTGTCGTGTAATTTCCTTGTGCGGAAGTGAGTGTCTTGCTAGCGTAGTAAATAGGATGAAAATATTTGTTTATACGTTGGCCAAGAACGGCACCTACGATAATAGCACTAGCGTCGCACATAATCTCGAACGGAAGGGTCCAATCGGGCGCCACTAAAATAGGTGAATTGATAAGTTTTGTTTTATAAAATTAAAAGCAGACTCGCATTCGCTATCAAAGACAAAATTTGATTCCTTTTCCAAGAGGCGAGTAAGCGACTTTGTTATTTTTGTAAAATCTTGAATAAAACTCCTATAAAAGCCCGCATGCCCTAAGAAACTCCTAATAGATTTAACGTTGGAATGCGGGGGAAGTTTTTCAATAATTTCAACTTTGGCCTTATCGACCTCCATCCCCTTAGACAAAATCATATGGCCGAGAACCAAACCTTCTCGAACCATAAAGTTACATTTTTCCCAATTTAAAACAAGATGCGTGTCCTCGCATCGCTGAAGGACACGATCTAAATTACTAAGACAGGACGGGAAAGAGATTCCGAAAACAGAGAAGTCATCCATAAAGACTTCCATAATGTCTCCTACCATCTCGCCAAAGATCGCCGGCATACATCTTTGGAATGTAGCCGGCGCGTTGCAGAGGCCAAATGGCATTCTTCGATATGTGAAGGTACCAAATGGGTAGGTAAAAGTTGTTTTCTCTTGGTCATCGGGGGAAATGGGGATTTGGAAAAACCCCGATAATCCATCAAGAAAACAAAAATACGGATGACCGGACAAACGCTCTAAAATTTGGTCTAACAATGGTAGTGGGAAATGATCCATACGGGTTGTGTCATTTAGTTTTCTATAATCGATGCATACCCGCCAACCCGTAACAGTACGAGTTGGGACGAGTTCATTGTGCTCATTCTCCACTATGGTAAGACCACCCTTTTTGGGCACCACGTGAATGAAACTAACCCATGTACTATCCGATATGGGATAAATAATCCCAGCATATAATAATTTAATAATTTCGGCCTTAATGACGTCTTTCATGTTTGGGTTAAGACGTCGCTGCGGCTGAATAGTTTTGTGGCAATTATCGAGAAGGAAAATCTTATGGGTGCAGAAAGACGGGTTAATCCCTTTGAGATCAGAAATTTGCCACGCAATTGCGTGGCGATGTTTAAACAAAACTCCCAATAAATCGGAAGTCTCTGATTCGGTCAAATGCGAAGAAATGATAACGGGAAGGGTATCATCTTTTCCCAAAAAGGCGTATTTGAGTGAATCGGGTAGGGGTTTAAGTTCAAGGTAGGGCGGTTCTTCTAACGAGGTTTTAATTCCTATGTCTTTCTTACCAATTGGTTCGAAAGGCAAGTCTATAGAGTTATCCTCATCGCAGTTAAAATTTTTGAGCGCATAAATATCGTCGTTTAAAAATGTAGACTCAAAAATAGGGGAAGAACAATCTCTGAGATATGTGTCTAAATTATAACAAAAGTCATCGCTCGATGACGAGTCTCCTATGGAGGGATTAATAGAGAAAGTAACTTCATCATCTCCTACCCGAAGGAGGAGACGACCGTTACTGACATCAATTAATGCGCGGGAGGTAGTGAGAAAAGGGCGACGGAGTATAATTGGTACATAGGTGTACTCCTCGATGTCCAAGATGACGAAGTTTACCGGAAAGATAAACTTATCAACTCGGACAAGTATGTCCTCCACTACCCCGACGGGAAACTTAACCGAGCGATCTGCTAGTTGGATTCGCATTTTAGTAGGGGTCGGAGTGCCCAAACCTAATTTTTGAAAGAGCGAGAACGACATCAAATTAATGCTCGCGCCTAAATCTGCTAGAGCGTATTTTACTAATATATTGCCAAAAAGGCACGGGATGCAGAACCGTCCCGGGTCATTTCTTTTTAGTCGCAATTTATTAGTAAGAGCCGCTGAGCAGTAAGCATTTAAAGAAATATGCGAAATATTTTCTAATTTTTGTTTATTGGAAAGAAGTTGTTTTAAGTATTTCGCATATTTAGGCATCTGAGAGATTGCCTTGCAGAAGGGAACATTAATATAAATTTGTTTTAATAATAAAATAAATTTTTCATGTTGTGCGTCCTTACGCTCATGATCGAGCTTGTGTGGGTATGGCAAGGGCGTTTTAATAATTTTTTCATTTAAAATTTGTAAAGGCGGCGTAATCGAAGAAGGGGGAAGAGGCGTCAGAGGTGAAATATGTACCTGAGGATCGGTCCGTTTTGGATAGATCACCTCCTTTACGCTACGGACGGTTATAGCGTTGATATTCTCCCGCGGATTGGGCTCCGTGTTTCCCGGCAGTGCCCCGAGCGCGCGCTCGGACATCATTCGTGCAAGCTGTCCAACCTGGAGTTCTAAGTTTTTTAGCGATCCAGTGATGTTCCGGATATTTGACTCATTGGAAGCAATATATTTAGAAAAATTCTCCTCCATCGGGGAGGGTTTTGGAAGAGGGGGAGGCGGAAGAAATCCGGGCGCGAAAGAGTTGGGCGGGTGCTGTGCATTATTCGCATTGCTCCATGAGAAGTTGGGGTGGTTCCTCCAACCCGGATTATAGTTATTGCTATAAGTGTTGTTGTTGGGGTTAAAGGAAGGTCGCCCAGCATTTCCCACATAGTCTACGAATTCATTGACCATGCCAGCATTCGGGGGAATCGCCCAAGGAGGAGTGGTGGAGGCAGCGGACATCTCCGCCACCTGCTTCGTCAGCCTTTCAACTTGAAGGGATAAGTGGGCAGTGGCATCCACTTCGAAGAGGTCGGTCGCCTGCTTGGGACGTCCCCAAAGGACGTTCTATTGGTAGGCGTTCATAGCCATCTCTTCAATAAGAGCTTGGGCAGCCTCGGTTGTCTTATTATTCAAGGTACCCCCGGCAGCCGCGTCAATCATTTGACGAGTCTGATAGTTAAGCTCATTGTAGAAGATTTGGACCTGCAACCACGCAGGCAGCGCGTGGTGCAGACACTTGCGGAGGAAGTCTTTAAAGCGCTCCCAATTCTCAAATAAAGACTCGGAATCGTTCTGCATGAACGAAGAAATGTCCGCCCGCAACTTTGCAGTTTTGGCGGGCGGAAAATACTTCGTTAAGAACCGCTCCGCAAGCTCGGCCCAGGTGGTGATACATCCTCGGGGGAGGGAATTCAACCACGCCTTAGCTTTGGATCTGAGGGAGAATGAAAAAAGGTGCAAACGAATGGCGTCATCAGTGACGCCATTGATCTTAAAAGTATCGCAAATCTCCAAAAAACTAGACAAATGAACGTTCAGGTCCTCATTCGGCAGTCCATCGAACTGCACGGTGTTTTGGATCATTTGGATAACGCTTGATTTGATCTCAAAACTATTGTTCGCCGCCGTCGGGCGAACAATACTGGACCCAGTATCGTCCATATTCGGTCGGGCGTAATATGACACTGTACGCTCGACGGCCGCGTTCGGATTGGGATTGGCCATAGCAACGGCAGAGGGTTCTCCGATGGATTCTTCGGAATACAAAGAGGTATTTTGGCGTTGAGACCGAATACGCGCAAGCAAGAGTTCGATCTCAGGATCGAAATCCAAATTTTCGGACTCCGAAGGCTGTCCACGGGTCATACACCCTAAAATAGAAAGTAGAAAATTAACTTCTTTTTTTTGGATTTTGAAGAAAAGTTTTTAAGTTTTCTTTTTAGTTTTTTAGAAATAAAGGTAAAAGTAATAGACTTCGGATTCGAAATAACAACTCAAAGATTGTCCCCGGCAACGACGCCATAAACTTGATTGAGCCCGCGAACAGACTCTTATTGTGGTTGGTTCGATGAGTCGATCGCCGCGGGCTTGCAAAGGGAGGCAAGTGCACCTATCGCAAGTAATACAGAATATTCGGGGGAATATCCAGATCGTAAATTTCCTGGGAACGGGTTGATTATCCCTACTGCTCCGAAAGCACTATTATTTTACCGAAATAGTTAAGTCGATTTTTAATTAAGAAAAAGCTGGAAAAAGATTAAAAGTAGAGTCGATGAATAGTTAACACTCGGTATCGAATTACTTTAGGATTAAAAATAGATTTGAATAACTAGATATATAAAGTTTCAATTCAATTAAAGCGGAAACTTGGTCGTGGAGTTTCAAAATAATGAGCTCACCTATCTCTAGGAATATCGCTCACTTGGACATTAAGTCTATTCGACCGGGCTCTCGTCCGACGAAGGATTCCCCTTAATGCACGCAGTACGCTAAGAACCCCGCTATTGGGTGGGGAACCCAATCCAGTAGAGTTAGCGCGCCTCCTCTCGCGAGGGTTAGTGCGGAACTCTATTTACCCAGGGGTGATCTGTCCATACGCTCGGCCTCTCAGCTAGCTAGCGTATGGATAACGAAAATAGAGCCCACACATCGATATGTGGTTCTACGCGTCGTTAACCCGGGGTAAACCTTAAGTTTTTTACTTAAATAGAATCATGAGAGCTTTAGTTATTTAAAACATTTTTAATCCCAAAGCTCTTTGATACCGAGGGCTAAAAGCAATTAGCCACTCATCGGAATGGGGATAGCTTATGAGTTTAGTTATGCGAGCGTTCTAAACTATTCGCTGAAGGGTTATAAAGAAAATAAGAAGAAAATTAAGATAACATAATATTAGAAAAGATACTATAAACAAACACACCCGCATTCATCCAAACACATAATAAAGAGACAAAAATAAACCTAAGTTACAAGAAAGAGAAAATTGCATAATTGAAATTGCAAGTCCCACTCAAACGAGTGGGGGCGAGAAATAAAAGCTGAAAATTGCAAGTCCTACTCAAACGAGTAGGACTGAAATGAAAGCGAGTCCTACTCAAAAGAGTAAGAGAAAATAAATGCGATTACAGGGCTTTCTCAAATTTTTACAGGGAAATAAAGACACGCCATTTAACTCTTAACGAGTAGTCAAAAATAAATGCGAGTACAAGTCCTACTCAAACGATTAGGAGGGAAATAAAGTCTGTCCATTTAACTCAAGTGAGTAGGCGGAAAAATAAAGAAAGGCCAGCCATTTAACTCAAGTGAGTAGGCGGTAAAATAAAGAATGAAAATTACAAGTCCTACTCAAACGAGTAGGCGGGAAATGCAGTCCGGCCATTTAACTCCTAGCGAGTAGGCGGTAAATAAATATACACACACTTGCTTGAATAAAATCCAGTCATTTAACTCAAATGAGTATGCGGAAAATAAAAACAACACACACACTCTACTTGAAAGTAACTACTTACACACTCGACATAAATAAACACACACACACACACACTTGCATAAATTAAATAAGATGATAAAATTTATGTCATACACGCAAGCACTCGTGCGTAAAATAAGAAAAACAAATTTATTGGACAATTAAAACAAATGCATTTCTTCCGTTGGAATGCGGTAGAAATGCGTAAAAAGACGAAATAAAAATTGTTTGAGCAAAAAGTTTTCAAATTAAAGTTAGAAAGGCAAGTGCCCACAAAATTAAAACGTTTACATTTTTACCGTTAGAATTTGACATAAATGAATAAAAAGTGGAAATAAAAATTGTTAGAGCAAAAATATTTTTTTTAATTGCTAAAATTGAGAGTTGTTGAAAAATTTAAAGTAACGCATAATCTAGTTTTAAAGCTTTGTAAAACGGATTAAAAAGGTGTAAAACAAAAAACACATGAAAGTAAAACCCTAAGTCAAAATGATTCTAAAGAGTATTACAAAAAATGGCTATAATAACGGCTAGAAATGTTGATAAAAATGAAAGTAAATCAAAAGGTTTTTCATTTGAAAGTATAAATTTTGCAATTTTTAAGCTCATAAACACACACACGCATTATGAAAATGAAAAGAAAAGTACTTAGGATTGATGAAAAGGAGGCCTTTAGAGTTTTTTCAAAGCATTATAAGGATGAAAAGAAAATATTTTATTAACAAAAAAGTTGATTACAATGCTTAAACAAACTTGAAAAGGAGGGGGAAAGATCCTTACGTAGCCCCAAAACTAGCTACAAACAGCAGCCCTTAGCATCAAAACGGTTCAAAAATTTGGAACCCTTAACTCATACAGCAGCTGCCCTTTTATAAGTAAAAATTTCCAAGTACACGCCCTCCGACACGGGCGTGTCGGGGGGAGTGTCAGCACTATTTAACAGCAGAATTCGGTGATATGACGATGATGTGACATTGCGGCTGAAAACGCGGCGGTCACGCCCCCTATCACGGGCGTGATGGTGAGCGTATCGGGGAGGTTGAAATGGGCGTCGTTTGCGTCGAAAGTCGTCGGCGGCGGTTTGTCGGGACAGGTGGCGGAAGGCACGCCTCAGGTCACGGCGTGACTCTGAGCGGGAAAATGGGTTCGACGATCGTCGAGCGGGAAGATCGTCGAGCGCGAGTCTTTGTCAGCCAGGTGGAGGAGTCACGCCCTTGGTCACGGGCGTGATGCTGGGCGTGTCGGATTGTTCGAGGATTGTCGAGCTGAAAAATCATCGAGCGGTATGGACACGGGCTTGAGTCACGCCCTGTGTCGGGTGACACGGGCGTGACGCCAGGCATGTCAAGCTATTCTCTTCAAAAATCATCGATTTCGCTGGAATTTGACGGGTCAAGCCCGGGTCACGGGTGTGACCAACAGTATACGGGCGTGACATGTATATTTTGGGCAGATTTTTTTGATTTTTATCTGAAAAACACAATAAAATAAATTAGCAAAATATTTACAATAAAAGAAACATTTTATTGAACAAAAGTAAGTAAAAATGACAAAAATAAAGTAAAACGACTGATATAATGTACATAAAACTAGGTATATTTACAATTCATCAGCGTTGAAGCATGAAATGAACCCAAGAGATGATGGAGGAGGCCGAGAGGAAGCTCCGACTTGGATTTGGCGGTGAAAGCTTGCCCGGAGCACCTCCCTAGGGTAGAAGATGATGAAAAACGGCGGAGAAGGCTAAAAATGGCGGAGAAATTTCGAGCGATCCGAATGATTCTGAATTAGGGCGAGACCTGCGATATTTATATAAAGCAGAATTGAACAATGTGCATGATCACGGGAGCACGACTAGTGGTCTTGCGCACTATGTCCAGTGATCGTGCGCACTGGCATGGCAGATTAGGAAGAAGAACTAGGATAACGAGCACGAGCAGTGGCGCATGACCACCGATCGTGCGCACTAAGTTCAATGGTCGTGTGATTACCCCAGACAGGACTGTAGGAAAAGAGGAATAAATGCACACGATCAGTGGCGTACGACCGATGGTCGTGCGCATTATGTCCAGTGGTCGTGCGATTACCCCAGGCAGATTTTGGAAATCAGGGTACATTGCGCACGATCATAGGCGCACAACCAGTGGTCGTGCGCACTATATCTGATGATCATGTGTAGTATTCCTGTTTCAAAATGTCCCCGGAACACGCACATGACCCCTAAACCCGGCACCGATATGTGCAGACATTCCAGACGATCACAAAAAGGAGTACAAATAATAAAAGTACAAAAATACACAACCACGGGCCAAAGTGTGCACTTCCTATGGAAATATAGACAAGATGAAATATGAACGATATAGAATTAAAAATGAAGTGCAAACGTGTGAAAATTAGCCCAGATGAGTCCGAAAAACCCTATATAAATCAGACTCATCAGAGGTCGTCGGTGGTGACGACAGATAGGAAGTGACTGCTGCCTTTGAAACTGCTGAGCAGGTGAGGCTGTGGAGAAAACAAATGCTAAGGAGGAGTTTGTTCTCAAGAGATCTGTTTCACCAGAGCTATTTGATCACATCATTGGATGTGAGTCAGCTGCTGACATTTGGACAACTATTAATGAGTTGTTCAGTAGGAAGAATGTGGCGAGGCTCCAGTTTTTGGAGAATGAGTTGGCAAGGGCAACTCAAGGTGACCTAACCATCTCGAAATTCTTTCTGAAGATGAAGAGCTTGTGTACTGAGCTGTCAGCGCTTGATCCTGATGAGCATATCTCAGAGGCTAAGTTGAAAAGTCACATAATCCGCGGCTTGCGGAAGGAGTATGTTGTCTTTATTGCATTAGTTCAAGGCTGGGCCACTCAACCATCTCTGCTAGAGCTTGAGAACCTGCTTGCTTCGCAGGAAAGCTTGGCCAGACAGATTGCTGGTGTTACTGTTTCTGAGGAGAGTAGTGGAGCACTCTTCACGAGCAAGCAGAAGAAGAGATGGGAAGGGAAGAAGAAGCAAGTCGTTGCTGAGAATGAGCCTTCAACTTCTTATTAGGTAGAGAGGAGCACTGCTCCTAAGAAGGACTGGAAGAAGAACCTGAAGTGCTATAGGTGTCATCAGCGAGGACACTTCAAGTGGGACTACAAGGTCAAGCTGCGGCCTAGGCATGATGCAGGCAAGTAGGAAGCTTGCTCTAAGAGTTAGGAAGCTGGATGGGGCGGAGCCTTCATGACAGGCACTTGTGTCCGTGCCTTGTCTGCTGTGGACTTCAACGACGAATGGATCATGGACTCCGGGTGTGGTCATCACCTCACCGGAGACAAGTCGAAGTTCTCCTCCTTGCAAACTAACTCAGGTAACGAAGCTATTATAACTACTGATAACACATTTTATGCAATAGAGAAGGAGGGAGTTGTGTCTTTGGGTAGTGATAAGGGGCCACTCACGTTAAGGAGTGTGTATCACGTACCGGGCATGAAGAAGAACCTCTTCTCGGTGACCAATACGATCGAAGCGGGTTATCACGTTCTGTTTTGGCCCAACAGAAGTGAAGTTCCTTCGCAACGTATCAGTGGTTAAGGTTGATGTTGCTCATGTTGGGAGAAGAGTTAAGAACTTGTTTGTTCTTAAAACTAACTCTTATGTTGATTGGATGAGAGCAAACGATAGCGCGGCTATATGGCATGAAAGGCTAGGGCATGTAGAAATGGAGAAGTTGAAAGCTATGAAAAACAGAAGCCTTGTAAGAGGCTTGCCTAAGCTATCTTCCTATGGTGACAGTCACGTTTGCGCGGGATGTCAGTACGGCAAGGCTCATCGCCTTCCATTTGATAAGGCACAAACGAGAAACAAGAGACCATTGGAGTGCATCCATGGAGACTTGATGGGACCAACTATCACTGCAAGCCTTGGTGGAAGCAGATACATGCTTGTGCTGATTGATGACTACTCAAGATACACTTGTGTATATTTCTTGAAGGAGAAGTCTGAAGCCTTCCGATTGTTTGTGGAGTTCAAGGAGTTGGTGGAGGGCCGGCTTGGCTTGCGGATTAAGAAACTTAGAACAGACAACAATGGTGAGTTTGTCTCCTCCGAGTTTTCTAATTTCTGCAGGAAGCATGGAATCCAACATGAGCTCACTTGTGCTCATAATCCACAATAAAACGGAGTAGCAGAGTGGAAGATCAATCATTTGACGGAGACTTGCCAATGTTGGCTTCATGCGAAAGACATTCCTAGGTCCTTCTGGGCAGAGGGGATGTCTTGTGCTTCTTACGCTATCAATCGGATGCCGCTTTGCCCAATCAACATGAAGACTCCCTTTGAAATGTTGCTGAAGGAGAAGCCTAGTGTGGAACACCTTCGAGTGTTCGGTTAAACTTGCTATGTCAATGTCCCGAATGCTTCATGGACAAAGCTGGATGCAAAGGCAAAGAAGCTTATCTTTGTTGGCTACGATGAGCGGAAGAAGGGATGGAAATGCATGGATCCAGCAACGAAGAAGTTTGTTGTGTCAAGAGATGTTGTCTTTCACGAACTGACGTCATATGGAGGTGGCTCGGTTGAGCTAATCGGAAGCAAGGTTGATGAAGAACCGAAGGTGGCTGCTGAAGGCCTGGAAGAGGAGCTTGTTGTTTCACCAGCAACTCCTATTGCTTCAGGTTCTGGTGCTGAGACTTCTGGCTCAGGAAGCAGAGGGAGCATTGCTCAAAGTTTGCCTGAAGGTGGTGTTGAGCCTGGAGAAGCAACAGAGGTAGTGAGCAAGGAACAACCTCTTCGGAGATCAAAGAGGGTTGTGAAGCCACCGGCTCAGTACTGTTATGGGAATGCAGTGAGCTTTTCTCCTGCTTCTTTGCAGGTCCTCTGGATGAGCGACAGCCTGCAAACTTAAATGAGGCCACTGGAGTCAAGGAGTGGGATGATTCCATGAAGGAAGAGATTGCTGCTCTCAAGAAGAATGAAACCTAAGACCTTGTGCCCAAGGTTGATGGCATTACTTCAGTAACTTGCAAGTGGGTGTATAAGTTGAAGAAGAAGGCTGATGGGAGCATTGATATGTTCAAAGCTCGCCTGGTTGCTCGAGGATTCTCACAGCAGTATGAAGAAGACTATGAGGAGACATTTAGTCCGGTTGCAAAGATGACTTGAGTTAGAGTGGTGATCGTCTTAGCTACTTACAAGGGATGGAGGATGTGGCAGCTTGAAGTAAAGAACGCTTTTCTTTACGGAGAAACTGACAAGGACATCTTCATGTATCAGTCACTTGGATTTGTTTCTGAAGATCATCTAGACTATGTTTGTAAGCTCAGGAAGGCTCTCTACAGGTTGAAGCAAGCTCCTAGAGCTTGGTATGGGAAGATAGCAGAGTATTTACAATTCTGCGGATATCTTGCTTCCAACTCAGATTCTAGCTTGTTTGTTAAGAAGAAGGGGGAGCTGCAAGTCTTGGTCCTACTGTATGTGGATGACATGATCGCCACAGGGAATTTAGAGGAGGAAGTAGCAAGGCTCAGGGCTGAGCTTGCTATACGCTTTGAGATGAAAGACTTAGGCGAGCTTCATCACTTTATCGGTCTTGAAGTGGAGAGGAAGGAGTGCGGGATTCTCATTTGCCAGAAATGATATGCAGATCGCATTGTAAGTCGATTTGGCATGGGTGAAGGGAAGAGTTACTCTACTCCACTAGAACATGGGTTGAAGCTTCGATGAGATGAAGGAAGGATTCTTCATGATCCCTTGGTGTTCAGGGCTCTTGTAGGGAGTTAAATGTACCTAACGATTACAAGGCCAGACATTACTTATGTTGTTGGCCAAGTAAGTCGGTTTATGGTTGAACCAAGAAAGTCTCATCTGATTGCGGCAAAGAACATCTTGAAGTATGTCAAGACAACTTCTGATATGGGACTCCTCTATATTAGAGATGCGGACTTTGCTTTGCTTGGATACATGGATGCTGACTATGGTGGTGACCCAGATGATCGGAGATCAACTTCGGGTTATGTTTTCACTTGTGGTTCAGCTTGTATTTCATGGTGTAGCAAGAAGCAGGATTTTGTGCCTGTGTCTACTACGGAAGCTGAGTATAAGGCTTTAGCATTGGCTGCTCAGGAAGCCATCTAGTTGCGGAGGCTTGTAGAGGATGTTCATGAAGAAGTGCAAGGGCCTACTTTACTTCGGGGTGACAATGAGAGTGCTCTCAAATTGGTAAACAATCCAGTGTATCACGGAAGGACCAAGAATATTGAGATCGAGCACCACTTCATAATGTAGAAGGTGTTGGAGGGATCTCTTCTGGTCGGGCATGTTCGGAGTGAAGATAATCTTGCTGACATCTTCACGAAGCCACTATCGAAGGGGCCTTTTTAGCGGTTACGGAGCTTGCTAGGCTTGATCACCACTTCTCACTTCAAGGGAGAGTGATGCAATTTGTGAAGTGGAAGTGGGTGATGGATAAGCCGGGTGGCCTGTGCGGACTGAGTCCACGACCTAGGCGGATTGCGGGTTGCAGCCTGGGTGATCATGTCTGTCTTGGTGGCTTGGCCGTTCTTGAGGAGCAGCTTGTACGGCCTGGTGTGCGGCTCAATGTGGGGCCTAGGCGGTCTGCTATGCGGCTTGGTTAGGCTATGGTCAAGGTTGAACTTCTAGCGAAGCAGTCTAAGCGGACTGCAGTTCGCGGGCTGAAGGATGTGATGATCTGCGGCCTTGTGGTTTTGCAAGCTTGTTATCCAGTGGTTTGGGACTTCTTCCATAGGAGGCTTGGCGAACTAGCGAGTCTGCGGTGTCCGCTGTTACGAACTGGCCATGGAGTTCGGCTGTGTCCTTTGCTGAGCTCAGGTGGTGCAGCGATGATTTTGCTGTGGAGGACTGCGCGGACTGGTGTTGGAGTCCGACAGGTGACCGTTGTGGAGAGCTGTGCAGGTAGAGCTTGCGGACTCTACCATTTTCCATGCTTTGGCATCCGCGGAGTCCGCATCTGTGTGGACGGTGCCTTGCTTCTTGCCGAACTATTCATGATGAAATGGATGTTACCCATCTTGGGGAGGACTGTCCTGTTGGTTGGCGGTCTGGAGCTTTTATGTCTGTCGTGCTCTCGCTAGTGCTTGGTGGGCTGCTGGACTTGGTCATTTGCTATGACAAGTTGATGTAGGGTTATCCGGAAACGGAGATCTCCGCGAAGCTATCGCTCTCCCTACGCACAACACGTCGTAGATCTATCGCACCTACACAGCACCTATCGCCCACAATAGTCCTCGTCATAAAACGCAGCACAAACAACGAGGGAGGAATGGTCGACTCGAAAATGACGATCGGAAATTTGAGTCGGAATATTCCCCAAGAAAACACAAAGGTTGCCACTCCTTTTTGAGAGCAAGACCAAGGCTATAGGCCAAGATCCGCTCAAGCAAATAGGATCCACCCGATCCGGAATTAAAAAGCCTTGCAACGGCGATTTCGATTCAAAACTTGCAGCGATTAGATTAAAGATCCGGAGAAAACGATTTGCGAAAATCCACCACAACTAAGGAGAAGAATCACACAAGGAGGAGGTAAGGGATTACCCAACCGGAAAGCTTTCACACGAGATAACTGTGGGAGAATCACTCTCTCCACGGATCCACCGGCGTCACACCGAATGGTTTGCAACCTTCTTCCAAGGAGTCGCACCGAAGGAAGCCACGCCGGAGTCGCACCGAACGGGGATGGAGGAGGCAAGGCTTGGCTTCACACCAAAGGGGAGGGGGCGACTATGGACTTCTCCATGGTGGCCAAAATTTCCACAAGGGGTTTTTTTTAGGTTTCTTTTCCAATTGCTTTAACTCTTCATGATAGCCTCCTTTAAATAGGAGTTACAAATAAGCCTTAGCCCTTCATGATGGAGATTTAATCTCATCCATCCGAATGGCTAATAGGAGTTACAAATAAGCCTTAGCCCTTCATGATGGAGATTTAATCTCATCCATACGAATGGCTAATTGCACACCAAAACTAAAATATTTCAAATTGAAAATACAACACCACATGCAATGAATATAAAATTATCACATAAGCATAGGATAATTTTATATTCCAATTATAAAATAAAGTGCACGAAAAGGAAATAAATAAAACTAAGGCATTGCCGTGGCGGTAGCACGGCGCGGGCGGAGGTTGTAGCGTAGCCGTCTGTTAGCGTCATCGTGCCGCCTCACGTCCTTGAGTCGTATGGCCTTAGCAACCGGATCATCAACAGCATCATCAGCATCGTCTTCAACCGGTGGAGGAGGGGCCGCGCCATCACAAGTTCTGTGTCCGCAGTGTTCACAGAGTCTGCTGTTGACCGGGCGGACTGCCTGTTGGTCATGGACTCTTGGCGGGGTGGCGTTGTTTGCCGAGCTCTGCGTACTGTCTCCTGAGTCCGCGTGATATGGTATTGCGGGCTATTGTAGCTTGTGTTGCGGGGGTGTCCGTGTGCTGTATTGTGTGGCGGTCTAACACTGTTTGATTTGGGCGGACTGTCTTTGGGCCAGTGTTAGGCAGGTCGGCAGCATGTGAGTCCGCATAAAGGTGGACTGGTTTTTTGTTCTGGCTCCTGGAGGTATGGTCTGGTTAAGTCCGTACGGACTTGGCGGCTGGGTTGAGTTAGCGCGCGGACTGGGGCGGTGATTCTATTCAATAGGGTGGTGACCACACTCCTCAGCTCGCCTATAAATAGAACCCCCCCCCCCCCCGGCACGTTTACAGTAACTGAGTGAATAGTAAGTGGGGCTTGGTCAATTGTTGCGGTCTGAATTTCTTTGTCCGCGCGGGTTGAGTAGAGCTGACGTTTTGCTGTGTGCAGGTCGTATGGCTCTCTTCAAGGAGCCAGGAGTTTGGCTTTGACTTTGGTCAAGTACTTGGAAGTGTGTAGTCTCAGCGGTCTCAGCTGGTTGCTTCTGCGGCTTGTTAGTGGTTCTCTGCTTCAGCTTGTTCAAGTTCCAATAACTTGTCTGCCGGTCTCAGGCGGTTAGGCGGTTTGTTCATCAGTTCCTTAGCAGGCAGCGAATAACGTGGTGTCCGCCCGACCTCTCAATCTCAAGCGGACTCCGTGTTCTATTCGGCGTGTTACAGCAGTTCAGGCGGCTTCAGCGATCTTGGAGGACTAAGCGGTCTCGGCGGATTCAATTGTTGTCCGCCGGCCTGTTTTTTGAGCTTTCTATTTGTAGCTTTTGCACTAGCGAAATCATGTCTCACTACGTATACCTCACCTTGTAAGGAAGTCCATGAAAATAAGATCTGTTTGTTCTTCCAATTGCATGTGGTGTTAAGCTTTCTCTTTGGGCTTCCGCAAGATCAAAGTGTTAACTGGATAGTTCTGAGAATATTAATTTGGCTTTAGGCTATCTTGCAGACCACTTTGAGAAAATTTAACAAATATGAGTGTGTGATGGAGTTTGTGAACCATGGGGGGATGGAGGGGAGGTATGAAAGTGAATATGAGTTTATGATGGATGTATTGGGGAGGATGGAGGGTAGGAGTGTGGACTGTGGTTTGAACTGTGGAGGGGAGTTAGTGTACCATTTGAGGATGAATGTGGATGGCTGGAGGTGGTGGAGGTGGAGGAGGGATATCCTCGGCAGGGTGGGGAGTGGCTGAATCAGCCCTTGTACTCTCAGAAGGCCTGGAGGAAGAGGAAGAAGCCTTGGAGGACTTGCTGATGGTCCTCTCCCACCAGCCAAAGAGGGTACAGGTGAGCCTCTTGGGGGCATTTATGAATATGGTCGGTGTGACTAGCGATTCAGCAGCCTTTTCCTGAAGGAAGATTCCCAGAATTCTTCCAAAACACACCTCCTTTTTGTTGTTCTTTTTCCTGATCATCTCAAATATAATCTTAGTCCAGTTCACATGCTTCTTATTTACCACAACACACATCACCAGAAATTAATGTCTGGTGATGTAATCATGGGTTGTGTGCTTACCTAGCAGTACTTTCCCCATAATATATGCTAGAAACTTATACTGAGCAGATAGATGTTTATTTAGTAGCTTGTTGGGGGTTGCTCCAGAATAACCCATCTTATTTAACATTTCATCAAATTCTTCATTATCAATTTCCAACTCTTCTTCACCATTGGTTAATCCAAAAATTTCAGTTAAAGCGACGGGGTTAAGTGATATTGCATTACTCGATATTGTTCCTGTCATGGTGTCTTCATCTGTGGTGGAGGAAATGTAGACCCATTCCCTGATCTCTACACTCGCTAGCTTTATTCTGGTGGACTTCAGATTCTTCAACTGCTGATCTTCAAGCAGTTTCAGGATGTCCAGGAGGATTGGATCTGAGTGTTGAAACGACTCGAAGTCTACATCAAATCCAGTATCAAATTTCATTGCTGCAAGACTGCCCGCTAGAATCGCAATAGTGCACCTGCAACAAACAAAAGAGATCAAGTGCAATGGAGCTGAAAGCGCGGGGCGGAGGTCGAAGAAAAACCTAGATATAAGATTTTTCAGAATATGAATCGACAAACTCCGTTCCACGAAAAATAAAGTAATTCTTCGATCTGAGGTCGACGAAATATTTTGTAGTTAAAAAATTCGTCGAGCTTAGTCTAAAGATTTCAAAACATTTCGCCGAGCTTTGTTCGATGAAACTTTTCTGAAGCAGATTCGTCGATCTCAGTTCGACGAAAATAACTTCACTCACACAGAGTTCGTCGATCTCCGTTCGACGAATATCTCTAGAACTTTTCTTCTGTTCGCGATCTCCGTTCGACAAACTTTGAAAAATTCGTCGACTGCAGACAGAAATTAAACTAAAGCTTCTCCATTGATCATTCCAAGCTGATTTATAAAGAATAAGTGATTTCTTTCATCCAGGGGTTTGGTGAAAATATCTGCTCTTTGTAAATCAGTGTAGATATAGACAAGTTTTATTTTGATTTTTTCTACACACTCTCTAATGAAATGATGTCTAATGTCTATATGCTTAGTCCTACTGTGATGGACTGGATTTTGTGCTATGGATATAGTACTTGTGTTATCACATAAGAGAGTTGAATTATTTAAGTTGGACCCATAATCTGGGAGTTGGTTTTGAATCCAGCAACTGCCTGCTGCAATGTATTCTGCTTCAGCAGTTGATATAGATACAGATGACTGTTTCTTGCAGAACCAAGGCACTAATCTCATACCAAGGAACCGACAAGTCCCTGAGGTACTTTTTCTGTCTACACTGCATCCAACAAAGTCAGCATTTGAGTATCCAGTTAACTCAAATTCTGAATCAGTAGGATACCAGAGTCCTAGACTAGGACAACCCTTTATATATCTCAAAATTCTTTTTAGGAAAACTAGATGAGATTCTTTAGGGTTCACTTGGAACCTAGCACAAAGATATGTAGCAAACATTATGTCAGGTCTGCTAGCTGTAAGGTATAGTAGGGACCCAACAATGCCCCTATATAATTTCTGATCAACAGGTTTCCCATGTACATCAGAATCTATTACAGCATTAGTGGCCATGAATGTTTTCTTTGCTGAGGAATTAGCCATCCTAAACTTTTTAATAAGCTCCTTAGCATACTTAGCCTGGGATATGAAAATGCCATCAGGTGGCTGCTTCACTTGGAGATTAAGGAAGTAGGAGAGCTCACCATGCTACTCATTTCAAACTTTGAATGCATGAGGTCAGAGAACCTCTTGCATAGTTTGTAATCACTAGACCCAAATATAATGTCATCTACATAAATTTGTACCAACAAAGTTTGATCCTTATAGTGCCTAGTGAATAATGTTTCATCTACAATACCTCTAATGAATTTATGCTCTATCAAGAAGCTAGCTAGGGTCTCATACAAAGCTCTTGGAGCTTGCTTTAAACCATAAAGAGCTTTATGCAATCTAAAGACATATGAAGGATGTGGTGGAGAGATAAAACCTGGAGGTTGTTCAACATAAACCTCTTCTTTAAGAACTCCATTCAGAAAGGCACTCTTGACATCCATCTGATAGACTTTGAACTTCTTGTAGGCAGCATAAGCAAGGAAAATTCTGATTTCTTCTAACCTTGCAACTAGTGCAAAAGTTTGGTCATAGTTTATTCCTTCCTTTTGCCTATAACCTTGAGCGACAAGCCTAGCCTTGTTTCTCACAATTACACCTTGGGCATCTAGCTTGTTTCTATATACCCATTTAGTTCCAATGACTGGGTAGTCTTTGTGTCTTGGAACTAAATCTCAAACTCTACATCTCTCAAATTGGTTGAGTTCCTCTTGCATTGCAATGATCCAGTGGGGATCTTGCTCAGCATCTGTTATGGATTGAAGCTCAACTTGAGAGAAGAAATATGCATGCATCACATCTTGGTTGAGTTGATGCCTTGTCTGTACACCTACTGACATGTCTCCAATCACTTGAGATCTAGGGTGATACCTTAGTGTGACAAGATCAGTGGGTGGAGTTGGTTCAACAACAGCATTTGAATTTAATTCCTCTTGTGGAATAATGTTTGTTGTTGAAGGAATTTCAACTTCTTCCATAAGTTCTTCTTCACTGTCTTCATCAGCTTGTGGAGGAGGAGGTGGTATAATCTTTTGTGGAAGGTCCAACTCACCTAATTTCTCACACAAGTGAGGTACCTGAAGGTGTTAATGGTAGAAATTTCTTTCTCCTTATAAGACATGTTAGCCTCATCAAAAGTTACATGAATTGATTCCTCAATTTTTAAAGATGATTTATTGAACACCCTATAAGCTTTGCTGACTTGGGAATATCCTAGAAAAATTCCCTCTTCAGCCTTAGCTTCAAACTTTCTAATATACTTCTTGTTATTATTATGAATATAACATAGGCAACCAAATACTATAAAATAGATGATTTTAGGTTTCTTCCCTTTGAGAAATTCATAGGGAGTCTTATTTTTAAGTTTATGTATTAAACTCCTATTCAGTACATAGTTTGTTGTGCTTATAGCCTCTGCCCAAAAGGATAGGGGCATGTAAGCATCTGCAAGTAACGTGCCTGCAACGTCAATTAATGTTCTATTCTTCCTTTTTACTACCTCATTTTGTTGAGGAGTTCTAGGAGCTGAGTAGCAATGCCTGATGCCTTCCTTCTCATAGAACTCATGCATAAGAAGAGACTCAAACTCTGTACCATGATCACTTCTGATCAATGCAACATGAGTAGAGTAATCAATCTGTAGGCAGCATAAGCAAGGAAGATCTTGATTGCTTCTAATCTTGCAACTGGTGCAAAAGTTTTATCATAGTCTATTCCTTCTTCTTGCCTATAACCTTGAGCAACAAGCCTAGCCTTGTTTCTCATAATTACACCTTGGGCATCTTGCTTGTTTCTATATACCCATTTAGTTCCAATGACTGGGTAGTCTTTGGGTCTTGGAACTAAATCTCAAACTCTGCATCTCTCAAATTGATTGAGTTCCTCTTGCATTGCAATGATCCAGTGGGGATCTTGCTCAGCATCTTTTATGGATTGAGGCTCAACTTGAGAGAGGAAACAGGCATGCATCACATCTTAGTTGAGTTGATGCCTTGTCTGTACACCTACTGACATGTCCCCAATCACTTGAGATCTAGGGTGATCCCTTAGTGCAACAAGATCAGTGGGTGGAGTTGGTTCAGTAAGAGCATGTGGAGTTAATTCCTCTTGTGGAATAATGTCTGTTGTTGAATGAAGTTCAACCTCTTCCAAAAGTTCTTCTTCACTATCTTCATCATCTTGTGGAGGAGGAGGTGATATAACCTCTTATGGAAGGTTTAACTCACCAATTTCTCACACAAGTGAGGTACCTGCAAAGTGTTATTGGTAGAAATTTATTTCTCCTTATAAGACATGTTAGCCTCATCAAAAGTCACATGAATTGATTCCACAATTTTTAAAGAAGATTTATTAAATACCCTATAAGCTTTGCTGACTTGGGAATATCCTAGAAAAATTCCCTCTTCAGCCTTAGCTTCAAACTTTATAATATATTTCTTGTTATTATTATGAACATAACATATGCAACCAAATACTTTAAAATAGGTGATTTTAGGTTTCTTCCCTTTAAGCAATTCATAGGGAGTCTTATTCATAAGTTTATGTATTAAACTCCTATTCAGTACATAGTTTGTTGTGCTTACAGCCTCTTCCCAAAAGGATAGGGGCATGTAAGCATCTGCAAGTAATGTGCCTACAGCTTCAATTAAGGTTTTATTCTTCCTTTCAGCTACCCCATTTTGTTGAGGAGTTCTAGGAGCTGAGAAGCAATGTCTAATACCTTCCTTCTCACAGAACTCATGCATAAGAAAAGACTCAAACTTAGTACCATGATCACTTCTATTAAATACAACTGGAGTAGAGTACTCAATCTATATGGTCCTGAGAAAATCTGTAAGAACCTTGAATGTATCTGACTTAGATCTCATAAAGAACACCTAAGTGAATCTTGAGAAGTCATCTACAACAACTAGAGTATAAGATTTCCCTCCTAGGATTTGTACAACAATAGGTCCAAAAAGGTCCATGTGCAGCAAGTACAAGATCCTAGGTGAATCACTCTTATTAACTGATTTAAAACTAGATTTAGTTTGCTTGCCTAGTTGATAAGTCCTGCAGAGGCCTTCCTTCTTATAGGGAGCAGAAGTCAAACCTCTCACAAAGTTGTCTTTAGATAGCATAGCAATGTTTTTCATATTAACATGCCCTAGTATTTTATGTCAAAGATCATTTTGATTGCTAACAATATTAAGTAGGCAGATATCTGAAGTTGCAGAATGAAAATCTACTATATATATGTTACCTTGTCTATTTCCAATTAAAACATTTTGTTTTTCTTTATTAGAAATAATACAGGATTTTGAGTTAAAATGTACCGGATAACTTTCATCACATAGTTGACTTATTGAGATGAGGGTATGCTTGAGTCCACTTATATAGGTCACCTTTTTGAAAGTGACTGCTCCAATCTTTACTTCTCCAAAGCCTTCTGACTGCCCCCAATTTGAATCACCAAAGATCACCTTTGGTCCCAGCTTGGACTTATAGTTATTTAAGTTTTCCTTGCTGCCAGTCATATGTTTGGAGCATCCACTGTCTAGATACCATTTTTGATCAACAGCTGGACAGATCTTTTCCTGCAGTGAAAGCAATTAGTTGTTCTGGACCCAGGTTACCTTGGGTCCTTTATATTGTTGATAAGAAAACCTTGATATTTCTGAAAATTCAGGTCGAGATTTATACCCTAAGGGGTGATATCTTCTAGGAGGAATTATCCAATCAGCAAGTGGATTAAAGGGTTTCCTAGTTTGATTAGAGTTACTGTTATAATTATGATATTTATTAAGTCTGTCTGGGTTCGACGAAAAGTTGTACGTTCATCGACCAGACTTCGACGAAGTGGGATGAGATTGTCAATCTCAGCTCCGAGAATGTCATATTCATTTTCTGTGCCCCAAGTTCGTCAATCTCCGCTCGACGAACCATACACAGTTCGTCGATCGCAGTAGGATGAATAATTATTATGTAAATCTGCGTTCAAAGTTCGTCGACTTGAGTACGACGAACTGGCCACATTTCATCGATCTTAGTTCGATGATATCTGCTGAACATTATTCTGGTTATAAGTTTTCTTATCCTTTCTTCTTTTCTTATTTTTGTGTGTAACTTCAGGTTGATTGGTATTGTTATTATCTACCTTTTCTTTACCCTTTTCAGACACAATTTTTATTGGTGTGGATAATATGTTCTTCTTGAGTATGGGGGGTAAACTTGATGATGCACTCAAGCCCAGTTTGTCATTCAGTCTAGCAATGACTGTGCTTGTGATGTCCATCAGCTTAAGGCTTCTCCCATTGAGAGATTCCTCAAGTTGTTTGGCCTCACATAACTCTGTTTTTAAAGACATGATTTGTTCATTAGCTAGAGTTAGTTCATCTATCAATTTAGTGTGTTCAGAAATTAGATTTTATTGATTGGCTAGTCTTTCCCTAAGTATTTTAATTTCTTTTTCTGAGTTAATTAGATCAATACACAAGGTTTTAAACTCAGTTTTGAAAGTATCAGAACTATAATCAAAAGTTGAGAGTACCTGATCAGCTTCTGATCCTGAAGCTCCTTCATTATCAGATTCTTCCTCATTTTCTGATTGACTGCTGGAGGCATTGATGGACATGAGGCAGATTTCCTTGGCCCTTATCTCTTCTTCCTCTTCACTGGAGCTGGAAGATGTGGATTCATCTTCAGTGTCACTCTACTTTTCAGCTACAAAACCCTTCTCCTTCTTTTGTATTTACTGGAGGAAGGCCTTGAGCTTTGCTGTCTTCTCGAGTTCTTCTCTTTTCTTCTTTCTTTCTTTTGATTATCTGGACACTCTGAGATAAAGTGTCCAGGTTTCCTGCAGCCAAAGCATACTACTTCTTTAGTAGGAGTTTTGTCATACCTTGGCTTATAATCCTGCCTGGATGATTTTCTTGTGAAGTCATTCCTAGCCATTTTGTAAAATCTTTTGGCAAAGAGACTCATCAATTCTTTATTTACTATGGAAGCTTCAGTCTCTTCAGCAGCCTTGAATGCCAAGTTGTGCTCCTTCCTTGCTGGTGGAGGAGTCCTTTCTTCAGCTGCTTCTCTGGACTTTTTCAGCTGCTCATAGGATTTGAGCTTTCCAAGTAGAGATTCTGTGGAAATCTCATTTAAGCTCCTGGCCTCCTTGATTGGCCAGATCCTTGAATCCCATGAGCTTAGGAAGCACATGAGGATTTTATCATTGAATTCAGTAAGGGTGATGTCCTTATCCAAAGTCTTCAGCTCATTGATGATGGAGCTCAATCTGTTGTACATATCAGCAATAGATTCTGACTCATCTTTCTTGAAGTTCTCATACTGGGATATGAGATTTGATCTTCTGTCCTTCCTTTCATCAGCAGAGCCATCCACCATTTGGTTGAGAGAGTCCCAAATGGCCTTGGCTGAAGTGCATTCAGCCACTTTCTAGAATATGTCATCAGACATTGTTTGTGACAGAATGTTCATGGCTTTAGCATCAACAACCTTGGCTTTCTTATGAGCATCAGTCCACTCAGGTGGTGGAACTGCATGAGTGCTGGAAGTTGCTGTAGATACAGATAGTTGAGGAGGACCTGTCAAGATAGAATTGTAGATGTCCTCATCAATAGAATTCATATAAAGTTTTATTCTTGCCTTCCAGATGGAAACTTATTTAAGTTGCACACTGGAGGTCTGGTGCTTGCATAATCTTTGTTCTGTGCCATGCTGTGATTATAATCCTTAATAGAAAAAAAAGATCAGATCTAACAAAGGATCTTTTGGTTCAAGGGTTAGCTTGTACAACCAAAGGAACCTACTATGATACCAATTGAAAGTGAGGGTTGGACCTGAAATACTCTAGAGGGGGGGGGGGGTGAATAGAGTATCTTTAAAACTTTTAAAGTTTTTTGCTGATTAATAAAAACTACAGAGTTGGGAAGCTATTTGACACCAGAATTTGGCTGAGAGTAAAAAGCAGTCCTAAGATAAATTAATCTACCACAGGCACAGTAGAAATTAAACTAACTATATCATGCACAACAACCTAACTAGCACAGGCACAGTAAAAACAAAAGAAAAGATTGAAACCAGACAACACAAGAATTTTATAGTGGTTCCCCAACCTGGGTACATCCACTCTTCTACCACCCTGGTAGGAATCCACTCAGGTTTTTGATCAGGTGACTGCCACCAATGAGCTTTTGATCAGTTACTCAAAAACCAATCTCAAGTCTTTTGATCAGGTGACTTGCAACCAAGTAATAACTTTTGAAGAGAGTTAAAGAACCCTTTGTACAGTAAGGGGATGAGAAATTGATGGTGTCTTCTCTTTCTCAAATACAACTGAGAAGACTTAGTGGATCTTTGATATTAACAAAGCTCCCCATGAGTTATAGAGTTGTTTAGGAAGATTGAGCTTCGCTTCAGGGTGAGTAGGTCTTCAATCTTTTAGCCTTGACCAGAGTAGATCCAGGAACTTCTTAACTGATAAAAGTTTATTGTCCTTGAAGAATCCTGAAATGAAGAATGAAGAAGACTCTTGATTTGTATGAATGTTCTTCTTCTTCTTCAGTATCTTAAAATAGTTTTCTAGTCTGGGCTTCTTGTTTCTTGACTCTATGTCTTTGTTATTGTTTGTTGTCTCTATTCTCTTCTATATCTAAGAAGGAGGAAGAAATCCCTTTTATATTTTCTATGAAATTTTCCTTTGAATTTTTGAATTCATTCCTTCATTGATTGCTGACGGCCTTGAGAATGTCTGCAATAATTGATTTCCCCAACTGTCCCATTGAAAAACGGAAAGTAATTATCCTGATGAATACCATAATCAATGCTACCTCTCACGGTAATGTTAAGAGAATATTAAGCATTGATTATTCATTAATTACTGCAATAAGATAAGGACATAGGGAGGGAAAAGTCCAAGTCTGGATCTATACAGAAATCGTCGAGCAGAGAACAGAATCCGTCGTCCTGGGTCCAGAGTTCGTCGAGCTGAGAAGTTATGTTCGTCGACTAGATAATTCTTGTTCGTCGACCTGAGATACAAGATCGTCGACCTAATAATAGTTAACTGCTTTCTCTAGAACCTTGCCAATTCTGTGCATCAAGATCGTCGAGCTAAGAATCTTACTTCATCAACTAGTGTTCAGAGAAATGATTCTTGGACTTTAGAATGTTGTAGTAGAGTATCTAGAAATCGTCGACCTGAGAACTAAGTTCGTCGACCTGAGAACTGCTAACTGCTACTTGATAAAACTTGTCAACACTGTGGTCTAAGTTCGTCGAGATGAGAACTTGAATTCGTCAACTGGAGTTCAGAGAAAAGATTCTGGACTTGTAATGTTGAAGTAGAGCATCCAGAAATCGTCGACCAATGAACTAAGTTCGTCGAGCTCAACTCAGAGAATTTTCTCTGAGTTCGTCGTGCCGAGCACGACTTTCATCGAGTTGAGTTCGACGAACGTCGAACGCATTTCCTGAGTCTTTGAAATTTCTCTAAGTCTTGAGTCTTCTATAGTCTGTTGATGGTTGGTCCAAGTAATGATGACTTGAAGGACATGGCCTAAACTCTAGGACACAAACATGACCATGGCTATACATGTTGGGTCAAACATCCTAGTTTAGTGAACCTAGCCCAAATCCAACAAGGGATCCAACACCGAGCGCGGCTCAGCCCCAGGTAGACCCGCTACGAAGGTTCTCATTAGCTGGCAGGTCCGAAGGCTCGCCTATGGGGGAAAGGATTAGTTCTTGGTTCTTGGAGACTCTTCCGCTACACCGAGCCTAGCTCGGCCCCATGTAGACCCAATGCGCAGGCTCTCATTAGCTGACAGGTCTGAAGGCTTGCCCGCGGGGTTAAGGGACCCCAGCGTGGCTTGGCCCCAGGTAGACCCGCTGCTCAGGCTCTCATTAGCTGGCAGGTCCAAAGGCTTGCCTATGGGTGAAAGGATTGGTTCTTGGTTCTTGGAGACTCTTGCACTACCCCGAGCTATGCTCGGCCACAGGTAGACCCGCTTTGCCGGCTCTCATTAGCTTGCATGTCTGAAGGCTCGCCTATGGTGGTAACGGACCCTGAGCGCGGCTCGGCCTCAGGTAGACCCTCTGCGCATGCTCTCATTAGCTGGCAGGTCTGAAGTCTCTCATATGGGGGAAAGGATTGGTTCTTGGAGACTCTTGTACTACCATGAGCTTGGATTGGCCCCAGGTAGACCCACTGTATAGGCTCTCATTAGCTGGCAGGTCTGAAGGCTCTCCTGTGGGGGTAAGGGACCCCGAGCGGGGCTCGGCCCCAGGTAGACCCACTACGCAGGCTCTCATTAGCTGGCAGGTCCAAAGGCTCGCCTGTGGGGGAAAGGATTGGTTTTTGGTTCTTGGAGACTCTTGTACTACCCCAAGCCTGGCTCGGCCCCAGGTAGACCCGCTGCGCAGGCTCTCATTAGATGGCAGGTCCAAAGGCTCGCCTGTGGGGGTAAGGGATCCTGAGCGCGGCTCGGCCCCAGGTAGACCTGCTACACAGGCTCTCATTAGCTGGCAGGTCCGAAGGCTCTCCTATGGGGGAAATGATTGGTTCTTGGTTCTTGGAGACTCTTGCACTACCCCGAGCCTGGCTTGGCCCTAGATAGGCCCGCTACGTAGGCTCTCATTAGCTGGCAGGTCTGAAGGCTTGCCTGTGGGGGTAAGGGACCCCGAGCGTGGCTCGGCCCCAGGTAGGCCCGCTGCGCAAGCACTCATTAGCTGGCAGGTCTGAAGGCTCGCCTCTAGGGGAAAGGATTGGTTCTTGGTTCTTGGAGACTCTTGCGCTACCTCGTGCCTGGCTCGACCCCACGTAGACCCACTATACAGACTCTCATTAGCTGGCAGGTCCGAAGGCTTGCCTGTGGGGGTAAGGAACCTCGAGCGTGGCTCGGCCCCAGGTAGACCCGCTGCGTAGGCTCTCATTAGCTGGCAGGTCCGAAGGCTCGCCTGTGTGGGAGAGGATTGGTTCTTGGTTCTTGGAGACTCTTGCACTACCCTGAGCCTGACTCGGCCCCATGTAGACCCACTACGTAGGCTCTCATTAGCTGGCAGGTCCGAAGGCTTACCTCTGGGGGTAAGGCATCCCAAGCGCGGCTCGGCCCCAGGTAGACCCACTGCGTAGGCTCTCATTAGCTGGCAGGTCCGAAGGTTTGCCTGTGGGGGAGAGAATTGGTTCTTGGTTTTAGGTTTTTGGTTCTTAGTTCTTAGAGACTTTTTGCACCACCCCGAGCCTAGCTCGGTCCCCGGTAGACTCGCTGCCCAGGCTCTCATCAAGCTGGTAGGGTTATAAGCTCATTCGATGGCAGAGTGGTTGAGGAGACCTCCTTAAGGAACATCCTACTTAAACTCATGAAAAACAAATTATGAGAGGCAAAGGTTGGAGCAGTGTGAGTGAAGGAACTCACAGCTGTCGGCCTCGGGGATGGTCTCACATACGACGAGTGGGCACTCGCGCCGGACATACGGCACAGCCTAATAATAGGGGAGCAAGTTAAGTCACTAAAAGCCACTCGCGCCAGGAGTACCCTGAGGCGAGGCGAGAGGGATATACCAGTTAGGTCTCACGCACAAATAAGACGAGGGAAGTGATGACTCGCGCTCTGAAAAAAGTCAACTCTCCAGTGAAGCGGCGAGACAATGCGTAACACCGTTTCGCAGGCGTGAGCGCAGTACAGGGTCATCTCGCAGTAAACGAAATAAAGCAAAGTGAAACAAGTTAAAGCGAGGCAGCGAGATGGGTGGGCAGTACCGTCTCGAAGACAAAAGCAAGCCAATAAATCGTTTCGTAAAATGTAAAATAAAGCGACAGATGAAAGATAATAGTTGTTAACCTAAATCACCTAGTGGGGGGGTGAATAGGTGAGTTGTGTGTCTTTTGCGGAATAAAAAAAAAATCTTAGAACACAACACAAATCTATCTACTAAAATATCACAGACGAGACAAGATTTATAGTGGTTCCCCGATATTGGTTACATCCACTTTCCCTCACCGATCTAGCAATAAACTAGACTCGGCTACTCCACTATCTCGGATTGAAAATCAATCCTACCCTCGAACAAAGTTCCTGCAATCTCAATCCAATCCAACTGGATCTACAACTCGGAAGAAACACCTTCCTACAAACTCGGAGTGGAAAACTCCTAAACTCGGAGAAAAATTCTTCTACAGAAAAGAAATTCAAGTATTGAAAAATACAAACAGTGAAATCGTCTAATTACGATCTGAAAATAAAACAGAAACTGGAATCTTCTTCTTGGCGTGCAGCTTTATCAGAAAAGTTGAAGAAGGATTCTTGGCAATCAGTAGATCTGAACCTCTTGCTTCCACGATCGGACAGATGATGAGTATGTGAAAATCGATCTCGATCTGGAGAGCTTTTTCTGTCTATTTCCTCTGAAGATCGAAACCCTTGCCGGAGAAGAACAGCGGCGGCGGCGGCTTTCGTTCCGTGAAGAGAGAGAGAGGAAATAGCGATTATTTTGGAAAGCGACGGCTGCCAAACTCAGAGGAATTTTCTTCTTGAAAGATCTGTTTTCTCATTAGGGTTTGTCGATTAGACAAGACCTTTTATAGGAGTACTAATAACGGTCATAATCAGTTTTAATGACGTACACGTGGACCAATCATATCACGGTATTTGAAAATCTGTCAAATATGGACTTAGAAGAGAGTTCAGAGAAAATGAAGTCATATACACGAGTAGATATAAAACTACTCAAGTAGGTCAAGGACTACTTGAGTAACCAAAGAGATTTTACTCGGGTATATAAATCATGACTACTCGAGTATGTAGAAGAAAACTACTCGAGTATGTATAGTCAACTACTCGAGTACTTTAGAAGATCTACTCGAGTATAAAGAAAAGTTTCTCGGGAGGGAGCAGAGCTACTCGAGTACAAGTTATACTACTCGAGTAGGCAAAATTGAACTACTCGAGTGGTTAGAGGAACTACTCGAGATAAACACTTAGAAATATTCTGCACACGAGAAAAATAGCTACTCGAGTAGTTAGATTGAACTACTCGAGAGGAAAGAAAGTTATCTCGAGTATATGAAAGACTAACTCGAGTATATCTTAACTACTCGACACAGTGTCGAGACTTACTCGAGTATATAAAGTACCTACTCGAGTAAATGACTTAGAAAAAAAATCTGGGAAAAATGAATTTGGAACACGAAGAATATACTACTCGAGTATGAACTAGTCGAGAGAGAATGAGCTACTCGAGTATATGACTTGGACTACTCGAGTAGGAAGAATGATCTACTCGAGTATATGACTTGGATTACTCGAGTAGGAAGAATGATCTACTCGAGTAGTTTAGTAAGCTACTCGAGTATGTCAATGAACTACTCGAGTGTTTTACTTAACTTCACGAGAGGAAAAATTTTCTTACTCGAGTATGCAGAAGTTTCACTCGAGTATATCTCAAGCAATCTACTCGAGTAGTTAAGGACCTACTCGAGAGAAACACTTAGAAAAATTTCTGTCAGCAATTTTCTTCTTCTACTAGAAGGGAATCAACACGAAGTCTTTACACAGTCCTATAGCTTGAATATGAAGTTTATCCCAATAGAGAGACTACACATGAGTCAACACTTTGGAACACACAATGAGGGATTACCTGTGTGGTCCTGTGTTTGGTGACCCATTGTAGACTGACATTGGTCTACACTTCCCATTGGATCCTGCAAACACATAACTCAAGCAAAGCATCAAATACAACTTAATTCATCTTAGTTCCAGGGTGACTTCATCAAATCTGGGTTAATGTGGACATAGTTCCCAACAATCTTCCCCTATTTGTTGAAGTCAGAACCCTTTACACTAAGGTGAATTATAGACATAAAAAGAGCTAAGTAGAAAATGTGCAAGCAAGCAATAGACTATGATAAAGGATAGTAAGAGCAAAAACTTAGAATTATATAAATAAGAATATCCAAAATTTTCATTTCTACAGTCAATCATTCCACCCTCTCAAAGATCCTTGATTCTAATTGTCCAGTTTCTCTTGTTTTCTTCTCTGGTAGCAGTAGGGTTTTGGATAGTACTTGGGAGGCGTAGGAGGGGCTGCAGGGTTGTTCCTCCCATATTCTCTATCATAAATTCTTCTTTTTGTCATGGACTTCTCATAAAGTTCCCATTCAGAGGAGCTGTAATGAATGTTCCTGCTCTCATGGAATTCCATAACTAATCTGAGAGTTTCTAAAATCAGGGACTTGGAGGTTGGAGACCAAACTTCAGCATGTTCAGTGGCTTTAGTAGGAGCAGTCCTATTAGCGTGGGGCCTTCACCATACTTCCTTTTCTTCTTGTAGGTTTTGATCTCTGGAGGAGCTTTGAGGAATATATCTGCAGGATCTTCTTCCCAGTCTTGAGCATAGGTGTTTGGAGGGGCAACTGTGTCTCCAGGCCTGGGGGAGAAAGTAGGTTGCAGAGGAACAGCTGGGGCAGAGACATCTGTAGCTAGAGGGTTTAAATGATGAGGAATGATGTTGGGGTCAACAGCAACGTCTGGCAGAATCTGATTGTGCATCCAGACAGCAGTGTCATAGGTATGAAATTTGACACTCTTTATCTGTGCTAGCACATCATCATAAATTATCTTTACATGAGCTTCCCATACATCTGACTTCTGAGCAGCTGACTTTTCTACCTATTCTTTGAGTTCTTTGATCAATCCCTCCCCCTTTCTGATTTCAACAAATAGCTTCTCTATAGTGTCTTCTTTGAAAAGTCCAACTTCTTCACAGATTTTAATTTTGTGGGCTTCAGTTCACTTGTCCAGTTCAATTTGATTATTTGCAAGGGTGACATCTTGTTCCATAACCTCTCCAACACTAGTGATAGTGTGGTCTAGGGCTTTGCCACCAAGTTGAAATAAGTATTTAAGCTTGTCATTATTATGCTGAATTTCAGCAAAGCCTCTCCTCATATCAGTCTCGAGAGCAGTTACCTTGTCAGTGACAGTCTATAGAGAAGTGTCAAAATAATTTCTTTATTCTTGAAGAAGAAGTGTAATATGTTGCAGCAAATCTGAGGAGGAAGAGACTGTAACAGCAGTAATAGAGGGAGCAGCAGTAGGGAGAGAAGGAGTTACCCATTGAGCTATTTTTTCAATGATCACAGAGCTGTCAGCTCTTGTGGTATGAATTACAGCATCCCTTCCTTATGTATCATGAGGGATGGAGAAATCTAGGTTTCTGAGAGGGGCCTCAGCTGGCTCAGGAGAAGGCTCATCAGAAATAAGAATGGTGTCTTGCTGGTCTTTGAGGGCATCTGGAGATTTGGCTGGAGTTCTGGCTGGAGAATGTACAGGAGACTGTGCTGGAGTTGAGTCCTTGTGACATTCAGAGGATGGAGGTGGAGGAGATAAAGGAGGAATGGGCATAACTTCTTCAGAGAGCTCTGCAATCATAGCATCTATGGTAGCAGTTGTTGAGAGAAGAGATTCTAGGGGTAGCTCATCTGAGGGAGTTGCTGGACTTTGTGGAGTATGAGGTAGGGAAGAAATTGCTGGCTGAGGAGAGGGCTTCCTGACTGAGGTAGAAGGAGCAGGCTCCCCCTCACTTGGTGCACCAGAGGGGCTAGCCACATGATGAGGAAAGGGAGATGGAGTCCTGTCCTCTAAGACTGTATCTGCTGGAGCTTCTGAAATCTTTGCAGCTTCGGCAAGATTCTTTAGCTTGAGCTCCCATCTCTGAATGGAAGAAATGGAGACCTTCTTCATGTGGTGAAGAGGGGTCCCTTTGGAGAAGTTGAATACCTCAGGATTTGTTTCATGGAGGAGCAGAGAGATTATTCTGGCGTAGTTGGAGGATTTTAAACTATCCTTGATTTTATCCAGAATCAGCATACCAAATTGGAATTTCTTGCGGGAGACAATGGCTTGCATTATGTCGAAGAAATACGATAGAATGTCTCTTATGGAGTTGGTCTTGCATAGTAAAATTTTCCCAATAACATCAACCAGAAATTTGCCTTCTTTGTTCATGTCTGACCTTTTGAAGTACTGAGCATCAGCTGAAATGCCACAGAATAGGGCTGTTCTGTCAGAGTCTTCAGCATCTAAGTGATCTTCTTTGTCTATTATCGGCAGTCGGAGAAGTTGAGAGACAGAGGTCTTATTGAGTTTAATTTTCAAACCTTTCACTTTGGATTTCAGGACTTTGCCATTCCTTTTGACCTTCAGATTTGAGAAGAATTCGGCTACTTCTTGGAAGAGAATCTGGCAGGGTTCTTGCAGGATGAAGGAAAGCCCTGCGGTATCTAGAAGAATGAGCAAGTTGTGGAAGTCGTCTGAAAGCTCGGCAATCCCGGCGGTAATGAGTTCCGATCCTACACCGATCTTGCAGACGGCGTCCATGGTCCAGAAAAATTGGAAGAAATACTGTCTTGGGGAAGAGGAAGAGTCGTGGCTCTGCAATTTCTCGAGTGGAGATGAAGCGGCGGACGTGTACTCGAGTGAATGGAAATGATTTCGTGTAGAGTGATATTTGGAATTTCGAATTTATAAAACCCTAGGTTTAAGTCTAATCATCTAGAAGAAAATAATTTAAAGTAAAGGCGCCACGTGAAAAATTTGAAAGACAAGAGGCAAATACACGAGAGGTAAAAGAGGTACTCGAGTACATAGGCGGTTACTCGAGTAGGTCTAAAGAAGGTACTCGAGTATATAGAGAGTTACTCGAGTAGGTCTGGAGAATCTGAAATGACTCGAGTAGAAGAATGGACTCACTCGAGTAGGAGAAGAATACTACACAAGTACTTAATTGCCTTACTCGAGTAAGTTAAAGGACTACTCAAGTAGGTCGGTTGAGTACTCGAGTAGTTACTTTGAGTACTCGAGTACGTCAGGTTTTACTTGAGTCAGAGAAGGAAGAAACCTTTGAAAAGCCAGATTTTGACTAACCTTTTAATTTCCTTTGCCTCCTTGATATCCAAACTGCTTTAATCTTCCTTGTTGAGCATCCCAAGTTCCGTTTTGAAGAATGAGAACTTGGTCTCGTCCAGCGGCTTCGTGAAAAATGTCTGCAACTTGCCTGTCTGTGTAGACATATTGGAGATCTATGTCCCCATGCTCTACAAGCTCCCGGATGAAATGATACCTTAGCTCGATATACTTTGTCCGGTTGTGCGAAACTGGATTGTTGGCTATTGCAATTACGCTGGAAGAGTCGCAAAACAGAGGGATACTCTTGAACTTCATGTTGTAATCCTCAAATTGATTCCTTATCCAAAGTAACTATGTGCAGCAACTATCTGCAGAGATGTACTCTGACTCAGCCGTTGAGATTGCGACACAGTTCTTCTTCTTGTTGCTCCAGGAGATTAGCCTTCTTCCAAAGAATTGGCACGTCCCAGAGGTGCTTTTCCTGTCATCTTTGCTTCCTGCAAAATTTGCATCTCTTCGAGTTGTGACACCGTCCCGGGGATCTCCTATGATCTGGTCCATGGGGTGATCCTTTAGATATCTGAGCTCTGAAGTTCTTGCATCTGGATTATCTCCAATCATTATAGTGATTTCTTCATCTTGGATGACTTCTTCATTTTGATCATCATCCTCTCCAATAGGAGTTGGAGTGGTAATCTTAATGAGCTTTTCGCCTTTGTGTTCGGACGGTTCATCCACGCTAGTTTCTTTCAGCTTTGCACCTGCATCTTCAATGAGCACACTAGACGACTTGCTTTGCAGCAAGCTCGTCTCATCAAATACAACATGTATTGATTCTTCTACCACCAGGGTTTTTCTATTAAATATCCTATATGCCTTACTATGGCTACTATAACCTACAAAAATACCTTCAAAACTCTTTTCGCTGAACTTGGTGGAATGATACTTACCATTGTTGAGTACGAAGCATTTACAACCAAAGATTCTAAAGTATGAGACTGTTGGTTTCCTGCCTTTCAGAAGTTCGTAAGGTGTCTTATCATGGTCTTTGTTTATAAGTGCTCGATTTTGCACGTGGCATGAAGTGTTGACGGCTTCATCCCAGAAGTACTCCGGTAGTGAAGCATCACTCAACATTATCCTGCAGGCCTCTATGAGTGTTCTGTTCCTTCTCTCAGTCACTCCATTCTGTTGTGGAGTATGACGAGAGGAAAACTCATGAAAGATACCTGAGCTTTCACAGAATTCTGTCATGGCCCCAGATTTGAACTCTGTTCCGTTGTCACTTCTGATTTTAACTATGGAGCAGTTGTATTCATTCTGAACTTGCTTGACAAAATTAGTAAAGATGTCGAAGGTATATGACTTGTGTTTCAAAAAGAACACCCACGCAAAGCGCGAGTAATCATCAACAATTACCAACGTATAATCCTTACCTCCCAAACTTCTAATTTGCAGTGGACCAAACAAGTCCATGTGCAATAGATGGAGACATCTGTTAGAGTCTTTGCCAATAATGCTTTTAAAGGTAGCCCTTGTTTGCTTGCCTTTTACGCATGCATGACAAGGTCTATCTTTGACGCATTTGATATTTGGGGCATCATGTACTAAGTTCATTGAAAATAATTTATTAATAGTTTTGAAATTAATATGTGCTAGTCTCTTGTGCCATTGGTCACCAAGAGATGCACTATCTTTTGCTAAAAGACACACTGATGTAGAGGAATCTATACAAATGAAGTTTAAACAGAAAATATTCCTGTTTCGAGTGTCGGATAGAATCGTTTCCATATTGTCAACGGATTTTATCAGGCACTTATCAGCATGGAATTCAACTATGTATCCTTTATCGCAGAGTTGGCTTATGCTAATGAGATTGTGTTCCAATCCTTCGACATAAGCCACATCCGAGAAGGATACATTGCCGTTAGTAATCATACCATAGCCTCTAGTGATTCCACGGTCTGAACCTCCAAAGATGACCTTTAGTCCGTTCATGACTGGAGTAAAGTTCTGAATGAGGCTTCTAGTCCCGGTCATATGCCGAGAGCATCCGCTATCCAAGTACCAGATAAGCGTTTTGTTGGCCTTTGGACATACCAGGAATTATAATCAGTTTGCCTCAGGAACCCAAACACGTTTGGGTCCTTGGTCTCGGGTTAGAGTGCTCCCCCTACGTGTGTTAGCATTACGAGCGGTCTTTCTCATATTGCTGACATGAGGGGTTGCAGCATTTCTGGAATTGAACTACCAATCTATGGCGAAGTGACCAACCTTGGCACAACACCAACAGTCAAATCTGTTGTACCTTTGCCTCATGATCTCCTGCTTGACCTTTTGGAATTGGGGTCTAGCAGGGGCAGCATTCTTGGAGGAAGATGCCTCATAATGATGGCAATCACATGGCTTCTTCTCCTTCATGGGCTTCTCTACAACAGGCTTTGTCTTTGGTGCCTTCTTGAAGTTATGCCCATGATTAAAAGGGTCATAGCTCTGAAGAATAACTTCTTCATAAGGAGCCTTAAAGACACTTTCACCAAAGTCTCTGGGTCGAGTCCATGCTTGATAGCGGGACTTTGCCTCTACATAGGTAGTCCTGGAAAAGTGCCCGTAAGATGAGTCAAAATCAAACTCATTTGACGGAAAGATGACTTTCTTGAATGTAGTTTGATCTTGAGGGGCTTTCCCTTTCTCTTTGGCTAAGGCCTTTTTGACGGCCTTATTCTTCCGTTTATTCTTGTTTCTCCTAGAGGATTTACTAGGAGCTTCTTCATGGCCTAGTCCAGCTCCCTTGGCCTTTGCTGAGAATTCAGTAACGAATGGAAGAACCATCTTTGGCTTCGAGAAACTTTCAACCAGTTTCTTTTTAGCTGCAAGTTGGGCTTCCAATTCCTTGATGATTTTCTCTTTGAGGTCAAGTTGCTCAAGAGCCTTGTTATATTCTTCAATTGCATTATTGAAGTTTTCTTCGAGGGAGTCAGTCTTTGCGACTTTCTCTCTCAAGATGCTCTCTTCGGCTTTTAGAGATTTGATCTCTTTAGCCTTAGTCTTCATGACTCGAAGACATTTGTCGTAACCCATGATTAACTCCTTGTACTGGGTCATTAGCTCTGACTCATCGTCAAAGGAGCTTTCCTCACAATCATGTTCAGAGACTTCAGAATCTAAAAGAGGGGTATGAGAGTTTACCTTCCCAGTGAACTGGGGCTCTTTATCATCATCTGTTTGAGTCATTAGTCCAAAATAAGCTTCTTCTTCTTCACTTGACTCAGATGAGTCGGAGTCACTAAGAGTCATGCTCTTTTGGGCAATGAGGCTCTTCTCTTTCCTCTTCTGGTTGTGTGAGGATTTCTTTTCTTCTCTTCTACCACCCTCCTTCTTATTATGAGGGCAGTCGGCGATGACGTGACCTGGCTTATTACAATAATACCAAATGATGTCAGTCGAAACATATTTGTTCTGTTTGGAGGAATACCTGTCATGGCTACTTGAGCCATTTCTTTGTCGATCACCATCGTGTCGTGATCTTCTATAGGAGGCATCCTTTCCTTTCCATTGCTTTTTCTTGTTCAAGAATTTCTTGAACTAACGTGAGAGCAGTGAGAACTCTCCTTCTGATAGCACGGAGCCTGAGGTACTAGGCTCAGAAGTTTCTTCTTCTTCACTAATCTCTGGAGCTAGAGTAGGGGAGGCAACCTTTGTCTTTCTGGAGGTGTCTGCTTTTAGAGCAACAAAGTTTTCTTTGAGAGCAGACCTGCTCTTCCCTTCTTCAGCTTTCCTGGTATTGAGTTGAAGGTCATATGACATAAGCTTCCCGAAGAGATTTTGTGGGTCTGTCTCAGCCAGCTTCCCAAACTCCCTGATGGCACAGACCTTGTTGTCCCATTCTTTGGTCAGGGATCTCAGGAATTTGTCATTCAGTTCTCCATTTGTGAATACTCTGCCATAGACCCTTAGGCCATTCACTATCTTGAAAAAGTTCTCAAATGTATCAGTAATGGTCTCTTTGCTTCCCTGTCGGATGGCTTCATACTTCTGATTGAGGAGGGATCTCTGATCATCCCTCACTTCTTCTGTTCCCACAATTAAGGTAAACAAGGACTACCACATCTCCTTTGTAGATTGACATTGGATTAAGTTTTGCAGCATTGAGTCATCAACTGCACTTGCTATAATGTTTTTTAGTTTTCTTGTCTAGTGAGACAAGTGCAATCTCGTCCTTGTCCAAATCCATCAGCTTCTTTGGAACCTTCTTGGTAGGATCTATAGTGGAGACAGTCATAGGGACATAAGGACATTCTTCAACTATCATGAAAATCCTTGGATCCACAGCTTCCATAAAAAATTTGATCATTTCTTTCCATATGGGAAAGTTGTTCTTGTTGCACAGGGGAAGCTTGGCGAAATCCTTTGCCTTGTCCATGATAGATAGATCTCAGTTAACAACTATATGCAGGAACTGATCAAGGTGTTAAACTTTTAACGATCAACCTGTCTCTGATACCAATTGAAAGATAATAGTTGTTAACCTAAATCACATAGAGGGGGGCGGGGGGTGAATAGGTGAGTTGTGTGTCTTTTGCGGAATAAAAAAATCTTAGAACACATCACAGATCTATCTACTAAATATCATAGACGAGACAAGATTTATAGTGGTTCCCCGATCTTGGGTACATCCACTTTCCCTCACCGATCTAGCAATAAACTTGACTCGCCTACTCAACAATCTCGGATTGAAAATCAATCCTACCCTCGGAACAAAGTTCCTACAATCTCAATCCAATCCAACTGGATCTACAACTCGGAAGAAACACCTTCCTACAAACTCGGAGTGGAAAACTCCTACACTCGGAGAAAAATTCTCCTACAGAAAAGAAATTCAAGTATTGAAAAATACAAACATTGAAATCGTCTGATTCAGATCTGAAAATAAAACAGAAACTGGAATCTTCTTCTTGGCGTGCAGCTTTATCAGAAAAGTTGAAGAAGGATTCTCGGCAATCAGTAGATCTAAACTTCTTGCTTCCACGATCGGACAGCTGATGAGTGTGTGAAAATCGATCTCAATCTGGAGAGCTTTTTCTGTCTATTTCCTCTGAAGATCGAAACCCTTGCCGGAGAAGAACAGCGGCGGCGGCGGCTTTCGTTCCGTGAAGAGAGAGAGAGGAAATAACGATTATTTTGGAAAGTGACGGCTGCAAAACTCAGAGGAATTTTCTTCTTGAAAGATCTGTTTTCTCATTAGGGTTTGTCGATTAGATAAGACCTTTTATAGGAGTACTAATAACGGTCATAATCAGTTTTAATGATGTACACGTGGACCAATCATATCACGGTATTTGAAAATCTGTAAATCTGGACTTAGAAGAAATTTCTGAGAAAATGAAGTCATATACACGAATAGGTATAAAACTACTCGAGTAGGTCAAGGACTACTCGAGTAACCAAAGAGATTTTACTCGGGTATATAAATCATGACTACTCGAGTATATAGAAGAAAACTACTCGAGTATGTATAGTCAACTACTCGAGTACTTTAGAAGATCTAATCGAGTATAAAGAAAAGTTTCTTGTGAGGGAGCAGAGCTACTCGAGTACAAGTTATACTACTCGAGTAGGCAGAATTGAACTACTCGAGTGGTTAGAGGAACTACTCGAGATAAACACTTAGAAATATTCTACACACGGGAAAAATAGCTACTCGAGTAGTTAGATTGAACTACTCGAGAGGAAAGAAATTTATCTCGAGTATATGAAAGACTTACTCGAGTATATCTTAACTACTCGACATAGTGTCGAGACTTACTCGAGTATATAAAGTACCTACTCGAGTAAATGACTTAGAAAAAAAATCTGGGAAAAATGAATTTGGAACAGGAAGAATATACTACTCGAGTATGAACTACTCGAGAGAGAATGAGCTACTCGAGTATATGACTTGGACTACTCGAGTAGGAAGAATGATCTACTCGAGTATATGACTTGGATTACTCGAGTAGGAAGAATGATCTACTCGAGTAGTTTAGTAAGCTACTCGAGTATGTCAATGAACTACTCGAGTGTTTTACTTAACTTCACGAGAGGAAAAATTTTCTTACTCGAGTATGCAGAAGTTTCACTCGAGTATATCTCAAGCAATCTACTCGAGTAGTTAAGGACCTACTCGAGAGAAACACTTAGAAAAATTTCTGTCAGCAATTTTCTTCTTCTACTAGAAGGGAATCAACACGAAGTCTTTACACAGTCCTATAGCTTGAATATGAAGTTTATCCCAAGTGGGAGACTACACATGAGTCAACACTTTGGAACACACAATGAGGGATTACACTGCGTGGTCCTGTGTTTGGTGACCCATTGTAGACTGACATTGGTCTACACTTCCCATTGGAGTCCTGCAAACACATAACTCAAGCAAAGCATCAAATATAACCTAATTCATCTTAGTTCCAGGGTGACTTCATCAAATCTGGGTTAATGTGGACATAGTTCCCAACAATCTACCCCTATTTGTTGAAGTCAGAACCCTTTACACTAAGGTGAATTATAGACATAAAAAGAAGCTAAGTAGAAAATCTGCAAGCAAGCAATATACTATGATAAAGGATAATAAGAGAAAAAACTTAGAATTATATAAATAAGAATATCCAAAATTTTCATTTCTACAGTCAATCATTCCACCCTCTCAAAGATCCTTGAAGATCAGCCTTGATTCTGTCTGTCCAGTTTCTCTTATTTTCTTCTCTGGTAGCAGTAGGGTTTTGGATAGTACTTTGGAGGCCTAGGAGGGGCTGCAGGGTTGTTCCTCCCATATTCTCTATCATAGATTCTTCTTTTTGACATGGACTTCTCATAAAGTTCCCATTCAGAGGAGCTGTAATGAATGTTACTGCTCTCATGGAATTCCATAACTAATCTGAGAGTTTCTAAAATCAGGGACTTGGAGGTTGGAGACCAAACTTCAGCATGTTCAGTGGCTTTAGTAGGAGCAGTCCTACTAGCAGTGGGGCCTTCACCATACTTCCTTATCTTCTTGTAGGTTTTGATCTCTGGAGGAGCTTTGAGGAATATATCTGCAAGATCTTGTTCCCAGTCTTGAGCATAGTTGTCTGGAGGGGCAACTGTGTCTCCAGGCCTGGGGGAGAAAGTAGGTTGCAGAGGAACAGCTGGGGCAGAGACATCTGTAGCTAGAGGGTTTAAATGATGAGGAATGATGTTGGGGTCAACAGCAAGGTCTGGCAGAATCTGATTGTGCATCCATACAGCAGTGTCATAGGTATGAAATTTGACACTCTGTATCTGTGCTAGCACATCATCATGAATTGTCTTTACATGAGCTTCCCATACATCTGACTTCTGAGCAGCTGACTTTTCTACCTGTTCTTTGAGTTCTTTGATCAATCCCTCCCCCTTTCTGATTTCAACAAATAACTTCTCTATAGTGTCTTCTTTGAAAAGTCCAACTTCTTCACAGATTTTAATTTTGTGGGCTTCAGTTCACTTGTCCAGTTCAATTTGATTATTTGTATGGGTGACACCTTGTTTCATAACATCTCCAACACTAGTGATAGTGTGGTCTAGGGCTTTGTCACCAAGTTTAAATAAGTATTTAAGCTTGTCATTATTATGCTGAATTTCAGCAAAGCCTCTCCTCATCTCAGTCTCGAGAGCAGTTACCTTGTCAGTGACAGTCTTTAGAGAAGTGTCAAAATAATTTCTTTGTTCTTGAAGAAGAAGTGTAATATGTTGCAACAAATCTGAGGAGGAAGAGACTGTAACAGCAACAGTAGAGGGAGCAGCAGTAGGGAGAGAAGGAGTTACCCATTGAGCTATTTTTCAATAATCACAGAGCTGTCAGCTCTTGTGGTATGAATTACAGCATCCCTTCCTTCTGTATCATGAGGGATGGAGAAATCTATGTTTCTCAAAGGGGCCTCAGCTGGCTCAGGAGAAGGCTCATCAGAAATAAGAATGGTGTCTTGCTAGTCTTTGAGGGCATCTGGAGATTTGGCTGGAGTTCTGGCTAGAGAATGTACAAGAGACTGTGCTAGAATTGAGTCCTTGTGACATTCAGAGGATGGAGGTGGAGGAGATAGAGGAGGAATGGGCATCACTTCTTTAGAGAGCTCTGCAATCATAGCATCTATGGCAGCAGTTGTTGAGAGAAGAGATTCTGTGGGTAGCTCATCTGAGGGAGTTGCTGGACTTTGTGGAGTATGAGGTAGGGAAGAAATTGCTGGCTGAGGAGAGGGCTTCCTGACTGAGGTAGAAGGAGAAGGCTCCCCCTCACTTGGTGCACCATAGGGGCTAGCCACATGATGAGGAGAGGGAGATGGAGTCCTGTCCTCTAATGCTGGATCTACTGAAGCTTCTGAAATCTTTGCAGCTTCGGCAAGATTCTTTAGCTTGAGCTCCCTTCTCTGAATGGAAGAAATGGAGACCTTCTTCATGTGGTGAAGAGGGGTCCCTTTGGAGAAGTTGAATACCTCAGGATTTGTTTCATGGAGGAGCAGAGAGATTATTCTGGCGTAGTTGGAGGATTTTAAACTGTCCTTGATTTTATCCAAAATCAGCATACCAAATTGGAATTTCTTGCGGGAGACAATGACTTACATTATGTCGAAGAAATACGATGGAATGTCTCTTATGGAGTTGGTCTTGCACAGTAAAATTTTCCCAATAACATCAACCAGAAATTTGTCTTCTGCGTTCATGTTTGACCTTTTGAAGTACTGAGCATCAGTTGAAATGCCACAGAATAGGGTTGTTCTGTCAGAGTCTTCAGCATCTAAGTGATCTTCTTCGTCTACTATCGGCAGTCGGAGAAGTTGAGAGACAGAGGACTTGTTGAGTTTAATTTTCAAACCTTTCACTTTGGATTTCAGGACTTTGCCATTCCTTTTCACCTTCGGATTTAAGAAGAATTCAGCTATTTCTTCGAAGAGAATCCGGCAGGGTTCTTGCAGGATGAAGGAAAGCCCTGGGGTATCTAGAAGAATGAGCAAGTTGTGGAAGTCGTCTGAAAGCTCGGCAATCCCGGCGGTAACGAGTTCCGATCCTACACCGATCTTGCAGACGGCGTCCATGATCCAGAAAAATTGGAAGAAATTCTGTCGCAGGGAAGAGGAAGAGTCGCGGCTCTGCAATTTCTCGAGTGGAGATGAAGCGGCGGACTGGTTATCGAGTGAATGGAAATGATTTCGTGTAGAGTGATATTTGGAATTTCGAATTTATAAAACCCTAGGTTTAAGTCTAATCATCTAGAAGAAAATAATTTAAAGTAAAGGCGGCACGGGAAAAATTTGAAAGCCAAGAGGCAGCTATACGAGAGGTAAAAGAGGTACTCGAGTACATAGGGGGTTACTCGAGTAGGTCTAAAGAAGGTACTCGAGTATATAGAGAGTTACTCGAGTAGGTCTGGAGAATCTGAAATGAATCGAGTAGAAGAATGGACTCACTCGAGTAGGAGAAGAATACTACACGAGTACTTAATTGCCTTACTCGAGTAAGTTAAAGGACTACTCAAGTAGGTCTGTTGAGTACTCGAGTTGGTACTTTGAGTACTCGAGTACGTCAGGTTTTACTTGAGTCAGAGAAGGAAGAAACCTTTGAAAAGCCAGATTTTGACTAACCTTTTAATTTCCTTTGCTTCCTTGATATCCAAACTGCTCTAATCTTCCTTGTTGAGCATCCCAAGTTCCGTTTTGAAGAATGAGAACTTGGTCTCATCTAGCGGCTTCGTGAAAATGTATGCAACTTGCCTGTCTGTGGAGACATATTGGAGATCTATGTCCCCATGCTCTAAGAGCTCCCGGATGAAATGATACCTTAGCTCGATATGCTTTGTCCGGCTGTGCGAAACTGGATTGTTGGCTATTGCAATTGCGCTGGAAGAGTCGCAAAACAGAGGGATATTCTTGAACTTCATGTTGTAATCCTCAAATTGATTCATTATCCAAAGTAACTGTGCGCAGCAACTGTCTGCAGAGATGTACTCTGCCTCAGCCGTTGAGATTGCGCAACCGTTCTTCTTCTTGCTGCTCCAGGAGATTAGCCTTCTTCCAAAGAATTGGCACGTCCCATAGGTGCTTTTCCTATCATCTTTTCTTCCTGCAAAATTTGCATCTCTTCGAGTTCTGACACCGTCCCGGGGATCTCCTATAATCTGGTCCATGGGGTGATCCTTTAGATGTCTGAGCTCTGAAGTTCTTGCATCTGGATTATCTCCAATCACTGGAGTGATTTCTTCATCTTGGATGACTTCTTCATTTTGATCATCATCCTCTCCAATAGGAGTTGGAGTGGTAATCTTAATGAGCTTTTTACCTTTGTCTTCGGACGGTTCATCCACGCTAGTTTCTTTCAGCTTTGCACCTGCATCTTCAATGAGCACACTAGATGGCTTGCTTTGCAGCAAGCTCGTCTCATCAAATACAACATGTATCGATTCTTCTACCACCAGGGTTTTTCTATTAAATATCCTATATGCCTTACTATGGCTACTATAACCTACAAAAATACCTTCAAAACTCTTTTCGCTGAACTTGGTGGTATGATACTTACCAATGTTGAGTACGAAGCATTTACAGCCAAAGATTCTAAAGTATGAGACTGTTGGTTTCCTGCCTTTCAGAAGTTCGTAAGGTGTCTTATCATGGTCTTTGTTTATAAGTGCTCGATTTTGCACGTGGCATGAAGTGTTGACGGCTTCATCCCAGAAGTACTCCGGTAGTGAAGCATCACTCAACATGGTCCTGCAGGCCTCTATGAGTGTTCTGTTCCTTCTCTCAGTCACTCCATTCTGTTGTGGAGTATGACGGAAGGAAAACTCATGAAAGATACCTGAGCTTTCACAGAATTCTGTCATGGCCCCAGATTTGAACTCTGTTCTGTTGTCACTTCTGATTTTTACTATGGAGTAGTTGTATTCATTCTGGACTTGCCTGACAAAATTAGTAAAGATGTCGAAGGTATCTGACTTGTGTTTCAAAAAGAACACCCACGCAAAGCGCGAGTAATCATCAACAATTACCAACGTATAATCCTTACCTCCCAAACTTCTATTTTGCAGTGGACCAAACAAGTCCATGTGCAATAGATGGAGACATCTGTTAGAGTCTTTGCCAATAATGCTTTTAAAGGTAGCCCTTGTTTGCTTGCCTTTTACGCATGCATGACAAGGTCTATCTTTGACGCATTTGACATTTGGGGCATCATGTACTAAGTTCATTGAAAATAATTTATTAATAGTTTTGAAATTAATATGTGCTAGTCTCTTGTGTCATTGGTCACCAAGAGACGCACTATCTTTTGCTAAAAGACACACTGATGTAGAGGAATCTATACAAATGAAGTTTAAACAGAAAATATTCCTGTTCCGAGTGCCGGATAGAATCGTTTCCATATTTTCAACGGATTTTATCAGGCACTTATCAGCATGGAATTCAACTATGTATCCTTTATCGTATAGTTGGCTTATGCTAATGAGATTGTGTTCCAATCCTTCGACATAAGTGACATCCGAGAAGGATACATTGTCGTTAGTAATCATACCATAGCCTCTAGTGATTCCACGGTCTGAACCTCCAAAGATGACCTTTGGTCCGTTCATGACTGGAGTAAAGTTCTGAATGAGGCTTCTAGTCCCGGTCATATGCCGAGAGCATCCGTTGTCCAAGTACCAGATAAGCGTTTTGTTGGCCTTTGGACATACCTGCAATTATAATCAGTTTGCCTTAGGAACCCAAACACGTTTGGGTCCTTGGTCTCGGGTTAGAGTGCTCCCCCTACGAGTGTTAGCATTACGAGCGGTCTTTCTCATATTGCTGACATAAGGGGTTGCAGCATTTCTGGAATTGAACCACCAATCTATGGCGAAGTGACCAACCTTGAGACAGCACCAACAGTAAAATCTGTTGTACCTTTGCCTCATGATCTCCTGCTTGACCTTTTGGAATTGTGGTCTAGCAGGGGCAGCATTCTTGGAGGAAGATGCCTCATGATGATGGCAATCACATGGCTTCTTCTCCTTTATGGGCTTCTCTACAACAGGCTTTGTTTTTGGTGCCTTCTTAAAGTTATGCCCATGATTGAAAGGGTCATAACTCTGAAGAATAACTTCTTCATAAGGAGCCTTAAAGACACTTTCACCAAAGTCTCTGGGTCGAGTACATCCTTGATAGCGGTACTTTGGCTCTACATAGGTAGTCCTGGCAAAGTGCCCGTAGGATGAGTCAAGATCAAACTCATTTGATGGAAAGATGACTTTCTTGAATGTAGTTTGATCTTGAGGGGCTTTCCCTTTCTCTTTGGCTAAGGCCTTTTTGACGGCCTTATTCTTCCGTTGATTCTTGTTTCTCCTAGAGGATTTACTAGGAGCTTCTTCATGGCCTAGTCCAGCTCCCTTGGCCTTTGCTGAGAATTCAGCAACGAATGGAAGAACCGTCTTGGGCTTCGAGAAACTTTCAACCAGTTTCTTTTTAGCTGCAAGTTTGGCCTCCAATTCCTTAATGATTTTCTCTTTAAGGTCAAGGTGCTCAAGAGCCTTGTTATATTCTTCAATTGCATTATTGAAGTTTTCTTCGAGGGAGTCAGTCTTTGCGACTTTCTCTCTGAAGATGCTCTCTTCGGCTTTTAGAGATTTGATCTCTTTAGCCTGAGTCTTCATGACTAGACGACATTTGTCGTAAGCCATGATTAACTCCTTGTACTGGGCCATTAGCTCTGACTCATCGTCAGAGGAGCTTTCCTCACAATCATGTTCAGAGACTTCAGAATCTGAAAGAGGGGTATGAGAGTTTACCTTCCCAGTGAACTGGGGCTCTTGATCATCATCTGTTTGAGTCATTAGTCCAAAATAAGCTTCTTCTTCTTCACTTGACTCAGATGAGTCGGAGTCACTAAGAGTCTTGCTCTTTTGGGATATGAGGCTCTTCTCTTTCCTCTTCTTGTTGTGTGAGGATTTCTTTTCTTCTCTTCTACCACCCTCCTTCTTATTATGAGGGCAGTCGGCGATGACGTGACCTGGCTTATTACAACAATAGCAAATGATGTCAGTCGAAACATATTTGTTCTGTTTGGAGGAATACCTGTCATGGCTACTTGAGCCTTTTCTTTGTCGATCACCATCGTGTCGTGATCTTCTATAGGAGGCATCCTTGCCTTTCCATTGCTTTTTCTTGTTCAAGAATTTCTTGAACTGACGTGAGAGCAGTGAGAACTCTCCTTCTGATAGCTCAGAGCCTGAGGTACTAGGCTCAGAAGTTTCTTCTTCTTCACTAATCTCTGGAGCTGGAGCAGGGGAGGAAACCTTTGTCTTTCTGGAGGTGCCTACTTTTAGAGCAACAGACTTTTCTTTGAGAGCAGACCTGCTCTTCTCTTCTTCATCTTTCCTGGTATTGAGTTGAAGGTCATATGACATAAGCTTCCCGAAGAGATTTTGTGGGTCTGTCTCAGCCAGCTTCCCAAACTCCATGATGGCACAGACCTTATTGTCCCATTCTTTGGTCAGGGATCTCAGGAATTTGTCATTCAGTTTTCCATTTGTGAATACTCTGCCATAGACCCTTAGTCCATTCACTATCTTGAAAAAGTTCTCAAATGTATCAGTAATGGTCTCTTTTCTTCCCTGTCGGAAGGCTTCATACTTCTGATTGAGGAGGGATCTCCGATCATCCCCCACTTCTTCTGTTCCCACCATTAAGGTAACCAAGGACTGCCACATCTCCTTTGCAGATTGGCAGTGGATTAAGTTTTGCAGCATTGAGTCATCAACTACACTTGCTATAATGTTTTTAGCTTTCTTGTCTAGTGAGACAAGTGCAATCTCATCCTTGTCCAAATCCATCAGCTTCTTTGGAACCTTCTTGGTAGGATCTATAGTGGAGACAGTCGTAGGGACATAAGGACATTCTTCAACTATCATGAAGATCCTTGGATCCACAGCTTCCATAAAAAATTTGATTCTTTCTTTCCATATGGAAAGTTATTCTTGTTGCACAGGGGAAGCTTGGCGAAATCCTTTGCCTTGTCCATGATAGATAGATCTCAATTAACAACTATATGCAGGAACTGATCAAGGTGTTAAACTTTTAACGATCAACCTGGCTATGATACCAATTGAAAGATAATAGTTGCCAACCTAAATAACCTAGAGGGGGGTGAATAGGTGAGTTGTGCATCTTTTGCGGAATAAAAAAAATCTTAGAACACATCACAGATCTATCTACTAAAATATCATAGACGAGACAAGATTTATAGTGGTTCCCCGATCTTGGGTACATCCACTTTCCCTCACCGATCTAGCAATAAACTAGACTCGGCTACTCAACTATCTCGGATTGAAAATCAATCCTACCCTTGGAACAAAGTTCCTACAATCTCAATCCAATCCAACTGGATCTACAACTCAGAAGAAACACCTTCCTACAAACTTAGAGTGGAAAACTCCTACACTCGGAGAAAAATTCTCCTACAGAAAAGAAATTCAAGTATTGAAAAATACAAACAGTGAAATCGTCTGATTCAGATCTGAAAATAAAACAGAAACTGGAATCTTCTTCTTGGCGTGCAGCTTTATCAGAAAAGTTGAAGAAGGATTATAGTCAATCAGTATATCTAAACTTCTTGCTTCCACGATCGGACAGATGATGAGTATGTGAAAATCGATCTCGATCTGGAGAGCTGTTTTTGTCTATTTCCTCTGAAGATCGAAACCCTTGCCGGAGAATAACAGCGGCGGCGACGGCTTTCGTTCCGTGAAGAGAGAGAGAGGAAATAGCGATTATTTTGGAAAGCGACGGCTGCAAAACTCAGAGGAATTTTCTTCTTGAAAGATCTGTTTTCTCATTAGGGTTTGTCGATTAGACAAGACCTTTTATATGAGTACTAATAACGGTCATTATCGGTTTTAATGACGTATACGTGGACCAATCATATCACGGTATTTGAAAATCTGTCAAATCTGGACATAGAAGAAATTTCAGAGAAAATGAAGTCATATACACGAATAGGTATAAAACTACTCGAGTAGGTCAAGGACTACTCGAGTAACCAAAGAGATTTTACTCGGTTATATAAATCATGACTACTCGAGTTTGTAGAGGAAAACTACTCGAGTATGTATAGTCAACTACTCGAGTACTTTAGAAGATCTACTCGAGTATAAAGAAAAGTTTCTCGGGAGGGAGCAGAGCTACTCGAGTACAAGTTATACTACTCGAGTAGGCAGAATTGAACTACTCGAGTGGTTAGAGGAACTACTCGAGTAAACACTTAGAAATATTCTACACACGGGAAAAATAGCTACTCGAGTAGTTAGATTGAACTACTCGAGAGGAAAGAAATTTATCTCGACTATATGAAAGACTTACTCGAGTATATCTTAGTTACTCGACACAGTGTCAAGACTTAATCGAGTATATAAAGTACCTACTCGAGTAAATGACTTAGAAAAAAAATCTGGGAAAAATGAATTTGGAACAGGAAGAATATACTACTCGAGTATGAACTACTCGAGAGAGAATGAGCTACTCGAGTATATGACTTGGACTACTCGAATAGGAAGAATGATCTACTCGAGTATATGACTTGGACTACTCAAGTAGGAAGAATGATCTACTCGAGTAGTTTAGTAAGCTACTCGAGTATGTCAATGAACTACTCGAGTGTTTTACTTAACTTCACGAGAGGAAAAATTTTCTTACTCGAGTATGCAGAAGTTTCACTCGAGTATATCACAAGCAATCTACTCGAGTAGTTAAGGACCTACTCGAGAGAAACACTTAGAAAAATTTCTGTCAGCAATTTTCTTCTTCTACTAGAAGGGAATCAGCACCAAGTCTTTACACAGTACTATAGCTTGAATATGAAGTGTATCCCAATAGAGAGACTACACATGAGTCAACACTTTGGAACACACAATGAGGGATTACACTGTGTGGTCCTGTGTTTGGTGACCAATTGTACACTGACATTGGTCTACACTTCCCATTGGAGTCCTGCAAACACATAACTCAAGAAAAGCATCAAATACAACCTAATTCTTCTTAGTTCCAGGGTGACTTCATCAAATCTGGGTTAATGTGGACATAGTTCCCAAAAACAGACAAGAGTGCATGCATTTGATCAAATCTCTTCATCACAAGTCATCAACATACGTTTGATCACAAAAATATACTCGCAAAGATGTTTAAGTTCTACAGCAGCAAAAAAGGAGGGGGAGAGGGGTCCGGGATCTCGCAAGCAGCAGGTCATTCCTCCCTACCGAAAGAGGAATCTTCACTCTCCTTGCCATAGAGCTGGGGTACCAGATCACGAGCGGTCAACGTCTCGGAGTATTCCTTCACGACCCCCAGCTCCTTCATCATTTTTAGGACCAGCTCTGCCGTCATGATTCTGGCATCTCGGCACTGCTCCTCAACATCATCCAGAGAATATCGTGGCAAAGAGGCCGGGAGGGGTTCGCGGCGAGATGACGACGCGGCGTTGTCCTGAAGGCGAGTGTTCTAGGATTTCAAATCCTTAATCTCCTCCTCCTGGGCCGCCATGCGCGAGTGCATCCGCTCCGCCATCTCAGAATCCTGCGAGATGCCCAGTCATTAGTAAAGAGTATTTAAAAAAATATATCCAAGGATAAGTTTAAGAATTACCACGCCGCTCTGAGCTTTTGTGAGGAGGGTCTCGGCAACAGATAGCCTTTTCGCGAGGTCGTCAGATTTCGCTCGCTCCGCCGCCAAGACCTCCTTGTATCTTTCCACCTCTTGTTAGTATAGATCAGGCGGCGCGAGGTACGGTGCGAGAGCTCCAAGGAACATAGTTGGGCATGGGAGGATTTCAAGACGAGGTCTCGCGAGGACTCATTCTCGGGGGAGACTGCCTCGGGAGCACCATAAAGGTCATAGCCCACAGAGAAGGCATGGCTGGTGCGAACCTCCTGTTATTTCTAAGAAGGAAGGAGGGTGGAGATGGACATGCGGTTGACGTCCTTCTCCCACACCAGAATGTGGGCGCCAACACCATCCTGGATCGTGGGGCCCAGGTTGAAATTTGTATGAGAAGAGGGGGGTTGGGAGACTGGGAGAAGCAGTTTCGTGAGATGTATCGATGGCGGGCTGGTTTGAAGTGACTGCCGGCCTATCGGGTAGAGCCATCTCGCGGGCAGGCGAGACGGCATGAGAGGGAGTGGTGCGGGGCGACTGGGAGCCCCCTATAGAGATGGGGCTCAAGGACCCCAACATTTCCTTCTCCTACGGTGCCTTATTTTTCCCCTTGGAAATGACTACGGCTTTCTTCATCTTTTTATTGGGAGGGCTGGAGCGAGAGGGAGCCGTGTCGCCTGCAGGCCTCTTCGGAGGGATAGGAGCCAATAACCCTCTCACCGCCTCAGTCGCTACGCTGGTGAGACTGAGACCCTTTCTTGGTTGGATGTTGCTCTTGTAGGGGGGGGGGTGGATTGGTACAACCCGCTCTCCTGAAACAAGCAAAAGGTGATGAGATGGCATGATGGAAAATGATCAAACGCAAGACAAGAGAGTGAGAGTACCTTCGCCCGGGAGCACCGGGGCAGTGAGTCGAGGCCTCGCTGTAAGAGGTTGACCTCAAAGTTTTTGCCGACAAAGAAGTCGTACAGCAGCTTGTCCGTGCCACCCACCTGCGGGGACACGTAAAAGATCTCGGCGGGCAACACAGGTGCGAGCGGGATGCCCCTGAAGTTGCCGTGGATGAAGACAAATCTGGTGAGCCAATGCTGATTTTTGTTTAGCGTCTCGCGCGCCTTGAGCCCTTGCCCAGTAAAGTACGAGACGTTGTCGCCATTGGCGTGGTAGATGAAGAGCTTGCGGAAGACCATCAATCTAAACTCGATGCGCTCCCAGTGCATGTAGCAGGCGAAAGCGATTAACACCGAAATAGAATTCGAGTTAAGCTGCGTCGGGACGACGTCAAAGTACTTCAAGACCTATTTTACCTCCGGCCAAAGGGGCAATCTCAACCCCGCCTCGAAGTGCGAAACGGGGAAGGCGAGTTCCCCGGGTAATAGGTGTAGATCGCCTCGCCAACCTTGTGGGCCGCGATTCAAGCCCCTCCTTCATGTAGTCGCGGACTAAGATGCGGTAGTCTTCATCACGAAGCCTGCCGGGAGGGAAATCATGGTCAGTAAACTGCTTCCAGCAGCGGTTGTGCCCCTCTCCTTCCTCAACTTTCTTCTTGCCAATTTTTTAGCGAGGCGGATGTTGGCGAGTGGGTTGAGAGAGAAGAAGAAGCGAGAAGAGAAGGAGGGGCGAGAGGAATAAAAGGGCGAGAGGGATCTGTGAGATGGAAGAGGCAGGGGGGAAAGCATGGACGCGGCAGAGATGAAGGCGCAGATATCTTTCTGCTCTGGGGGGCAGGAGTATTTATAGCGGATGTAGTAAAATGGTTAAATGGGAGGGGAAAACGTATAGGGGGAAGGGGAAGAGTCGGTCGGCGGTTCACTCTCTCTCTCCTAAAACCTCGATTTGTGTGGCCCATCACAATCACAGGACGGAATGATTAAATTAAAAGTAATTAATTGAAAATTAAGCAATTAAACTAGCAGCAATAAATATTTAAACATACCCTCCCATATAAGGCGGGCGCCGTGTTCTCGGACATTGTCTGCGAGACGGCAGCATAATGTCTTACACAATTATTACAACATTAAAATACAAAAACAAAGAAGAAAGAGCGAGACGAATGAATAAAACGGGTCGAGCATGGCAGTCCTTAATACGGGAACCATTTCCAGCAGCCACCGCGAGCCCCCGCGCAGGGGGGCCTACTGTTCGAGTGGAAGGCGTGAACGACGCCAAGCCCTCTGCTCGCGAGACAGAGCTGCGTGTCGACCTCGCTGATAATGGCCTGACTGTCGGTCCCCTCAACTTATATCCTAGGGTCAACCTCAGAAGATAGGCGAGCACATTCATTCTCCAGGCATTCGATTCTCCAATCAGCCACCTGCATGTCCTGCTCCCGCTTGCTGATGATGCGCGCGTGATTCCGGAACATCTCAGCTGTCTTGCGCTTCATCTCCAGCAGGTCTGCGAGGTCGCCCAGGTAGTCTTCAATCTCGTCTATAGGAGGAGTGGGTGAGACGGCGAGTCGCCTAAAAAGCTCCTCAGTGGGCGAGTCGGTCTAGGCGCCTACACAAGGATTGGAAGGCCAGAGTGTGGGAGGCTCGCGCAGGAGGGTGTGGCAGTAGTGCGTGGGACAGAGAAGCGAGAGGGAAGGTTTTTTACCAGGATGGAGGGAGGTCCCGGCGGCCTGAGAGGGGTCGTCTCTCCTCTCTTTAGGGGGAGTAGATGGAGGAGTAGAAGGCTGTGATGAGTCAGTTTCTTTATAATGGGCCACGGTGTCATCCCGTGGACTAACTGGTCGGTGTAGAGGCGCGGGGTCTCCCTGAAGAGGCAAATCTGTAAACAAGCAGATATGGATGATAAGATAATAGGGGCAAAAGCGAGAACTCACCTCCTTATTTTTAGGAGATGGGGGAGGAAGAGAGGGGCGGGTCTCCAGGATAGCACGAGATGTCCCCTCGGCCGATGAGGAAGGGCCGCCTGTCTTTACCTTCTTCTGGCGAGGTGAAGAGGACGGTAAGGAGGGTGGGGTACGAGCCAAAGTCTTGGTCAGAGTAGCCACGTTGGCCTTATTCTGCTTGCGCACCATTGCAAGACGCTCGAGGAAACTCCGACTATGAGACATGATTGCAGCAGGGCCAAGGGAGGGAGAAGTGTGAAAGGGAGGATTTACCTTATGGGGTAGGAATCCTATATTTATAGGCTCCAGTACGGGTCCTCACCAAAGATTCCATCATAAATACACCCATAAATATTCTTTAATGACACGAGCATCAGTTGGACTTTCTTTTCGAGCTTAAAATAATCTCGAAAAGAGCGGAGATTTTGTACAACCTCGGGCTCGTAGGATCAGATCGGGCTCGAAGAGATCTAAAGGTAAGGTAAGATGGACTCTTTGGCAGAAGTCTACTCACTGGAAAGTGGGTCCCAGGAAAAGGGCTACTCATCGGGTTAAGGCCGGCTAGCTAGGCGAGAGGGCCCCAGAAATCCGGGCGAGAAGGGCCCAATGGCTCAGGCGAGAGGCTTCCCAGGCAAGACGGACCCAGCGAGATGGCCCAGTGGCTCAGGAGAGATCCTTCCCAGGCGAGACGGACCCAGCGAGAGGGCCCAGTGGCTCAGGCGAGAGCCGCGCCAGGCGAGATGAGCCCTATAGGTGGGAGTTCTCGCCCGCGAGACGGTGCTCTCGCCAAATGCCAGTTCAGTTGGAAGGCAGTTCACCTTTTTAGCCCTAGGTGATTTTACGCTTTTACCCTCGGTGGTATGTATATAACCCTTCAGAATAGTGGAGTTTGGCTGTTGGCAGACCCAACCAAGGGTGTTTTGGTAATTTCAGGTCGGTTCAATTTGGTTATTGGTAGTTTAAACTCAGAAAACTATAAATAGGCTCATAGGGATTCTTCAGAAGCACTTTTTTCCCGGGATTTTAAGAGTTTTCCTGTGCTTTCTAAGGAGCTCCAAGCCCAGCTTTTGGCTTTGGAGGGGAAGCTCTCAGAGATCTTCTGGGTAAGCGGTGGGACCTCCCTGCTGAGGCTTTGGGTCGATTTCTGGTCCTTCACCACCAGTCGGAGGTCAGAGCTTGGGACAAGTAGGTGTTGGCTACGACCCTAATTTCGAACTTTTGTTGAAGTCAAATTTCGGCTTCAACATGAGCAGTAGCCAGTTAAGCGGCTAAGGTTGGTGGGTGCTGGTATTTTGTAGTTGTGGCAGTCGTCTTTCCCTCACCATTGTGAGTTAGTGTTGTTGTTTTATTATTTATTTCAGACATACATGCCTTTTTGGTGGGTTCGTGTCAGGTTATTGATGCCCGCTGGAGTTTCTATATTGTTAAGTTATTTGCATCATGACACGTATTTGCTCTTACACTGGTATATTGTTTAAAGGCAGAGAATATGCATGTTGTGACAACAATGTTTGGGGAAGATCAAGGAATTCATCAGGAATTTTCTTCACTAAGAACTCCCCAACAAAATGGGATAGCTGAGAAGAAAAATTGAACACTTATAGAGGCTGACATGACCACTCTCAGTGATACTTTTCTCCCAGAATATTTCTGAGCTGAGGAAGTGAACATTGCATGTCATGTCCTGAACAGGGCCTCTATTAATAAGTACCACAAGAAGACTCCCTATGAGAATATGAAGGGAAGAAAACCAAATCTAACCTATCTTAGGATCCTTAGTAGTAAGTGCTTTGTGATCAATAATGGGAAGTCCCATTTGACTAAGTTTGCTACCAAATCCTATGAAGGGATATTTGTTGGGTACTTCAACCATAACAATGCATATACGGTCTACAACTTAAAAAATCAAGTTGTAGAAGAATCTGTTAATGTAATCTTTGATGAGTCATCAATAATTAACAGTGAGCTGTCAAGATTTTCTAGATCTGTAGGTGTAGAAGAAAGGATGGACAAACTAACCATCATGGATATCTCACCAACTACCCTGAAAGAATCTGATTGAGTTTGCATTCTAGAAGGAGATCTAAGTGCACCTGATATGGATGAAGGTCAGCAAGATCCAGCCAATGAAGTTCTTGATGTTGAAGTAAGAATTCCTCCACCAGTCTGGCACTTGATGGATCATCCCAGAGATCAGATAATTGGAGATGCTAGATAAGGGGATACAACAAGGAGCATAAGCCAGAACATTGCAATGTACTCCAGCTTCATGTCTCAGGTAGAACCTAAAAGGTTTGAATATGACAACATTGATCCATTTTGGATTGTCGCTATGCAAGAGGAACTGAACCAATTCAAGAGATGCAAGGTCTGAAAGCTGGTTTCCAGTCCACAAGGATACAACATCATTAGAACCAAGTGGATCTACAGGAATAAGATTGATGAAAATGGTGTTATAGTGAAGAATAATGCTAGACTGCTAGATAAATTATATAGACAAGAAGAAGGTAATGATTTTGATCAAACTTTGCTCCAGTAGCTAGATTGGAAGCCATTAGACCATTCCTTGTATATATTGCTCACAAGGGATTTAAGGTCTACCAAATGGATGTCAAGTCAGCCTTCCTTAATGGTGACATAAGAGAAGTGGTATATGTTCAGCAACTCTCAGGTTTTGTCAATTCTAACTCACTTGATTATGTTTATAAACTTAGAAAAGCATAATATGGGCTAAAGCAAGCCCCTAGGGCATGGTATGAGAACCCGTCTAGCTTTCTCATTGAGAACAAATTTTTAAGGGAAAAGATAGACAAGACACTATTCCTAAGGGAAGTCAAGGGCAGAATCATCCTAGTCCAGATTTATGTAGATGACATAATCTTTGGGTCTACTAATGATAACCTCTGCAAGACGTTTGCTAACTTATGCAGGGGATATTTGAAATGAGCAGTATGGGCGAGCTTAAGTACTTCTTGGGCCTCCATGTAAGGCAGTCTGAGAATGGATTATCCATTTCTCAGTCTAAGTTCACTAAGGAGTTAATAAGAAAATTTGGAATTGAGAGTGCCTTCATAATTAAAACTCCTATAGGGTCAAGTGTGTCAATAAACAAGCATGAGACGGGAAAAGCTGTTGATGAAACCATGTATAGAGGTATAATTGGCTCCCTCCTCTATCTTACTGCTAGTAGGCCAGACATCATGTATATTACATGTGTCTGTGCTAGATACTAGGCTCGCCCTAAGGAGTCTCACTATTTTGTAGCTAAAACAATTCCGAGATATCTGAAGGGCACATCTTATCTTGGCCTATGATACCCTAGGAATAGTGATTATGAACTAACTAGGTACTCAAATGCAGACTTTGTTGGCTGCAGAGAAGGCATGAAAAGCACATCAAGCTCCTATCAATTTCTTGGAAGAAGACTTGTGACATGGAGCAGCAAGAAGCAAACTAGTGTTGCAATCTCAACTGCAGAGTCAGAATATATATCTGCTAGAAGTTGTTGTGCACAAATGTTGTAGATCCAACAAAATCTCCAGGACTGTAATCTTATGATAAGTAGAACTCCTATGTTCTGTGATTCTACAAATGCAATCTCTATTGCTAGGAATCTGATGTCTCACAGCAGGACTAAGCACATAGAGATTAGGTATCACTTTATTTGAAAGCACGTGGAATGTGAAGACATCAGTATTGATTTTGTCCCTACAGACAAGCAAGTAGCTGACATCTTCACTAAGCTACTAGATGAAGACAAGTTTAATACCTTCAAATTTGAGCTGGGTATGTTGAACTTAGTATAGCTTCAGTAAAAATTCATATATTCCTTTTGTAGGTAGTGTTACTCCTTGTACGATAACATATAAAAAATGGACTAAGTATTCAGGCATCGAGTGCGCTGAGACAAGTCAGGCGTCGAGTACGCTAAGTCTAAATACTCAGGCATCGAGTGCATCGAGATAACAACAAGCGTCGAGAGCGTTTAGTGCGTCGAGTCCACTCAACGCATACTCATAGGATCGTCTATTTGCAGCTAACTATCAAGATTAATCACAACCATTGATCACTTTGTGATCAAAACAAATGGTACGCGCCTCTCCACATTCTCTACTTAGAGGCAAGTATAAATATACCTAAGTGTGCTTAAAATAAGAAACATTATTCTCGGCCCTTTGCGAACTACTATCTCTCTACAATGAAAGATCATCAATTCTTCAGAAAATCAGCAAATCAATGGCTCCAAAATGAATGGATTTCTTGTTTGAGGGATCTGAGCTAGTTCAAAATGGCTTCAAGGATGCTCCTGAGGAAGTCATGCAGGTTCTGCTCCTACTAGAGGTCGTTGACTTAAACTTCGTCTTGTCAGAGCCAGTCCTTATTTGGAAATGGAAAGTTCTGGAATTGTATTCAATTGCCAATGTGGACTCATCCACATCTAAAATCATATCCTTTTTTAGTGGAAAGAAGATCAAGATCATTATAAAGAGATTATGCCAAGATTTGTATCTACCCAAGGCGAATGAGTCATAAGAGGATACTGACTTAATTTAGGATGATGTTAAGACTGCACTGAAGTGGTGTGGGCTCTCCAAGCATACCATTGGGTCTGTGTTGAGGAAAGCATTGAACAATAGAGGCACGTTCCTAGAGATGTAGTGGGAAAAGCGCTGCTCTGCAAGACATGTTCACATGATAAGATTTCTAGGAAAATGTTTGAACTTATGACCAGGATCATTCTATCAAAGAAAATGGGCTGGGGCAAAGTGATGTTTGATATAATTGTAGAATGCACCCCAGAACCTAACTTGGGAAGAATTTTATCTCTATATTTGCACAGCATAGTCCCAGGAATCCTCAACATGAGGCTAAGGATTAAGATCCATCATATGAGTAGGATGGAATCCAGAATGTTTGACATATGAGAGAGAGTTCTACAGCCACACCTTCAGTCAACTGAGAAGAAAAAGAAGAAGCCAATTCCAGATGTTTGCATAGAGTGTAATTCATCTAATAATAGTGGAGAAGAGCCTCATGAGCCAAATCTCTCTGAGTCTACTGAGGAAATAAGGAGAGACATGAGTGCTCAAGTCTTAATGTCCTCTGAACCTACTACAAGGTTCTAGCTGGCCAGGCCACAATCTAAAGAAAATCAAGCAAAAGCGGTGGTCACACTAGAAGGTGCACAAGTGGGGAATACTTGTGCTGAAGTTTAGGGGGAGTCATATCAAATGGGTGTTGCAGTTTAGGATGAGAGTCACCAGATACCTGCTAAAACTGAGGGGGCTACCATCCAGTCTATGCAAGAGGAATTGGACACCTTTATTGAGAATATGGAGAAGAGGATTGTTAAAACATCAGAGGGTCCTAAAGTTGTGCTTTTCTGCACTAAAGCTGAGGATGAGCAACTTCTTGAGAGAGTTATGGAAGATGCTCTTGCTGAGGGGGAGCACAATCAGCTCAATAAGGAGAGTAACCAAATTCCCACTGAGGAGGTTCAACCTACAGAAGCATTGGAAGAAGAACATCTAATCAACACTACTGAAGATATGAATGTCCCTGTGGACATTATAGAGGTTGAGGGGGAGATTCACACTGAACTCCCTGCTACAGAGAATGTTTATAATATAGACTCTTCTGAATCAGGGATGGGCAATGCTGCTGATGAAAATGGAACTCAACAATCTTCTGAGTATAAGATGGCTTATTCTGAAACTAGAGAAGAAGAAAGGCCAGAGTAACAAAACATCTGTTATGAAGGAACTTCCACCAGGGCTGATAAGATGTCACCTTTCTTTCTAGCCCATTTAAAAGGGTTGCTGGATGAACAAAGAAGGCAACTAGAGAACTTTGTGGATGAATCTATCAAAAACCTCAGGAATGATTTGTCAATAAAGATTAAGTCCATCTGGTTTGAGATTAATCTGCTGATAACCAACACTATATCATTCTTCAAGAGGGCTACTCCTGCAGTAACTTTCATAGAAAGCAATCTGAAATTACTATATCAGATTAAAAATGGAATTATGGAGAATCAGAATATTCTTTCTTGAAACATGCTGGCAATCCACAATGTACAAAAGGAATTGTTAGAAAAGCACAAGACTATTCTTGAAAGAAGAATGAATGCATGCACACAAATTCTAGATGATCACTTGCTCAAGCTCAAGGGCCATGTCAATATTGGTGTTAACTATCTGGATGATCAGTTAACAAAGGACATCACCTCCATGACTAAAGATGTCTCTGAAGAAGTCAAAAAGGGGGAGAAGTAAGTGATAAGGGCTAATACTGAAAATGCAGATTGGACTACAAATTTTATAAGAAGCTCAATGGGACTTGAGCAACTCACATATGACAACATACCTACTATTCTTGAACATGTATAAGAAGCACTACATGATGGATTGTTGGGCCAAAAAAATGATCAGTATGCATAGCATTATGATACTCAGCAGTATGATATTCAAGAAGGTGCTCAGTGGGCTGAACCTGCAACTGATGCTGAACTTCCCTCTTTCAGCCCTACTATTGAGCAGATTGTCAGGGACAAAGGAAAATTTATTGCTGAAGAAGAAGGGTTCAGGCTCAGCAAGAAGAGGTATAGAGAAGAAATGGAGTCTATGCCAGACGTTGAGCAATTGAGTCCTCAATCTAGGATGATAATTTTGTCTGCTTGGGACCAAGTTAAGTCCAAGAAAATTGAGAGGGGAAAGCTTTACAGCTCCCTAGAATGGGCAAAGCTAGAGAGGAATGAAGAAGTTAGGAGTAAGTACAGAAGGGACAAGAAGTCAAGTGTTCTGCCACCATATGCATTAGAGCCAAGCAAATACTTCCCCAAGACTTATAGCTACTTTGAGAGTGTTGGGTACATTGATCCCAATGTCCAATATTTGAAGAAGTCCAAATGAACAATGGTATACACATGTGTGTAATCTAATAGTTTTCATAAGTTTTGTTTGTGCAGGATGTTCCTTGGAACATGATTAAAAAGGTTGGCCAAGTGACTGTGACAGGTGGTCACAAGGCAGAGATGTAAAGTGACTGAAATCAGTCTAAGTCCACACGAGTTGAGTGAAGACAACTCACTCAACGCCAAATAAGTAGATGCATCGAGTAAAGACAAGTCAGCCAAATCCTTTGCTTTGAAAGAGAAGAAAAATGGCAAAGCCCACAGACGTTAAGTGATGTAAACTCACTCAATGTCATACAGCTTGAAGCGTTGAGACAAGCTTTCAGTCAAAGACTGAAGACAAGATAGACAGAAAAATCTATCTAAGTACAAAAGCGTTGAGTGATGAAGCTTCACTCAACGCTCTCAATGCCTCAGCAAGTAAGTAGACTTCAGAGATGTGGCTAAGTATAAAACCATTGAGTGATGAACTTCACTCAAAGCTCTCAATGCCTGTTGGTTCATGAAGATTGTCCAAGGACAAAAGTGTTGAGTGATGAAGCTTCACTCAACGCTCTCAACGCTTCATAACAGAATTATTGTCCAAGTATTTTGGCATTGAGTTAAGCTTGCTCACTTAACGCCTATTGACAAAAAATATATACAAGTATTTTGGCATTGAGTCAAGCTTGCTCACTCAACGCCCAGTGAAAGAAAATCTATCTATGTATTTTGGCATTGAGTAAAGCTTACTCACTCAACGCCTAGTGACATAAAATTTGTCTAAATGTTTGGTATTGAGTAAGCTTACTCACTCAACGCCTAGTGACAAAAAATCTATCTAAGTGTTTTGGCGTTGAGTAAAGCTTACTCACTCAATTCCTAGTGACATAAAATCTATCTAAGTGTTTTGGAATTGAGTAAAGCTTACTCACTCAACGCTTAGTGACAGAAAATTTGTCTAAGTGTTTTGGCGTTGTGTGAAGGTTGCTCACTCAACGCCTATACTAATATTGTGTGAATTTGACTAAGTCCATAGATGCTGACATCAGTAAAAGTCAACAAGATTCAAAATGAGGCCAGATGGCTGCAGTATAGGACAAACGACACGGTAGTAACTTTTGACTGTTAAAGTAAATGTGCAGATGTCAAATTCAGTGGGGCCCAAGGGTTAAAATAGTCGTTGAGCCTTCGGAATAAAAGAACAGGGATTAGTTTGGTGAAATTAACTTTTGGATTATTCTGAATAGAAAGAACTTCATCTTCTTCCACGCCATTGTTGGAGCTATTGAAGTTTGAAGGACAAAAATATGCTAATCCAGAAGTTCAAGTAAGTTAGCCGATGCAAGCTTCATTTGCTACAGCAAGTTCAGAAGGGAGTTCTGAGAAAGAAGAAGAAGCAGAGCATTCAAGTCTCTGCATTCAAATTAGCTGATTGAAGAACACAAGATCTATCAAATCATCAGTCTTCTTCAGCAAGTTCAAAAACAAGTTTCTAAGTTACTTCCAGCAAAAGAAGAAGCTTATTGAAGAACTATTTTCTTGTTGCTGAGAAGAAGTTAGGGTTGAGGTAAACTCAACTCAAGAGGCAGGCATAAAAAAATCTCTCTAGTGTCAAGTCAACCTTACCAACCAACCCTTCTCCATGTAGGATCCATTCTTGGATCTGAGTGTAGGATCCTTTTTAGATCTGAGTTGTAAACCTATTTTATAAACGCTGAGGTAGCATCCCAGTGTGGATCTGAGTGTAGGATCTGGTTGCAGATCTGAGGTAGGGATTTGGCCTGAGTATAGGATCCATTTTGGATCTGAGTGTAGGATCTGGTTGCATATTTGAGGTAGGGTTGTTTAGCCTGAGGTAGGATTCTGTTGAGAATCTGAGGTAGGGTCGGTGTACCTAAGGTAGGGCTTTGGCCTAAGAGTAAGGATCCAATTTGGATCTGAGGTAGCGATCTTGAGCCTGAGGTAGGAGAGTCATTCTCTCTGAGTTGTAGGGCACTTGTGCCTGAGTTGTAGGATCATTTGGATCTGAGGTAGGGCCTTTACGCCTGAGCTGTAGGAGAGTTATTCTCTCTGAGGTAGGACTATACTCCTAGCCTGAGTTGTAGGGCCTTTAGTCCTGAAGTAGGTGATCTTTAGATTACTGAGTTGTAGGGCCTTGCGCCTGAGTTGTAAGTTTTGGAGGATACTGAGAGATCCTGCGGGATCTGAGGTGTAAGCTCTTTGTAGCTGAGTTTTTTTTTGGAGAAGTGTCTTGTCTAACAAGAAGTTAGAAAGGTGGGAGGGAATTAATCCCAGCCGTTGATCATTGGTCTTGATCTCAAACAAGTACGTGCCTCTTCCGCTTCTAAAACAAAAATAAAAATATAAATAGGAGTTGTGCATTAGACAAGCCATATTGTTCCTTGCCCTTCACTGCCCGAGTCTGCTGAGATGAAGAAATAGTTTTACTCGTTCCCAGAAATTCGTGATAGAGATGGCTCCTAAAGGTCAGGACGTTTTGTTCGAAGGCAGCGAACTTGTTCGAAATGGCTTCAAAGATGCTCCCGAGGAAGTACAGTTTGGTTTACATCTGCTCCAGGTCGCTATCCTAGAATACGTTCTGTAAAAGCCCTGCTTGCTATGGAAGCAGGAGGTTGTGGATTGGTACTCGAATGCCACAGTTGACGCATCCTCCAGCAAAATCAAGTCAGCGGTCAGTTGGACAAAGATAAAGATAACACCTAGAAGACTAAATAAGGCACTATAGTTTCCTAGGTTCACAAAGACAGATGAAGAAGAAGACCTGGATGCGACAGATGTTAAATCATCCCTGAAGTGGTATCGCATGTCTAAACACACCACTGACTCCATTCTCAAAAAGGAACTGAACTTGAAAGGTAATTTCCTAGCCGATGTGATTGGGAAAGCCCTGTTATGCAAGACAGGCTCCCATGATAAAATATCTAAGAAAATATTTGAGCTCTTGGCCGGGGTAATTCTGTCCAAGAGGAGAGATTGGGGAAGAATTCTTTTTGATAGAATAGTGGAATGCTTGGCTGAGCCAAATCTGGGAAGAAATCTTTGCTGAATAGTGTTATAGGGATCCTCATTGTGAGACTAGGAACCAAGATTCATCACATGAGAAAAATGAATGTAAAGATGTTAGACAAATGGGACTAGGTCCTTCAGCCCGATGGCCCGTCTATTGCCAAGAAGAAAGAGAAATAAGATCTTGTACCGGAAGAAAGCACCAACAGTAGTTCATCTGAACACCGTGAAGATGAGTTGTTACCAACCTGATTAATTCTGCAGATGAGACCAGGAAGAACACATGTGCCTATGTCTCACTTTATTCTAACCCAACTAAAAGGAATTAATTGAGCAGGGCTCAATCTGAAGAAGCTTCTGACCATGATGTTGACATGCTATCAGCTGATGAAGCAGGAAGATTGGCAGAGGAGATTGTCAACAAACTATCTACTGTAATGGAGTGGGAATCCTCCAAGTCCCCAACTGCTACTTATATATCTGAACAAACACTCCAAGCACCTCTTGTTGGAACCAGTCCTCAAAGTGTGGGCGAGCAGTTCCAGAATCCTCCAGAAGTAAATAAGAATACTGAGAAGGAGGTTGTTGTTAATGCTGTTGATGAGGCTGCTGCTTTACATGTCACTGAGGACATGACAGAAGTTGATGGGGATCTTCACTCTGAACTCCCTGCTTAGGATCAAGTGAATAACATAGAATCCTTAGCATCAGAGAAAGAGTAAACTGTTACTCAATAGCTCAATCCTCGGCATTCACGGTGGCTGACTCTGATAATAAGGCCAATGTCAGACCAGAACAAGAAGCTGTCTGTGATGAATGTACATCTGCTAGGATAGATCAATTGCCACCTCTCTTTCTAGCTCAACTGAGAGGCTTGATGGATGAATAAAGGAGAAATCTGGAAACCTTTACAGATGATGAAATCAAGAACATCAGAAATGAGCTATCTATAGAGATCAAGTATATAAGATTTGAAGTCACAAGACAGAGATGTGGAGTGACTGAAATCAGTCAAAATCCACAGGAGTTGAGTGAAGACAACTCAGTCAATGCCATATAAACAGAAGCATCGAGTAAAGATAAGTCTTCCAAATCCTTTGCTTTGATAAAGAAGAAAAATGGCAAAGTCCACAGACATTAAGTGATGTAAACTCACTCAACGCCATATGGCTTGAAGTGTTGAGACAAGCTCTCTCACTCAAAGCCTGAAGAGAAGATATACAGAAAAATTTGTCTAAATACAAAAGTGTTGAGTGATGAAGCTTCACTCAACGCTCTCAACTCCTCAGCAAGCCAGCAGACTTCAGAGATGCGGCTAAGTATAAATGCCTTGAGTGATGAAGCTTCACTCAATGCTCTCAATGCCTGTTGGTGTGGGAAGATTGTCTAAGGACAAAAGCGTTGAGTGATGAAGCTTCACTCAATGCTCTCAACGCTTCATAACAGAATTATTTGCCAAGTATTTTAGCATTGAGTTAAGCTTGCTCACTCAATGCCTATAGAAAGAAAATCTGTCCAAGTATTTTGGCATTGAGTCAAGCATGCTAACTCAACTCCCAGTGACAGAAAATTTGTCTAAGTATTTTGGCGTTGAGTAAAGCTTACTCACTCAATTCCTAGTGACAAAAAATTTGTCTAAAAGTTTTGGCATTGAGTAAAGCTTACTCAATCATTGCCTAGTGATAGAAAAGTGTTTTGGTGTTAAGTAAAGCTTACTCACTCAATGCCTAGTGATAGAAAATTTGTCTCAGTGTTTTGACATTAAGTAAAGCTTACTCAATCAATGCATAGTGACAAAAAATCTTTCAAAATGTTTTGGCGTTGATTGAAGGTTGCTCACTCAACGCCTATACTAATATTGCTTGAATTTTACTAAGTCCACAGATGCTGACATCAGCAAAAGTAAACAAGATTCAAAATGAGGCGGGATGGCTGAAGTACATGACAAATGGCTCTACAGGCCTACAATACAACTTTTGAATATTAAAGTAAAGGTGCAGCTATCAAATTCAGTGGGACCCACGGGTCAAAATAGCCATTGTGCCTGGGGAATAAAAGACCGAGGATCAGTTTGGTGAAATTAACTTTTGGATTATTCTGAATAGAAAGAACTTCATCTTCTTGCTCGCCATTGTTGGAGAGGCTGAAGTTCAAAGGAGAAAAATCTGCTGATCCAGATTTTCAAGTAAGTTAGTTGCAGCAAGCTTCATCTGCTATAGAAAGTTCAGAAGGGAGTTCTGAGAAAGAAGAAGATGTAGAGCATTCTAGTCTCTGTAGTTAAGTTAGCTGATTGAAGAACACAAGATCTATCAAATCATCAGTCTTCTTCAGCAACTTCAAAAACAAGTTTCTTAGTTACTTCCAGCACAAGAAGCAGCTTATTGAAGAACTATTTTCTTATTCCTAGGAAGAAGTTAGGGCTGAGGTAAACTCAGCTCAGGAGGCAGGCACAAAGAAATATCTCTAGTGTCATGTCAACATTACCAGCCACCCTTCTCCATATGGGATCCATTCTTGGATCTGAGTGTAGGATCCTTTTTGGATCTGAGTTGTAAGCCAATTTTATAAAGGCTGAGGGATCCATAGTTTGATTTGGGCTAGGTTCACTAAGATAGGATATTGTGACCCATCATGTATAGCCAGGGTCATAGTCGTGTCCTAGAGTGTAGGCCAAGTCCCTAGTATCAACACCGCATGGACCAGCCATCATCAGATTGCCAGAGACTCAAGACTTAGAGATTTTCCAAAGACTTTGTAAAATGAGTTCGACGTTCGTCGAACTCAGGTCGACGATTTTCGTTCATAGCTCGACGATCTCAGAGAAAATTCTCTGAGCTAAGCTCGACGAACTTGATTCTCAGGTCGACGATCTTTGGACTCTACCTTCAGCATTCCAAGTTCGGACTTTGTTCTCTAGACTCAGGTCGACGAACTTAGTTCTCAGGTCGACGAACTTAGTTCTCTGGTCGACGTTTTCTGGACTCTTTACTTCAACTTATTATTCCAGAAGTTTCTCAATTTTCTAAGTCCAGAATCATCTTCAGTCAAAAAATTCAAGATTCTCAGCTCGACGAACTTTGACCACTTTGGCTAAAGTTATCCAGCAATAGTTAGTGGTCCTCAGCTCGACGAAACAAATTCTCAGGTCGATGATTTCTGGATACTTCAACACTTCACACCAAAAGTTTGTCTCGACACCAGAAGCAAGACTTGTGTCGACACCAACAGCAATTCTGTCAAAACAAAGGATTTATGTCAACAAACTCCAGATTTCTGTCAACATAATAGCCATGTCGAGACAAGAAGTAATTATGTTGACACCCAGGACTTGTGTCGATACATTCCCCAGAAGTTCTGTCGACAAATTATCAGCTCGACGAAATCAGCTCGACGAACTTCATACACAGAAAAGGCAAAGTTTCTAGAGAATGCAGTTCTGTTTTAGCTCAACGATCTTGGAACTCAGCTCGACAAACAGAAGCCATCTGGTCGACGAACACAACTTCTCAGCTCAATGAACTGTGGACTCAGCTCGACGATTTCTGTTATCTATTCGACAAATCCAGACTTAGTCATTTCCAGTCTTCTGTCCCTTTCTTAATGCAATGATTCCTGAGTAATTAATTCTTCAATATTCTCTGAATTTAACCGTTAGACAAAGCATTAATTATGGTCTTCTCCAGGATTATTGCCTGCCGTTTTCCATGGGATAGTTGAGGAAATAAATCAATGCAGTTTATTCTCAAGGCCGTCAGCATTGATTGCAGAGAAATTCAAATTTCGAAAGATAATTTTGACAGGAAATATAAAAGAGATTTTCTCTCTTTTCCTAACCAGAGTGCAATAGAGAAGAATAGAACAGAGACACACAGACAAGAAAATTACAATAAGTCTGCAATAAGAAATTCTCTGCTCTCTCTCTCAGAATTCTCATACAGCAACTCAAGAAGCCGTAGACCAAAAGAACAATCTGCTACCAGAAGAAGAAGAACAATCAATCAAAATCAAGAGTCTTCATTCTTCAACTCTCCCCGACACTTCAAAGGACAGCAACTATTCCATCTGTTAAGAAGTTCCTGAAGAACTTTCTGGTCAAGGCTTAAAGACTGAAGGTCTATCACCCTGAAGCAAAGCTCCAGATTTCCCTGAACCATTCAACATCACAGGGGGAACCATTTGCTAAAATCATATCCACAAGTATTCTCAGTTGTATATTGAGAAAGAGAAGACAATATCATCTCTCACCCCCACTGTATAAAGGGTTATAACTACCTTAAAAAGTTATTCCTGGTTGCAAGTCACCTAATCAAAAGACTTGAGGTTTGGTTTTTGAGCACCTGATCAAAAGCTCATTGGTGTCAGGAACCTGATCAAAAATCTGAGTGGATTCTTACTAGGGTGGTAGAAGAGTGGATGTACCCAGGTTGGGGAACCACTATAAATTTCTTGTGTTGTCTGGTTGCCACTTCTTTTTGTTCTTGCTGTGTTTGTGCTTTTTAGGATTACTGTGTTTATATTTTATTAACTTGTTTGCACTTTCTCAATTACAGCAAAAGCTGTGAAGTTTGTTTAAGGATTTAAGAATGCTCTATTCACCCCCCCCCCCCTAAAGTATTTCAGATCTAACACATCACTTTCAGAATGCAAGGAAGATTGGAAAAGCAAGGAGGAAACTTGTCATTTCCAAAGAAGTAGGCTGACTTTCTGGAGAAGCTATATCCACTGTTGAGTCGGACACATATCAGGAGGAAGCTTAATCTCCTCTCCTCTATATAAATATATATACACTGTGCTTATATGTTCCTGGTGGATCTAATCCTTATAGGTAAGTTCAGTCAAAGTGGTCTAATTTTAAGAGCATCGGCTGCATTAGGAGTTCTCTCAATGGATGTGTGAAAAATTGACTGTTTGTGGCTAAGTGTCGGGAATTAATCCCAGACGTTGATCATAGGCCTTGATCTCAAACAGGCGCGTGTCTCTTCCGCTTCTAAAAGATAAATAAAACTCTAAATAGAAGAAGTTGTTCATAGGACAAGACATAATGTTCCTTGCCCTTCACTGCCCGAGTACGTCGAGATGACGAAATAGTTTTACTTGTTCCCAGAAATTTGCGATAGAGATGGCTCATAAAGGTCAGGACTTTCTGTTCGAAGGCAGTGAACATGTTTGAAATGGCTTCAAAGACGCTCCCGAGGAAGTACAGTTTGTTTTACATCTGCTCGAGGTCGCTGACCTAGAATACGTTCTATCAGATCCCTATTTGTGATGGAAGCGGGAGGTTCTGGAGTTGTACTCGAATGCCACAATGGACTCATCCTCCAGCAAAATCAAGTCATCGGTCAGTAGGACAAAGATAAAGATAACACATAGAAGGCTAAATGCGGCAATGAAGTTGTCTATGTTTAGAGAGATAAATAAAGAAGAAGACATGGATGAGTCAGATGTTAAATCATCCCTAAAGTGGTGTGGCCCGTATAAACACACAACCGATTTCATTCTCAGAAAGGAACTGAACTTGAGAGGTAAGTTCCGAGCTGATGTTATTGGGAAAGCCATGTTATGCTAGACTGGTTCCCATGATAAAATATATAAGAAAATGTTTGAGCTCATGACCAGGGTAATTCTCTCCAAGAGGATGGATTGGTGAAGAATTCTTTTTGGTAGAATTGTGGAATGCTTGGCTAAGCCAAATCAGGGTAGAATTCTCTCCCTATACCTGCTGAATAGTGTTCCAGGGATCCTTAATGTGAGGATCGGAACCAAGATTCATCACATGAGAAAAATGGACATAAAGATGCTAGACAGATGGGACTGGGACCTTCAGCCACATAGCCCGTCTATTGCCAAGAAGAAAGAGAAACAAGCTCCTATACTAGAAGAAAGAACCACCAACAGTTCATCTGAACACCGTAAAGATAAACCCCATGATGCCAACCTGACTGAGTCTGCTGATGAGACCAGGAAGTACACATGTGCCTAGGTCTCACTTTCTTCTGACCCAGCTGAAAGGAATCAGTTGAGCATGGCTCAATCTAAAGAAGCTTCTGACCAAGATGTTGACAAGCTATCAGCTGAGGAAACTGGAAGACTGGCATAGGAGATTGTCAATAAATTGTCTACTATAATGGAGGGGGAAGCCTCCATGTCCCCAGCTGCTAATGATGTATCTGAACCAACACCGCATGCTCCTCTTATTGGAACCAGTCCTCATAGTGAGGGGATAAGTTCCAGAATACTCCAGAAGTAAATAAGAATACTGGGAAGGAGGTTGTTGCTGATGCTGCTGATGTGGCTAATGCTCTGCATGTCACTAAGGACATAGCAGAGGATTTAGGGGAGCTTCACTCTGAACTCCCTGCTCAGGATCTAGTGAATAACATATAATCCTCAGCATCAGAGAAAGTGGAAACTGTTACACAAAGAGCTTAATCCTCAGCATTCACGGTGGCTGACTCTGACAACAGGGCAGATATTAGACTAGAATAAGAAGTCGTTTGTGATGAAGGTATATCTGCCAGGACAGATCAATTGCCACCTGTCTTTCTAACTCAGCTGAGAGGCTTGATGGATGAACAAAGGAGAATATTATATACTTTTGTGGATGATGCACTCAAGAACATCAGAAATGAGCTATCTACAGAGATCAAGTCTATTAGATTTAAGTCAATCTTCTGAAAGGTGAAACTATAAAATTCTTCACTAGGGCAGCCCCAACAGTTGATTATAGTATGGACAAACAGGTTGAGGTGGGAAAAAATGCTATTACAATTATAGAAAATCAGACTATTCAAACTAACAATATGGTTGCAGTCCACAATGCTGATAAAGTACTGTTGGATAAACAAAAGGCTGCTATATTCACCAAGATGGATGCTTGCACCAAGCTCTTAGTTGATCATATGCTTGAGGGAAAGAACCAGGTCATTTCTGGTGTAGACAATCTTGAATCTGAAAGGAACAACACCAGCCTCTCCCAAACCAAAGGACTAATTGAAGAAGTCAAAAATGGAGAGAGAGAGAGAGAGATACAATTAAGGCCACACTGAGTGTAAGTTCCCCCAACCTTTTCCCTGGGTCGGGCAAGAGTGGATCTTATGTTCCCAAGGCATCCACCCAATTCTCCTTTTAAGGGGGTGACGACCCACTCTCCTTAGCACTAGTTAGTCACCTTGCTCAGCTAGAATCACAACATTCACAACACATCAGAGAATTGCGGAAGCACTAATAGGAAAACACTAATATATATATATATATATATATATATATATATATATATATATATATATATATATATATATATATATATAATTTTATAAATATTTTCATGAGTCCAAGAACTTATCCTATGTTCTTATATAAGCTTGCAGACTGTACGAGTTCTACATCTAACACTCATTCTCCCTCACTATACTACTTGCTGGTACTCACGTCATGAAACTCTTTAGATATCGATGGTGCTTCAGCTTGAGTAGTCCTAACTGCTGGCACGTTCTCCTGCTGCAGAGGGTCGCTACGGTGCTCTATCTCTTGTGAATGGTCATTTAAATAACCATTTGTCACAGGGCTAAGTAGAAACAAATCTCCTCCCCAGATCCATATCCTAGGGACGAGCACACACGCATCCAACAGTATAAGATTGTTGAAGCATGAGAGGGTTAGCATAGCATTTAACCTAGGAGCATCAATAAAAGAAAAAGAGCATAACTGAAGTAGCAGCAATGTTAACACCAGTGATGAAAATGGCTCTACTAGTACACCAGCACACCAGAAATACACCTTATGTATCCTATTACAAGCATTCATAGCCGCACACACAGATCCTATCACAAGCATTCATAGCTATGCACACATATCCTATTGCAGGAATTCACAACCGCGCACACACATCCTATGTTGACATAGTATGGACCGCTTCTTTTCAAGCAGGGTAGCGAGCCCCGTGGGCCTCACCGATGTGGTTGTCGGTGATATTGGCTAGCCCTTCCACTTTTGGGGGTGGTCATACAACACATCCCCAGGCCCCAACGTACAACCCCATGTATTATTGGATGTGAGCAACATCCGGCGTTACTGTATTTTGGCAAACCAGTGGAGGAAAACCTAATGGGGAATAAAACATGATGGTCAGTCACCCGTGGTACCCGTCTCCCTACCACCTTGAGTTGTCGAGCTTCCACACCAGTATAAACAGTCTCTGGAATGGACGGACCCGCCATAATTTACCACAAACATATTTACAAGAAATCAAACAGTCAAATTTGTTAGCACGCACTGGTCTATGGCGGCCATCCTTACTATGCTTCAAACTTCGGGCAGCGGAGCTTAGCTCGACTTTCGACAGGGAGCATGGGAGCACTTTATTTGGGGTTAAACATGGAGGAACACCTCAAATCTGGTTATCCCCAACTAAGGATCGACAGAGCAGGACTCGGGTTTAGGTCAGTAATTTGTAGGAATAAAAGTGGTACTTTATGGCTATTGATAATGAAAGCTGCATAATTTAAGTGCTGGAAAGATACGCGACCAGTACAGAACTGGAGTAGTATTGACTTGAATGTGATGTATTGAACTTGACCAGTATGAGACTAGAATTGAATTGAAAGTACTGAATTGAAGTTGACCAGTACTAGACTGGAATTAAATTAAAAGTACTGAATTGAACTTGACCAGTACAAGACTGGAATTGAATTGAAAGTACTAAATTGAACTTGAGCAGTACGAGACTGGAATTGAATTGAGAGTACTGAATTAAACTTGACCAGTACGAGACTGGAATTTAATTTAAAGTACGGAATTGAACTTGACCAGTATGAGACTGGAGTTGAATTGAAAGTACTGAATTGAACCTGACCAGTATGAGATTGGAGTTGAATTGAAAGTACTGAATTGAACTTGACTAGTTCGAAACTGAAATAATCATAAAGAAGAAAAGGTCAGTAGTCCAACCACTCCTTTTAGGAGGCTTCAGTTCATATCCATTTTTAGGAGGCACATTCAATTCTATTTCAGTTTTTAAAGGCTTCTTGGGTTACATCCATTATTAAGATCCGATAGCAATTTAATTGCGCCTTGTTTGTTACGGTTTAAACGGATCAGGGACTCATTAGGAGTCACACCTTTTTTAATTGTCGAGAATAATTTATGACTCACTATTTGTACTCTTGCCTTCTGACTGAGCCCAATTTTTCCCAAGAGTCGAGGCGTTCGATGGTTTCATGAAGTCTCGGGGCAACCAGATCTCTGATACTTGCCTTGGCCACTCACGTTGGTGGTGTAATTTTAAACTTGATATTAAAATTAGGTAGGATGGTCACGCGTTCAAATTTTCATTTTCGGAGAAAGTGAGCGAAATAAATACCATGCGCGGCCCAAAAGTCTTAGAATTTCAAAGAAAATTCATTTCTTATCCCCATGTCCCCAAATTTTGATAACTTTATTTAAGCTTTTAAAAATACAAAAACATTACCAAAAAAATTCAAAATTTTATGGAGGAAGCCCTCAATATGGAGAACATTTTTCATGCTGACCACTTTGCCCACTAGGGCCCTGATTTGGCCCAAACAAATTCATAAAGGTTTGTTAAAGGATTTGGTCTGCAATTACCAGATCAACCACAATTTCTGTTGCTGATATTGATCCGGACGGCTTAACGTGCCGCTGCTTCCCCACAGAGGATCAACCGCAGATCTGTTGTGTGGGCACAGAAATGAAGGAGGGGGGGAAGAGGTGATCCCCGTCGTCCATCTCATCGTCGGAGATGGACGATGATGATTTCTTCTTTGTAGTATGAAGAGGCGGCATCCCTCTGCCACCGCCAGCCGGTCGCTGCTAGGTGTCGGCGCCACCCCGGCAGGTTTGTCGGGGGTTGGCGAGTCCCAGGGTGGTGGTCCGGCGGCCCGCCGCCGCTGGCCACAGCTTAATTTAGCCAAGTCGAGAGTGGGGTCACTGTGGTTCTACTCCCAGCGCCACCGCATCACCCCGCCTCTCCGGCATTTAGCCCAGCCCCTAAACCAACCCTAGTCGGCGTGCCGAGGGTAGGGCCCTTCTTCGGTGGAGGACCGGCGACCCACCGCCGCCGTAGATAAAACATAGCAAAACTCTGTTTCTAGGGTGCCGTCGAGGCAGCGTTTTCCGATGGCACCCCGACCTTTCACAACCGGGGAAATTCATCCCTGGTGGTTTAGCCCTTCCCCAGTGCCACCACCGGTGCTGGGATGGCCTAGACTTCATGCTGCCACCACCTGACCTGGAGCATGAGTCGGGTGGTGTCGGCGCCGCTCCGGGCATCGGGGGGCCCATGCAGGTTGTCCAGAAGATGGGGAAGGAGGAGGAGAAAGCTTCTACCTATGTAGGAGGGGCTTGGGATGGGCCGGTTTGATTGTCCATGCAAGGTGGCAGGGTGGTGGTTCCGGTGAGGGCTCCCTTGGGCTCGTTTGGCTTGTTGGAGAGAAAGGCATGGGGTAGGGGCTTTTATATCCTGTGGGGGGTGGGGGGGTGGGGGGGTAGCCTCACCCTCATCCCCGGTGTGGGATTAACCCGAGAGGGAGAGAGAGGAGGAGTTATTTTCCTCCACTTGGGTGGGCATAGGGCTCCTCCTGGTTGGCCAAGAGCAGGTGGGGCCTCCTCTATGGGTTTGCCTAATGTGAGCTTTGGCCTTGATTCCTAAGGGGAGTGAAGAAGGAGTGGTAATGGCTCATCTTGGCCTATGGCCTTCCTTCTTACTGGTCGGTGGCCCAAGAGTGAGGGGGAGAAGGGCCCTAGACTACTAATGAGGAGGATGTGTGTGTCTCTTTTGGAAAAATTACAAAATTTTGAATTTTAGGGGGGTTTGACCAAATTCAGCCCTAAGGTGGGTCGCCTATGCTGGTCAAAGTCAAAGTGGGTCCAAGACATAGTTGTATGGTCAAAGTTGGGGTGTCTCATTACAATTTGTGTGTGCACGCTTTTCGGTGTACGAATATGATCGATTTAACCAAGAGTTGACTATTCATCATCGAAATTGTCTGGGACGACTTCTATTGATCTCGTATTGACTATACCAGTCTAGAGCACAGACTGGGGTTGAATCAGATTTCGTTTGATAAAAGTCCAAAACTATGCGTCGCGACACCCTAAATCAGTAAAAATGTCTATATTCATCGTTAGATCTCGAATTATGACGCAACGAGTTCTGACGTGCTCGTATTGTCTATACGAGGCCATAGAAGCTGACAGAACTCGAATCGGAGTTCTCTAGACCGATATTCAAAATCTTGTCTTCGCGACGTTTTATGAGGGATGGTCATATCCACTATATGACCTCAGGGTCCAACGGGACGAGTTCTGATGCTTTCGTACTAACTATACGATGCCACAGGAACTGACAAAAACTCAAATCGGAGCTCTCTAGCTCCATTTCCCGCTTAAGGTTACCTTCTACCAATTCATGGGTAGGATTTGAGTCATTTTTATTGGGCCTACTTGGGCGCTGGTGGCCCAATAAAAGTCCGGATGTTTCAATCCAATAAAAATAAAACAATTTTTGTCCTCGAAAATTTGCTTGAAGCGGGGGGAAAAAGGAGTGACATACCTAGGGAAAGAGTTTGATGTGTTTTTCGCGGACGAGCGCCTCTGGTTCCCAAGTATACTCATCTTGTCTCTGATTTGTCCACAATATATTGACCATTGGGATGGCCTTGTTACGCAGATTCTTTACTTTATGATCTACGACTCTAATTGGTTCAAGCTGGACGGATCTGTCTGATCGCAGTTGCACTTGTGGTGTAGGTAGATGCTGCTCTGGTTACCGGAGAACTCGTCTCAAGGAAGAGATTTGAAACACACCATGAAGATTACCCAATTCTGGAGGCAGGGCTAATCGATAGGCAACAGGACCAACGTGCTCTATTACCTGATAGGGACCCAAATTGCGGGGATCCAGCTTCTTTTGTTTTCTAAACCGGGAGACATCATGCATGGGTTTAATTTTTAGTAACCCCATTTCCCCCATGCAAAACTCCACTGGTCAGTGCCACACGTCATAATACTTGGCCTGTCGGCTTTGTGCCTCCCACATTCTTTCCTGGATTAATCGTATTAATGTTGTAGTATTGTCAATATAAGCCACTCCTAAGGCTTCTGATTCCTCTTCTTTAGCCCAAGTTAACGGAGTTCGGCAGCGTCTCCCATACAATGCTTCGTACGGGGCCATCTTGATGGTAGCCTGGTAGCTATTATTGAAAGAAAACTCAACTAGGGGTAACAGCTGTTCCCAAGGCTCATTGTGTTCCACTATGCAAAGTCGAAGTAGATCCTTTATAGTTCAATTTGTCCTTTCCGTTTATCCATCTATCTGTGGGTGGAAGGCAGTCCTAAAGGCCAACTTGGTCCCCAAGTGTACCTGCACTCGTCTCCATTCCTTGGATGTGAATCGTCCGTTATGATCCGACATGATGGACTTTGACACTCCGTGAAAACGAACTACTTGCTCTATGAATATTTTGGCAAGAATATCCACACCGTCTCCCTATCAGTTTGGAATGAACCGTGATACCTTCATGAGTCAATCTACAACAACCCATATGGAGTCGTTTCCAGCTCGGGACCGAGGTAGAGCGTGGACAAAGTCCATGTAAATGTCCTCGAATTTCCATTTGGGTATAGACAGGGGCGGCATCAAGCCTCCTGGGCTGCAACATTCAGCTTTAACCGTTTGACAGGTCTGGCACTAGGCTACGAAGTTGGTAACATCTCTTTTCATTCTAGGCCAGTATATGGTCCTGCGGAGATCAACATACATTTTAACCACACCAGGGTGAATGAAGTACCTTGATTGGTGCACTTCGTGTAGAATCTCTTCACGAATTCCTCCGATGAAGCGGATGAATATATGATGTCTGTACTGCAGGATCCCATCGTGCAGATTATAATCCTCCTGAGCCCCTCTTTGCAGAGATCGGATGATAGGAACTACCTCTGAATCATTCTTCTGGGCTTCTCATATCTGGTCTTGAATGTCACATTGGATCTCCATCCAATACAGTTGGGCATGATATTACCCCGGATCTCTTAGGCTAACCAAGGTAATTTCCAAGTTTATTAAAGACCAGAATAGCCTTTTTGTTATTAGCTCTGTCCAACTCCCAACTACCGAAGGCTGGCGGCATAGAGCATTGACTACTCTGTTAGCCTTCCCGGTGTGATATTGGAGAGCGAAGTCATAATCGCACAGAAATTCTAACCATAGATGTTGTCGAAGGTTCAGCTCATTCTTAGCGAAGATGTATTTAAAGCTTTTGTGCTCGAATAAGATCTCGCACCTTACCCCGTATAAGTAATGCCTCCAAATTTTAAGAGCAAAGACGACAGCGCCAAATTCTAGATCATGAGCCGCGTAGTTCAACTCGTGCGGCTTCAATAGGAGGGATGCGTAGGCCACCACCTTGTCGTGCTGCATTAGAACGGCTCATAATACCTTCCAAGAGGAATCAGTATAGATCTGAAATCCCTTAGTCCCTTTGTGGATCATAAGGACCGGTGTAGAAGTCAGCTATTTCTTAAATTCGACGAACGCAATCTCGCATTCTAGTGTCCATCGAAAGGTAACATCCTTCTTGGTAAAGGCGGTGAGGGGTAATGCAATCTTGGAGAAACTTTCTACGAACTTCTGGTAATACACGGCTAGACCAAGGAAGCTTCTGATATCTGTCGCTGGTATGAGCGGTGGACAGATTCTTACTGCCTGTATTTTGGCCTGATCCATCGCTACTCCCTTTTTTGTTTATAGTGTGGCCCAGGAAACCGACTTATTCTAACCAAAACTCACACTTACTGAATTTGACGTAGAGCGAGTGTTCTCGAAGTTTCAGTAGTACCATCTGCAGGTGTCTGGTATAATATGTTTTTTTTTAATAGATCAAAATATTGTCAATGAAGACGATCACGAAGTGATCTAGGAAAGGCTCGATGACTTTATGCATTAGAGACATAAAGGCAAAGGGTTCATTGCTGAGCCCAAAGGGCATCACCAGGAACTCGTAGAGGCCGTAATGGGGGCTGAAGGTGGTCTTGGGAATATCTTCTTCCAAAATTTGAAGCTGGTAGTATCCTGATCTTAGGTCCATCTTGGAAAAAAATGGATGCACCTTGTAATTGATCAAACAGTTCGTCGATCCTAGGAATGGGGGTGAAAGTGCAACTAGATCTGATATACTCTAGAGGGGGGTGAATAGAGTATATGGGGCTTTAAAAACTTTTACAAACTTTTACAACAATTGTTGTAATATGTGTGAGCAGGGAAGCAATAAAAAATCTAATCACAGTACTAAGTTAAACAAAAGCTAAGCACAGAAAAATCAAGGCCAGAAACAAAAATTAAAAACAAGCAAAACCAGAAGACACAAGGAAATATAGTGGTTCCCCAAACTTGGGTACATCCACTCTTCTACCACCCTAGGTAGGAATCCACTGCAGGATGAGTTGATCAGGTGTCCTGGGCACCAATGAGCTTTTGATAAGGTGCTCAAAAACCAAAGCAGATTTTTTGATCAGGTGTCTTGCCACCAATGAGCTTTTGACAAGGTGCTCAAAAACCAAGTTCAAACTTTTGAAGGGAGTTTGAAAAACCCTTTACAGAGTGGGGGTGAGAGAGTGATGGCAGTCTTCTCTTTCTCAAACAACTGAGAAGACTAAGTGGATTGATGTCAAAGCTCTCCCTGAATCCTTGAAATCTTCAGGAAGAAAAGCTTTGCTGAGGGTGATAGGCCTTCAAAGATTGAACTCCAGTAATGGATAATTTCAGCAATAGCTGAAATGTTGAGTGTCTGGAGTCTTGAAATATGTTGGCCTTCAACACTTTGAAAACTAAAGAGATCTGAAGATTTGAAAACTTGATCTCCTTGGATGAGTGTTCTTCAGAATTCTTTGAGACAGAAGATTTTTGAGAGTTCTCTGTAGTTAGTGTCTCTCTCTCTGTATTGTGTGTGTTCTTCTATATGAGAGATTCAAAAATCCTATATTTTATTCTCTGGTCAGAATAGAATATCATTCTCTGTCAAGTATAGTCGTTGGCCTGCATTAATTGCATCCTTAATTGCATAATCTCTTCTAGAGGAAAGTCCACAGAAACATTACTTGAAAAATCCCTTGAAACTTGGTCCAGAATTGAATGAAAACGGCTAGCAAATCTCTGAATTAATTGCAGAATAACTCCTAACTGATTTTGAATTTGAGTTCTGGAAGTTATCTGAAATCGTCGAACTGAGCTCTGCTATCGTCGAGCTGAGCTCAGCGATCAGGAAATCTTAAGCAGCAAAATATCGTTGATCTGAGCTCAAAGATCGTCGAACTGAGCTCAGAGATAAACATCCAAAGTATAGTCAAAATCGTCGACCTGAGCTCACCGATCGTCGAATGGAGTTCTACGATATAAAGAGGTTGAGCTCAGCGATCGTCGAATGGAGTTCGACGATCTGTCGAAGTTGAGCTAGACGATCGTCGACCGGAGTTCGACGAATCGTCGTGCTGAGCTCGACGATCAGACTTAGTCTCCAGACTGAGAATCCTGGTCTTCAGGGCAGCTTCCAAACCTAGACTTCTAACCCTTAGACTCAATTCTAATTGACCTATTAAGCTATACAGAAGGTCAAGCAAAGGATTCCTAGAGACATAGTGACCCTGACCCAAATTAGTAATAGGGTGTTCCAACAATCTCCCCCTATTTGGGTTAGGATTACTATTTACAGACTTTGGAAGAACTTTAAATAACAACATACAATCAGAAAAACATAAAAACAACAGCTAGACATGCAGAGACATCACAGAGATATATATATATCATCCAGATAATCAGAAGTTCCAGAAATTGTCACCTTACAATATCACTTCTTCTCTTTGCCTTTAACCATTTTAATTTCTCTGTTAGGATTTAGGGCTTCCTTGTTGGACCTGGTGTCATCTGCTGCACCCAAATATGTTTGCTTTGTAGGCCTGGGAACCACAGCTGCAGGATGTAATTCCATGTATCTGTCAGCATCAAAGAATTTACTGGAAGCATATCTCTCTAATTCTTTCTGTCTTTGCTCAGACATTGTTGAAATGTTGGAAGAATCTAATCCTTGATCTCTGGCCTTCTTAATCTGATCCAGTGCAGCCAATTCCTTCATCCTGGCAGTCCAAGCAGCTGGATTTTTTTCAGGGTCCTCAAAAGGTACAGGTGGCTCATACCTGTTGGAAGGATTGTCTTGAGGAGGCCTGGCAGACATAGTCTCTTTCAGCTTATAAGGGAAAGGACCTGATGATGTATCAGATGAGATATGTCCTCCCCTAGAATATGGGTGCTGCCTGGAGTACCCTTTAGAATATACTTGTATATCTCTCTGATTGCCTCTATATCCTCCTCTCCTAGAATATGAACCCCTGGATTGGCTTTCCCTTTGATAGGATCTGGCATGAGGTTGATAGGGAGCCTGGCTTCTGGCTGGGGGTTGACTTGCAGATCTTCCAACTGCACCTGCATCAGGACGAGGTGGTGGAGGAGGATGAGAGTGCTTAAATGGGGATGAACCCTTCTCATATTTTCTCTTTTTCTTCATGGCTTTCAGCTGGTTCTTGGAATACTGCATCCAGTGCTCAGTAATTTGGCAGTTATGAAGGATATAATAAGGGATATCATTGTTATCCTTAACTTTAGCAGGAGGAACCCTTTTCATTGCTTTGCTCCTTGCCTTCCTTTTTCTGGCAATGGTAGCAGATGAGTCATCAGAGTCTATTTTGAATTCATCAGATTCAGAGCTCTGGTCATCATATAGAGCATCTATTTTCTTCATCAAATCTTTCTTTAGCTGAATAGAGGCAGATGAGGCAGAAGGTGAAGCAGTAACAGCAATAGCAGCAGTAGATTCTAGACAGGTGACAACAGAAGCAACTGTCTCACTAACATCAGCAGAAACAGCAGATACACTATCAAAATCTGCAGCAGGCTCAATTTCAGTGGCCTCTGACATCAGAATGTCCTTGGATATTGGCTCATAAGAAGCAGTAGGAACTTCAGCATCAGTGTTAACAATCTCAGCAGCAGTGTCAACAGTCCTTTCTTTAGAAGCAACAGCAGTGACTGAATGTACAAAGGAAGAGAGGATGCTAGGGTCACAGCCAGAAAAAGGCACAAGTGACTTGGATAAGTCTTCTGGGGGCTGGACAGCATTACCCTCTGGCAGACAGCTGAAGAAGGCAGAATCAAACATAGATAGCAAAGACCTGAGGTCAATTACAAAAATTGCAGTAGGAGGCACAGCAATAGGAGCAGAAGGAGCAGCAGACACAGAAACAGCAGCAGCATATAAAGAGCTTGCAGAAACAGCAGTAGCAGCAGCATGAAGATTCTCTTAATAGGGCATCTCCCCCTGCCTAGATGCAGAAACATCTGGATCAAGGCACACTGCTGTAGGTGCTTCCTGAGGAAGGAGGGAAGAGAGCCTAACAGAAAGGGCTGCCACAGACAGGTGTAGAGGAGCCAAGGGGGTCTCCAATAGTAGAGTTAGCCTGGGGGCAAGTAACTCATACAACTTGTCAGCTAGGGCTGAGAGGTCTACTTGCTCAACAGCTGGAGCAGAGGTAGATGGTATGGAAGCAGCTGGGGATGCTGGGAGGGAAGGGCTGGAGTGTAACACCCCCTATCCGTCGCATAGCATATAGCAGTAGGTCCGGCCGGGGCCCGACGCCATATACCACAGACAGACCGGGTGGTTACGTATGGAAACCATCCAACCAATCTCAACGTCCTACACAGAGCATTCTAGCGGAAGCAATATATAAGAGTTACAAATCAAGAACCCAGCACAAGCATGAATGTCCACTAAAACCAAAAGGAATGTCATTACAAAATACTCAAAAGTCGGCCTTAAGGCCTTACGAGATGTTTCATTTGTCTATTACATGATTTACCAACCTCGGCACGCAGGCCGGCCATACATGAATAAAATAGAAAACATTTCCACTTGGGCCTTCGAGGGCCAGCTTCGCAAAAAGGGCTTTAGCCCGCTATTGACCGCTTGGTCCAGCTGCACCTGCAAGCAAACAAACCACCGCACGGTGGCAAACAAAGCAACGGTCAGCAATGCTGACCAAATTATAACGATCCCGCCCCCAACTCGGAGCGGCGATGCTCCTTCCCTGCAGTTCATTAGCACAAGCGAGCAATGCATATAACCATAGCCATCTCATCACAGACGTTGGCTCGTACGGCCACACGTCCCGTGCACTCAGGGCACATTCTCGGCGAACCGGTCGATGTCACGTCAATTAAAGCCATTAACATTCCGGACTCACCACCGCCACTTAGACGGCCATTCCTATGAGCAATTCGTCTTCATGGTATTGGTCACGTCAATTTAAGCCATTGACCACCGAAGACTCACATCTATGCCAACGGCGAGTGCCATGTAACTTTAGGTCTCTCTAACCCGAACGACATAAAGCGGGTACGGCTCCATCTAACCCGTGCTCACATCGCAACGGCAATTTAAGCCATTTGCGCGGGTCAAACTTTCACCGAGTCCCATTCTACCGCAAGACACATAACCCCGTTATGTTCATGTTGGCACTCAGGCCACCAAGTTGGCAAGACCTCGTGTCCGCCCAGTTTTCCGGGTGCACCTTTGGGTTAGTCCCCAAGGCTCCCTGCTGCAATCTACCGCGTAGAAAACCCGAAAACACCAAATAGCACGGAGTCTTCTCCGGCCTTATGCAATGCAACATCACCGATCCGAACTAACATGTCCGGGTAGGCTTCAACCACAATGCCTATGTCCGTTCTCGCATACGGACGCTAAACAACGGGGACTTTACATATCTACCCGAAGGAATGCCTCCAACTCTTCGCAAACTCGCGAGAGAGGGCTTCCTATGCTAACAAAGAAAGCTATCAAGCTCACAAGTGAGGATCGTTACCCTTGCGTTCCTCTTTGGCGCCATCGAAATGTAATCGGATAGAAATCACCGCGCTTGCGTTGCCTCCGTGGATCCGGAGTCGGCTTGCGATTCGGAGCTCCGAAGCTCCTCCAATGGCGGATCTAGTTCCTCTTCCTCTAGCCTTGGCTCTTCTTTCTCCAAGGGTTTGGAGAGAGATCAAGTGATGAAAAGTGTGGATTTTTCTAAGTCAAACCCGTGTATATCCTCCCAGGAACCATCCCCAGCCGTCGGATCTCAACCTAAGAAAACGAGCGGCTTTGATTCGGGGCTGAAATGCCCAATCTGGGCCGAACACGGCTTGGCACACGCCCGTGTCCAGGGCCGTGTGCCGCATTCGCCGTCAAAATCGAATCTTCTGAACACGCACACGGGTATCGAACACGCCCGTGTTCGAGCTGACACGCCCGTGTTCCAGCTGACACGGCCGTGTAGCCGGCCGTGTACCCATGATTTTTCCCCCGTTTCCAACCCGAGCACTGCACGGGTTCTAGGACACGCCCGTGTCCTTGCCCGTGTCACATTGACACGCCTGGGCCCCCAGGCCGTGTACACGGGACATTTCGTCGAGGGGAGAACGACGACTGGATGACACGGCCTTGGACACGCCCGTGTCCTAGGCCGTGTGCCTTGTCTCGACGACCGTCGAGTGAATCTCGACGATTTCAGCTTGACGCTCGTCGACACGGGTCGACACGCCCGACGACACGCCCGTGTCGCGGGCCGTGTGCCCATTCTCGACGACTCGTCGAGAATAACTCGACGATTTCACGGCTAAGTGTCGACACGGGTCGACACGCCCTGCGACACGCCCGTGTCGCAGGCCGTGTGCCCATTCTCGACGAATCGTCGAGAATAACTCGACGACTTCGCGGCTAAGTGTCGACACACGCTTGACACGCCCTGGGACACGCCCGTGTCCCAGGCCGTGTGCCTTCAGCCAGAAACCAAAACTGGCCCAAAACGTCCCCCTTTGCTCCTTTGAGTTTCGGGGCGTTACAACTCTACCCCTCTTAAAAGAATTTCGCCCACGAAATCACATAAAGGGAAAAACATGTACAAAACAAAATTTGTACCTGAGCGGAACAACTCCGGATATTCGTCAAGCATCGTCTGCTCTCGCTCCCAGGAGAGCTCCTCACGACCGCAATTGTCCCACCGGACTTTGACCATCCTGATCTCTTTATTGCGTAGCCGCTTGACCTCCGAGTCTTCAATCCGCACGGGCTTGACCTTTGTCGTTAGCCCACTATCCACCGGCACTTGATCGACCGCGATCACTTGCGTAGGCTCTTGCACCGCCTTCCTAAGTACCGAAATGTGGAATACATCGTGTAAACCACTTAGCTCCACAGAAAGCTTCAACCTATAGGCCGCTTCTCCCACTCGCTCCAGAACCTCGAACGGTCCAAGGTACCTCGGGCTTAGCTTTTTCAATCGCCGCACCCGCGAGACACCCTTGAACGGCTTGATCTTCAAGTATACATAATCGCCCACAGCGAACTCCACGTTCCTGTGCTTGGCATTATAGTACTTTGCTTGCCGGTCCTGAGCCATGAGCAACCTCTCCCGAATGGTTCTTACCAAGGAAGTAGCATCCTCCACTTCCGATCGCTTATACAACTTTGACTCGCCCGTTTCTAACCAAGACAACGGCGTGCGACATCTTCTACCATAAAGGGCCTCGAAAGGCGCCATCTGAATACTTGCTTGGTAGTTGTTGTTGTATGCGAACTCCACCAAATAAAGATGGTCCTCCCATTGCTTTCCAAAGTCCAAGACATACATGCGAAGCATGTCTTCCATGGTTCTATTGACCCTCTCGGTCTGCCCATCCGTTTGTGGATGGAAGGATGTGCTAAACTTCAGCTTTGTTCCCAACATTTGCTGCACCAGCCTCCAATCATTGGACGTGAACCGCCCATCACGGTCACTCACGATGCTGCGGGGCACACCATGAAGCCGTACTATATTATCCACATAAAGCTTCGCCAGCTTCTCCACCGGATCGTCCTTCCTATGCGGAATAAAGTGCGACACCTTCGTTAATCGATCGACCACCACCCAAATGGCGTCGTTCCCCTTCTGCGACCTTGGCAAACCATGCACAAAGTCCATAGAGATGTCGTCGAATTTCCACTCCGGAATAGGCAAGGACTTAAGAAATCCTCCCGGCTTTTGGCACTCCGCCTTTACTAAGGCGCAGGTTTGGCACTTCGCTACGTATAGCGCCACATCCTTCTTCAAACCCGGCCACCAAAATAGCTTCTTGATATCGCGGTACATCTTCGTGCTCCCCGGGTGAATCGAGTACTTGGTATGGTGTGCCTCGTACAACAACTCCACCCGTAAATTGCCCACACTAGGGACGCACAAACGACCGTCTTTCCAAAGCAATCCGTCCTCCACGACGAATTGGGAATTTGACCCATCCAGAGCCTCTATCATGAACTGCTTCATATGAGCATCCATATCCAAAGCCTGCCGAATCCGATCAGCCAGGTCATATTGGACTTCAGTCCAATTCAGCACTGCTTCAGCGCTAGATTGTCTATCCACACAAACAATCTCCAACGCCTCCAGCTCCTGCACCAACCGCTCATCATGCACTGATAGCCAATTCGCTTGAGCTGGGGCTCGGCGACTCAATGCATCCGCAACCGCATTCCCTTTGCCAGGCACGTAGTGGATCTTAAAAGTATAGTCCCCCAGGAACTCCATCCACCTACGCTGCCGCATATTCAAATCTTTCTGATCTATTAGATACTTTAGGCTCTTGTGATCGGTGTAGATGTCAATCTTCACACCGTACAAATAGTGTCTCCACAGCTTCAAGGCAAAAATCACGGCCGCTAACTCCAAGTCATGGACCGGATAATTCCTCTCGTGCACTTTTAGTTGTCTCGAGCCATAAGCTATCACGCTGCCGTGCTGCAGTAGCACGCAACCCAAACCGCTGCCTGAAGCATCGCTATATATCTCATAGCCTTCGGTCCCAACCGGCGAACTCAACACAGGCGCCGTGGTCAACCGACACTTCAATTCCTCAAAAGCTCGCGCGCACTCCGGCGTCCAAACGAACTTATGCTCCTTCCTCGTCAAAGTAGTGAGAGGTAGCGCTATCCGCGAGAAGTTCTCTACGAAGCGCCTATAATAACCGGCAAGCCCCAAAAAGCTCCGGACTTCTGCTACCGTAGCAAGCTCAGGCCACTCCCGTATCGCAACAATCTTCGCCGGATCCACCGCAATACCCTCTCCACTCACTATATGCCCGAGGAACGCCACTGAGGATAGCCAAAACTCGCACTTCGAGAACTTGGCATACAACTGGTTTCTCCTGAGTGTCTCCAACACCAAATGGAGATGCTTGAAGTGATCCTCCTCACTTTGCGAGTACACCAAAATATCGTCGATGAAGACGATCACGAAATGGTCTAGGTACTCCCTGAACGTCCTGTTCATCAAGTCCATGAATACTGACGGCGCATTAGTCAGCCCAAACGGCATGACCGTAAACTCATAATGCCCGTATCTCGTACTAAACGCTGTCTTCGGGATATCACTCTCCCTTATCCGCAGCTGATAGTACCCAGACTTGAGATCTAACTTCGAGTACACCGTCGACCCGACTAACTGATCGAAGAGATCATCAATCCGGGGGATCGGGTACTTATTCTTCTCAGTCAGCTTGTTTAGCTCCCGATAATCAATACACAATCTCAAGCTTCCGTCCTTCTTCTTAACAAAGAGGACCGGTGCGCTCCAAGGCGAAGAACTCGGGCGCACATACCCTTGCTCCAACAACTCTTGCAGTTGAACCTTCAGCTCCGCCATTTCCTTAGGCGCTAGCCGATATGGAGATCGTGACACGGGCTTTGCACCTGGCACTAGCTCGATAGTAAAATCTATCTCCCGTTGTGGCGGGGCTCCAGGAAGATCTGCAGGGAACACATCAGGGTATTCCGATACCACTGAAATACAATCCATAGCGGGCTTCGGCTTTGCAACCTCCACTAGAGTGAAGAACAGTTCTGCTCCGGCACGAACTGCCTTAACCACTTGAAGAGCAGACATCAATGTTTTGCTCGACCCCTTTAAGCCCTTAAACGTCGTCTCACGACTCGCTCCCAGCTTGACTTCCTTGCTACCGCAATCTATATGGGCCTGCTGCTCCGAGAGCCAGTCCATGCCAAATATGACGTCAAACTCCACTAACGGAAGTAAAGACGCCCGCAGGTCGAACTCCTGCTCTCCAATACGAGTCTTAACCTCGCAGATCCTAACCGCTCGCATCGAACACCCATTGGGCAATAACACATCCAACTTGTCCTTCGCCATCGAAGAAGGGACTCCGATGCGTGATATAAATCCTTACGGACAAGAAGGAGTGTGAAGCTCCCGTATCAAAGAGTGCTCGTGCGGGATTTTCACAAATCATTACAAATCCTAAACAAGCAGTGGTAAGGTAACATATACATAACAAGCATATAAAGGAATTGACTTGCTATAAATTAAACCGTACCTGTCACCACGTCAGCTTGTTTAATGGCCTCCTGTTGGCCAAGATTATAGACCCTTGGTTGGGCCGGAGCATAGTGGGATGCGGTCGACTCCACCGCCATTCCCTTCTCTTCGTAGGTAGCTCCTGGCCTCCTTTCGGACTTAGGACGTCCGCTCCAACAATCACGGGCAAAGTGCCCCGTCTTGCCGCAAGTAAAACACGCACCCGGGGTCCGACCCGTAGTCGCCCCAGAAGCGCCAGAAGGAGCTGGACCCGAAGTCCTATGCTTCTTGAAAGCCCTCCGATAGCCAGACTTCGAAGTAGTCGGCACTTTAAACTCAGACTTCTTTTCACCCAAGCTTTTCTTTGCCTGTACACTACTCATGTCCTTCTCCAAGGACCGGGCAGTATTGACCAAGGTTAAGAAACCCTGCGTCATCGGCCCCGACAGTAATAGTCTCAGCTCATCCCTCAGACCTTCGTAGAAGCGATTAGTCTTGCGCTCCTCATCCATGATGGTAGAGCTCGCATAACGACTCAACCGCGTAAACTCGTGGAGATATTCATCCACGCTTCGCTCACCCTGCACCAACCTCAGGAACTCATTCTCCATTGAAATCCTCTGAGTAGAAGGGAGGTATCTTGCTAAGAACAATTCCGAGAACTCTTCCATCGGAACGTCTATCAATTGTCTTCCTCTCAGATGATGCAGCTCCAAGCCTTCCCACCACATCCTTGCTTCACCGTCCAACAGGAACGTAGCAATGGTGGTCATCTGCCACTCCTCCGTCTCCGTCGCTGTCATGACTCTCTTCACCCTAGAGAGCCAGTCTTCAGCCTGCGATGGGGTTCCCAACCCCGAGAATAACGGAGGGTTAAAGCTCATTACATGCTTCAACTGCCTCTCAGTCGCCCTCCTTGGCACTATTGGTTCTACAACCACTTGCTCCATCCTCCTCGGCTCCGCCTCTTGAAGAGGTACTTGCTCCATCACAGGAGCTGGCTGCTGCGCTTGCCTCCCAGGCTGCGCATTTATCACGGCTAGCACCGCTTCAGCCACCAATCTTATATTTTCAGCCGACAAAGGTGTTGCGGGAGCAACTTCTGGTGCACTACTTGCCTCAGAACCTCGGCGTTCTGACGGCCCAACACCACTTCTGGTCACCTATAGTGGTACAAAACACCGTTAAGCGACCAAATAACATTGCAAACAGCAATTATAGGAACACGCAGGTTCCTCAAACACGAGTATTTTCATTCCTAAGTGGACATTCATGGGTTCTCTTTACTGTTATAACGATGACGCACACAATGTGCTCACCACCCCTTAAAAGAATTCGCCCACGAATTCAATTCAAGCCCGACCAAAACCAGTAGTCTGATACCAAATTGTAACACCCCCTATCCGTCGCATAGCATATAGCAGTAGGTCCGGCCGGGCCCGACGCCATATACCACAGACAGACCGGGTGGTTACGTATGGAAACCATCCAACCAATCTCAACGTCCTACACAGAGCATTCTAGCGGAAGCAATATATAAGAGTTACAAATCAAGAACCCAGCACAAGCATGAATGTCCACTAAAACCAAAAGGAATGTCATTACAAAATACTCAAAAGTCGGCCTTAAGGCCTTACGAGATGTTTCATTTGTCTATTACATGATTTACCAACCTCGGCACGCAGGCCGGCCATACATGAATAAAATAGAAAACATTTCCACTTGGGCCTTCGAGGGCCAGCTTCGCAAAAAGGGCTTTAGCCCGCTATTGACCGCTTGGTCCAGCTGCACCTGCAAGCAAACAAACCACCGCACGGTGGCAAACAAAGCAACGGTCAGCAATGCTGACCAAATTATAACGATCCCGCCCCCAACTCGGGGCGGCGATGCTCCTTCCCTGCAGTTCATTAGCACAAGCGAGCAATGCATATAACCATAGCCATCTCATCACAGACGTTGGCTCGTACGGCCACACGTCCCGTGCACTCAGGGCACATTCTCGGCGAACCGGTCGATGTCACGTCAATTAAAGCCATTAACATTCCGGACTCACCACCGCCACTTAGACGGCCATTCCTATGAGCAATTCGTCTTCATGGTATTGGTCACGTCAATTTAAGCCATTGACCACCGAAGACTCACATCTATGCCAACGGCGAGTGCCATGTAACTTTAGGTCTCTCTAACCCGAACGACATAAAGCGGGTACGGCTCCATCTAACCCGTGCTCACATCGCAACGGCAATTTAAGCCATTTGTGCGGGTCAAACTTTCACCGAGTCCCATTCTACCGCAAGACACATAACCCCGTTATGTTCATGTTGGCACTCAGGCCACCAAGTTGGCAAGACCTCGTGTCCGCCCAGTTTTCCGGGTGCACCTTTGGGTTAGTCCCCAAGGCTCCCTGCTGCAATCTACCGCGTAGAAAACCCGAAAACACCAAATAGCACGGAGTCTTCTCCGGCCTTATGCAATGCAACATCACCGATCCGAACTAACATGTCCGGGTAGGCTTCAACCACAATGCCTATGTCCGTTCTCGCATACGGACGCTAAACAACGGGGACTTTACATATCTACCCGAAGGAATGCCTCCAACTCTTCGCAAACTCGCGAGAGAGGGCTTCCTATGCTAAGAAAGAAAGCTATCAAGCTCACAAGTGAGGATCGTTACCCTTGCGTTCCTCTTTGGCGCCATCGAAATGTAATCGGATAGAAATCACCGCGCTTGCGTTGCCTCCGTGGATCCGGAGTCGGCTTGCGATTCGGAGCTCCGAAGCTCCTCCAATGGCGGATCTAGTTCCTCTTCCTCTAGCCTTGGCTCTTCTTTCTCCAAGGGTTTGGAGAGAGATCAAGTGATGAAAAGTGTGGATTTTTCTAAGTCAAACCCGTGTATATCCTCCCAGGAACCATCCCCAGCCGTCGGATCTCAACCTAAGAAAACGAGCGGCTTTGATTCGGGGCTGAAATGCCCAATCTGGGCCGAACACGGCTTGGCACACGCCCGTGTCCAGGGCCGTGTGCCGCATTCGCCGTCAAAATCGAATCTTCTGAACACGCACACGGGTATCGAACACGCCCGTGTTCGAGCTGACACGCCCGTGTTCCAGCTGACACGGCCGTGTAGCCGGCCGTGTACCCATGATTTTTCCCCCGTTTCCAACCCGAGCACTGCACGGGTTCTAGGACACGCCCGTGTCCTTGCCCGTGTCACATTGACACGCCTGGGCCCCCAGGCCGTGTACACGGGACATTTCGTCGAGGGGAGAACGACGACTGGATGACACGGCCTTGGACACGCCCGTGTCCTAGGCCGTGTGCCTTGTCTCGACGACCGTCGAGTGAATCTCGACGATTTCAGCTTGACGCTCGTCGACACGGGTCGACACGCCCGACGACACGCCCGTGTCACGGGCCGTGTGCCCATTCTCGACGACTCGTCGAGAATAACTCGACGATTTCACGGCTAAGTGTCGACACGGGTCGACACGCCCTGCGACACGCCCGTGTCGCAGGCTGTGTGCCCATTCTCGACGAATCGTCGAGAATAACTCGACGACTTCGCGACTAAGTGTCGACACACGCTTGACACGCCCTGGGACACGCCCGTGTCCCAGGCCGTGTGCCTTCAGCCAGAAACCAAAACTGGCCCAAAACGTCCCCCTTTGCTCCTTTGAGTTTCGGGGCGTTACATGGAGAATGTAGGTATGGATGGATGAGGTGTTGGTAAGGTGGATATGGAGGACAGGGGAATTGATATGGATGGAGTGAATGTTGGTTGGTCAATGATCTGGTGTAGGAGATCCTGGAAAGAAGTGGAGGAGGAAGGTAAATCAGGAGGAGAGGATGGGGAATCATCCATAAAGGAATCATCCAGTAGGGTGAAGGATGGAATAGAGGGTGAGGAGGTGATATCTGGTGGAGGGTAGGAGAACAGAGGGTGGAAGTGTTCTTCTGGTGTAGAAAGAACAGGGACTGGAGATGGAGCTGATGTTGGAGATGGGCTAGAGATGGTGATGGTGGATGGAGCTGGAATGGTGGATGGTAGGGCCAGGGATGGAATGGGAGGAGGAGTAGGAGCAACAGCAGCAGCCAGGTCATCTGCAGGAGCAGAGACCTGTGGGGGACTGACTCTTTGAGTCCTGGTGCCTGAAGGAGCACTGGAGGAGGGCCTGCTAGGCTTGCTTATTTGCCTGTCCCACTTTCCAAAGAGGGCACAGGTTAGTCTCTTGGAGGCATTGATGTGAACTCCAGACGAGACCAGCAAGGCAGGGCACCTGGTCTGCAGAAAAACTCCAATAATTCTACCAAAATTAACAAAACTCTTGTTTATTTTCTTTTTGATTAGGTCAAAGAAGACCTCTCCCCAGTTCAGAGTTTTCTTATCCACAAGAGCTCCCATGAGACAGAGCTGATATCTGGATATTGTATCATGGGCTAAGTGCTTTGCCAGGAGCACTTTTCCTACCACATCTGCCAGGAACCTATATTCAATAGACAGATTCCTCTTGAAGAGCTTGCTAGGGTTTCCCTCTGGATGACCCATCCTGGCAAGCAGGTCAGAATACCCTTCTCCAGATAACTCAGCAGATTCTTCTCCATTTCTCAACTCAAAAACCTCTAAAAGAATGGTTGGGGTCAAGGGTACCTGATTTCCAGCAATTAACCCAACTATAGTGCTGTTATCTTGATTATGGGCAGTATAAACCCATTCTTTGATTTCATCAGAAGCCAACTTGATCCTGGTGGTCATGAGGGCAGTCAGATTCTGATCCTGGAATAAACCCAGTATGTCTTGAAAGATCTGATCAGTGGTGCTGAAAGATTCTATATCAATATCAAAACCTGCATCAAACTTCATTGCAGCTAGGACAGCAACTGACACGGCCATTGTACCTGCAAAAACTCAACAAACAAAACGACCAAGCGTAGAACTGTTTGGAGGGAAAGAAAATTCTTGCAGAGAAATCGAAAGCGCAAAAGTGAACGACGGCGAAAAATGAGTTTTATATTAGGGTTCGACGCAGAAATGGAAAGATCGTTGAACTCAGTTCGACGATCGAGGCTCCTAAAGGAATCTGCAGAGACCTCAACATCGTCAATCTCCGTTCGACGATATTGGAAAGCGTCGAGCTTCGTTCGACGATCGTTCAGTGAACATAATCGTCGAGCACCGTTCGACGATCGTTGACCGGAAGAGATAGTTCATACTATCTGAGAGGCGCTGAACTCAGTTCGACGATTTTTGGAAATCGTCGATCTCCGTTCGACGATCTTAGGGCAAATCGTCGAGCGCAGTTCAGAGATCAGAAAAATTCTAGACACTAAGAAAAATCAGAATGTTTGCCTAGTATTGGTCAATTTTTAATCTTTCAAAATCTTGGATATTATTTAAGACTTCCTCCATCTAACATTCCTAACTGATTTAGGAAGAAGGTGTGTTTCTTTTCATCCAAAGGCTTGGTGAAAATATCTCCCCTTTGTAAATCAGTTGGGATATATTGTAATTCAATTTTATTCTTTTCAACATTATCCCTTAAGAAGTGATGTCTAATCTCTATGTGTTTTGTCCTACTATGGAGGACTGGATTTTGAGCTATGGAAATAGCACTTGTATTGTCACAAAAGATTTTAGACTTCTCTAAGTTGTAACCATAGTCTAGGAGTTGATTTTGAATCCACAAGATTTGTGACAACAACTGCCTGCAGCCATATATTCAGCTTCAGCAGTTGAAGTTGACACAGATGTTTGTTTCTTACAAAACCAAGAGACAAGTCTGTCACCAAGGAACTGACAAGTTCCACTGGTGCTTTTCCTGTCAATTCTGCATCCAGCATAATCAGCATCAGAGAATCCAGTTAACTCAAATGCTGAATCTTTTGGATACCAGAGACCTAGATTTGGACAACTTTTAACATACCTGAGAATCCTCTTTACTAAAGTGAGGTGTGACTCTCTAGGGCTTACTTGGAACCTAGCACATATACATGTAGCAAACATTATATCTGGTCTACTAGCTGTAAGATATAATAAAGAGCCAATCATTGCTCTATATGTTGTCTGATCAACAGGTTTCCCATGTTCATCAGCATCCAATACAGCATTGGTAGGCATGGGTGTTTTCATACAAGATGCCTCAGACATACCAAATTTCTTAACCAATTCATTTGCATATTTGGTTTGAGAAATAAAGATGCCTTCAGCATGTTGCTTGACTTGCAATCCTAGGAAGAAGGATAGCTCACCCATGCTACTCATCTCAAATTTAGAATGCATCAGGTTAGAAAACCTTCTGCACAATTTTGAGTCAGTAGAACCAAAAATGATATCGTCTACATAAATTTGTACTAGTAGGGTATGGGACTTATGGGTTCTAATAAAAAGAGTTTGGTCTACTCTACCCCTTATAAAACCATTTTCCAAAAGAAAGCATGCTAAGGTCTCATACCATGCTCTAGGAGCTTGCTTGAGACGATATAATGCTTTGTTCAGTCTAAAAACATAATCAGGATAAGTTGGAGAGATAAAACCTGGAGGTTGTCTGACATAAACTTCCTCTTTGATGTCTCCATTTAAGAAAGCACTTTTGACATCCATCTGATATACTTTGAAGCCTTTGTGAGCTGCATAAGCTAGAAATATTCTGATGGCTTCCAATCTTGCAATAGGTGCAAAGGTCTGGTCGTAGTCAATTCCTTCTTCTTGAGAATATCCCTGAGCAACTAGTCTTGCCTTGTTCCTTATAATTACTCCTTGATCATCCAGTTTGTTTCTGAATACTCATTTTGTTCCAACAATGGAATGATCCTTAGGCTTTGGCACTAGTTCCCATACTTTGTTCCTCTCAAATTGATGCAACTCCTCTTGCATTGCAATGATCCAGTGTGGATCTTGCTCTGCATCTTGAATGGACTGAGGTTCAATTTGAGATAGGAAGCAGGTGTGCAACAGGTTTTGGTTGACCTGATTTCTGGTTTGCACACCAGCTGAGATTTCTCCAATTATTTGGGAAATTGGATGGTCTCTTGATGTTACTAAATCAACAGGGGGTGTTGATTGTTCACCAACCTGTGTTGTTGTTTCCTCTTGTGGTACAACAACTGGCTCTTCAAGTTGTGCTTCAATGTGTTGAGCATTCCCTTCATCTTCACTGCTTTCATCCTCTTGAGTAACCTGTAACCTGTTCAAGTCTTCAACTAGAGAATGTTCCTGCAAAGGTTCTATGGTAGAAGAAATCTTCTCCTTGAAAGACATGTTAGTTTCATCAAATGAAATGTGAACAGATTCCTCAATTTTCAAAGATGATTTATTATAGACCCTATAGGCCTTGCTGATCATGGAGTATCCCAGAAACACTCCTTCATCAGCTTTGGCTTGAAATTTTGCTAGATATTTCTTGTCATTATTATGAATATAGCAAATACAACCAAATACTCTAAAATAGTCAACTTTAGGTTTCTTCCCTTTGAGTAATTCATAGGGAGTCTTTCCCTTTAGTTTATGTATCAGACTTCTGTTCAGCACATAGTTGGAGGTGTTCACTGCCTCTGCCCAAAAGGATAGAGGTAGATGAGCATCTGACAACAATGTGGTGGCAGATTCAATAAGGGTTCTATTTTTCCTTTCAGCTACCCCATTTTGTTGAGGAGTTCTAGGAGCTGAGAAAGTATGCCTGATCCCTTCACTCTGACAGAACTCTTGCATAAGAAGAGAATCAAACTCTGTCCCATGATCACTTCTGATCAGGGCAATGTGAGTATTGAACTCAATTGTATACATTTGAGAAACTCTGTCAGACACTTAAAGTTATCAGACTTCTTCCTTAGAAAGAACACCCAAGTGAATCTAGAGAAGTCATCTACAACTACTAAAGTGTAGGATTTCCCTCCTAGGCTTTGTACTGTGATGGGTCCAAAAAGATCCATGTGTAACAGATACAATATCCTAGGTGAATCACTCTTATTAAGTGACTTAAAACTGTTTTTAGTTTGCTTGCCTAATTGACAAGCCCTGCAGAGTCCTTCCTTCTTGTAGGGGCCAGAAGGTAGTCCTCTAACAAGGTTGTCCTTGGATAGCCTAGCAATAGTTCTAAGGTTTAGGTGTCCTAATCTCTTATGCCATAAAACATTTGGTCTACAGACAGAGTTAAACAAGCAGATATCTACATCAGTTGAAAGAAAATCTACTAGATAGATGTTACCTTTCCTTTTACCTGTCAACATAGTTGTGTTGTCCTCTGACTTGATTTTGCATAAGGCTTTGCTGAAGGTCACCTGGTAGCCTTCATCACACAGCTGACTGATGCTAATTAGGTTGTGCTTCAGTCCTTCTACATAAGCTACCTTCTTGAAAGTTACTGAACCAATCTGGACTGTACCATATCCTTTAGTCTGTCCAAAGTTTGAATCACCAAAGATAACTTTGGGTCCAAGTTTGGCTCTGAAGGATGTGAGGTTGTCCTTGTTCCTTGTCATGTGCTTAGAGCACCCACTATCCAAATACCATTGCTGATTAGATGTTGGATAGGTCTTCACCTGCACATGAGACGATTCATTTGTTTTTGACCCAGTTTACCTTGGGCCTAGGTTGATAACCTTTAAATTCAGAAATGAAAGACATCCCTGGTTGACTCTTATATCCTTCAGGATGATATCTCCTTGGAGGTAAAATCCATTCAGTATAAGGGTTAAAGATTTGGGATGAAGAACCCTTAGGATTCAATTTTGATTTGCCTTTGAAAACTTTTCCAGAGCTCTGACCTCTATTCGACGATCTTGGAGCTGCGTTCGACGATCTTGGGTCAGATCGTCGAGCTCCGTTCGACGGTCGACTAGGGCTGAGGTCAGGTATATGAGATCGTCGACCTGCGTTCGACGACTTTGGCTGAGATCGTCGATCAGCGTTCGACGATTTTTCCTGAGATCGTCGAGCTGCGTTCGGCGATCGTCGATCTTCATTCGGCGATCGTCGATCTACGTTTGACGATTTCTATTGGGACTTAGTTTTCTGAGGCAGATCAGAATTTTTCCTGGCAACCTCTACAACTCCCTTTCCCTTGTCAGAAATGAATTTGATGGGAGTTGTTAGGACTATAGGTTGGCTGGATGAAGCACCCAAGCCCAGTGTACTGTTAAATCTAGAGTTCACTGTGCTTGTGATGTCCATCAGCTTGATGCTTCTCCCATTAAGGGATTCTTCAAGCTTCTTGGCCTCAGAGAGCTCACTTTTCAGTGAAGCTATCTGTTCCCTACAGCACTCCAACTCCTGAGAGAGTTTGAGGTTTTCTGACTTTAGAGCATTGTGTTCAGATAATTGATTTCTGAGAGAGATAATCTCTTTCTCAGACTTTAGCAGGTCTAAACACAGTGCTTTAAATTCAGATTTGAAATCTTCTGAACTAAAATCAAAGGAACCAATTACCTGATCTTCTTCAGGTTGAGTCTCTGAGTCTGACTCTGACTCTTCTTCCTCTGAATTGTGCTGTGAGGCATTGATTGCCATCATGCAGAACTCCTTTTCTTCTGCATCATCCTCATCATCACTAGAGCTGTATGAGACTTCTGACTCCTCTTCAGTCTCACTCCAGGATTCAGCAACAAACCCTTTTCTTGTATGCTTATTTTTGCTTGAGGAAGGTTTGCCATTTCCATTCCTTTTGGAGTCTTTCTCCTTTCTTCTTTCTTTTCTGTCCCTTCTGTCCTTGTTCTTGTTCTCTGGACAGTCAGGAACTATGTGCCCTGGTTTCCTGCAACCAAAGCAAATAATGTCTTTATTATTACCAATGGACTTGTCATACCTTGGCTTATCCTGCTCCTTGTATGATCTTCTTCTGAAGTCCTTTCTGGCCATCTTGTAGAATCTTTTGGCCAACAAGCTGAGTAGTTCATCATTGCCTGTGGCTTTATCTTCAGGCAGATCCTCAGTTGCCTTGAAGGCTATGGTCTTCTCTTTCCTTGTGGCTGGTGAAGCAGCCTTCTGTTCTTCCTCTCTATTCTTGATGAGTAGCTCATAAGATTTGAGCTTACCCAATAGAGCTTCAGTGGTAATCTCATTCAGACTTCTGGCATCTTTAATTGGCCAGATTCTTGAATCCCAAGTGCTGGGGAAGCACATTAGGATCTTGTCATTGAGTTCAGTTAGAGAGATTTCTTTGTCCAATGTCCTTAGTTCACTGACAATTAGACTTAGTCTGTTGTACATGTCTCCCACTGACTCAGTCTCTCCCTTCTTGAAATTCTCATATTGGGAGATGAGATGGGATCTTCTGTCCTTTCTCTCATCAGCTGAGCCTGAGACTATTTCTGAGAGCTTGTCCCAAATTTCCTTGGCTGAATTGCATTCAGCTACCTTTTGAAATATGTCATCTGACATTGTCTGGGCTAGGATGTTCATAGCCTTAGCATCAGCTACCTTCCATCTCTTGATGTCAGCATCTGTTCCTGATGGAGGTGGACACAGCATTTGTGCTTGTGCTCTCTGGGGGTCTTGGACACACTGTCAAAACAGAATTAAAGATATCTTCGTCAATAAATTCATGTAAAGTCTGATCCTTGCCTTCCAAAGTGCAAACTTGGAAAGATTGCACACTGGAGGTCTGGTGCTAGCATAATCTTTGTTTTGGGCCATGATTTGTGCAAACAAAATCTAATAATACACTACAAAAGAAAAACAATCTAGTTTGGGATCTTTGGGTTCAGGTGTTAGCCTGTACAACCACCAAGGTGTGGTATGTTTAACCAACCTCGCTCTGATACCAATTGAAAGTGCAACTAGATCTGATATACTCTAGAGGGGGGTGAATAGAGTATATGGGGCTTTAAAAACTTTTACAAACTTTTACAACAATTGTTGTAATATATGTGAGTAGGGAAGCAATAAAAAATCTAATCACAGTACTAAGTTAAACAAAAGCTAAGCACAGAAAAATCAAGGCCAGAAACAAAAATTAAAAACAAGCAAAACTAGAAGACACAAGGAAATATAGTGGTTCCCCAAACTTGGGTACATCCACTCTTCTACCACCCTAGGTAGGAATCCACTGCAGGATGAGTTGATCAGGTGTCCTGGGCACCAATGAGCTTTTGATAAGGTGCTCAAAAACCAAAGCAGATTTTTTGATCAGGTGTCTTGCCACCAATGAGCTTTTGACAAGGTGCTCAAAAACCAAGTTCAAACTTTTGAAGGGAGTTTGAAAAACCCTTTACAGAGTGGGGTGAGAGAGTGATGGTAGTCTTCTCTTTCTCAAACAACTGAGAAGACTAAGTGGATTGATGTCAAAGCTCCCCCTGAATCCTTGAAATCTTCAGGAAGAAAAGCTTTGCTGAGGGTGATAGGCCTTCAAAGATTGAACTCCAGCAATGGATAATTTTCAGCAATAGCTGAAATGTTGAGTGTCTGGAGTCTTGAAATATGTTGGCCTTCAACACTTTGAAAACTAAAGAGATCTGAAGATTTGAAAACTTGATCTCCTTGGATGAGTGTTCTTCAGAATTCTTTGAGACAGAAGATTTTTGAGAGTTCTCTGTAGTCAGTGTCTCTCTCTCTCTATATTGTGTGTGTTCTTCTATATGAGAGATTCAAAAATCCTGTCTTTTATTCTCTGGTCAGAATAGAATATCATTCTCTGTCAAGTATAGCCGTTGGCCTGCATTAATTGCATCCTTAATTGCATAATCTCTTCTGGAGGAAAGTCCACAGAAACATTCCTTGAAAAATCCCTTGAAACTTGGTCCAGAATTGAATGAAAACGGCTAGCAAATCTCTGAATTAATTGCAGAATAACTCCTAACTGATTTTGAATTTGAGTTCTGGAAGTTATTTGAAATCATCGAACTGATCTCTGCTATCGTCGAGCTGAGCTCAGCGATCAGGAAATCTTAAGCAGCAAAATATCGTTGATCTGAGCTCAAAGATCGTCGAACTAAGCTCAGAGATAAACATCCAAAGCATAGTCAAAATCATCGACCCGAGCTCACCGATCGTCGAATGGAGTTCGACGATATAAAGAGGTTGAGCTCAGCGATCGTCGAATGGAGTTCGACGATATGTCGAAGTTGAGCTAGACGATCGTCGACCGGAGTTCGACGAATCGTCGTGCTAAGCTCGATGATCAGACTTAGTCTCCAGACTGAGAATCCTCCTGGTCTTCAGGGCAGCTTCCAACCTAGACTTCTAACCCTTAGACTCAATTCTAATTGACCTATTAAGATATACAGAAGGTCAAGCAAAGGATTCCTAGAGACATAGTGATCCTGACCCAAATTAGTAATAGGGTGTTCCAACAGGGGGTATGTGTTTCGTATCGCAAGCTTATTTAATTCCTGGTAGTCTATGCACAGACGTAATGTCCCATCATTCTTCATCACGAACAATACTGGTGCTCCCCAAGGCAAGGAACTAGGGTGAATGAATCTAGCATCTATTAGCTCCTGCAGTTGAATTTTTAGCTCAGCTAGTTCTCTTGGGGCCATCCGGTAAGGTGCTTGGGACACTGGCCTTGCTCCGGTCACGAGCTCGATATGAAAGTCGACTTCTCACCGTCGTGGCAATCCAAGGAGCGACTCAGGGAAAATGTCCAAGAAGTCGCTTACTACTGGGACCTTGGCGAGCTCTTGTGTTTTGTCCTCCATTTCGAAGTAAATAAGGTATATTTCCTCCTTTTTTTCAGACCGATCTCATAGTCTGTGATGAAGTCAAATTAATACGAGAGACAGAGAGTACACTTGTCAACGTAATATCCTGACCATTTGGGTTCTATAGTCGGACTTCTCGCGCTGAACAATTTATTTGCCCCTTGTGCTCGGCTAGCCAATCCAATCCCAGTATGATATCAAATCTGGTTATTGCTAAGATCGTTACAAAGATCTCAAATTCCACGTCTCCTAGAATTGACTGGAATGCACATTTTTCTGTTGAAGTCATGTCTGATCCATCTGGTAGACGGATCCGTATAGACAGTCCAGACGAATGAGCAACATTCTCTTTAGTCATAATGCAATGTTGGGACACAAAGGAGTGCGTTGCTCCAGTGTCGAAGAGGGTCTTGGTGGGGTGTCCTTCTACCATCAAAATTTCTGACAGAATAGGCAGTATATATACATATATTATATTTTAATATACAAGATATAGGTTTGCAAAACATATCCTAGTTTAGCATAAGTAGCAACATCTGACATATCTCTATTGCCTAATATATATACCTATCACTAAATCAGGGGCCGGTCCATTCTGCAGATCTAGTGCATAGGCCTCCAAAGGCGCTGTGCGGCCCAGTTGGCCTCTCCTGCTAGCACTGCCTCGACGGCCTCTCTGGCCATGTACTCGTACTGGATGCCCACCCTATACAGCTCCTAGTCCTGGCCTTTCTGCTGTCGGTGGGCATAAGGCCCTCATATGTTCTAGCTGCTGACAGAAGAAGAAATTCCCTATAAAGGGAATATCTCGTCGGATTACTGGCACGGGCTGTGGTGCTGGAGCTGGTCTGAAGTCCTGCTGCGGTGCTGGGGGTGCTGGTGGAATTGGTGGGCGCCTATAAGGTTGTCTACGGTGTCTCTGCCTTCACCCTCTATCCTGTTGGTGGGGAGCAGCTCCTCTATATTGTCTCAAGCCTCTAAGAACCTCAACTTGTCCTCTGTGCTGCTAGGCTACCATCCGTCGGTCCAACTCTAGCGTCGCTGTGTGAGTAGCTATGGTGTGGAAGGTAGACTGAGAGATCATAATCAGAGCCTGCCTTCGGTCATCACGTAGGCCTAGGTAGAATCGGGAAGCTCTATCCCTATCGGAGGAAGCCAAATTCCCGGCAAAGCGTGTCAGGTGTATGAACTCCCTCTCGTACTTAGGCATTGTCCGGTCTCCCTATCGGATGTGCAGGAACCTCTCTTGTAGAACAGCTCGGTCTATGTCTGTAATAAAGAACTCCAGCAGGGCCTCTGAGAACTCTCCCCCATAGTATGTCGCTCATTGGTCGTCCTCTAAAGGTAGAGCGGCTTGCCGCTCTCCACCAATCCCTAGCATATCCTTCTAACAAGGTCACTACCAGTGAGACTGCAGCTACTGTTGGGCACATCATGCCTACTAGCAGCTCCTTCATAAGCTCCACCCACTCCTCTTCCTAGATAGCAGTCTCTATGCCTCTGAAAGTAGGAGGCCTTATTCCTCGAAAGTTTGTCAGCAAATCGGTAGGCGCCATCATTTCTCGTGGTGGTTGTTCCAAGGCTGTCCGGAAAGTGGCCAGGATGGCCTTCAGTGACTGCCCCAAGTCAGTCTCGGAAAAGGTACAGCCACGGGGATGACTGGGTCTAGTGGTGGGGTGGCGGGAACATATCCTCTGGAAGAGGACCCCACGTTACTGTACTCTGGTATCTAGAGAAGTAACAGGAAAGATTGTCAGTACTTTGCAAAAGTAGGGTAAATTTGCAAACACGGCTGATGAAGCGGAAACAATATCGTACGGGCATACTAACGTGCAGTCTAGAATCCTTAAGCCTCTATACTAGGGTCCGCCAGGCTTTCACTGCAAGGTTCTTCCCGAACCGAGGAACGAAGCGAGGGACGGGGAAATCCTGAGACTGCTCCACAAGGACGAATTGTGATCGCTCTGATTCATTTGTAAGTCCCCCCCCCAACCTTTGCCTCGGGTCGGGCCGGAGGGTATCTTATGTGCCCAAGGCGTCTGCCCAGTGCTCCTTTTAAGGGGTGATGACCCACTCTCCTAAGCACTATTTGGTCTCCTTGCTCGGCTAGAATCACAACATTCATAACACATCAGAGAATTGCAGAAGCATTAATAGGAAAACACTATATATATATATATATATATATATATATATATATATATATATATATATATATATATATATATATATATATAATTTTATAAATATTTACATGAGTCCAAGGCCTTAGCCTATGTTCTTATATAAGCCCGCAAGTTGTATGAGTTCTACATCTAACCCTCATTCTCCCTCTTTATACTACTTGTTGGTCCTCACGTCACGAAACTCTTCAGATGTCGGTGGTGCTTTGACTTGAGTAGTCCTAACTGCTGGCACATTCTCCTAGAGCGGGGGTCGCTACGGTGCTCCATCTCATATGAATGGTTATTTAAATAAGAATTAGTTACAGGGCTAAGTAGAAACAAATCCCTCCCCGGATCCATATCCTGGGAACGAGCACACACGCATCCAGCATTATAAGATAGACAAAGCATGAGAGAGTTAGCACAGTATTTAACATAGGAGCAGTAATAAAAGAAAAATAACATAATAGAAGTAGCAGCAATATTAACACCAGTTGTGAAAAGGGCTCTACTAGTACACCAGCACACTAGAAATACACTTGTATCTTATCGCAGACATTCACAGCCGCGCACACACATCCTATCGCAGACATTCACAGCCGCACACACATCCTATCATAGGCATTCACAGATGCGCACACACATCCTATGTCGACATAGTATGGGCTGCTTCTTTTCAAGCAGAGTAGCGAGCCCTGCGAGCTTCACCGATGTGGCCCTCGGTGATAGTGGCCAGCCCTGCCACTTCTGGGGTGGTCGTACAACACAGTCCCAGGCCCCAACGTACAACCGGGTGTACTATTGGATGTGAACAACATCCGGCGTTACCGTATTTTTGCTGACCAGCGGAGGAAATCCCAACGGGGAATAAAACATGACGGCCGGTCACCCGTGGTACCCATCTCCCTATCTCCTTGTGTGGTTGACCTTCCGCACCGGTACGAACGATCTGAATAAAGGACGGACCCGCCACAATTTATCGCAAGCAGATTTACAAGAAATCAAACATACAAATTTGTTAGCACGCACCGGGTTTATGGCAGCCTACCCCACGATGCTTCAAACTTCGGGCGGCGGTTCTTAGCTTGAATTTCGACATGGAGCGTGGGAGCACTTTATTTGGGGCTAAACCTGGAGGAACACCTCAACTCTGGTTATCCCCAACTAAGGCTCGACCTTAATAAACAACAGCTCGTTATAGTAGGACTCGTGCTTAGGTCAATAAGTTGCAGGAATAAAAGTGGTAGTTTAGGGCTTTGATAATGAAAGCTGCATAATTTATGTGCTGGAAAAATATGCGACAAGTAAGGAACTGGAGTAGTATTGACTTGAAAGTGCTGAATTAAACTTGACCAGTATGAGACTAGAATTGAATTGAAAGTACTGAATTGAACTTGACTAGTACTACACTGGAATTAAATTGAAAGTACTGAGTTGAACTTGACCAGTACAAGACTGGAATTGAATTGAATGTACTGAATTAAACTTGACCAGTATGAGACTGGAATTGAATTGAGAGTACTGAATTGAACTTGACCAGTACGAGACTAGAATTGAATTGAAAGTACTGAATTGAACTTGACCAGTACAAGACAGGAGTTGAATTGAATGTATTGAATTGAACCTGACCAGTACAAGACTTGAGTTGAATTGAAAGTACTGAATTGAACTTGACCAGTATGAGACTGGAATAATCATAAAGAAGAAAAGTTTATTAGTCCAACCACTCCTTTCAGTTCATCTCCATTTTTAGGAGGCACATTCAATTCTATTTCAGTTTTTAAAGGCTTCTTGGGTTACATCCATTATTAAGATCCGACAGCAATTTAATTGTGCCATGTTTGTTACGGTTTAAATGGATCTGGGACTCATTAGGAGTCACACTCTTTTTAATCGTCGAGAATAATTTGTGAATCACTATTCATACTCTCGCCTTCTGAGTGTGCCCGAAGTTTCCCAAGAGTTGAGGCATTCGATGGTTTCATGAAGTCTCGGGGCAACCAGAGCTTTGCTACTTGTCTCGGCCACTCACGTTGGTGGTGTAATTTTAAACTTGATATTTAAATTTGGTGGGATGGTCGCGCGTTCCAATTTTCATTTTCGGAGAAAGTGAGCGAAATAAATACCAGGCGCGGCCCTAAACTCTTAGAATTTGAAAGAAAATTCATTTCTTATCTCCATGTCCCCAAATTTAATAGAACCCTTGGGTGAGACTATTAAGTTTTTATAAATTATTTCATATTTTTTACCCAAGTTTTGGGTCATTTATTTGGCCTAATAAACATTATTTAAGCTTTAAAAAATAATAAAACATTTAATAATTTTCAAAATTTTTGTGGAGAAACCCCTCAATATGGGGAACGTTTTTCTTGTTGACCACTTTACGCACTGGGGCTCTGATTTGGCCCCATAAAATTCATAAAGTTATATTAAGGGATTTGGTTTGCAATTAGCAGATCAACCACAATTTATGTGTCTGAGATTGAGTCGGAAGGCTTAACGCGCCGTTGCTTCCCCATAGCAGTTCAGCTGCAGATCCGCAATGGGGGCACAGAAATGGAGGCAGGGGGGGGGGGGGGTGGGGAATAGGTGATCCCCGCCATCCATCTCATCACCGGAGATGGATGACGATGATTTATTCTTTGTAGTAGAAAGAGGTTGCGACCCTCTGTCACCACCGGCCAGTCGGTCCTTGGTGCCGGCGCCGCCCCGGTAGGTTTGCCGAGGGCCGGTGAGTCCTTGAGTGGTGGTCCGGCGGCCCACCACCATCGGCCACCGCCTAATTTAGCCAACCTGAGAGCGGAGTGGCGGTGGTCCTGCTCCTAGCGCCACCGCACCACCCCGTCTCTCCGTCGTTGAGCCCAGCCCCGAAACCACCCCTAACCAGCATGCCGGGGGCAGGTCCCTTCTCCGATGGTGGCCCGACGACCAACCGCCACTGCCACCGCCGGAGATAAAACAAAGCAAAACTCTGCTTCTCAGGTGCCATCGGAGCGGCATTTTCTGGCGATACCCCTGCCTTTCACAACCGGGGAAAGTCATACCCGGTGGTTTAGCCCTTCCCCAGTTCCACCACCGGTACTGGGAGGGTCTAGACTTCCTGCTGCCACCAGCCGACTTGGAGCATGGGTCGGGTGTCGGCGGCGCTCCGGCCACCTGAGGTCCCATGCAGGTCGTCCAGAAGATGGGGAAGGAGGAGGAGAAAGCTTCTACCTGTGCAGGAGGGGCTGACTTGATTGGCCATGAAAGGTGGCGGTGGTGGTGAATCACGGGTTGAGGTTTTCCGGCGAGCTAGGGTTTCGGTGAGGTCTCCCTTGGGCTCGTTTCTCTTGGTGGAGAGAAAGGAAGGGGGTTGGTGCTTTTATAGCCTGAGGAGGGGGGGCAGCCTCACCCTCATCCTCGGTGTGGGATTAACCCAAGAGGGAGAGAGAGGAGGAGTTCTTCTCCTCCACTTCGGTGGACCCAGGGCTCCTCCTGGTTGGCCAGGAGTAGGTGGGGCCTCCCCTATGGGTTTACCTTAGGTGGGCTTAGGCCTTGATTCCTAAGGGGAGGGAAGAAGGAGGGGTAAGGAGGGATTGGCCCATCTTGGCCCATGGCCTTCCTTCTTGCTGGTTGGTGGCCCAAGGGTGAGTGGGAGAAGGGCCCTAGAGTACTAATGAGGAGGATGTGTGTGTCTCATTTGGAAAAATTCCAAAAATTTGAATTTTAGGGGGGGTTTACCAAAGTCAACCCTAGGGTGGGTCCCCCATGCTGGTCAAAGTCAAAGTGGGTCCAAGACATTGGGGTCGGGTCAAAGTTGGGGTATCTCGTTATAATTTGTGTGTGCACGCTTTTCGGTGCACGAATATACTCGATTTGACCTAGAGTTGGCTATTCGTCATTGAAATTGTCCTGGACAACTTCTGTTGACCTCGTATTGACTATACGAGTCTAGAGCCACTGACTGGGGTTGAATCGGATTTCGTTTGGTAAAAGTCCAAAACTGTGCGTCGCGGCGCACTAAATTAATCAAAATGTCTTTATTCATCGTTAGATCTCGGATTGTGATGCAACGAGTTCTGACGTGACCGTATTGTTTATACAAGGCCATAGGAGCTGACAAGAATCGAATCAGAGTTCTCTAGACCGATATTCGAAATCTTGTCTTTGTGATGTTTTACAAGGGATGTTCATATCCACTATATGATCTCAGGGTCCAACGGGATGAGTTCCGATGCATTCGTACTAATTATACGATGCCACAACAATTGACAGAAACTCAAATCAGAGCTCTGTAGATCCATTTCTCGCTTAAGGTTACCTTCTACCAGGTCATGGGTAGGATTCGTCTCACTTTTATTGGGCCTACTTCGGCTCTGGTGGCCTATTAAAAGTCGGGATGTTACACTGAGAATGTTGTGTGGATCACAAATGTCATAAGTGGATCATTTGGGATAGAACCAGTTCAGTATGACAACATCCCTATGTTCTCTACACAGATTCAAGAAGCACTGAATGCAGGAAAGTTAGTTCAGTTTGCTAAAGAAGGTGCACAGTAGGATGAACCAGTTATTGATATTCAATCATTCAGCCCCACTGCTGACCAAATTTTGAAGGCAAAAGGGAAATCTGCAGCTACTAAAGAGGAATAAGAGGTCAGAGCCAGCAAGAAAAGATACATAGAGCAAATGGAAGCTAGGCCTGACTTTAAGCAGTGGAGCCTTGAGTCAAGGACCATCATTCTGTCAGCATGGGAGTAGGTAAAGACCAAGATGACTGAGAGAGGTAAGTTGTATAGCTCTATTGAGTGGGCTAAGATGGAAAAGAGGGAGAATGAAAGAAGGAAATACAGAAAGGACAGTAATGTTGTCACCTTACCTCCAAATGTTATTGAGCCTATAAAGTACATTACAAAACACTTTATTTACTTCCAAAGACAGAAAATCAAAAGTCTAAAGCTGCAGCTGAGAAGACTGTCAAGGAGCCCAAAAGCAGTGGCATTGTTATAAGAGAACCTAAAACATGAGAATGTTTTCTTTTTATCTTAGAGGGTTGAAGGATGTGTGATTTTTTTTGTATTATGCACATTAAAAACATTTATCCTTCCAAGTTAATGAATATCTATTTAAATTAAATTAGTGTTTATTATTTCTGTGATATGCTTGTTGTGTACATCAAATTTATGTTGCATATGTGAGTTAGTGTATATCATTGTCCTAGGTTTTGACTTCTTCAAATAGGGGGAGATTGTTGGGTCCCTTGATCCAAATGTCCAAGATTTGAAGAAGTCCAAATGAACAATTGTATACACATGTGTGTAATCTAACAGTTATCATAAGTTTGTTTGTGCAGGATGTTCCTTGGAACATGATTATAAAGGTTGTTCAAGTGTCTGTGACAAGTGGTCATAAGGCAGAGATGTGGAGCGACTGAAATCAGTCTAAGTCCACAGAAATTGAGTGAAGATAGCTCACTCAATGCCTGATACGCAGAAGCGTCGAGTAAAGACAAGTCAGTCAAAGCTTTTGTATTGACAGAGAAGAAAAATGTCTAAGTCCACAGACGTTAAGTGATGTCAACTCACTCAACGCCATACAGCTTGAAGCGTTGAGACAAGCTCTCTCAGTGAAAGCCAGAAGAGAAGATAGACAGAAAAATCTGTCTAAGTACAAAAGCATTGAGTGATGAAGCTTCACTCTGTGCTCTCAATGCCTCAGCAAGCCAACAGACTTTAGAGATGCGGCTAAGTATAAAAGCGTTGTGTGATGAAGCTTCAATCAACGCTCTCAACGCCTGTTGGTGCTGGAAGATTGTCGAAGGACAAAAGCATTGAGTGATGAAGCTTCACTCAATACTCTAAATGATTCATAACAGAATTATTGTCAAAGTATTTTGGTGTTGAGTTAAGCTTGCTCACTCAACGCCTATTGACAGAAAATTTGTCCAAGTATTTTTGGTGTTGAGACAAGCTTGCTCCCTCAATGCCCAGTGATAGAAAATATATCTAAGTATTTTTGCATTGAGTAAAGCTTACTCACTCAACGTGTAGTGACAGAAAATCTGTCTAAATGTTTTGGCGTTTATTAAAGCTTACTTACTCAACCCCTAGTGACAGAAAATCTGTCTAAGTATTTTGGTGTTGAGTAAATCTTACTCACTCAATACGTAGTGACATAAAATCTGTCCAAGTATTTTAGCGTTGAGTAAAGCTTACTCACTCAACGCCTAGTGACAAAAAATATGTCTAAGTTTTTGGCGTTGAGTGAAGGTTGCTCACTCAATGATTATACTAATATTGCTTGAATTTGATTAAGTCCATAGATGCTGACATCAGCAAAAGTCAACAAGATTCAAAAAGAGGTGGGATGGCTGCAGTACATGACAACTTTTGACAATTAAAGTAAAGGTGCAGCTGTCAAATTTAGTGGTACCCAATGGTCAAAATAGTCGTTGAGCCTCGGGAATAAAAGAATGAGGATCAGTTTGGTGAAATTAACTTTTGTATTATTCTGAATAGACAGAACCTCATCTTCTTCCTCACTATTCTTGGAGTGGTGAAGTTTGAAGGACAAAATTTACTAATCCAGAGGTTCAAGTAAGTTAGCTGCAGCAAGCTTCATCTGCTATAGCAAGTTCAGAAGGGAGTTCTGAGAAAGAAGAAGAAGCAGATCATTCTAGTCTCTATAGTCAAGTGTTGATTGAAGAACAGAAGATCTATCAAATCATCAGTCTTCTTCAGCAAGTTCAGAAACAAGTTTCTAAGTTACTTCAACAAGCAATAGCTTATTGAAGATCTGTTTTCTTATTGCTAAGAAGAAGTTAGGGCTGAGGTAAACTCAGCTCAGGAGGTAGGGACAGAGAAATCTCTCTAGTGTCAAGTAAACCTTACCAACCAACCCTTCTCCTTATAGGATCTATTCTTGGATCTAAGTGTGGAATCCTTTTTTGATCTATGTTATAAGCCTATTTTATAAAGGTTGAGGTAGGATTCTTGTGTGGATCTGAGTGTAGGATCCGGTTGCAGATCTAAGGTAGGGCTTTGGCCTGAGTGTAGGATCCATTTTGGATCTGAGTGTAGGATTTGATTGTAGATCTGAGGTAGGTTGTTTAGCATGAGGTGGGATTCTGTTGAGAATCTGTGCTAGAGTATGTATGTCTGAGGTAGGGCTTTGGCCTGAGAGTAGGATCCAATTTGGATATGTGGTAGGGCTCTTGAGCCTGAGATAGGAGAGTCATTCTCTCTGAATTGTAGGAAACTTGTGCCTGAGTTGTAGGATCCTTTGGATCTAAGGTAGGGACTTTGTGCCTAAGTTGTAAGAGCTTCATTATCTGTGAGGTAGGGCTATCCTCCCAGCCTGAGTTGTAGGGCCTTTGGGCCTGAGGTAGGTGATCTTTGGATCACTGAGTTGTAGGGCCTTGTACCTAAGTTGTAAGTCTTGCAGGAGACTGAGAGATCCTGCAGGATTTGAGGTGTAAACTCTTTGGAGCAGAGTTTTGTTTTTTGAGAAGTGCCTTATCTAACAAGAATTTAGAAAGGTGGGAGGGAAAGTGGACGTACCCATAATCTGGGGAACCATTATAAATTCTATGTGTGCTTCTTGTGTTGTTTCTTTGTTGCATGTTGTGTGTCTCTTGAAAGCAGAAAACCACTTACTCACAAAGCACTTAAAGAAGTAAAACAAATGATAGTCACAAGAGACTAAGAAACCATTCCACCCCGCCCACTAGGTGATTTAGCTATCCTTGAAAATAAAGACTTTCAAAGAGGCAGAAGTAAAAGAGAGAAGATGAAGCAAAGACTACAAAGAAGCCCAACAGTGGGATAGTAATTAAGGAACTAGAAACATGAGATGTTTTGTATTTTACTTAAGGAGCTTTTTGGAATGTGAACAATATTTTAAGAACACTGGTCAAATATAATTGTTTTCTTTATGCATATTATTGTGTTTGTGTGTGTGCTTCAATTTCTTTTCTAACTATTCTGTGTATGATTATATTTTTATGTGTGTTAGTGCATATCATTGTCTAAGGTTTTCACTTCTTAAAATAAGGTAAGATTATTGGGTCCATTGATTACAATGTCCCAGATTTGAAGGTCTATAAGACAATGATATACACAGTATTGTATTTGATGAATACTTTAAGTTCTATGTATGCAGATTGCTCTTTGTTCACTAGTTAAATAGGTTGTCTAAGCAACAATGATAAGTGGACACAAGTCATGATGCTGACAGGGCAGAAATCTGCATAAGTCTAGATGCATTGAGTGAAGACAGATCACTAAACGCCAAATGGCTTTAAGTGTTGAGTAAATCCTAGGCAATCAAAGCCTCAGCATTGCCAAAGCAGAAATTTGGTTAAGTCTAGAAGTGTTGATTGAAGGAAGTTTACTCAACGCCTAGAGCCAGAAGCATCGAGAAAAGCTTAAACATTCAAAGCCAAAGAAAAGCTGACAAGAATTCTGGATAAGTCCAGAAGCGTTGAGTGATGGCAGTTCACTCAATGCCCTGAAGAGAAAGCATTGACAGAACACAGTTCAGACACAGCCGCAGTGTTGTTTGACTTAGAAATCTGTCTAAGGACAGACGCGTTGAGCATTCTTATCACGGTGTCAAGGCGAACCAAGGCGAGCGTCGGGAGCCTTGACGCTTAGGTAACAAGGCAGACGGCTAGGCAACCACAAGGCGAGCAAGTCGCAAGGCGCCAATTTACTCAATTTATTTTTTTCAAAAAAATAGACTATAGACTGCTATTATTATAATAACAATAGTATATAGTAGTCTATAGACAACAATTATTATAATAATCGTTGTCTTAAGCCCGCCTGCCAGACTTTAGACAGCGGTTATTATAATAACCGCTTTCTAAACCTCTTTTTTTTAACTTAAAACAGAATGTTTACCAATTACCAAACTACCAAATACAAACACACAACCACACATATTTTTTCTTCATAGCACTAAGCAGAAGCTTCGGAATTCTGATATATGGGCAGTTAGCAGTAAGAAAAATCAATGTCAATCTACCAAACTACCTAATACAAACACACAAACACACAGATTTTTTTCTTCATAGCAGTAAGCAGTAGCTTCTGATATATGGGTAGTTAGCAGTAATAAAAAATAATGTCAATCAATAGTTCAATACAGACTTCAGAGAAAGTAACTAATCATAGCTTCTAATATATCATATATGGGCAGTTAGCACTTAGCACTTAGCAGTAAGAAAAAATAATGTCTTTCAGTAGTTGAATACAGACTTCAGAGAGAGCAATAATAGAAAAGGGAACACAAAAAAATCATTGTACAGTATTGTGGTCAAATCCAAAATGTCTTCATCCAATGCACAATAGCGTATTAGCATGAATAATGTTTTAAAAAAAATTTAAAAAATCATAAAAGATCAACTAGAATCATCATCTAGTAAGATGTCATTTGCATTGCATGCGCTTGGTTGGTTTGAGGTACTTGCCTTTTGCCCATAATTATCTTCAATATTTTCATCATCATTGGCAAAGCACAACTGACCTAAATCTTCATTCTCTTCATCCAATAGTTGAGTATTAGCTCCAACTCCACTTCGTAAATTTCGAGCCTCAGTTGCAATAGCTCTTTCTATAGCTTCCCATGTGAGATTATCATCTTTAGAAACTAGTGCATCCTCTGGTTTGTTCATCATCCACTCACTACTCCAATCAAGCTCATCAAGCACTAAAGGGTTGTAATTCCTTCCTTTTTCACGTCTTTTTTGGAATCGTGCTTGTACACGATGATTATATTGGATGTATACCTGATCACTAAGACTTTGATGCTCCAATCTATTTCTTTTCTTGGTGTGAATCTGAATCAAGATAAATGGAAACTTATTATTCAATATAAAAATATTAATTTTTATACTGAATATTTGTATACTTACAAACTCAAAAGTACTCTAGTTGCGCTCACAACTAGAAGAAGAACAACATAAGCTAATTTTGAGTAATGCTACCTTTGTAAGGTCAACATTCGGTCTTCCATGTGCACCCCACCCATCCACTATTCATTTAAGACAAATATTTTTTCTGACATATAAATAATTTAAGGAAAAAAAACATAATCAATACTTACTTGGATTTAAGGTAGTTTGTTGCCTAATAGCCAAAGGCTTTCCAAAACTATTTCGAGATGTTTTGTAGTTAATGCCTTTCTCTACAATCATGTCTTGCAATTTTTGATCGGGCACTAGTCTTGCAATAACATCATTGAAAGCATCTTGAAATTTCCAGGCATCATAATTTTGTTTTTCCTAGTATTCAAAATATTTGCTTCGATTTAGAAACAAAGCCGCATTGTACAACTTTTGTTCCATTTGATTTGTCCACTTATTTTCAACAATGCCAATAATCTTTTTAAACAATCTTTCTTTATAATCAAAATGATCTTTGATCTTTTGTTTAGCTTCTTCCATTGCCACATATAATTCAAGCATAGTCGACGTTTCATCTCCATCTACTAATCGCAAAACAGCAATCAGTGGCTTTCCTCCTTTTAAACAATCTCTTACTCCATTCCAAAAAATTGTTGAAAGTATTATTTCAACAACTTGTTTTCTGGCTTCAGTTTTTGCCAAATTAGCAGCATTCCACGAAGGAGAGACAAAGAATAATCTCAGCTTCTCCTCATGCCTATGTTACTATGTTACCATGTTAGTGCAATATTTAGGCTAATATATAGAGTTAGTTTGTTTTTGGATATCTAAATATCTAATACAAAAATACTACAACCAACAAGTGGGTGTCTGCTAGGCAACTACACAATGTTTATATTTTACACTTTATACTAATACTACTACTAATAAAGACATTATACCACAGAGATCAAAACTGAGAAAGGTCATAAGAAAAAATATACCTAAGTGAGAATATGAGATTTGTCAAAGAAGAATCTTCAAATCGAAGCAAAGGAGAGCAAGGACTCAAGGAGAGCAGAAACTTGAACAAAATCATATTTAGTGTTTTACGCAAGGAGCAACGTTTGTAAGAACGAAAAGGTCGAGGTAAAATGAGATTTTTATGGTTTACGGTTTAAAATAGATTTTATAGACTGTGGTTTCTATAAAAACCACAGTCTATTGTATAGAATAGACTGTGGTTTATATATAACCCGCAGTCTATTCTATCATAAACTGCGGTTTATATATCCCGAATAGACTGTAGTTTATATATAAATCGCAGTCTATTCTATTATCCTGAATAGACTGCGGTTTATATATAAACTGCAGTCTATTAACTGAGCCACAATCAGGGAATGGACTGCGGTATATATATATATGTACCGCAATCTATTCCCTGAGCCCTAGAATAGACTGCGGTTTATATATACACTGTTGTCGATGCGGACTAATGGAATAGACTGCGGTTTATATATAAACCGTAGTATATTCCCATATTTTTTTTAAAAAATGCGCCCATCACCTTGTTTACAATTGGTTGCTAGGATGCCTAGGCGACACCATGACAAGAATGGCATTGAGTGAAGACAACTCACTCAATGCCTATTCAATAGAAAATCTATCTAAGGACAGAAGTGTTGAGTGAAGGCAGTTCATTCAATACCTATTCAATAAAATAGGCAAAGGTAGAAAGCGTTGAGTGAAGATAACTCACTTAATGCCTTAATATAGAGAAAATCAACTAAGTATAGATGCATTGAGTGATGAAGGCTCACTCAATGCCTAGTTAGTTATACTACAATTGTCGATAATTATTGAGTGATGAATGATCACTTAATGCCTGGTGGTGTAGAATTCTGCCTAAGTGTTTTGGCGTTGAGTGGCAAGTCTTCACTCAACGCCTATGAAGAATTGTCTGAATTTGGTTAATTCCACTTGTGTTGAGTCATGATGATGTCAGCATGAATTCAAATGTTGCAGAAATAGAACAGTAGACAAAAAATGGTGTCGCTTGCCTGTTGTACAATAATTAATGCTAAAGAAAAGTTGCAGCTAACAACTCCAGGTGGTCCCACTGCTCAAAGAGCCATTCGACGGCAGGATATAAAAGTGATATTGCCAGGAAGAAGAATTCAACTTTTGCAAATTGACAGCTTCATCTTCTTCCTCTGAATAGAGTTGTAGAGCATGAAGAAATTACTTGTGTTGTTGATCTAAAAGTTCAAGCAAGTTGGTTGTTGACATTTTCATCTTCAACAACAAGTTCAGAGAGTAATCTCTCTGAGGTAGAAGAAGGGATGGGGCAAGCCTTATCTGTAGTTACTTTACATCTCAAGCAGAAAATTCTTGAAGCTCCATCCTTGGAGAAATGAAGATGATAAGACTGAGTCATCTTAGTTTAGGAAGAGGTAGACTCAGAGATATCTTCTATGGAGTCATTCAACATCAACTACAAACCTAACTTTTTGTAGGATCTTATTTGATCTGAGTGTAAGCCTAAATTATAAAGGCTGAGATAGGATCTTTCTATAGATCTGAGTTGTAGGGTAGTAGTGCCTAATTTGTAGGATCCTCCTATGGAACTGAGGTAGAGCCTATGTGCCCTAGCTGTAGGAGAGTTTCTCTCTAAGGTAGGATCCAGTGGTGGATCTGAGTGTAGGGTTAACCTTCTAGCCTGAGTGTAGGACTTTAAGTCAAAGTTTAAGGTAGGGTATGTGTGCTTGAGTTGTAGGAGAATATTTCTCTGAGTGTAGGGCCTTAGGCCTGAGTGTAGAACTTGGAGGAGTCTGAGAAATCCTGAGGGATTTGTGTTTAAACTCTTGGAGCCGAATTTGGAGAAGTTTGCCTTGTCTAACAAACTGCTAGAAAGTTTGGAGGGACAGTGGATGTACCCATACTCTGTGGAACCACTGTAAACAACTTGTGTGTTAATTGTGTGATCTTGAAAGCTAACCTAAACTAAAACACAACTCACCAAATTAGAAGAAAGTATCAAAAAGACAGAAAAACCTATTCACCCCCCCTCTAAGTATTTAGTTACTCTTAAAACTAAAGACTTTCATCTTGTGTTACATGTCTTGCTTTATTTCTGACTATGACTCCCTTAGAATATAACTTATTTCTATGTACCCATTTTGTTTTAATTATTGGGTAATTTATAGGCTTTTCTACTAGAGTTCAGAGCTTATTTCTTTCAAATTAATCTAGCTCTTCTTGTATGACAAATATTCAGTGGGTATCATTGTCTATTTCCTCAAACTTTTTTGTTCATATTGGGAGAGGAAGCAATGCAGCATAGACTCATTTGATAGTTGATTCCTGGTTTTAACTCCAAGAGTCATACCCTCTATTACTTGAGAAGGGGGGTGATCCTCGAGATTTGTTCTCTTAGGAATATTTCTAACTAGATCAAGGATAGGATTTACTTCATCTTTAACTATTTTTTCTTTAACAACAATTTCAAATTCAACAGACTGTACTTGATTCTGTATAAATTCTTGATTTGCGTTGTTGATAGGTTCATTAGAGTCTTCATCATCTAAATTAATATCAGTAATATCCAGCTGATTATTATGATCCTTAGATGATCCTTCTCCATTTTTCTTAATACTTAGTTGCTCTAACTCAATAACTAGAGGGGCTTCTTCCTACAAAATATTTTTGGTGAAAGTTTATTCCCCTTAAAAACTATGTTAGCCTCATTAAATTCTACATACATAGACTCTTCTATTTTAAGAACTCCATTATTATAGCACCTATAGGCCTTGCTTAATGATGAATATCCTAATAAGATACCATCATCAGTCTTCTTATCAAATTTGGCAAGATGTCTCTTTTAACTATTTAATACAAACAAGTGCAGCCAAAAATCCTAAACTATGATATTATAAGTTTTTTTACCTTCAAGAGCTCATAAGGAGGCTTTAACTTTGCCTTCTGGATAAGACTTTTATTCAGAATATAGTTGGTAGGGTTAACTACTTCTGCCCAAAAGTGCTTAGGCAATTTTGACTAAGCTAGTAATGTCCTTCCTGATTCAATTAGATTTCTATTTTTCCTTTCAACTACCATATTTAGTTGAGGAGTTCTTGGAGTTGAAAAGCTTTTCCTTATCCCTTCATCCTCAGAGAATATATAAATTAACATACTTTTAAACTCTGTTCCATGGTCACTTCTAATCATAGCAATTCGAATGTTGAATTCAGATTGAACCTGTCTAATGAATCTTAAGAGGATCTTGAAGGTTTTAGATTTAGCTCTCAGAAAAAACACTCATATAAATCTAAAAGAATCATCGACAACAACTAGAGTAAAAGATTTTCCTCCTATGCTCTAAGTGGGGATTAGACCAAATAAGTCTGACAGATAAATTGTTTCCATTTATAAATAAAGAGATGATATTTTTTGATTCTATATCCAATAAAGGCAAGTAAATATTATCTATTATAGTATAAGATACTTAGAAATACCTCGGTCGTATTTCCTGGGGCACGTTGATTTCTTTTACATCGAGAAAATTACTATTATCTTATCACTACAATTTTTGGAAAGGTTTTAAAAAGAAAATAAATTGCGGCGAGCAAAAGGACATGGGTGTGACTTGAGTTAACTTGGCTAGTTAGACTTGGGTCAGCTGGAGGAGGGCTTGACCAGGTAACCCAAATACTACACAGGTGTTACATTCATGTCACGGGTGTATAACTTAGAACACAGACGTGACTTGTCTGAATCAGCATGGAATTTCCTCCTAAACATGACAACAACTGGGAATTGATTTTTATGTTGACACGTTGTGGGTAGCGGGTGTGACCTAGGGCGCGTACATCTATTGTTCCCGAAATTTTCCAAAATCTGTCAAAAAATATAATAAAGCTAAGTTAGAACATTAATATTAAAAGAGACATTTAATAAATAATATATACCTAAAATGCAAATAATTATAATAAAATTAAGTTAAATTCTATACTAAAAACAAGTATAAATCTTACTCGCCAAATAATCACATACTTGAGATTTTGCTATTCCAGAGCAAAAGTATGAAAAATATTTTCTAAGTCATTAATATAATTTCTAATTAACTTACATTTCAATAGACCAAAAGTACGATAAAAAATTCTAGAAATTCAAAAATTAAGTCCTAAATTATGATATTAATTTAAAAGGGACAAATGTTTAGCTAAAGACTTCTCAAGATAATTAAATAGACAACAAAATTGTAGAAATATTTAAATAAAATTTGATGAAATTTTAAAGTGACTTAAGGAAAAGGTAACCTACTAAAATAATTCTCTCTCAATAGTTTACTTTAAGTCTAAAATCAATAAAATTTGCTAAGGAGGGGTCACAAAAACTTGTATACGAAGAGATCCTATATTGAAAGTGATGGAATTTATCCACTCACCTCACAGTAATGTTTTTTTTATTTATATATGTTTAGAAAAAAAAAGATGAGTTTTATCCTCTTATTTTCGATGACATATAATCTTTTGAAATTCTCTTCTAACAAAAATCAAAATGTATATGTTTAGGAGTTATGAATTTTATTCTTTTACTCTATCTCAAATAATCTTTTAAATGATTTTGAGTGCATATGTTAGGGAATAACGATTTTTCATCTTATTCCCTTGACATGGTCATTTACTTCTTTTTTATATATATGCCAAACAAAAGGGTAGGGTAGAAAGAAATAATTTTAGCTTATAAACTAAACTATTTTGAGAACAAATTTTTTGTAGATTGAAGTTTCCTAAGACCTAAAAGTTAGAAGAAATATAATAAAAATATAAGGGTTTTTAGCAAATCTACTACAAAATGAATCAGTTTAAAACTAAAAAGATAAGTAATGCTAAAAAGATTCTCTAATTACATTAAAATCGTAAAATGATTCTTAAAACTAAATTATCTAAAATTTAAGTTTAACAAACTATGATAAAACAAAGCATTAGCAAAGTGAAAAACATACAAATGCTTATAAGCATTCTCAAAAATGGATTCCTAGGAAATAAAAAACAACAAGTATGTGTTTTATTAATATTTCTGGAATTTTCTATGTTTTTTCAATTTTTGGAATTGGAAAATTATCCTTTTTATTATTTTTCTAAAGAAACTATATATAAACACAAGAAAAATAAAATAAACATAATTTAAAGTCCTAATTTTTATTAACTCTTGGCTTTCCCAAGATATACCATGTGAAGGGCTCTTACCATTACTAGGATATATGATGGGATGACATCCCAAACCTCCCATTCTAAGAAATTATAATTATTATTTTTATTATTTTTAATACTTCCATTTTTTTGTTGTTTTAAGAAATTTCCTTTTTTTGAATTTTTGTAAGTTCTAAAGAATAAGGAAAGAAATGAAAATATTTTTAGAATTTTGGGGATTTTATAATTTTGGTAATAATTTTTTTAAAGCTTAAAGAACTACACTACACCTACATACTTAAAGTTAAACATTGTCTCCAATGTTTAAAGTTAAGTATGAAGTAAAAAAACAAAAAAAAATAAACAAGCGCTAGCTAAAAATAAATGTGCAAAACAATAAAAAAAGAGGGGATAAGAAGACATCCCCGATTAGTAGTCGAGGTGGCTGGAAGGAAACCTGCTAAAGACTTGAAGATGAAGAAAACAAACAAACCAAAAACAAACTGTTTTTGGTTTAGACTTGAAGATGATAACTTTGGGGTATCTCCCAAAAGCAATTTGTTTGCTATCACGTAGCTTGACTAATTGCCATATTGGTTTAGAGTTTTAATTGTAGTAGTTGTAGTATCATTCGAAAAGAATATTAAGGTGGTGGTCATTAACTTTGAAAGAGTCGTGTTGGAGGTGGGAAATAATAACGATCTCGTATGGCCAAACCTGTTTGACAACAAAAGGACCAGATCATCGGGACTTTAATTTACCCAAAAAAGGCGAAGATCTGAATTATAAAGGAGGACAAGATCAGTAGTTGAAAAAAATTGGGAAATTAATCTTGTTATCAAGATAAAACTTAAAGCGATCCTAATAAATCTTGTTATTTTCATAGGCGTTTATGTGTCATTCATCTAGTTCATTTAAATGGAATTTCCTAAGTTTGGAGGCTGAAGTCGAATCAAGATTTAAAAATTTTAGAGCTCAATATGCATGATGTTCTAATTTAACTGAAAGATGGCATGCCTTGTCATAGACAAATCTGCATGGCATATAAATGATTGTAGTCTTGTATGTCATTCGATATGCCCATAATGCATATCGAGCTTAAGCAACCAATCCTTCCTATTAATAGATACAGTTTTTTCTCAAATCCGCTCTAGGTTAACTAACTCAACTTGGCTGCTAGTTTCTGGGTAATGGAGGTTTTATGTGTAACGCCACATTTAGCTAAAATTTTAATAAATTGTCTATTACAAAAGTGTGTGCCCGAATCACTTACTATTGTGCGTGACATGTCAAAACGAGAAAATATTTTTTTATAGAATTTACGATGACTCTTGTAGTGTTGGTGGGAAGAGCTTGTGCTTCCAGCTACTTCGACACAAATTCGATTGAAATGAGAATGTATTGATAATTAAAAGAGGGTGGGAGATGGCTTACAAAATCAATACCCCATAAGTCAAAATTTTCACATTCTAAAAAGGAGTTTTGGGAATTACGACCCGATAAGATAAATTACCTGACCATATATAGATGTCTCATAAACTCACAAAATATGAGCATCCTTAAATATTGAGGGCCAATTGAAGATCGCCTCCAGCACATTCCTTGCAGTGCGGTTTGCATGTTAATGTCCTCTGGTTGGTCCTTCGTGGTAGTACCACAATATTTACAAGCATTACTCACTCGAAACACACCTTCTCACCACTTGGTCTGTATAGACACAAAATACAAATGGGTCCTCCTAAAAGTAATTCTTTAAGTCGAAAAAAAATTTCTTCTTTTACTGACTTGAAATTCTTTTAGTAGGACCCAGGCTACTAGATAGTTAGCCAAATTTGTGAACCAATTGGTAGAAGAACTTATTATCTTATCGACTGCGAGGAGGTGCTGTTTTGGAAATTTGCCATCAATGTAGACCTCCACTAGCGCATCCGCAGAAGGATTATCTAATTGCGAAAGATGGTCAGCTACCAAGTTCTTCGCTATTTTCTTGTCCCGAATCTCCAAGTAAAACTCTTGCAAAAGGATGAACCATCTCAATAATTGGGGCTTGGCATACGCCTTGTTTAGTAAGTACCTGAGGGCAGAATGATCAGTAAAAAAATTGACCTTTGAAAGAGTAATATAAGACCTAAACTTATAAAACGTGATGACAGCTGCTAGAAGTTCTTATTCAATAGTGGTGTAGTTGGCCTGTGTGGATATGTGCGTCTTGCTTGCATAATAAATTAGGGGAAATACTTATTTACCCGTAATGTAATCAGAGGTTCATTGGGGCTTGAACATGATTCATATGACAACATTTTTCCTACTCTTATTCCAGAAGGGCAGAAAGGCAATCAACATGATTATCAATAAGATGAACAATATGGTGATTATCAGTATAGTGATCAAATTGGTGATCAGTGGCCTGAACCCTCTACTATTGCTGAAATTCACGCATTCAACCCTACTACTGATCATATAGCAAGAGCTAGAGGCATGTTTATTGTTGAAGACGAGGAAGAGGTCAGATTTAGTAAGAAGATGTACAAATAAGAGATGGAAACTAGGCCAGACTTTGAGAAATGGAGTCCTCAATCAAGGACTATCATATTGTTTGCTTGGGATCAAATATAACATAAGAAAATTGAAAGGGGAAAGCTGTATAGCTCCCTAGAATGGGTAAAATTAGAAAGAGAGGAAGAGGCCAGGAAGAAGTTCAGAAGAGACAAGAAGTCAAGTACAGTGCCACCAGATGTTCTTGAGCTCAACAAATAATTTCTTAAGCCCTACACTTATTTTGAGAGACGGAAGCAGAAGAAGACTGAAGATAAAGAAAAGGCTTCAAAGAAACCTAGCAAGGGGATAGTGATCAAGGAACCCGAAACATGAAATGTTTTTTTTGTTTTCCTTATGGACTTTAGGATTATGAACATTATTATAAGCACACTATCTATTTATGACTATTGCTTTAAATGATAATCATATTTTTGTGTATCAATTACTGCTCTTATATACTGTGAATGTTTATCTTCTGTATATAGTAGTGTATATCATTGACTAGGGTTTTGACTTCCTCAAATAGGGGGAGATTGTTGGGTCCATTGATCACAATGTCCTATATTTGAAGATTGCCGACAGGTCAATGGTATACACATGAATGTATCTAATATATGTTCAAGTTCATTATGTACAGGTTGTATACTGCTACATTGATTAGAGAGGCAGTCAGAGTCACAATGATAGTTGGACTCAAGACAGGTTGCTTAACAAGAAGAAAATTGGCTACGTCCAAAAGCGTTGAGTGAACTCACCTCATACAATGCCAAAAAGGGGAAAGCATTGACAGAACTCTATGCTATCAAATCCTCAGTGTTGCTGACTAGAAATCTATCAAGGACAGAAGCATTGAGTGAAGGCAGTTCGCTCAACGCCTACTCAACTGGATTTCAGATCAAGTATAAAATGGTTGAGTGAAGCAAGCCACTCAATTCCTCATCAAGAAGATAAGGTAAAGTCCAGAAGCATTGATTGTATAAGCTCTAATAAATGCCTTCATATAGATAAATTTCAACCAAGTCCAAAAGCATTGAGTGATGAAGGATCACTCAATGCCTTAATAGTTAGACTGTAAATGTCAAAAGCATTGAGTGTTGAAGGTTCACTCGACACCTCAAAATGCAGAATTCTTCTAAGTATTTCTGCGTTGAGTGACAAGGCCTAACTAAACGCCTATGCAGCTTTTCTCGGAATTACCAAGTCCACAAGTGCTGAGTCATGCTGATGTCATCAATAAATAAAATGTCGCCTGATTTGCGCACTAGATGACAAAAGGCATTATATGCCTTTAATACAACATTTAATGCAAAAGAGATGTTGTAGTTACTACTTCTGGCTGGTCCATACTACGCATAGAGCCGTTGGACGGAGATCAATAAAGAACATTTCCGAGAAATTAAAGGAAATCTTTTTTGATCATCTTCTTCCTCTCGATTAAGAAGAAAATTTCCTGAAATCATTCTTACAGTGAGTTTGTGAACCACAGACAGAAGTTGGTTATCGAAGAAATCAAGAACTGAAGAATTAATTTGTCTTCAACAGCAAGATCAGAAGTCTTGTTTTATGAACAAGAAGAAGTTGCAGAGCTACTTCAGGTTGTTGTTCATCTTCAAGGCCACTACAATCAACTATTACATCAAAGGCTTGAAGGTGCTGGGCTCTGCAGTGTCTTCTCAGTACAGGCTAAAATATTGAAGATCTAAATACTTGTTGTTGTGGAGAAGATTGGAATGAAGTTTTTTAGTTCAAGAAGAAGAAGACTTAGAGAATCTTTTTCTCTAGAGTCAATCACCATCAAACACAAACTCTTTCTGTAGGATCATTAATGATTAGAGTTATAAGCCTAAAATATAAAGGCTGAGAGTTAGGATCTGAGCTATAGGAGATTTATTATCTCTGAGTATAGGGCTAACCTTCTAGCCTGAGTGGTAGGGCTTTTTGTTAAGCTTAAGGTAGGTGATTTGGAGGATCACTGAGCTATAGGAGTGAAGTTTACTCTGAGAGGGTAGGGATTAGGCCTGAGGTAGGACTTGGAGGAAGTTTGAGAGATCCCGATGGATCTGTGTTGTAAGCTCTTTGAGCCGAGATTTGGAGAAGATTGTCTTGTCTAACACACTATTAGAAAGGTGGGAGGGAAAGTGGATGTACCCATACCTTGGGGAACCACTATAAATACTGGTGTGCTGATCTGTGTTCTTGAAAGCAAACTCAATAATCTATCTTACAGCACACCAAATCAAAAAGTAGTCATAAAGACTTGAAAACCTATTCACCCTCCCTCTAGGTGTATAGCTAATATTGAAACAAAGACTTTCATCATCCTCGACGTGGTAAGTGACAAAATCACTACTGAAGGTTATGAGAGTTCTCTCTCACAGAAGTCCTTCGAGACTATAGTACATTATTGTTTACTGGAACTGAAGAGGAGGTGCTCGGTACTGATTCAAGATCTTCGTCAGTAATAGTTGTCTGCATACCTGGGAGTGATAGGTTCTTGTCTCTAAGGATTTTATCTTCAAAAAATACTTCATCTCTAGATTCTATAATGATGTTATTAGAGACATCTAAGAATCTATCTACAACACTATCCTTAGCACAGCCTAGGTAGACACATGTGTTGGTCCAAGGTCCAAGCTTAGACCTTATTGGTTCGAAAACCCTAACATATGATATACAACCCCAGGTCTTAAGTATAGTTAAGGTTGGGTGTCTCTTAAACCAAAGCTCATAGGGTATAACCCCTAACTTAGCATGGGACTTATTCAGAATGTGTTTTGTAGTTAAAACTATTTTCCCCAATAAGCACTAAGCATGCCAGAAGTCAGGAGCATGGAGTTTAACATTTCTGTTAACATTCCATTCTTTCACTCAGTTATATCATATTATTGGGGTGAGTCAGGAGAGGTGGTTTCTGGTATCACTCCTTGAGAGGCAAGGGAACCCTTGAACTCATTGGACATCTATTCTCCTCCTCTATGACTTCTAAACCTTTGATTTTCATGTCAAGTTGGTTTTCTACCCTAGTTTTGAAAAAACAAAACTTTTCAAATGCTTCATTTTAGTTTTAAGAAGGTAAATTTAACAGAACCTAGAGCAGTCATCTATAAAAATGATCATAAACTTCCTACCCACTCTTATGACAAAACCTTTAAAGTAACATATGTTAGAATGTATTAACTCTAGGTGTGTTGTGCTCGTAGTAACCACACTAAATGTTTCCTAGTGATCTTAGTTTGTGCACGCACTTCACATTTCTCAGATTTATTTTTAGTGTCTAATGTGATCCGGTGAGTTCTATCTATTTGGAACATTTTCCTTTAGTTCACGTGTCCTAATCTCTCATGTAGATTCTTAGGGCTAACTAATTTTGATTGCACTTGTTGAACTATTTCGTTTGCAAGATTTAGTCGGTACATTCTATTTTCAACATATGAACAACCAAAATAGTGTGAGTTAACTAATAATGTTACTCTACTACTATAAATTAAAAAAACATATCAGCATCACAAAGTTGACTAATAAACACTAAATTTGCAACTAATGCAGGATTAAAATTAATAATTTCCAAAAAAATAAACTTCACCTGGGTTGGGCACCAAGGTAGCATTCCCAACATGGGTCACCTTAGTATCTCCTCCATTGCAGTTCTCCACCATTTTTATACTACTATTGTCACAACCATCATTTTCTCAGCATTTAATAATGTATCTGAGTAAGAGAAAATACACAATGTGATGTCACGATGTGATGTCACGCTGTATAGGGGACAACTGTAGACACTCAGGCAAGAACCTACTCCTGACACTTTTCATGAAATTCTCAAGTTCTTTATGATGGAGATATAAGCACTGTTTGGGGGGACTTATTTTCACCGGTCAAGTGGTACATGCGGTCATAACCGCTTGATCGATGAAAATACGTCCCCCCAAATGGAGCCATAGTTTGAGTTTTAATGGTTGTGTCCCTCGCCTCAGTGGTTTAAATAGTCTAAGGGTGAAAATATACATATACATAATAGAAAATACTTGGTTTATTTCATTTATTATCCTATATGAGTATGAAGATCCAATAGAACTATTCATGATATGCACACCTCTAGATTTAGTATAAGTACAAAATGAGCTTTTACGTTTATTAAAGTAGAGTGTCATTTGATTTAAAGAGATATTATGAGTACGAGATAAAAGTATTTATCTTTTTATACTTTGAAAATAACTAACATGCAAACCTAACATAAAACCATCCCAGAGAGCAAGTAGGTACGACAAACAGCTAGAAAATTAGCATAGCAGCTAACAAATAGTCTATTATCCAAAACAATTCATTGTGGTCATAAAGAACCAGACACGAGCCCACAGAACAAAGTGTATGTCTCAACTAAAATAGGAACAACAAAACTACCTCACAGAGGTGAGGGAAGAACCACTGCTACTACTGCAGAACGCTAGAGACTACCAACTCTAGCTACTCAAACCGCTACTGCTTCGGGCCTGAGGCATTCAAAAGAAAATAATGCCTTAGCAAAAATATATGCAAATGGCAATAAAGATCAAAATCAACTAGTTAGACTCGTTAAGAGGGTTACCAACCCAAACAGATTAGCTATCAAACCACAACTTCTAAATCAAAACACAGTGTGAAAATGAAGAATTCAAGAGGTTAATTATGTAAAAGTGCACCAAGTGTGACAAAGCACTATGCTTTATTAACATCAGTAAGAGTATGCTTATAAACATATGTATATATATAAGAAAAGACTGATCAGTTAAACATGTGAATCATTAACACTGGTAAAAGAAACCCAGTACGGAGGCAGTGGACACTTGTCCATCACAAACCATCAGACCAAACAATCTTAAGAAGGTACTGTGGTGGACAGATTGTCTAACAAAACCAAATAGTACATAAGAAGAGAAAATAAGAAACACGCACCAGGTGTAATGATTCACAAACCGTCACTGAGGTGGTGGTCCTTTATCCATTGCCAACCAAAGGCCACAAATAAACTTCCAAAAATACTGATAACGAAAGAAAAACCAAAAGTCTACGAAGGTATTCTCGACAAATAGGTGGGTCACTCGTCGAAAACTTCTAAGTCCACATGGATTTGTTGATAACATTTGATGAATTGACTCGACGATGAAGGTCAAACTCGGCAGATTCAGAGTAAGTACTCGACAGAAAAATTCTAAGTACACACCGATTCATCGAGAGTACTCGACGAGTTCGAAGACACTCATCAAATGCACTAAATCACGCAACTCACTCGATGCTAACACTTCACTCGACGAATAAAAGGATACTCGATGAATTTAACTTGGTTTCGCGAATATACTCAGCGAATGAAGGGATACTCGATGAAAAGACTTAGCTAATTCAACTAATACCCAATGATACTCAATGAATTCGTCGACAATACTCGACGAGTTGACATCACTAGATGAATTTTACTTCACTCAATGCCTAACTGAAATTACTCGATGAATTCGTCAAGATTACTCGACGAAAAAGACTTGACTCCACAAATTTACCTGGTCTCGATGAATTGGACTTGACCTCACATCGATACTCGACGAATTACACTCGACGAATAGGACTCAAATCGGTCATGAACACTTGATAATTTCACTCGACGAAAAGGACTCAGACTGATTCCTACACTACTCTGATTCGACGAACACAAACCCTACCCTATTCCTACATCTTATAAAGGAAGGAAAAAGATAATAAGAGCAAATGAACTAGCAAGAGGGGAGTAATCACCACTTGTCTCAAAATCTTCTGAAAACCGGCATCTCAAGCGCTCCGCCTTAAGGATCGGCCACAAGAACTCCTCGTCTACAATGTCTAAAAAATTTCGGGCAAAAGAAGGGTTAAGTACAAATACCCTAACGTCAAAAATCCAAGAAACAAGAAAATCTTACAGTGCACCGGATCTCTGATAGGTGGCACAAGACGACTTTGCGATAACGCGTCGCTCTCTTCTTTCCACCCTTCAGACCAATGACTTGGGGAAGGCGATGAATAGGATTTTCATTTTATAAGTATATATATATATATAATATTATAATATTAATATAATTTACAAGAAAAACTCAAACAACGAGAATTACTAAAACACCTCGATTTTCGATGAAATTCACACCAAAGCTAAATGTCGGTGCTACAAATCCAATGACGAAGTCAAAATCAGGATCCGACAAACCAAACTCAGGTTAAAATTTCCCGAAGTTAAAATAATAATAATCCTATTAAAATTCACCAAGACTCCAATTAAGCCCAGATCGTAATGAAACTTCACTAGCACGCTTAAAATTAACCACTTAAATTTTCCCAAGTCAAAAACTCTAATTTAGATGAACAAAATTATGCACTAATGACGGTGCCCCGCTAACTATGGGTCAATGTAACGCCCTTACATCACTATTATGCCACAAGGAGTAAAACAATTATCGAAAATTCAGGAGCGTTACAGCCACTCCCCCTAAAAGAAAATTTCGTCCCAAAACTTGATACACAAATCGAATCTGAAATAGAAAGGAAGTAGCCAAAGGTTATTGGATAGAAATACTTACCAAGGGAAACTAGGGGAAAAGGTGAGGATGAGCCACTCTCATAGCTGATTCCAACTCCCATGTCGAGCTCGCAACATCCTGGTTTCGCCAAAGAACCTTGACCATGTATATTATCTTTCTCCACAACACTCGATCCTGAGTCTCCAGAATACAAATAGGCTCCTCGGCAAAGGAAAGATTAGGCTGTATCCGGAGCACCGAGTCAAGGACATGCCGATCACTAAGCACACACTTTCGCAACTAGCTCACATGAAACACATCGTGAACACCGTGGAAAATAGCTGGCAAATACAACCTATAAGCTGACACTCTGATGCGCTCAACAACCTGGAAAGGTCCCACATACCTGGGATCCAACTTGTGGTTCCTTACAAACCTCTTAATACCTAGCATCGGAGAAACCTTTAGGAAAACCATATCCCCAACTACAAACTCCAGATCAACTCTTTGTTTATTTGCATACTTCTCATAACACTCCTGAGTTAGACGAAGCTTTTCACGAATATGTGTTACAGAAATACTCATTTCTTCCATTGCTTCTGAATCTAACAACGGTCTCTCACCAACCTCAGCCTAAAACAAGAGCGTTTTACAATGCCTCCCATACAAAGCCACAAAGGGGGCCATCTACAAACTCTTTTGCTAACTGTTATTATAGGAAAATTCCATCAGTCTAAGATGTTGGTCCCATACTCCACCATGGTCCAGAATATAATATCTGATCATAACCACAAAATTTTGATTAACTCTTTCTATTTGACCATTGGTCTGCGGGTGGTAAGAAGTTGAATACCTGAGGTCAGTGCCCAACCCTTCCTGCAAACTTCTCCTGAAATGCAACGTAAATCAGAGTCTCGATCTGACACAATACTTATCGACACTCCATGCAGTCTGATGACTTCATCCAAATATAATTCTGCAATCTTCTTCATGGAATAACCAATCTTAAAAGGCACAAAGTGAGCACACTTCATTAATCTATCAACTATGACTCACACAGAATCATGCCCTTGGGTAGAACTCAGCAAACCGGTAATAAAATCCCTGGAAATACTCTCCCACATCCAACATAGAATATCCAAAGGCATCATCTTACCACTAGGCCTTCTATGATCTGCCTTCTATGATCTGCCTTAACGCGCTTGTAGGTGGAGCACTCAGACACGAACTTAGCTATGTTGTTCTTCTTCCCATACCACCAAACGATCTGCTTCAGATCTTTATACATATTTGTGGATCTTTGGTGGTATGCAATACTAGAACCATGCACTTCACTGCAAATCCTTGGCTGAATATCACCAACAACTGGAATACAGTATCTGTCGTGGTACTTCAAGGTACCCACATCATTAATCAAAAAGTCCGGTAATTCCCCTTTTTCAGTTCTACTCCGGATGTGCTCCAAATCAGGATCTTCCTTCTGATATAGCCTTATAAACATAATCTATGAAGGCTCTGTCACTTCCAAGCTATATGGCGAGTCGCTACCTCCAACAGTTATGTTCATTAATAAGAACTCTTCCACTAATGATTGCACAGAAAGGTTAAAAATTTGTGTGGTCTTTCTACTAAAGACGTCGGTTACCATATTAGCTTTGCCCGGATGATAAAGGATCTCGACCTCGTAATCTACAATATACTCCAACCATCTATGCTAGCGCAAATTTAGCTTTTTCTGAGTGAAAACATATTTCAACCTCTTATGGTCTGTATAAATCTTGCACAATGTGTCATACAGCAAACGTTTCCAAAGCTTCAGGGCGTAAATCACTGCCACAAACTCCAAATCATGCATAGGGTAATTCTTTTCATGAACCTACAATTGCCTCGACCCATACGCAATAACCTTTCCTTCTTGCATCAAGACACATCTGATCCCGACGTGTGATTCATCCACATAAACAGTATACTCAACACCTTCGGTAGGTAGAGATAACATTGGAGCAATGCACAATCTCTTTTTCAATTCCTGAAAGGCTCCTTCGCACTAACACAGTGTTCTTCTGTGTAAGCTTAGTTAGAGGTGCCGACAGTATAGAGAATCCTTCCATGAACCTTTTATAATAGCCTGCCAACCCTAAGAAGCTTCTTATCTCATTAGGTGTGGTAGGTCTTCTCCAGTCCATCACAATAACTATCTTTTCTGGGTCAACAAAAATTCCCTCCTTATTGACAACATGACCCAAAAATAACACTTGAGGAAGCCAGAACTCACACTTACTCAACATTACATACAATTTATGCTCCCTTGAAGTAGATAGAACTTGGCGCAAATGCTGTGGATACTCCTCAGCACTCCGGGAATATAACAGAACATCGTCGATGAAAACGACCACAAAATGATCTGAGTCATCTTTAAATATTCTATTCATCATGTACACGAAAGCAGAGGGTGCATTAGTCAGTCCAAACGACATCACCATGAACTCAAAATGTCCATGCCAGGAGCGAAAAGCGGTCCGTAGAACATCCAACTCTCGAATCCTCAACTGATGGTAGCCTGAACGAGGATCGATCTTTGAGAACACCGTAATACTATGCAAATGATCAAACAAATCATCTATCCGCGAAAAGGGATAACTATTCTTGATGGTTACCTTATTCAACTCCTTATAATCAATGCACAACCTCATAGAACCATCCTTCTTTTTATAAAAAAGACAGGAGCACCCCAAGGAGAAGAACTTGGCCTAATAAATCCATACTACAACAATTCATCTAGCTGGGTACGCAACTCTTCCAGCTCACGAGGGGCCATATGGTATGGTGCCTTAGCAATAGGGCGAGTACCTGGCTCAAGGTCAATAACAAATTCCGCATCTCTCCCAGGCGGAAGACCAGGAAGACCAACTGGGAAATCATCGAGGAACTCTCGCACCATGAAAATATCCTCGATGCGCGGTATACTACTAACAGTTCCCAAAATAGAAATCAAATAAGCAAAATAACCAGAATCTAAGAGTTTCTAAGCACATACTGCAAAAATAATCGGGGAATCCTGGCGTGAAAAGCCATACACACTCTTGGGGTGGTCGTTGTCCATCTTGAAGTCCCGATGCTTTACGTTGAATTGGATAACATCATCATATCTGTACAACCAATCCATGCCCAAAATCACATCGAAGTCCTCCAGGTCTAGTACCTTCAAATCGGCAAAAGATAAGAAATCACCTAAAAGGATAGGACAACTCTGGATACACTGGTCAGACACCACCGAGTCACCAGAGGGAAACTTAACACCAAACGAATCGCTGACTTGATCAAAAGTCAGACGGTGATGTTATACAAAATTCTTAGCCACAAACGACTAGGTAGCACCTGAATCAAAAAGGACACACGCCCAACGGTTCTTTACCTCAAACTTCCTGATAAAATCGTTTACGTAACTAGCCGAACAACATCAAAACTAAAGCTAAAAGCTAAGAACTAGATTAAAATCTAACCTGAGATTACTTGGGTGGAACTCTGCGCTTCTTCCATTGTCACCACATTCAACTTGTCCTTCCCTTTATCCAAATGTTGTGGCGGCGGCGGTAAGGCATGAAGTGGAACTAGCTGTAGCGGGGGCTGAGACCATCGGTACTTAGACTTCAAATGTTTTTTTTCTCACACTAGAAATAGACCTTATCCTTTGTCCAATAATGGGCAACGTCATGCCCCTTTTGCTTACACGACACATAAACCAGATCTCCTTTGGGCATGCTTTGAATTGCAAGCACCTGCTGCTTCTTATGAGCTCCCAATCTATTGAAACACTTCTCGAAGGGATGGCCTGGCTGGCCACAGAAACTAGACACTTCCTTTCTTCCTTTCTTTGAAGCTAGGCCAGATGCCCGAGAGCTTCCACTGTCATTAGACTTCCTCTTGTCCTTCCTCATCTATTACCTCGATTATTGGCATTATCGATAGCCTTAACTCTCATACCAGCTTCTACTGCCTCAGCATAAGTCTCCGACCAGTACACAATAGCCAACTGCTGGATGTCGCTACGAAGTCCTCCAAGGAATCACTTCACCCTACCTGCCTCAGAGGCTACTAAATCTGGAGAAAACCTACACAACTTACTAAATTCTATCTCATACTCACTAATTGTGAGCTGTCTCTATTTTTGGAGCGGAAAATTATTCATCAGACAGTCTTGCTCGACCGATGGCAGAAATTTCTTTAGTAACATCCCTTTGAAAGATTCCCACGAACATCCCTCTGTGAGGCTCTCTTTCTCTTAGATCCACCAGCTCATTACAAGTCCCTTCAGCCGGTAAGCGGCAACCATTACCTTTTGGCCTACAGAAATTCCCGAATATGAAAACATCTCCTCAATGACAATGATCCAATCATCTAAAGCCATGAAATCGGCTCTCCCATCGTAGGTAGGAGGTCTTAATCGCTGGAAGTGAGAAACGAATTCATCTCTGATGGCAACAGAACCAGAGGTGCCAGAGGATCAGGAGGAACATGCAAAATCTAGCCCACTATAGGGTCCTGTACCACAGGCTGATGCCCTAAGGATGCAGTCAACAAAGCCTGAATCTACGATTGCATAGCAACAATCTGCCTTGCAAACCTCATTGCTCTGCCACAACCCTTCAATCACGGCCTTACTTTGTGCACCTGACGAATCACCCTCAGACTAGAGAGTCGACCTTATCACAACACGCTTACGCGGCCTTCCTAATAATGCAACGAACAACTCATCAAACCTAGCTTAATGCTAGAACTACTCAATTCAGTTCAGACCAAACATGTACAGATACTTCCTCTTGCGGCTTCCTTGCTCTAGGATTTTCAAAAGTGATGTTGTGCTTTAACTTAGGATTATAAACCATCATCCTATTGACTCATGTGCATATAATATGAATGCAGGAATTTGTATTCCTTTGTTTTAAAACTATGTGCGTACGTATGTCATCATGTAGACCTTAGCTTGACACGTGTGCTTATACTATGATATGTTATGCGAGCAGTGATATGCATTCTAATAAAGGCCTTAATGCATGTTATGAGTAGCGTACATATGAAATATTATTCATCCCATACTATATAATACCGCATGTAACGAAAAATAAATTTTAATGGGCATCCATGTGATGATTGTTATGCATCTCATACTACACAACAGTCACATGTTGCATCCTATGAGGATCCATATACAAACACATGTTATGCATCCCATAATACATAATATGCCTCGTATACTTCTTGTCACTCTTATAAGTATAGTTTTCATACTTCAGCCATGACGTACTGATGATACATCGGTGTGTGTATGCAATGAGACAAAACAACTAAAACTTAGCAGAGATAGTCGTACGACAAACTTGTCAAACGAACCTCCCTCTGATACCAACTATCACAACCTGCATTTTCTCAGCATTTAATAATGTATCAGAGTAAGAGAAAATATACGTCGTGATGCCATGTCGTGCAAGGGATAACTGCAGACGCTCAGGCAAGAACCTACTCTTAACACTTTTCATGAAATTCTCAAGTTCGTTATGATGAAGATATAGTTTGAGTTTTAATGGCAGTGTCCCTCTACTCAGTGGATTAAATAGTCTATGGGTGAAAATATACATTTACGCAGCGGAAAATATGTGGTTTATTTCATTTATTATCCTATGTGAGTATGAAGATCTAATAGGACTATTCATGATATGTACACCTCTAGATTTAGTATAAGTACAAAAAAAGCTTTTACGTTCGTTAAAGTAGACTGACAATTGATTTAAAGAGATGCTATGATTACGGGATAAAAGTATTCATCTTTTTATACTTTGAAAATAATTAACATGCAATCCTAACATAAAATCATCCCAGAGAGCAAGTAGGTATGACAAACAACTAGAAATTAGCATAATAACTAACAAATAGTCTATCATCTACAACAATTCACTGTGGGCGTCAACAACCTGACACGAACCCACAGAATAAAGTGCATGTCTGAACTAAAATTGGAACAACAAAACTACCTCATAGAGATGAGGGAAGAACCACTACTACTGTAGAATGCCTAAGACTACCGACTCTAGCTGCTCAGACCGCTATTGCTTCATGTGCCCGAGGCATTCAAAAGAAAAGAATGCCTCGGCAAAAATATATGCAAATGCCAATAAAGAACAAAATCAACTAATTAGACTCATTAAGAGGGTTACCAACCCAAGCAGATTAGTTGTCAAACCACAGAACCTAAATCAAAACATAGTGAGCAAATGAAGAATTCAAGAGGTTTATTATGTAAAAATGCACCAATTGCAATAAAGAGCTATACTATGTTAACATCAGCAAGAGTATGCTTATAAACATATGTATATATATAAGAAAAGACTGATCAGTTAAACACGTGAATCATTAACACCGGTAAAAGAAACCCGGTACTGAGGAAGTGGCCACTTGTCCAACACAAACCATCAGACCAAACAATCTCAAGAAGGCACTGTGGTGTTGGCCATATTGTCCGACACAATCCAAAAATCGATAAGAAGAGAAAATAAGAAACACCCACCAGACATAATGATTCACAAACTAGCACTGAGGTGGTGGTCCTTTATCCACTTCCAAACAAAGGCCACAAATAAACTTCCAAAATACTGATAACAAAAGAAAACTCGAAAGTCTACTAAGGTATTCTCGATGAATAGGTGGGTCACTCGTCGAAAAACTTCGAAGTTGACACAGATTCATCGATAATATTCGACGAATTGACTCGACGATGAAGGTCAGACTCGATGAACTCAGAGTAAGTGCCCGATGGAAAAATTCTAAGTACACACTGATTCGTCAAGAATACTGGACGAATTAAAAGGCACTCTATGAATATACTAAATCACTCAACGCACTCGACGTCAACACTTCACTCGATGAATAGAAGGATACTCGACGAATTTAACTTGGTTCCGTGAATATACACGACAAGCGAAGGGATACTCGGCGAAAAGACTTAGCTAATTCAACTGATACCCAATGATACTCAACGAATTCGTTGAGAAAACTCGACGAGTTTACTTCACTCGGTGAAATTAACTTCACTCGATGCCTAACTGGAATCACTCGACGAATTCGTCGAGATTACTCCACGAAAAAGACTTGACTCCACAAATTTACCTAGTCTCGATGAATTGTACTTGACTATATATCGATACTCGAAGAATTACACTCGGCGAATAGGACTCAGACCGATCATGAACACTCGACGATTTCACTCGATGAAAAGGACTTTGGTTGATTCCTACACTACTCTGATTCTACAAACACCAAACCTACCCTATTCCTATATTCTATGAAGGAAGGAAAAAGGCAATAAGAGCAAATGAACTAGCAAGAGGGGAGGAATCACCACTTACCTCAAAATCTTCTGAAAAGCGGCCTCCCAAGCACTCCACCTCAAGATCGGCCACAAGAACTCCTCGTCTATGATATCTGAAAATTTTCATGCAAAATAAGGGTTAAGATAAAATACCCTAACTTCAAAAATCCATGAAATGGAAAATTTTACCATGCACGCGAAGATTTTGGCGGGAGCTTTTCGGATCTTTGCTCCAACGAGGTTTCGTTCACCGGAGCTCCAATAGGAGGCATTCGGATGACTTCGCGATAGCATGTCACTCTCTTCTTTCCACCCTTAGGACCGATGACTTGGGGAAGATGATGAATAGTGTTTTCATTTTATAAGTATATATATATAATATTATTAATATAATTTACATGAAAAACTCAAGCGACGAGAATTACTAAAACATCTTGGTTTTCGATGAAATTTGCACTAAAGCTAAATGTTGGTGCTACGAATCCAACGATGAAGTCGAAATCAGGATCCTACAAACCAAACTCGGGTTAAATTTTCCCGAATTTAAAACAAAAATAATCCTAATAAAATTCACTAGACTCCAATTAAGACCGAATCGCAACGAAACTTCACTAGCACGCTTAAAATTAACCACTTAAATTTTCTCAAATAAAAAACTCTAATTTCGATGAACAAAATTACACACTAACGACGGCTCCCCGCTAATTATGTGTCAACATAACGCCCTTACATCACTATTACGCTACAAAATGGAGTAAAACAATTATCAAAAATTCTGGGGCGTTACAACTGTGACCTTAGATAAAAGATCGTTGTCATTAATCACATGATAGGTAGCAGCATTGTCCAGCCACCACTCAAAATAGTATTATATGAGGCTTCCTCTTTCTACTTCTGTCTGTTTATTTCAGACTTGAATGTGAGTAAGCTTGCTTAAGGTTAGAGTCACAGAAAGATTATTAGGCATTTCAAATTATTCATCTTCTAACTTGAGATGCTAATTTTTCAATTCAATGATTTGAGAGGTGACTGATGAATTAGCATTGAGCTTAAAAGATTTCTTTCCAAGGAGAGTTTTTGATAGTCCTTGTTCCAACTAGCCAGCATGGAGATTTGAGCGACAGGCAATAGCTGAATTGTACCAGTGTTATGTCATTCGGACTAGATTGCATAAAGTAATTGGCTTTTGTCGTTGGCATAATGAGAATCTTAGTCCCCAAGTCAGGAAGACTAGAATGCTCAAGTGTGAACCATCAAGGCTAGGACTGTGGATGGTGGTAGAACCCAGAGAAGTCCAGTACACCGCAAATGTTCCCTGAGTGCATGGGGCGTCTGGACGATCGAGCCACATGATGAGTTTCAATCCACATGTGTTTGAGGGTACTAGAACCGCAACACAAGCTAAAGACTAGCTCTTAAGAATAAAGAAAACCATGACGGCAATAGAAACAGAGGAGTGACAGAAAGTCATTGTAGCTACCTTCTTGTAAGAGGGAGAGGAGAGGCTATGATGGGATGAGTTGGAGCCATACCTGTTTGTTGGTCGGCCACTGGTTGAGATCTCGATGGAGGAATTCTCAAGACTATTTCTTACAAAATATCTTCCATCTGCATAACAGATTGCAATGGAAAATTAGTTCCAAAGGTTAACTCAAGGCGAGAGTTCTGTGAATGACTACTTGCACGGGTTTATGAGGTTGGGACGTTATGCAGGCTTTGTGTTTGCAGATGAGAAATGAAAGACAAATCAGTTTTATGAAAACTTGTGAGATGACTTACGGTTGCTTCTCTCAGAACCGGTGATGCAAGGTTTTCTGACCTTGGTCAATACGGGCCTTTCCTTAGAACAAGATATGAAGCGCGTGCAGCATAAGAATAACTTGGCAGTGAAAACCCAGAGTTCAAAGGACCGACTTCAGCAAGGTCTGGCTAGCGAAAGTGGTGGAAGAAGGCTAAGTCTTCAGGATCAACTTCTTTTAATAAGCCTGAAGTGACGATAGGGCGAGGTCTGTTGACTTGTTACACATGTGGCAAACTGAGACACATGGCCCGCGAATGTCAGAATGGACCTTAAAAGAAGGAGAAAAAGACGATTGTGATGTATGCTGAAAAGGGAAAGACAGTGGTGGAATCGATTGCATCCCCAGCGCAACCTCTAGTATATAATCTTAGCCAACAGAAGGCCATAAACAAAGTGATGTCATCACAGGTACGAGTTAAGATACAGTTTTTACTGCTTTCTATACTTGGTACATTATGCATTGCTTGTGTATAATTTACTTTTATTAAGCTTTGTCTTGATATTAGATTATCCGGTGAGAGCACTGTTCGATAAGGATCTTCTCATTCATTTCTATTTGAGGACTTCGTAGTGCGTATCAGAGTGCCTTCTTTTGTACCGACAGATCGTGTGAATGTGTTGCTGCCTAATGGGTGCTTGATGCGTGCATATAGAGCCTGTTGTGTTAAGTTGCATATTGGAAGTCATGATTTTGACTTGGAAGCATCTGTGCTGCTGATATCTAAGTTTGATGTAATCTTTGGTATGAACTGGCTCTCAGAGCAACATGCCTGTATTGATTACAACTCTAAGGAATTCATATTGGGGAAAAACACTGAACGTGAGACTAAGTTCACAGGTATGCGAGTATCGAGCAAGATATTGATATCTGCTCTCCAAGTAGTCAAGGCGGTTCAGAAGGGCGCGGAATTATTTTTCACGCTGTTGGAGGCTATAGATCCAAAGCCCAGTTTGAGTGACGTTCCTATTGTATCGAAGTTTGTGGATGTGTTTCCTAATGATATCCCTAGTGTTGGGTATTGTATCCACAATAACCTATATTTGTGTGAAATCATCCTTGAACTAAGATGAATTAAGTATGTATTTGATGTTATTCTTTAGTTGAGTGCTAGTAGGTTATTATTTCTAAGTGTAGACCAATATCAGTTCACAATGAGTCACTAAACATATGATCATGCAATGTAATCTCTCATTGTGTGATCCATGGTGTTGACTCATGTGTAACCTTTCTATTGTGATGCACTTCATTTTCAAACACTAGAGCAATAGAAGAAAGGAAGGGTTGTTGGTTTTCAACAAAGAAGAAAAGAAAATTTTTCTGAAAAACTTTTTAAGTCCATTTCTCGAGAAATGAAATGTGTTTCACGAGAAGTCTAAATACATTTATCGAGAAAGCTAAGTTGTTCTCGCGAAACCTTAAGACTTCTCGGAAAATTCTCCAAAACTATCTTCAAGTCCTTTTCTCGAAAAAGCCGTGAAGACTTCATGATAAACCAAGTCCATTTCTTAAGAAAGGAAAATAGTTCTCGAGAAGTCAGAAGTGTTTCTTGAGAAGCTAAGTCTATTTCTCGAGACATCAAGTTACTTCTCAAGAAATAAGTTCTTCAGTTCAAAATTTACGCCAAGTATTTTTCTCGAGAAATCAGTTCTTCTGTTCAAAATTTGGTTTAAGTAAATTTCTCGAGAAAGGCATGTCATTTCTCAAGAAAGAAAATCATTTCTCGAGAAATCGTGTTTCCTCTCGAGAACTCCGTATTTCACTTCAAAGAATTTCCGTTAAGTCTTTTCTCGAGAAAGTCTTGTTATTTCTCGAGAAATTAAATTCTTCTCGAGATATTATAAGTCTTCTCGAGAAATGAAGTTGAAGAAAAAATTCTTTTTCAATCTATCTGACGGGATTTCAAAATAATCTAAGTTTTGCATGATTGATCCACATGGATCTTTCCTTAATGATTTTAGATCGTTAGCCAAGGTATTATAAATTGTCCTTTCAGAGGAATCGCTAACCCTAACAAGAAGAATAATATTCTGAATCACAATCGCACTTTCTAAAACGAGAGAAGCCGCCATCATTGTCGTTCTTCATTGTCGCCCTTCTTTCGATCCAGCGATTCCAAGGAGAAAAGATTCGACAGATCACAAGATTCAAGTTCTTCAATCATCAACTTGATTATGTCGGATCCTAAGTTTTTTAGATCAAGTTTTCTCAGGATTTCTTCCTCATCTTCTTCCAAAGATTTTTAGTTTTCATGAAGGAAGAACCTTGAAGACTTCAGATCTGGAAGTATACAGTTTTTTATTGTTGTTGTAAAAATTTTCTTTAACTCTTATAAGAGCTTTGTCTACGAGATTGTAGGAAGTTTGTTCTTCTGAGTGTAGATCCCGTTTTGTGGGATCAAGTTTGTAGGAGTGTGTTATCTCTGAGTTGTAGGAACATTGCTACGAGGTGTAGGATTAGTGCAATCCGAGATATAGTGAAGTAGCCAAGGCTAGCCTGGTGCTAGATAGGCGAGGTGGAGAGTCGATGTGCCCAAGATTGGGGAACCACTATAAATTCCTTGTGTTGCCTGGATTGTGCTTAATTTTTTTCTGTGATTGATTTTTATTCCACAGAAGATGCAGAACTCACCTATTAACCCGCCTATAGATAATTTAGGTAGACAACTAGATACTTTCAATTGGTATCAGAGGCAGGTTTTTCACAAAAAGGTTCACACCTTGAACAGATCTTCATCAAGTTGTCGAAGAGATTATCAAGCATGGACAGATCTAAGGATTTTGCAAAGCTTCTGGTGTGCACCAAGGCAAACTTTCCCACGTGGAAAGAGAGAGTAAAATTTTTCATGGAAGCTGTTGATCCCCGGATCTTCATGATCGTGGAAGAAGGTCCATATGTTCCCATGACTGCTTCAACTATCGATCCAACCAGGGAAGTGCCAAAGAAACTTATGGATCTTGACAAAGATGAGATTGTCCTTGTCTCTCTAGACAAGAAAGCAAAGAATATCATCATAAGCATAGTACATGATTCGATTTTGTAGAACCTAATTCACTGCCAATATGCCAAGGAAATGTAGCAGTCCTTGATTGTCTTGATGGAAGGCAATGAAGAAGTAAGGGATGATAGAAGATCCTTTCTGAACTAGATGTATGAGGCCTTCAAGCAAGGCCCTAAGGACACAATAGCTGATACATATGAAAACTTCTTCAAGATCGTCAACTACCTCAATAACTACAGCCAAGTTTTCACAAATAGAGAACTAAATGACAAGTTCCTAAGATCCTTAACTAAGGAATGGGACAATAATATTTGTGTTATTAGGGAGTTTGGAAGACTGGCTGACACTGACCCCACGAACCTCTTCAGGAAGCTTATGTCCTATAAGCTCCAAATCAACTCTAGAAAAGCTGAAGAAGAGGGCAGCAGATCTTCATCAAAGGAGAAATATGTTGTACTAAAGGCATACAGCTTAAGAAAGGCTAAAGCAGCATCTCCTACTCCCACTCAGGAAGAAAGTGAAGAAGAAGACTTAGAGCCAAGCACCTCAGGCTCAGAGTTATCTGATGGACAGTTCTCTCTTCTCTCCAGACAGTTCAACAAGTTTCTTTGTAAGAAGAAACATATGAGAGACAAAGACTCCTCTTACAGAAGATCATGTCATGTTGGTGACCATCAAAAGAAACATCACACAAATGACAGGTATAAGCCTAAACAGAAGAAACATATTTCTACTAACATTGTATGTTACTGTTGTAATAAGCCAGGTCACGTGATTGTCGACTGCCCTCATAAAAAGAAGGAGGGTGGAAGAAGAGAAGAACATAAGTCCTCCCATAGTAAAAAGAAGGGGAAGAGCTTCATGTCCAAGAAGCAGAAGACCTTCAGTGAAATTGACTCATCTGAGTCAAGTGAGGATGAAGAATCCTACTTCGGGCTCATGGCTCACTCCAACGAAGAAGAAGATGACCCCCAATTTCATGGGGAGGTAAATTCTCACACCATTATTTTAGAGTCTGATGCTCCAGAAGGTGATCATGAGGATTGTTCCTCTGATGATGAATCGGAACTCATGGCACAGTATAAAGAGCTGATCAAGGCCTATGCCCGATGTAGAAAAGTTGTTAGAACTCAGGCCAAGGAGATCAAATACCTTAAGGCTGAGGAGATCACTATGAGGGAGGAAATTGCAAGAATGAACTCAATCAGAGAGGAACTCCACGCCCTGGCCGATGATAATAATAGTTCACACGAGCTCCTTAACTAAAAGGAGAAAATCATTGATAACCTGGAAGGACAGCTTGCTGTCGAAAAGAAACTTGTTGAAAGTTTCTCCAAGTCTAAGACAATCCTTCCATTTGTTGCTGAATTCTCTGCTAAGGCTAAAGGAGCTGGCATAGGTCATGTGGCTGCTCCTAGTAAATCTTCCAGGATGGCCAAGGCTAAAAGGAAAAATAAGGCTGCAACAAAAGCAACCGTCGAAGAGAAAGGTAAGGGGCCTATAAGGGGCGGACATGTCCCAGAAACTTCAGTGCAAGTGTCTTCAAAGCACCTATGAAGAAATTCATATGAAAAGTTATGGTTCGTATATACATGGACATAACAATAAGAAGGCACCATAAGCTAAATCTACTGTTCCTAAGGCTAAGGAGATGGGAAGACCCTATGTATGCTGCAATCAGGTGGCCTCCAGCTCTAAGATTGCTGCCCCTGCTAGACCTCACGTTCAAAGGGTCAAGCAGGACACTTGGAAAGATACAATAGGTTTGACTGTTGGTGTTGCGGTAAAGTTGGTCACTTTACTGTGGATTGCTTGTTTAATCCCAGAAATATTGTAACTCCACAAGTTAATCATACGAGATAGACCACTCATAGTTTTAACACTCATAGGGGGCGTATGCTAACAAGGACCCAAGGACCCAAATCTTATTGGGTTCCTAATGTAAAATGATCTATGATTGCAGGTATGTCCAAAGGCCAACAAAACGCATTTCTATTATTTGGATAGTGGATTCTCTTGGCATATGACCGGAACAAGAATCCTACTTCAAAATTATACTCCAGTCAAAGACGGTCCAAAGGTTATCTTTGGTGGCTCTGACCGGGGAATTACAAAAGGCTACGCTATGATTTCCAATGGTGTAGTCTTATTCACTGATGTTGCTTATGTGAAAGGATTAGAACATAATTTGATTAACATAAGTCAGTTATGTGATAAAGGCTTCATTATGACTTTCTCTAAGGATCAGTGCCTGATAAAATCGGCCTCTATTATGGAGAAGGTGTTAGCAGGCACTAGGAGTAGAAATATCTTTTGTCTTAATTTTCTATGTTTAGACACTTCTACCCTAGTGTGTTTTGTTGCAAAAGATAGTGCATCTCTTTATGACCAATGACACAAGAGACTAGCACATATTAATTTCAAAATGATTAATATGTTATTTTCTCAAGACCTAGTACAAGACACACCGACTATTGAGTGCATTAAAGAGAGTCCATGTCACGCATTCCAAATGGGCAAGCAGACAAGAGCTACCTTTAAGGGTATTACTGATAAAGATTCCTCAAGGTGCTTGTATTTACTACACATGGACTTATTCGGTCCAATGCAAGTTCATAGCTTAGGAGGTAAGTCATATACGATGGTAATTATTGATGATCACTCACGTTTTACTTGGGTGTTCTTTCTGAAATGAAAGTCAGATACCTTTGATGTGTTCACGAATTTTGTCAAACAAATTCAGAACGAAATAATCTGTTCAGTGGTCAGAATCAGAAGTGACCATGGAACAGAATTTGAATCTGGTGCCATGACAGAATTTTGTGGAAGTCTAGGTATCTTTCATGAGTTTTCCTCCCCGCGTACTCCAGAACAAAATGAAGTTGCAGAGAGAAGTAATAGAACACTCATTGATGCATGTACTACAATGCTGACTGACTCCTCACTACTTGAGTACTTCTGGGCTGAGACTGTCAATACAGCTTGTCATGTGCAAAACAGAGCGTTGATCAACAAGAGTCATCGTAAGACTCCATATGAGCTACTGAAAGGCATGAGATTGATTGTGTCCTACTTCGGGATCTTTGGCAGCAAATGCTATGTACTTAATAGTGGGAAATATCATTGTACAGAGTTCGAAGAAAAATGTTTTTAAGGTATTTTCGTAGTTATAGTAGCCATAGTAAGGCTTATAGAATTTTTAATACGAAAACTTTGGTGTTACAAGAATCTATTAACATTGTATTTGATGAGACGAGCTTGCTACATAGCAGCTCTTCCAGTGTTTTCGTTGAAGATGCAGGTTCAAGACTGAAGGAGATAAGCCTGGATGAAACAGTTGAAGAAAATGTTCAAAAGTTCATCAAGATCATTCTTCCAACCTCAATTGGAGAGGAAGATTACCAAGATGAAGAAGTTATCCAAGTTGAAGAAGAAACTCCAGAAATAGAAGCAACTCCCAATGCAAGGTCCCTAGAGCTCAAACACTTGAGGGATCACCCAGTTGATCAAATCATAGGAGATCCTCGTGATGGTGCAAAAACTGGAAGAGGTACTACTAATGAAAATATGCATTTGAGTTTTCTCTCGCAGATTGAACAAAAGAAATTTGAAGAAGAGAATAAAGACGCATCTTTGAAAGTTACAATGGAAGAAGAACTCAATTAGTTCAAGCGTTGCCAAGTCTGGAAGCTTGTACCAAGACCCAAAGGCAAAAATGTAATTGGAATAAATTGGGTCTATAGGAACAAGATGGATGAAGATGGAACTATCATCAAAAACAAAGCCATACTCGTAGCTAAGGGATATAAACAGGAAGAAGGGGTCGATTTTGATCAGACCTATGCTCCAGTGGCAAGACTTGAAGCCATCAGGTTGTTCCTCGCATATGCTGCTCTCATGGGCTTCATTGTCTATCAAATGGAAGTGAAGTCAGCCTTCCTCAATGGTAAAATAAAGGAAGAAGTGTATGTGGAACAACCCCCAGGTTTTGTTGATCCTAACCATCCTGATTATGTTTATTTATTATTTAAAGCATTACATGATTTAAAACAAGATCCACAAGCTTGGTATGAAACGTTGACTAACTTTTTTCTTGAGAACAAGTTCATAAGGGGATATATAGATAAAACATTATTTCTTAGGGAAGTAAAAGGCAAGATTTTGCTAGTGCAAATCTATACCGATGATATTATCTTTGGCTCTACTAATGACAACCTTTAAAAGAAGTTTTCCAAACTTATGCAAGGGAAATTTGAAATGAGCAGCATGGGTGAGCTGAAGTATTTCTTAGGACTTCAGGTGAAGTAATCTGAAGATGGAAATTTCATCTCTCAAACAAAGTTCACCAAGGAGTTGCTAAAGAAATTTGGAATGGAGAATGCAACCTCTATGAGGACTCCAATGGGTTCAACTATGTCTTTGGACAAGGATGAGAAAGGGAAACCTTTTGATGAAACCAAGTACAGAAGCACAATTGGATCCTTGCTCTATCTTACTACTAGCAGGCCTGACATAATGTTTTCGACATGTGTGTGTGCTAGATATCAGGTGAACTGTAAAGTATCTCACTACACTACCACAAAGTGGATTTTGAGATACCTTAAGGGAACACCAAATTATGGCTTATGGTAACCAAGAAGTAATGATAGCAAACTAATTGGATTTTCATATGCTGACTTTGCAGGTAACAAAGATGACAGGAAGAGCACTTCTTGGACCTTCCAATTCCTTGGAAGAAGGCTCATATCTTGGAGCAGCAAGAAACAGAATTGAGTTGCAATCTCAACTACCGAATCAGCATATATTTCTACATGCAGTTATTTTGCATAACTTCTCTGGATAAAGAACCAATTGGAAGACTACAACTTGAAGTTCAGAGACATTCTTATATTTTGTGACTACTCCAGTGCTATAGCAATTGCCAACAACCCAGTTTCTCACAGTCAGACAAAGCACATTGAATTGAGATATCATTTCATCCTAGAGCATGTGGAGAATTGGGACATTAACCTCCAATATGTTCCAACTGATAAGCAAGTTGCAAATATCTTCACAAAGCCGCTAGATGAGGCCAAGCTCTCCTTCTTCATGACAGAACTTGGCATGCTTAACAGGGAGTCCTGAAAAGTTCACTTTTGAAGTCAAGAGAAGACTCTAAAGTTAATTTATATTTTTCGGAAAAACAATTGGATTTCTCGGAAAAATAAATGGATTTCTCAGAAAAGTTACTGGATTTCTCAGAAACTTAGTCGATTTCTCGAGAACTATACTTAATTTCTCGATAACTATACTAGAGTTATCGAAAAATTAACTTAGATTTCTCAGAAAACAACTTGTACTTCTCGGGAAATTTCATTGGATATCTCGAGAAATATCGGACTTCTCGGGAAAACGTAACTGTATTTCTCGTGAAATATTGGACTTCTCAAAAAATTTCATTATATTTCTCGGAAAATTTATAGACCTCTCGAGAAATGTCAAATTCAGCCAATTAAAATTTTCTAGAAGAATTCGAACTGCCACTCCTCAGGTACGCCTTTTTTTATTCTTCAAAATTTTCAAGTTTATATAAATAGATAACTCCATAGAATATCTAAATCAACAAATTCAAAAAGACCATTTCCCGAGAAAGACTCTTCAGTTCCGCCGAAGGCCTCCGTCGTTCTTCTCACAAAACCCCATCGTTTCTTCATGGGAAAGTTTGAAATTTCTCATTCTCCTCAATCGATGGCTCCTAGTGCAAAGATTGTCATCGGCAGTGAGTTCGTTTGCTCAGGAATTGACGAAATCTCTAACGATTTCCGAAATGTGATTCTGCTTCTTGAAACTGTCGGCCTCACCTTCATCCTTGAGCATCCGTGTAAAGTTCCAATTCCAGAAGGTGAGGAGTTCTTCAAAAATGCTAAGCTTAAGAGGAGTGGGAAACTGTTGAAAAGTTCTGTCAGAGATATAAATATCAAAATCAAGTTGTCCTCTTTAACAGAATTTCTGAGATTGCCCTCCATTGTTGAGGAAGACTACTTGGAAGAACCCGATTATTCCAGGGCTCTGTCATTCTGTGGTCTTTCCCAATCCACTTCCTTCATTCGAAGACAACATATGAATGATGAAATCAAGCTGTTGGTAGATATACTAGGAAAAGTCCTCCTCTGCAAAATAGGTTCACTTGGATACATATCCTATATTTCTTCTGCATGATGACAGTTGGGGTATGTCGCAAGAAATTACAATGGGGACACTGCTATTTGACAATATTATGGAAAGCATGAAGGTGCCTAACTTTGCAAAAATCATTTCTCTTTATCTAAATCAAGTGCATCCTGAAGTATTTGACTTGTCCAAAGATGTGTCTATTCACCACTTGAAGAAAGTCACACTCTCTTCCATCAACAGATGGGAAATTAGAATTCAAAAGCCAGGCCAAGCTCCAACAATTCCAAGGACTGAAGTTGATGAGAACAGGACCCCATCTCCTCCTCATATTGACACAGTTGGCACATCTGTTGCAGCTGTTGAGGGGGGCATGCTCCTTCAGTTCATGAGGAAGATCAGCAAGCTAAGGTCCCAAAAATAGAGTTTCAGTCAGATGTTCCAATAGATCAGGTTACAGAGGAAGTTGTTGCTGATGATATGGCAGTAAAAAAGGAAAATCAAGCTCAGTCTAATAATGAGAAGAGAACCTTTGTGCATGATGGTGGCTCAGGTATGGATATTGACACTTCTTCTGATCAGGAAAATCTTCATGATGCTCAAGTAGATGTTGAAGAGGTACCAGAAGATTCTCAGCCCCAGGAACAAGTTGAGGGGGAGAATGAGGTTATACTCTCTGATGAGGAAGAAGCTATCCCAGAACCTGCAGAACCTCCACTCAAGAATTTAGAATTCTCTATACCTATTATTCTTGGTGAGGAAGGGGATATAATGAGTTCTGCCCAAAGAGGCAAAAGCATGGTTGTTATTGAAAAAATACAAGTCTGGACAACTCCAGCACTACGTCCTACACCTCCTCCAGCTGAAATCATTCCTGATGATACCCTGTTGGGTAAGATTGAGTCAATGTTGACAAAGCAAAGAAAGTACTTTGACAAGTCTCTCAAAGAAGTAAGTAAAAGAGTCAATGCCCTTGAGAAAGAGATGAGCAGAGGATTTGCTGAAATTCAAAATAATACAGATGAATTCAAAAGACTGCTAAATATTGGTGGCAAGACTTTAGATTGCACCATCACTAGTGTTGGTGAAGTCATGAATCAAGCAATCACTGGGGCCAACAACCAGATGCAAATGCTGAAGAAAACTGAACAACAAATCTTCAAAACCTGTGAAGATGTTGGAAAATTCAAAGATGTCATAGAGACTCTATCTGTAGAAGTCAGAAAGGGGGAGGATAATGTGAAAGAAAATCTAGACCGCAAAGTTCAAGAGATGAAGACCTAGTGGGACAATCAACTGAAAGAGATCAATACAAGTGTAGAAAAGCAAATTAAGGGTGTAAACAACTATACTTATGCAACTATTGTCTGTATGCACAATCAAATCTTTCCAGAATTTTAGGTTGATCCAAATGAGGCTCCACCTCCTCATCTTGACCCAAATGTCTGCAAGCCTATTTTTTCTCCTAGACCTGAACAATATGAATTTCCTCCTGAAAATTATTCTCAAGTCTGGACTTCTGATCAGCTAAAAATTCCTCAAGACCTACCTCCGAAAATACCAGTGCCTACGAAATGTAAATATAGTGATGGTGCTTCTGCCAGCAGATCTACCCCCAGTCACGGAGTTGCTAAAAGGAAAGAACAGGCATGTTCTGAAGTTTGGAGTCCACTCTCTAAGTCTCTTATTCTGGACACTTGGTGTTGAAAATTATGAAGTGAAAGTGGGTGAATGAAGGACTTGGGTAACCTATCCGCGCGGACTACGTGGACAGGGTTGGCGGACAGCCAGGTCGGCGGGGCTGGTGCAGACGGCTTGTTCTGTGGCAGCCTGGGCTGTCTGTTCGCGCGGACTAAGCGAACAACAGCGGCAGTTTGCCAGTCCGGCTTATGCTCTGCAAGCAGTTAGATCCCAAAAGGTAACCAGGCGGATAGCGAATCTATCCGCGGAGTCCGGCAAGAAGCGGACTGAAGGACTGGAGTTTGGCAGACCGGCTTGGCAGAAGCTTTGGTCTTACTCTAGTGAAGCATCAAGTGGATGCCGCGGAGATCGCCAGTTAGCGCAGATAGGTGCTGGAGTTCGTCGGGGCTGACGGACTCTTTCCAGTGTCCGCTACTAAGTGTGGACTGGCCCTTGTGGCCAGTGGTGTGTACTTGGTTGGTTCTGAACCAAGTCCAGGTTTGGCATAGTCTAGGGAGATCGCGCAGTGGAATGCGGACTGCGTCTCAGTCGGCTAAGCTCGGCAAAAGTGTTGTGTGCCTTGGTTGCGAGTTTGGGAAAGGCGGACTGGAGTAGCATCCGAAAACTATGTGTGGACTGGAGCTGGGTCCGCTGAGTCCGACAGCTGCCTTGCTGGCATGGTCGTGGACTCGGTATTTGCAGACTGGAGCAGTTTGCGAGATATGCGGACTAGAGCAGTCTGTGCGATATGCGGACTAGAGCAGTCTGCGGGATATGGCGATTGGAGGTATCCACAGTATAAGTGGACTAGAGCTATGTCCGCTGAGTCCGGAAGTTGCCTTGGTGGCGAGGCTGTGGGCTCGGGATAAGCAGACTGGAGCTGTGTCCGCAGATAGGAGGACAGCTGTTGCATAGTCCAGCTGCGGCAGTCTTGGCTTGGCCTTTGGCGACAAGGCGGAGTGGTGTTGCTGTCCACCCTTGGTGAAGCTTTTGCGTTGGCTTGGCCTTTGGCGACAAGACGGACTGGAGATGTGTTCAGCCTTGGTGATGCATGGTGGACTGGCTATCCTGTACAAACCACAACGGACTGGAGTGTATCAGCGTGTTTTGCTAACATGTGTTTTTGCTGCGGGATGTGGCAGTAATCCTATCGACTAGGGCGGTGACCACACTCCTCATCGTGCCTATAAATAGGACTCATGTCACATCAGGAATAGAGAACCTAAGAGAGCAAATGAACAGTAAGTGAGTCCGCGATAAGTTGTTGCAGACTGACTTTCGGTGTCCGCGCAGTTTGATTGAGTTGACTAGGTTGTGTTGTGCAGGTTGTGCGGATAGCGCTAGAAAGCCAGAACTTGGCTCTGATTGCGGTCAGGGACAATGCGGACTCTACGGTTAAGCAACAGGCGGTAAACAGCAGGTCGCGGACAGTGAACAGATGGTCTTCTCTTTGGCAACTTTGGTTTGGGGTTCAATAAGTCAACTGCTTCAGGCGGACTGTTTAGTTCGGCATCGCAGCTTGTGCGGTTTGGCAGCTAGGCGACCTCGCGATTAGGAGGCTTGTAGATCAGCGTCTAGAGCTAACATTGGAATAAGGGGTAGTTTGGGCGGCTTGGGTTGCGGTCTGGTGACCTGGCAGATTGTCCGGACACCATAGCAGTAGACCGATGACTTGATGTTTGAGTCCGCGCGGCTTGTATTGACTTGTCTTTGTAATTGTCTCTGCTTTTCCTGTGTTGGTTTTGGTGAAGCATGTCTCATCATGTATGTCTCCCTTGTAAAGAAGATTGCTATTAATCATTAAAGACTCTTGTTGCTGCATATATTTCTGGTTATGACTCACTTAAGTTGAGATAACCCATGCTCACTCCAAGATTCGGGAAAATTTCTGCATGATCAAGGTGTGATCTTGATAGTTCTGAGAATATTAATTTGGCGCCAAGCTATCTCGTTGACCACTTTGGGAAAATTCAACATGGTATCAGAGCTGGTTTGGAGTGGATAAGCAATGATCAACTGAAGTGTTTGTTGCTCTTGTGAAGAGGGAACCAGTGGTAGAACTATGGCAGTGGAAGATGCAAGTGGTCTTGGAATTGAACTCCTTACAGAGACGAACTTTGATAGGTGGAAGTCTAGTATGGAGAGCTTTCTTCTTGGCGAGGACCTCTGGGAGGTGGTATGCGGAGCAGAAAGACAAGAGGTTACTGCTGGCAATGCTGAAGAGATGAGAGCTTGGAAGGACACAAATGCGAAAGCGGAGCCTATTCTCAAGCAGGTGATTTCATCGGAGCTCTTGGACCACATCAGTGGATGTCGGTCAGATGCGGAGGTTTGGACTTCCCTTGATAGGTTGTTCAGGAAGGAGGTGAAGGTTGCAGCGTAGGATGGTCCTTCTACTTCATATCAGCAAGAGAGGAGTGTTTCTCCTAGGCGTGATGGGAAGAGGAAGGAAGGACAAAGGTGCTATAGATGCAAGCAACATGGTCATCTCAGGAAGGAGTGCATGGTTGTCTTGCTCTCAGCAAGCATAGCTCATGTTGGGATTAACGAAAAGAACTTAGTTGGGTCATCAACAAGTTCAGGTGTTGATCGGATGAAGGCCAGTGATAGTGCATCTATCTGGCATGAAAGACTAGGGCATGTAGGGATGGACAAGCTAAAAGCAATGGCAGAAAGAAGACTCGTGAGAGGCTTTCCTAGATTGTCATCCTTTGAAGATGGTCAGGGATGCGCGGGATGTCAGCATGATGAAGCTTATCGCTTTACGGTTGATAAGGCACAGACCAGATGTAAAGCACCTCTGGAGGTTGTCCATTGTGCTCCGGTTGGACCAACGGTCACCGCCAGTTGTGGAAGAAGCAGATACATACTGATATTGGTTGATGACTACTCGAGGTATACTTGGGTATACTTCATGAAGGAGAAGTCGAGCATGATGTGCTTGTTTGTGGTGTTCAAGAAGCTTGTGGAAGGCCAGCTTGGCCTGCGGATCAAGAAGTTGAGGACAAGTATCGCTGGTGAGTTTGTCTCAATCGAGTTCTCGAACTTTTGTAGAAAGCATGGGATCCGAAGGGAGATTTCTTGTGGACATACTTCATAGCAAGGTGGTGTTGTAGCTTGGATGATCCATCTATTGACGGAGACCTGCAAGTGTTGGCTTCAGTGCAAAGGCATTCCTAAGGCCTTTTGGGCAGAAGGGATGGCCTGTACGGCACATGTCATCAATTGGATGCCTCTTAGTCCGATCAACGTGAAAACTCCATATGAGCTGATGTTCGAGGTGAGGCCCAGTGTGAAGCACCTATGGGTGTTTAGATCTATCTGCTACGTACACTATACAAATGCTCTCAAGATGAAGCTACTCTTTGTTGGGTATGTTGAGCAGAGGAGAAGATGGCGGTGTATGGATCCTGCAACGAAGAGGCTCATCATGTCGAGAGATGTTGTCTTCGATGAGCTGACGCCATATTGGGATATCTCATATGTGGAGCTAGAGATGAGCAGGTCAGATGGTGAGCTGAAGGAGGCTGCTGCTAAGGATCAGTTGGAGATGCCTGAGTCACCAGGAGCTCCAGGTTGTTCTAGCTCTAGGGCAAAGGCGTTAGAGTCAGGAAGCAGGGGGAGCAATGCTCCAGGTACTTCTGGCTCGAAGACGTAGGATTTCGGTTCAGGAAGCAGGAGGAGCAATGTTCCAGGTAGTTCTTTTTCAATAACAGAGGATTTTGGTTCAAGTAGCAGGAGGACCGTTGCTCTAAGTGCTTCTGGTTCCAGTGCGGTGGCTTCTTGTTCAGGAAGCAAGGGGAGCATTGTTCCGGTTTTGCTCGGGAATGGAGCTAGTTCAGGAGGAGCAGTGGAGGTGGTAAGCCATGATCAGGTTCTTTGGAGATCGAAGAGGATCAGTAACCCACCAGTTCGATATAGCAAAGGGAACACGGCGAGCTTGGTGCAGACGGCTTCTAGCTGTGATGACCCCACTAGAGTCAAGGAGGTGGTTGACAGCAAGGCTGAGGAGGTAACTACTCTCAGAGGTGATGAGGCTTGGGCTCTTGTGCCCAAGGTAGGTTGTGATACTCCTGTGATGCACGAGTGGAGGTTGAAGCTGAAGAAGAAGGCAGAGGGAAGCATGGCTCCTTTTGGGAGATGTTGGAGGGCTCCCTCATGGTCCAGGATATGCGGGGCGAGGACTATGTCTTGGATATCTCCTCGAAGGTGATATCGGAGGGACTAGGTGCAAGGTTACGGGATCTGCTGGAGTTGTTCACCACTTCTCACTTGAAGGGGTAGTGTTGAAGATTATGAAGTGAAAGTGGGTGATTGTAGGACTTGGGCAACCTATCTACGCGGACTATGTGGACATGGTCGGCGGACAGCCAGGACGGCAGGGCTGGTGTAGACGGCTTGTTCTATGGCAGCCTGGGCGGTCTGTTCGCGCGGACTAAGCAAACAGCAGTGGTGGTTTGCCAGGCCGGCTTATGCTCTACAAGCAGTTAGATCCCAGAAGGTAACCAGGAGGATAGCGACTCAATCCACGGAGTCCGACAAGAAGCAGATTGAAGGACTGGAGCTCGACAGACCGGCTTGGCAGAAGCTTTGGTCTTGCTCTAGTGAAGCGGCAAGTGGAAGCTGTGGATAAAGCTAGTTAGCGCGGACAGGTGCTGGAGTTCGCCGGGGATGGCAGACTATTTCTAGTGTCCGCCAGTAAGTGCGGACTGGCCCTTGTGGCCAGTGGTGTGTGTTGGGTACATTGGTTTAAATGTACCTGATTTGAAGAAGCCTCACCCTACTCAATGATATACATCAAAATGTATTTGATGTGTTGTGAGTTTAGTTGTGCAGGTTAAGTATTTGCAGGGAAAGCTGAAAGGTTTCTAAGTCCATGTGTCGACACCCAGAAGGAAAGTGTCGACACTTAAGAAGACTTGTGTCGACACCCAGGCACGCAGTGTCGACACTTGGAGTAATTGTGTCGACACCAGGGATGCAGAGTCGACACCAGACAGAAAGTGTCGACATATGAAGGATGTGTCGACACTCAATGAAGAAATGTCCAGTGAAGAAGTGTCGACACTTAGAAGCAGTGTCGACACCCAGAGGAACTGTGTCTACATCAGAAAGTGTCGACACTTGGAGGCTGTGTCGACACTCAGTAAATTCAACAGAGTCTAAGTACAAGTGTTGACATAATGAAGTATGTGTCGACACACAGCAGAAGACTCAACACATGAAGAAAGTGTCGACACTAGGATGCTGTGTCGACACTCAACAAAGTTCAATAAATTCTAAGTACAAGTGTCTACACAAAGGAGATGTGTCGACACTCAGCCAAAGTCTCAAGAGAAGAAGAATGTGTCGACATAAGGAGCTGTGTCGACACTCAGCAAGTATCAACACATAAGGCATGTGTCGACACCAAGAAGATGTGTCGACACTGAACAAATTCAACACAAGAAGATGTGTCGACACAAAGGAGTCGTGTCGACACTTACAAGAATTCAACTAAGTACTGAAGAACAAGGAGTTGTGTCGACACACAATATCAGTATTGACACATATTGAAGAAGCTGTGTCGAGAAGTGAATTCTACAACACAAGGAGTTGTGTCGACACCTTGAAGGCTAGTGTCGACACTCAGTCTACTTGTGTCGACACTTAGTCTATAAGTGTCGACACTTAAAGACAGACTGTCTCGACACTTTCAGACAGTTACAGATATTTCAAGAAGTGACTGGATGACATGACAGCTGCCATTCCAGTCGGTCTACTGCAACTGTCAGAGTTGTCAGATAGCTATTAAGAACCGGATCAGCCGGTCACCATGAAGAAAGTCTATATAAAGGCATATACATTCTACAGATAACAAGTTGTTGGAAAAGCAATTCATTGAAGACCTTCAAGTGAAGATCTAAGAAGTTGGAGAGAGAGAGCTCCTTCCAAGAAGACAGCCGTTGGAACCAGGCTGTGAAGAAAGTTTCAGACCTAGTTCTGATTCTTAAGTTGTAGTGATTGAAGATCAGCTGCAGAGAATCAATCCTATTGTGTTCTACATTCAAGAAGCTTTGAAGAAAGCCAAGTGAGGTTGATCTCAGCAGAGTTCATTCAAGAACTCATCAAGAACATGTCAACTCATCTCTCTTTTTCTGAGTTGTAGGTATATACTTTGTATTCTAAATTTCTTATAGGATCCTTAGGGATCTGAGTTGTAAGCCTGTAATTATAAAGGCTGAGTGGTAGGGCCTATGTGCCTTAGTGTAGGAGATCCATATCTCTGAGTGTAGGCCTTGTGGCTGAGTGTAGGTCTTTGGAGAAGACTGAGTTGTAGGGCCTTGGGCCTGAGCTGTAGGAACCATTTGGGGTTCTGAGTGTAAGATCTGAGGATTTGAGGAATAGTGGAGGAGTTTGGCCAAATCTAGTACACTACTAGATAGGCGAAGGGGGAAAGTGGATGTACCCAAACCTTGGGGAACCACTATAAATCTGTGTGTTCACTGTGTGCATGTTTATTCTGTGATTGCTGATTGTTTGTTGTGAAGAAGTACTTATAAATCTGTGATATTATCTGCAATCTGTCTAAAAGTTTTAAAAATGATTTAGTCACCTATTCACCCCCCCCCCCTCTAGGTGATTAGGTACAATTTCTTTCAAGTAGTATCAGAGCCAGGTTACTCAAAAAGGACTTAACTATCTGAGTAGATCCTGTGGGCAGATTCAGTATAAGTAAAGTGCAGAATCAAGAAAATCAAGAAACATGAGTTCAACAAAGAATCATAAGGAACTTGGATCCATGAAGTTTCCCATTTGCAGAAAAGAGATTTTTGGCATCTGGAAAGAAAGGGTGAGACTATTTATGGAAGCCTCAGACCCTAGAATTTACATCACAGTTAAAGAAGGGCCATATGTGCCTATGAAGGTTTCAGTCCTGGATGCAAATCAAAGAACACCTAAGGACTTTTCTGAAATGACAAAAGATGAGATAATTCTAGCCACAATGGACAAGAGGGCTCAGAATATCATTGTAAGTGCCATAGATGATGCTACATTTCAGAACTTGATACACTGTAAGACATCTAAGGAGATGTGGGATACTTTGATAGTGTACATGGATGGTTCTGAAGAAGTTAGGCAGGACAGAAAGTCTTTGTTAAACCAGAAATATGAAAGTTTCAGGCAAGGCAGGTCTGATAGCATAACAGAATGTTATAAGAAATTCTATAGGATTGTCAATGAGTTAATGTCCTATGGAAGAGATTTCAGTAATTATGAGCTAAATGATAAGTTCTTGAGGTCCATAACAAAGGACTTGAACACCAAGATCTGTGCCATAAGGGAAATGGCCAAGTTAGCAGATATTCCTCCTCCAACATTGTTTGGAAAACTGCTATCCTATGAAATGCAGTTGATGGTAAGGAAAGAAGAGGAGAAAACTACCAGAATTGAGAATAAGGAAAGAACAGTGGCATTCAAGACAGAAGCCACCAGGAAATACAAAAGTAAGTCTCCATCTCCACCTCCAAAGATTGCTGGATCTGAGACAGATGAGACAGAATGCAGGAAATCTGAAAGCAGTGAGAGTGATGAAGACTTTGCAGCCTTCACAAGACACTTTCAGAAGTTTCTAAAGAAGACACAGTGGAGGTCAAAGCCATCCACTTCACAAGGAAAAGATGACTATTATCAGAACAAGAAGTCATCAAAGAAAGACAGGAGAAAGCCCAAGTCAAATAGAACTTCATCTTCAATGATATTTTGTTATTGTTGTAACAAACAAGGACATGTTGTTGCTGACTGTCCAGAGAAGAGGAGAGAGTCAACAGATATGAAGAAGATTCAAACCAAGGGCAAAAAGGAAAGGTCCTTTGTTGCCAAGAAGGACAAAAGCCTGTCAGACATATCTTCTTCAGAAACTGAGTCAGAAGCTGAAGCATACATAGGACTGTTTGCTGAAGAAGAGGAAGAGGAGTTCATCCAGATAATGAACTCTATATATGAGCAAGAGGACATTCAGTGCAAAGGACTGATGGCCTTAACATAAGGTGACAAAACCCAGGATCAGTCTGGACCTAGTCAGGTACAAAATTATTCTTTAAGTTCAATTTCTAGTGCTTGTTCAGATTCAGTTATATCAGCATCAAGTGATGCCAGTGGATCTGAATCTGAAGGGGATGTTCATCAGTTGATTGATGAATATAGAGTTCTGTTGCAAGCATTTAAGAAAAGCAAATCCTTAGCCAAGAGTCAGGCTAAGGAGATTGCAAGTCTCAAAGTGGCTGCAACTGATTTTGAAAAGCTGATTGATCAAAAGTTAAATTAAATAGCCAGACTGAAAAACATAACTGTTATTCAGATGGGAACTATAACATTCAAGAATGATCAAATCAGAAATCTGGAGATTAGTCTTCAGAAGGAGAGAGACATTGTTGCAAGGTTTTCAAAACCTAAGTCTGTTCTACCTTTGATTGATGAATTTGTACATCAAAAGGGTAAAACTGGATTAGGGTTTACTAAACCTGCTAGGACTGTTTAGTCCAAGTTTAAGGGCAAAGCCCCAGTACTCAACAAGCCTGCTGTAGATAGAACAGCTAGGGTTGTACCTAAGCAAAGGTACAATAGATTTGAGTGCTGGTGCTGTGGCAAGGTAGGCCACTTTGTCATGGACTGTTGGCATAATTCTAGTGCCAAGATGAGTAGCAAACTGCCTGTTGGAAGATCTGCAGGTAGCTTTATTAAGAGGCAAACTAACCAGCACCAAGGACCCAAGAATTCTTTGGGTTCTAAGGTCAACTAATCTGTTTTGCAGGTGAGTCCAAGTGGCCATGCCCCAATATGGTACTTGGACAGTGGATGTTCCAGGCACATGACTGGAACTAGGGGATTGCTAAAGGACTACACACCAATCAAGGATGGTCCTAAAGTCACCTTTGGTGGTTCTGAAAAAGGAATCATCAAAGGTTTTGGTAACATTTCTAGCACCCATATAACAATTACTCAAGTGGATTATGTTAAAGGTTTGAAACATAACCTTATTAGTATAAGTCAATTGAGTGATTTAGGATATGACATCTCATTTGTCAAAGATGGTTGTCATATCAGGAGGTCAAATGATCAAGAGATCATTTTGACAGGTTATAGAAAGAGAAATGTCTATTGCCTAGACATTATGTGTGAGACCAATGGTTCTCCAGTGTGTCTTGTAGCTGATGAGAAAGTCTCTCATTGTGTCAAATGACACAAGTGGCTAGCTCATCTTAACTACAAGACAATTGGCCAACTCTATAGCAAAGAGTTAGTGAGGAATGGTCCTCAAGTTAAGTGTATTAAAGATGGAATATGCTCAGCTTGTCAAAAGGGCAAGCAGACTAGATCCACCTTTAATAGCATTGAAAACAAAGATGTTGTGAGGTGTTTATACCTCTTGCATATGGATCTTTTTGGTCCTATGCCAGTTCACAGCCTAGGTAGGAAGGTCTACACATTTGTGGTTGTAGATGACTACTCAAGGTTTTCCTGGGTGTTCTTCCTTAGACAGAAATCTGAAACACCTAGTATCTTCTATAGTTTTGTCAAACAAATTCAGAATGAGTTAGACAGTACAGTGGTCAAAATAAGAAGTGACCATGGTACTGAATTCTAGTCTAATAGTATAACAAAGCTATGTGAAGAATTTTGGATATTTCAGGAATTTTCTTCACCAAGAACACCTCAGCAAAATGGTATTGCTGAGAGGAAAAATAAAACCTTGATTGAGGCTGGTAGAACCCTATTAAGTGACACATCTCTACCAGAATATTTCTGGGCTGAGGCAGTCAATACTACATGCCATGTAATTAATAGGGCTACCATTACTAAAAGCCACAATAAGACCCCCTATGAGATTGTGAAAGGCAGAAAACCAAACATATCCTATTTCAGGATCTTTGGTTGTAAATGCTTTATACTTAACAATGGTAAGTCTTACTTAACCAAGTTTGCTGCCAAATCCCAAGAGGGGATCTTTGTTGGGTACAGCAATAATAGTAAGGCTTATAGGGTCTATAACTTGTCTACTCAAGTTGTAGAAGAGTCAGTACATGTAGTATTTGATGAAGCTAGACTTATTAACAATGAGTTGTCTAGAAGTATTTGCAGCACCATAGGTGTGACTAAGAATATGGACAAGCTCACTATTGAAGAAGGATCTACTGCAAGTCAGCATGTAGATGATAGTGGTTGTTGTCCAGGGGGAGTACTACATGCACCTGATGCAGAAGAATAACAAGGAGTGCAGCAAGTTGAAGAAGCTCAAGGAGTTCAACCTGAAGCCAGGATGCCTCCAGCTACTAGACATCTAAGAGATCATCCAGCAGATCAAATTATTGGTGATCTAAGACACGGGGTACAAACAAGGAGCAGAAATCCAAGCTCAGTACTCTACTCCAGTTTTCTATCCCAAGTAGAGCCAAAGAAATTTGAAGAAGCCATCTTAGACCCTCATTGGATTGAGGCAATGCAAGAAGAGCTGAATCAGTTCAAGAGATGCAAATTCTAGGAGCTTGTTCCTAAACCAAAAGACCACAACATAATTGGGACCAAGTGGATCTTTAGGAACAAGATGGATGAACATGGAGTGATTATAAAGAACAAAGCAAGACTGGTTGCTAAGGGATATAGGCAGGAAGAAGGTATTGACTTTGATCAAACTTTTGCTCCAGTAGCCAGACTGGAAGCCATAAGGATGTTCCTGGCCTATGCAACCTATCAAGGATTTAAAGTATACCAAATGGATGTTAAGTCAGCCTTTCTGAATGGTAATCTAAAGGAAGAGGTCTATGTGGAATAGCCATCAGGTTTTGTTGATTCAACTCAACCTAATTATGTCTATAGACTTAGGAAGGCTTTGTATGGGTTAAAACAAGCCCCTAGGGCTTGGTATGAAACCTTGTCTAGTTTCCTCATTGAGAATAAATTCACAAGGGGGAAAATAGACAAGACTCTATTCCTTAGGGAATCCAGAGGAAAGATCATACTAGTCCAAATATATGTAGATGACATAATATTTGGGTCTACTGAAAGTAGTCTTTGCAAAAAGTTTGCAAAACTTATGCAAGGACAATTTAAGATGAGCAGTATGGAGGAACATAAGTTCTTCTTGGGTCTCCAAGTGAGACAGACTGAGAATGGTTTATCCATATGTCAGTCTAAGTTCACCCTAGAATTAATAAGGAAGTATGGTATGGAATCATCCAGTACCATGAATACTCATATGGGGTCAAGTATGTCTCTTAGCAAAGATGATGCAGGGAAAACTGTAGATGAGACTTTGTATAGAGGGATAGTTGGCTCCCTATTGTACTTGACTGCAAGTAGACCAGATATCATGTATGCTACATGTGTCTGTGCTAGGTACCAAGCATGCCCTAAAGAGTCTCATTTGACAGTAGTCAAAAGAATTCTAAGATATCTTAAGGGCACTCCTTATCTAGGCCTTTGGTACCCTAGGAATGGAGATTTTGAACTGACAGGTTATTCAGATGTAGATTTTGCAGGCTGCAAGGAAGATAGGAAAAGTACAACTGGTACCTGTCAATTCCTATATGGAAGACTGATATCATGGAGTAGCAAGAAACAAACAAGCGTGGCTATCTCCACAGCAGAATCAGAATATGTGGTTGCAGGAAGTTGCTGTGCTCAACTTCTATGGATACAACATCAGCTAGAAGACTATGGTATTCAAGTAAGTAGAACATCACTATTTTGTGATTCTACTAGTGCTATATCTATTGCAAACAATCTTGTTTCCCATAGTAGAACTAAACACATTGAAATAAAATATCATTTTCTAAGGGAACATATAGAAAAAGAAGATATTTCACTGGAGTATGTTAATACAGATAATCAACTAGCTGACATATATATTAAGCCTTTAGAAGAAACCAAATTCAATAGGTTTAAAATTGAATTAGGTATGATAAACTTAGAATAAGTTTACAGAAATGGCCAAGTAAAATAGTGTCGACACACAGAGTTGTCTGTGTCGAGACAGAGAATTGGTGTTGACACTTCAGGGAAAAGGTGTCAACACATCTAGGCAGTTGGTGTCGACACTTCAGAGAATTAGTGTCAACACATACAGGATAGGTGTCGACACATCCAAGGTGGTGTCGACACTTAGACTTTATGCAGAATTAGTGAAATAAAGTCTCGACTAAGTGTCGAGCTAAGTGGTGTCGATACATAAATAAGTGTCGACACAGATATTCTGTCAACTATACTTGTGTCGACACATAGGTGTCGAGACATTATAAGTCTGTGTCGACACTTATCAACAGTGTCGACATAATTTGAGTTTGTTGACGCGCCCTTTCATCTTCAATCCTAGAAAGGTATAAATAGGATTTCACCATTGTCTGTCGACACGCTCACCAAAGTTTCGAGACCAAACTTGTGTGTCGACACCTCTCTTCTCTCAATTCAAATTCTTCAAACCCTAATGGCGCCCAAGCTCGAAGAGAACGTGAATGAAGGATATGAACTGGTGCGGCATGCATTTGATGACGCAGAACAAGAGATCAAGGATGTGGTAACCCTAGTTGCAAACTCAGGGTTAGATTTTCTTGTTTCAGAGCCGACCAAGATATGGAAAAAAGAAGTTCTGGTATTTCTGAATGGCGCAACCCTAGATGAATCTGGACTAAAGATTAAATCAAGGGTTCATGGAGAAAAGGTGAAGGTCTCACCTAAAAGTCTGAGAAAGATACTTCAGTTACCAAGGACTAAGGAAGAAGAGAATGTTTCTGCTTCTAAAACTAGGGAAGCATTAACTTGGTGTGGTTTGGATTCCAACATGAAAATTGGATCTGTGTTCAATAGGAAGGGGATGAACAGCCAAGACAAATTTCTATCAGAAATTGTTAGGAAAGTTATCCTGAGCAAACCTGGAGGGCATAACAGAGTATCATCTCATATGTTTAGCCTAATGACAAGGATTATCTTCACTCTACAAACTAATTGGTCTATAGTAGTGTTTGAGAAGGTTAAGGAGAGCCTGAAGAAACCCAATTTAGGTAGGATTCTCAGTCTATAACTTGCTGTTAGTATACCAGAGGTCATGAGTCAAGCTTCTGGATCTAAAATCAACCACATGAGAAGAATGGACATGAGAATCTTCTCTAGATGGGATAGAGTTTTGACCAAGGAAATGCCCACTCCTGAGAAGGAAACACCCCTAAAGAAGAAGAAGAAGTCAGCCCCTGTCGCTCAAGAATCATCAAGCAGTTCTGAGGAACAAGTAGTGTTCACTCCTGATGAAGAAGACACTGGAATTGCTGGAAAGTCTCCAGCTAGACAAAATGATGCAGAGAGGCAGGGGGAGCTACCACAGGCTAGCCCTCTTCACCAGGATTCTATCCAGGGGGAGTCTCTACTGGTTGAAGAGCCAACTCCCTTAGAAAGTGAAAGAGCCACTCAAACTATTCTTGAGGTAATCACTGAAATCAATCAATTAGATTTCCTTATTGAGAGTGAAGTTATAATTGACAAATTATCTGATGTTAATCAGCAACCTCAGATTCATAGTCAACCCTCAGATGTTGTCATGAAGGACACATATGTTTCAGATCAAGTGATATCTGATCAAGTTGCAGATGAGATAAGAGTTTCTCCACCCCATCCTCTATAAGAATTCACCCTAGAAGAGCTATTCCCTGATCTACTCCAAACAGACTTTGAGAAAGAAAGTGCTGCTGCTGAGGGGGAGAATGCTCATGCTGAGGGGGAGCAAATAGTTATTGTTGAGGAAACTACAAGGGAGGAACCTGAAGTGCAGAAGGAGTTACCTCCAAGCCCTAAGGACAGGGTTGATATTGCAAGCACATCTGCTTCTGAAGATGAGGAGGCTGCCAGAGCTAAAAAGAGAAAGTTTCAAGTCTTCAAGAGGAGAAGCCAAAATTATAAGAAAGCTCTGCAAACCATTGCACCACAGCCTACACCACAGCCAGCACCATCTGTAGATTACAGTTCTCTGATGGTTGCAATGCAGATAAAGCTTGATGAGCAAAGGAAAGCAATAGAAACATATATGGATGAGGGGCATAAGTCTCTACAGTTTGATCTTGCACAAGACATTAAGTCTATTAGATTTGAAATAAATCTAAATAAGAAGGAGATGACTGACTGCTTCCATAAGGGAAGGAATGCAGTAGTCTATCTAGCCACTCATCAAGAGAAGATCAAAGCTCAAGTGGATGTACTTGAAGTAAAGCAAGGCTATGTTCTGGAGAATCAAATAAGAATGAATGATAATTTGACAGCTTCCCATAATGCAATTGTCACTGAACTTAAGAATATAGCAACTGCCCAGAATGTAGCCCTGACCACTACCAAAGAGGAATTTGACAAAGCATTGCAAGAGAGCCTCACTGCTGTAACTTCTGCAATTCAAGATTCTCAGAAGCTGATCACTGAAAAACTCCAAAGGTTGAAACCTTACTTTAAGGATGGAGTAAACTATTTGGATGCCCAAATAAGGTTTCAGAAAGATGATCTAAGGGATCACATGGAAAGAGAAGTCATAAAGGGGGAGAGGGTGTTAGTCAAAGCCAGCTCTGATCATGCAAAATGGATTTCCAATTCCATCAGATCCACCCTTGGATATCCTCCATTGTGTGATGATGACAATGTAGCAGAGTCTGGGATTCATCCTGCATATCTTGGAGGGGAGCAAGCTGAAGTGGCTCAAGTTATATATCCTCCACCAGACTTTGATATGATACATGCAGATATACAGTCTATGTATAGCCCACCTGAGGGAAAGCACAATATCATCATAGAGAAAGTGGTTCAGCCAGTGCCAGAGGCTATACTGAAAGAACAAGAAGCTTTGCTGCTGAAAGAACAAGAGACTATATTGTCTAAGAAAAGGTTCAGAGAGCAAGCTGAACAAAGGCCTGATTTTGAACAGTGGAGCCCCACCTCCAGGAATATCATTCTGACTGCATGGAAGGCTGCCAAAGACAATATTGTGGACAGAGGCAAATGGTATTCTGATGTGGAGTGGAGGAAGCATGAGAATAGACAAGAAGCCATTGTGCAGTATAGAAGAAAGGCAAAGATGGGAAAGCTACCTCCTATTGCCCAGGAGCCTAGCAAGTAATTTCCTAAGCCTTATCATTACTTTGAGAGGCAAAAGATCAAAGCTGAAGAGCTAAAAAAGAAGGATCTTAAAGGCAAGAAGCCTGCTGCTGCTGAAGATGCTGAAGCCCCTGTGCAAGCAAAGATATAGTCTGGGAAGGGCATAATTATCAAGGAGGCTGAGCAGAAATAGAATAGAATTTATCTTTAGTTTACAGTTGTAATCTTTTGATTTTAAACACTCTGTAAACTTTTGTATAATGAATATGATAAAGTTCTTAGAACTATGTGATGTGTGTTAATTTTATTACATAATTGTTCTGAGATATTGGTATATACATGTTCTGTTTTAATACATGTTTATGTTTTCCCTGGTTATATAATATTGTTTTACATCATACTGTAATTTTGTTATGTATGGTGTATATCATTGACTAAGGGTTATGACTTCTCCAAATAGGGCGAGATTGTTGGGTATATTGGTTTAAATGTACCTGATTTGAAGAAGCCTCACCCTACTTAATGATATACATCAAAATGTATTTGATGTGTTTTGAGTTTAGTTGTGCAGGTTAAGTATTTGCAGGGAAAGCTGAAAAGTTTCTAAGTTCATGTGTCGACACCCAGAAGGAAAGTGTCGACACTTAAGAAGACTTGTGTCGACACCCAGGCAAGCAGTGTTGACACTTGGAGTAATTGTGTCGACACCCGGGATGCAGAGTCGACACCAGACAGAAAGTGTCGACACATGAAGGCTGTGTCGACACTCAATGAAGAAATGTCCAGTGAAGAAGTGTCGACACTTAGAAGCAGTGTCGACACCCAGAGGAACTATGTCTACATCAGAAAGTGTCGACACTTGGAGGTTGTGTCGACACTCAGCAAATTCAATAGAGTCTAAGTACAAGTGTCGACATAATGAAGAATGTGTCGACACACAGCAGAAGACTCAACACATGAAGAAAGTGTCGACACTAGGAGGCTGTGTCGACACTCAACAAAGTTCAATAAATTCTAAGTACAAGTGTCGACACAAAGGAGATGTGTCGACACTCAGCCAAAGTCTCAACAGAAGAAGAATGTGTCGACACCAGGAGATGTGTCGACACTCAGCAAGTATCAACACAGAAGGCATGTGTCGACACCAAGAAGATGTGTCGACACTGAACAAATTCAACACAAGAAGATGTGTTGACACAAAGGAGTTGTGTCGACACTTACAAGAATTCAACTAAGTACTGAAGAACAAGGAGTTGTGTCGACACACAATATCAGTGTTGACACATATTGAAGAAGCTGTGTCGAGAAGTGAATTCTACAACACAAGGAGTTGTGTCGACACCTTGAAGGCTAGTGTCGACACTCAGTCTACTTGTGTCGACACTTAGTCTATAAGTGTCGACACTTAAAGACAGACTGTCTAGACACTTTCAGACAGTTACAGATATTTCAAGAAGTGACTGGATGACATGACAGCTGCCATTCCAGCCGGTCTACTGCAACTCTCAGAGTTGTCAGATAGCTGTTAGGAACCGGATCAGCCGGTCACCATGAAGAAAGTCTATATAAACGCTTATACATTCTACAGATAACAAGTTGTTGGAAAAGCAATTGATTGAAGACCTTCAAGTAAAGATCTAAGAAGTTGGAGAGAGAGAGCTCCTTCCAAGAAGACAGCCGTTGGAACCAGGCTGTGAAGAAAGTTTCAGACCTAGTTCTAATTCTTAAGTTGCAGTGATTGAAGATCAGCTGTAGAGAATCAATCCTATTGTGTTCTACATTCAAGAAGCTTTGAAGAAAGCCAAGTGAGGTTGATCTCAGCAGAGTTCATTCAAGAACTCATCAAGAACCTGTCAACTCATCTCTCTTTTTCTAAGTTGTAGGTATATACTTTGTATTCTAAATTTCTTGTAGGATCCTTAGGAATATGAGTTGTAAGCCTGTAATTATAAAGGCTGAGTGGTAGGGCCTGTGTGCCTGAGTGTAGGAGATCCATATCTCTGAGTGTAGGTATGTTGTGGCTGACTGTAGGCCTTGTGGCTGAGGGTAGGTCTTTGGAGAAGACTGAGTTGTAGGGCCTTGGGCCTGAGCTGTAGGAACCATTTGGGGTTCTGAGTGTAAGATCTGAGGATTTGAGGAACAGTGGAAGAGTTTGGCCAAATCTAGTACACTATTAGATAGGCGAAGGGGGAAAGTGGATGTACCCAAACCTTGGGGAACCACTATAAATCTGTGTGTTCACTGTGTGCATGTTTATTCTGTGATTGCTGATTGTTTGTTGTGAAAAAGTACTTATAAATCTGTGATATTATCTGCAATCTGCCTAAAAGTTTAAAAAAAGATTTAGTCACCTATTCACCCCCCCCCCCCTCTAGGTGATTAGGTACAATTTCTTTCAGTGTGGACTTGGTTGGTTCTGAACCAAGTCCGGGTTTGGCTCAGTCTGGGGAGATCGTGCAGTGGAGCGCGGACTACGTCTCAGTCTGCCAAAGCTCGGCAGAAGTGTTGTGTGAGTTGGTTGCGAGTTTGGGAAAGGCGGACTGGAGTTGCGTCCTCAAACTATGTACGGACTGGAGCTGGTTCTGTTGAGTCTGACACCTGCCTTGCTGGCATGGTCGTGGACTCTGGATTTACGTACTGGAGCAGTCTGTGGGATATGCGGACTGGAGTAGTCTGCAGGATATGCGGACTGGAGGTATCCGCAGTATAAGCGGACTGGAGCTGTGCCGCTAAGTCCGGCAGTTGCCGTGGTGGCGAGGCTATGGGCTCGGGATAACCGGACTGGAGCTGTGTCCGCGGATAGGCGGACGACTGTTGCAGAGTCCGGCTGTGGCAGCTTGGCTTGCCCTTTGGTGACAAGGCGGACTGGTGTTGCTATCCGGCCTTGCTGAAGCTTTAGCGTTGGCATGGATTTTGGCGATAGGGCAGACTAGCGATGTGTTCGACCTTGGTGATGTATTGGCGGACTGGCTATCCTGCACAAGTCGCGGCTAACTGGAGTGTATATACGGGTTTTGCAGATACGTGTTCTTGCTGCGGGATGTGGCGGTAATACTATTGGCTAGGGCGGTGACCACACTCCTCAACGTGCCTATAAATAGGACCCATGTCACATCAGAAATAGAGAACGTAAGAGAGCGAATGATTAGTAAGTGATCCCGCGATAAGTTTCTGCGGACTGACTTTTGGTGTCCCCACGGTTTGATTGAGTTGACCTGGTTGTGTTGTGTAGGTTGTGCGGATAGCGCTGGAAAGCCAGGACTTGGCTCTAATTGCGGTCAGGGGTAGTGCGGACTCTGCGGTTAAGAGACAGGCGGTAAACAGCAGGTCGCGGACAGCGACCAGACGGTCATCTCTTTGGCAACTTGGTTCGGGGTTCAATAAGTTGTCTGCTTTAGGCGGACTATTTAGTTCGGCATATCAGCTTGTGCGTTCTAGCGGCTAGGCAACCTCGCGGTTAGGCGGCTTGCAGATCGGCGGCTATGCGACCTCGCGGTTAGGCGGCTTGCAGATCGGCGGCTAGAGCTAGAATTGGAATAAGGGGTAGTCCACGCAGCTTGGGTTGCGGTCTGGCAACCTGGCGGATTGTGCGGACTCCATAGCCGTAGACCAACGGCTTGGTGTTTGAGTTCGCGCGGCTTGTATTGACTTTTCTTTGTAATTCTCTCAGCTTTCCCTGTGTTTGTTTTGGTGAAGCATGTCACTCCTTGTATGTCTCGCTTGTAAATAATATTGTTTTTAATCATTAAGGACTCTTGTTGCTGCATGTGTTTCTGGTTGTGACTGACTTAAGTTGAGATAACCCCTGCTCACTCCAAGGTCTGGGAAAATTTCTGCATGATCAAGGTGTGATCTTGATAGTTCTGAGAATATTAATTTGGCGTCAGGCGATCTCGTTGACCACTTTGGGAAAATTCAACACTCGGAAGCTTGTTGTGCAATTTAATGAAAATAAGGATGATCATTATAGTCATAAGGAGTGGGAGCTCTATGAGAAGTCAATGACAAAAAGAAGGATTTATGATCGTAAATATGGCCATAATAATCTTAATGCTCCTCTTCGACCTCCAAAGTACTATCCTAAGCCATTCAGCTATCAGAAAAGACAACAAGAGAAGAAGGAAAGACAACACTGGCAACAATACAAATGATTTGAGATTATCAGTATTATAGAATTTTGTGGACCAAGATATTTCTATGGACAAATTCTATATATATAAAATTTTGAATTTTGATGATCTAATTATTTCTTATCTGTCATTACATACATTGTTTTACTTGTTAGGTAATTCTTTGATTAAATTAATATAATTCACATTAATGTAGAGGGTTCTGACTTTTACAAATAGGGGGAGATTGTTGGGTATTGTATCCACAATAACCTCGATTTGTGTGAAGTCACCCTTGAACTAAGATAAATTAAGTATGCATTTGATGTTATTCTTTAGTTGAGTGCTTGCAGGTCATTATTGTTACGTGTAGACCAATGTCAGTTTATAATGAGTCACTAAACACAGCACCATGTAATGTAATCCCTCATTGTGTGATCTATGGTGTTGACTCATGTGTAACCTCTCTATTGGGATGCACTTCATTTTCAAGTAATAGAGCAATAGAAGAAACGAAGGGTTGCTGGTTTTCAACAAAGAAGAAAAGAAAATTTTTTCTGAGAAACTTTATAAGTCCATTTCTCGAGAAATGAAATGTGTTTCTCGAGAAGTCTAAATACATTTCTCGAGAAAGCCAAGTTGTTCTCAAGAAACCTTAAGTCCTTTTCTCGAGAAAGCCCTGAAGACTTCTTGAGAAACCAAGTCCATTTCTCGAGAAAGGAAAATAGTTCTCGAGAAGTCAGAAGTGTTTCTCGAGAAGTCAAGTCTATTTCTCGAGACATCAAGTTCCTTCTCGAGAAATACGTTCTTCAGTTCAAAATTTATGCCAAGTATTTTTCTCGAGAAATCAGTTCTTCAGTTCAAAATTTGGTTTAAGTAAATTTCTTGAGAAAACCATGTCATTTCTCGAGAAAGCAAATCATTTCTCGAGAAATCATGTTTCCTCTCGAGAAATCAATATTTCAATTCAATGAATTTTTGTTAAGACTTTTCTCGAGAAAGCCATGTCATTTCTCGAGAAATTAAATTCATCTCGAGAAATTATAAGTATTCTCGAGAAATGAAGTTACAGAAAAATTTCTTTTTCAATTGTCATACAGGATTTCGAAATAATATAAATCTCTCATGATTGATACACGTGGATCTTTCCTTAATGATTTCAGACCGTTAGACGAGATACTATAAATAGTCCTTTCAGAGGAATCGCTAACCCTAACAAGAAGAATAATATTCTGAATCGCAATCGCACTTTCTAAATCGGGAGAAGCTGTTGTCATCTTCGCTCTTCATTGTTGCCCTTCTTTTGATGCATCGATTCCAATGAGAAAAGATTCTACAGATCACAAGATTCAAGTTCTTCAATCATCAACTTGATCGTGTCAGATCTTAAATTTTTCAGATCAAGTTTTCTCCGAATTTCTTCCTCATCTTTTTCTCAAAGATTTTTAGTTTTCAAGAAAGGAAGAACCTTGAAGATTTCTGATCTGAAAGTATACAGTTTTTTATTGTTATTGTAAAAAATTATTTTAACTCTTGTAGGAGCTTTGTCATCGAGATTGTAGGAAATTTGTTCTTCCGAGTGTAGATCTCGTTTTGTGGGATCGAGTTTGTAGGAGTGTGTTATCTCTGAGTTGTAAGAGCGTTGCTCCGAGGTGTTGGATTGTTGCAATCCGAGATATAGTGAAGTAGCCGAGGCAAGCTGCGTTGCTAGATAGGCAAGGTGGAGAGTGGATATACCCAAGATTGGGGAACCACTATAAATTCCTTGTGTCGTCTGGATTGTGTTGTTGGAATTTGTGAAGTGAAAGTGGGTGAATGGATCACTTGGACCTATCCGCGCGGACTACGCAGACAGGGTTGGCGGATTGCTAGGTCGGCAGGGATGTTGCAGACGGTTTGTTCTGTAGTCGCTTGGGCGGTCTATTCGCGCGGACTACGCAGGCAGCAGAGGCGGTTAGCCAGGCCGGCTTGTGCTCAGCACGCAGTTGGATCCCAGGAAGTAACCGGGCGGATAGAAACTCTATCCGCGGAGTCCGACATGAAGCGGACTGAAGAACTGGAGATCGGCAGACCGATTTGGCAGTTTCCCTGGTCTTGCTCTGGTGTAGTGGAAAGTGGAAGCCGCGGAGACCGCCAGTCAGTGCGGACTGATACTAGAGCTTGCCGGGAGAGGCGGACTAGATCCAGTGTCCGCCAGTAAGTGCGGACTGGCCATTGTGGCCAGTGGTATTTACTTGGTTGGGTTTGAACCAAGTCCATGTTTGGCTCAGTCCTAGGAGATCGCGCAGTGGAGCGCGGACTACTTCTCAGTCCGCCAAGCTCGGCAGAAGTACATGTGCCTTGGTTGCGAGTTTGGGGATAAGCGGACTAGAGGTTGTGTCCGTAACTATGTGCGAACTGGAGCTAGAGTCCGCTGAGTACGGTAAGTGTCTTGGTAAGGGCTATGAACTTGGGGTATGCGAACTGGTGCAGTCTGCGGGATATGCGGACTGGAGAAGTCTGCAAGGTATGCGGACTGGGATTTCTGCAGGGATATACAGACTAGAGCTGTCCGCAATATGTTCGGACTGGATCGGCATGTTCGCTGAGTCCTGCAGGTGCCTTTGTGGCAAAGCCATGGGCTCGGGATGTATGGACTGAAGCTAGGTGTCCGCTGAGTCCGGCAGGTGCCTTTGTGGCAAAGCCGTGGGCTCAGGATGTGCGGACTGAAGCAGGGTGTCCGCTGAGTCCGACAAGTGCCTTGATGGTGAAGTTGTTGGCTCGGGATAAGCGAGTTGCTACTGTCTTTGCGGATTGGCGGACTGTTGTTGCGGAGTCCGGCTGTGGTGGTCCTGGCATGGCCCTCAGCGATAAGGAGGACTGGTGTTGCTGTCCGGCCTTGGTGCTGTCTTGGCGGCTTGGCCCTTGGCGATAAGGCGGACTGGTGTTGCTGTCCGGCCTTAGTGATGTCTTGGCGGTTTAGCCTATAGAGAGAAGGCGGACTGGCAATAGTGTCCAGCCTTGGAGAAGCTAGGCTACTGGCTATCTTGCATAGGCGCGGCGGACTGGAATATATCCGCGGATTGCAGAGGAGTCTTGCTGCGGGATGTGGCGGTAATCCTATCAGCTAGGGAGGTGACCATACTCATCATTGTGCCTATAAATAGGACCCATGTCACATTAGTAATAAGGAACCAACCGAAGTAAGTGAACAGTAACTTGAGCCCGCAATAGTTGCTGCGGACTGGACTTTTGTGTCCGCGCGGTTTGAGTGAGTTGACCGGGTTGTGATGTACAAGGCTGGCTCCCAGGCCGCCAAGTTAGCAGAATTATGTTTCCGCTCAATTTTTCGGGTGCGCCTTGGAGTTAATCTCCAAGGATCCCTGCTGCAATCTACCGCGTATAAACCCAAAAACACAAAGCACGGAGTCTTCTCCGGCAAACCATACAAAATGCGACATCACCGATCCAGACCAACACGTCCGGGTAGGCTTCACAGACAATGTCTTTGTCCGTACTTCGATTCCGGACTCTATATGCAACACAAGGGGGACTATTCCCGTCAACCCCAAGGAACACCGCACACTCGCGGGAGCGGGTTACTTATGTAAAAGAAGGAGAGCTTCACATGCTCAAGTAGAGAATCGTTACCCTTGTAGTATGCTTTTGCGCCATGGAAAAACTTACGGATAGAAGGCTTCGCAATGGAATTTCCTCCGCGGATCCACTCCCTGTTCTCGATTCAGTGCTCCGATGCTCTGCCGGTGGCCGGAAACCTCCCCTTTCTTCCTCCTTGCTCTCTCCTCTCTCAAACTTCTTAAAAAGAGAATGTTAAAGAGCAAATGAGGAATACAACCTCCATTCCCAACCTTAATAGAGCAGGAACACATCTGGGCTGTCAGATCTTAATTAGAGAAAATGAATGGCTCAGATCCGCTCAAAAATTCTCAAACCTGGGCCGAACACGGCCTCGCACAAGGCCGTGTCCCAGGCCGTGTGCCTCGATCCAGACACGGTCGTCAAGCACAGAAAAGGACACGGGTCGGCCGAGACACACTCGTGTCTCAACCTGACACAACCGTGTCGTGTCCTGACACGCCCGTGACCTAGGGCTGTGTCACAGAAAACTGCCACGCCAACCGACATGACTCTTGGAAATATGGGTGGTGACACGGGTTTGCACATGCCCGTGTCAGTTGACACGCCCGTGTCATGCTATTATTTTTCCTGTCATGTCCTTCTCTGGACACATCTGGCCAACACAGAGAACCACATGGCCTTTGGCACGCCCGTGTCCCAGGCCATGTACCCCAGACAGACACCAAAACTTCTCTTGGAGACAACCAGTTCGATTACGATTTTCGAGGGGTTACAAATCTCCCCCACTTAAAGAATTTCATCCCGAAATTATGTAAAGGTACACAAAAATTAAAATGTTACCTGAGTGGAATTACTCGGGGTTTTCTCCCATCATAGTGTGCTCTCTCTCCCAAGAAAGCTCCTCACGTCCGCAGTTATCCCAACGGACTTTAACCTTTCGGATTTCCTTGTTGCGGAGTCGTTTAACCTCAAAGTCTTCATTGTGTATAGGCTTGACCTTTGTCCTCAACCCGTATTCAACAGGCACTTGATCGAGCGCAATGACCTGTGAAGGCTCTTGCACCGCCTTACGCAACACCGAAACGTGGAACACATCATGCAGCCCACTCAACTCCACTGACATCTTCAATCGATACGCTTCTTCGCCAACACGCTCCAGGATTTTAAACGGTCCAAGGTATCTCGAACTCAGTTTCTTCAAGCGTTGAACCCGCGAGACACCCTTGAACGGCTTGATTTTCAAATACACCCAGTCGTCAACACCAAACTCCACGTTCCTATACTTGGCGTTATAGTATTTTGCATGCCTATCCTGAGCGATCTTCAACCTTTACTGAACTGTACATATCATTGAAGTGGCGTCTTCCACCGCTTGACATTTGTATAACTTCGTCTCGCCCGTCTCCAACCAAGACAACGGCGTGCGACACCTTCTCTCATGCAAGGCCTCGAAAGGCGTCATTCCAATACTCGCCTGATAACTGTTGTTATATGCAAACTCCAACATGTACAGGTGATCTTCCCACTGCTTTCCGAAATCCAAGATGCACATACGAAGCATGTCCTCCATTGTCAGATTGACCCTCTCGGTCTGACCATCCGTCTGCGATTGAAAGGCTATGTTGAAACTCAACTTAGTTCCCAACAGAATATGCATCAGCCTTCAGTTGTTCGACGTGAAGCGTCCATCTCGGTCACCAACAATACTGTGGGGCACACCATGCAATCGTACAATATTATCCACATAGAGTTTGGCTAACTTTTCCACTGGATCTTCCTTCCTGTTCGGGATGAAATGCGACACCTTTGTCAATCTTTCCACGACCACCCAGATGGCATCGTTTCCCTCTGCGACTTTGGCAAACCATGCACAAAATCCATAGAAATGTCGTCGAACTTCCACTCCGGGATAGGTATGTACTTCAAGAAACCTCCGGGCTTCTGGCACTCCGCCTTCACCAAGGCACACGTCTAGCACTTGGCCATATAAAGTGCTACATCCCTCTTTAGTCCTGGCCACCAGAACAACTTCTTCATGTCTTTATACATCTTTGTTCTCCCCGGGTGGAATGAGTACTTGGTATGATGAGCCTTGTACAACAACTCCTCCCGAAGATTATCTACACTAGGAACGCATAGGCGACCACCCTTCCATAGCAGTCCGTCCTCAACAGCAAATTAGGAATTTGACCCATCCAAAGATTCAGCTAAGATCTGCTTCATGCTGCTATCCTGAACCAAAGCCCGCCAAACTATATTAGATATGTCATATTGCAGCTCTGTCCAATACAATTTCGCCTTGGCACTAGCCTGCTTGTTGACACAAGATATCTCTAGTGCCTCCAAATCACGGACCAAACTCTCATCATGCACCGACAACCAACTGGCTCGCGCAGGAACCCTGCTACTCAATGCATCCTCCATTGCATTTCCTTTCCCAGGCACATAAGTATCTCGAAGGTGTAGTCCCCTAGAAACTTCGTCCACCTCTGCTGCCTCATGTTCAGGTCCTTCTGATCTAACAGGTACTTCAGGCTCTTATGATCGGTGTAGATATCGACCTTCACACGGTATAAGTAGTGACTCCATAGCTTTAGAGCAAATATCACGGCCACTAACTCTAAGTTGTGAACCGGATAATTCCTCTCGTGAATCTTCAATTGTCGTGAACCATAAGCTATCACACTCCCATGCTGTAGTAGAACACAGCCCAAACTGCTGCCCGAAGCATCGCTATAGATCTCGAACCCTTCGGTCCGACTCGGCGAACATAATATAGGCGTCGTGGTCAACCGCCTCTTCAATTCTTCAAAAGCCTGCTCGCACTCCAGCGACCATACAAACTTTTGATCCTTCCTTGTCAACGTCGTGAGTGGTAGCGCTATCCGCAAGAAGTTCTCTACGAAGCGCCTGTAGTAGCCGGCAAGCCCCAGAATGCTCCGGACTTCCGCCACTGTAGTCAATACAAGCCACTCCCGTATCACCACTACCTTCGCCGGATCCACCGCTATCCCTTCCCCACTAACAACATGACCAAGGAACGCTACCGAGGATAACCAGAACTCGTACTTGGAGAACTTAGCATACAACTGATTCCTTCTCAACGTCTCCAACACCATATGTAGATGCTTGTAGTGATCCTCCTCATACTGCGAGTACACCAGGATATCATCGATAAATACTATCACAAAACGATCCAGGTACTCTCTGAACGTCCTGTTCATCAGATCCATAAAAATGGATGGCGCATTGGTCAACCCAAACGGCATGACCGTGAACTCGTAATGCCCAAACCGCGTGTTGAACGCTCTCTTTGGAATGTCGCTTTCCCTTATCCTCAATTGGTAGTAGCCGGATTTCAGATCTAATTTTGAATATATTGTTGACTCAACTAACTGATCAAATAGGTCGTCAATCCTTGGGACTGGATACTTATTTTTTTTCGTAAGCTTGTTCAACTCCCGATAGTCAATACAGAGTCTCAAGCTCCCATCTTTATTCTTAACGAAGAGGACCGGTGCGCTCCAAGGAGACGAACTTGGACGCACATACCCTTGCTCAAACAACTCTTGCAGTTGCACCTTCAGTTTCGCCATCTCTCTTGGCGCTATCTGATACAGAGAGTGTGATACCGGTTTGGCACCCGGCACCAGCTCAATAGTAAAATAAATCTCTCGTTGAGGAGGGTCTCCTGGGAGATCATCCGGAAACACATCAGAATACTCGGACACAACAGGAATACTGCCCAGACTTGGCTTAGGCGTTGAAGCCTGCACTAATGTGACAAACATCTCTGCCCCAGACCGAACCGCCTTGATCACCTGAAGGGCCGACATCAAAATCTTACCCGACCCCTTCATGCCCGCAAACGTAGTCTCCCGATCATTATTCAATCCCAACTTAACCTCCTTTCGGTTGCAATCTATGCATGCTCGCTGCTCCAAGAGCTAGTCCATACCAAAGATTACGTCGAACTCTGCTAATGGCAGTGCCGACGCTTGCAAATCAAACACCTGGTCCCTAATACGAATCTTAACCACACAGACTCTATCCGCGCGTATTGAGTACCCAATCGGCAACAACACATCCAACTTGTCTTTTGCCATCGAGGAAGGGACCCTGATGTGCGATACGAATCTTTCGGACAAGAAGGAATGTGAAGCTCCAGTATCAAACATGGCTCTCGCCGGATAATCAAAAATCAACACAACGCCTAGCACCAACATATATAAGCTAACATATAAAAAGGTAAAAACTACATAAATTTAAACCGCTATAATTTAACTCATACCTGTCACCGCGTCAGCTTGTCTTATGGCCTCTTGCAGGCCAAGGTTATAAACTCTAGGCTGGGTTAGAGCATGGTGGGATGTGGTTCACTCCACCGCCTTCCCTTTCTCTTCATAGGTTGCTCCAGGCTTCCTCTCGGACTTTGCACGTCCTCTCCAACACTCACGAGCAAAATGCCCCAACTTTCCGCAATTATAGCACGCTCCTGGGACTCGACTTGTGGTTGCCCCCGCCACACCAGCCGAAGGGGCTGAGCTCGAAGTCTTCGGTTTCTTATTACATCTACGAAAACCCGACTTTGCATTTGGCACTTTAAACTCCGACTTCTTTTCCCATGGGTCCTTCTTCTCTTGCACTTTCTTCATGACCTTTTCCAACGGCCGAGCCGAATTGACCAAGGCTAGGAAGCCCTATGCCTTAGGCCCAGCAAGGAGTAACTGTAGGTCGCCACATAGACCCTCATAAAATTGGTTGGTCTTCCGCTCCTCTTTAGTAAACATAGCACCAGCATAACGACCCAACCACGTAAACTTGTGGAGATACTCATCCACGCTTCTACCTCCCTGAGTCAAACCAAAGTACTGATTCTCCATCTCAAGCTTCTGAGCAGAGGGTAGATATTTGGCTAAGAACAACCTTAAGAATTCCTCCATAGGCACATCCGCAAGTTGTCTTCCCACTAAGAGGTGAACCTCCAACTCATCCCACCACAGTCTCGCCTCACCAGCCAAAAGGAAGGTCGCTATGGTGGTCTTCTACCACTCAACAGTTTTTGTGGATGTCAAGACCCTCTTTATCGTAGAGAGCCAATCCTCAGCTTGAGTTGGAATTCCAATCCCGTCGAACCTCGGAGGATTAAAGCTCATTACATGCTTGAGCTGCTTCTCCGTAGCTCTCCTTGGTGCTACCTGATCAACTGCCGCGTGCTCTACCACTCTCGGCTCTGCCGCCCTAATCGGTTCCTGCTCATTTATAGGTGGTACATGGTACATTTCCCCTACAGGTTGGGCATTTATCATAGCAAAGACTGCTTCAGCAACCAATCTGATGGTTTCTGCTGAAGGAAGTGTTGTCGGCACCTCCCTCGGTGCACTACTTTCCGCCGATTGCGGGCGTTCCGATTGCCCAGCACTGCTCCTAGTCGCCTATAATAGCAAAGACCCTTGATTAGATGACAAACAGATTGCTAAAAATAATCATTGGAACACTTAGATTCCTCAAAACAAGTGTATTTTTCATTCCTAAGTGGCCATTCATGGGTTCTTTTTGATGTTATAATGATGACGCACACATGTGCTCACCACCCCTTAAAAAGAATTCATCCACGAATTCATTTAAGTTGACCGGAACCTGAAGTCTGATACCAAATTGTAACACCCACATCCGTCGTATGGCATATAACAGAAGGTCTAACTGGAGCCCGACGCCATATACCACGGACAGTCGGAAGGGTTACATAAGAATATCGAAACCATTCAACTAAGACTACTCGCCCTACACAGAGCATTCTAGCGGAAGCTTTTAAATAGTTGGAAAGAACCCATAATTGAATAAACAACTAACATGAATGTCCACAAACTACCACAGGAATGAAACAATGAATACACTGAAAGTAATTGGCCTTATGGCCTTACAAGAGTTCACTTAACAAAATAGTGTCTTAAATACATCGGCTCGCAGGCCGGCCACATATGACAAAAACAAAATACAACTATTTGCTTTGGCCTTCGAGGGCCAGCTCAGCAATTTGGGCTTCAGCCCGCTATTTGGTACTCGGCTCTGTAGCACCTACAAGAAACATTCCACTGCACGTTGGCAAACAAAGTAACGGTCAGCCAAAGCCGACCAAATTATAACGACCCCGCCCCTTACTCGGGATGGCGGCGCTCCTTCCCTGCATTTGATTAGCCCAGCTAAATTATAACGTACAAACATACTACGCCATAGGTGTAGGCTCTCACGGCCAAAAAACACCATGTGCACTCAGGGCACATTATCGGTGAATTCGATCAAATCCGTGGCTTCACCACCATCCCCGGGATGGAAACATCGTGAGCATTTCTGAGTCTTTCTAACCAATGTCTAAGACTCCCGACTATGCCAACGGCCAGTCCCTCTTTGGGTCTCTTGTACTGAACGACAAAGCCCAGGTCCGATTCCACTTGCCAGTTGCTCACACCATGTAGTCACCTTAAGACGTACGCACGAGCCAAGCTTCTCTCGGATCCCGCAACAATCCAAACAACTCATAACCCAGTTATCTACAAGGCTGGCTCCCAGGCCGCCAAGTTAGCAGAATTATGTTTCCGCTCAGTTTTTCAGGTGCGCCTTGGAGTTAATCCCCAAGGATCTCTGCTGCAATCTACCGCGTAGAAACCCGAAAACACAAAGTACGGAGTCTTCTCCGGCAAACCATACAAAATGCAACATCACCGATCCAGACCAACACGTCCGGGTAGGCTTCACACACAATGCCTATATCCGTACTTCGATTCCGGACTCTATATGCAACACAAGGGGGACTATTCCCATCAACCCCAAGGAACACCGCACACTCACTACACACTCACGGGAGCGGGTTTCCTTATGCAAAACAAGGAGAGCTTCACATGCTCAAGTAGAGAATCGTTACCCCTGTACGCTTTTGCGCCATGGAAAAACTATACGGATAGAAGGCTTCGCAATGGAATTTCCTCCGCGGTTCCGCTCTCGGTTCTCGATTCGGTGCTCCGATGCTCCGCTAGCGGGCCGAAAACCTCCCCTTTCTTCCTCCTTGCTCTCTCCTCTCACAAACGTCTTAGAAAGAGAATGTTAAAGAGCAAATGAGGAATACAACCTCCATTCCCGACCTTAACAGAGAAGGAACACATCTGGGCTGTCAGATCTTAATTAAAGAAAATGAACGGCTCAGATCAGCTCAAAAATACTCAAACCTGGGACGAATACGGCCTCGCACACGGTCATGTCCCAGGCCGTGTGCCTCGATCCAGACACGATCGTCAAGCATAGAAAAGGACACGGGTCGAGACACGCCCGTGTCTCAACCTGACACGCCCGTTTCGTGTCCTAACACGCCCGTGACCTAGGGTCGTGTCACAGAAAACCGCCACGCCAACCGACACGACTCTTGGGAACACGGGTGGTGACACGGGTATGCACACGCCCGTGTCAGTTGACATGCCCGTGTCACGCTGCTATGTTTCCTGCCGTGTCCTTCTCTAGACACATCCAACCAACAAAGAGAACCACACGGCCTTGGACACGCCCGTGTCCCAGGCCGTGTACCCTTATACAGACACCAAAACTTCTCTTGGACACGACCAGTTCGATTACGATTTTCGGGGCATTACACAAAGCTAGTTCAGACGCAGCGGAGGTGGCTAGCCTTGATCAGGTTCTTCGGAGATCGAAGAGGATCAGTAAGCCACCAGCTCGATATAGTGAAGGGAACACGGCGGGCTTGGTCCCATGTTTACTTACAAGCCCTCAGGTCGAGAGAGTACCTTCTGGTTGTGACGAACCCACTAGAATCAAGGAGGTGGTTGACACCAAGGCTGAAGAGGTGACTTCTCTCAGAGGTAACAAGTCTTGGGCTTTTGTGCCCAAGTTAGTTGGTGATACTCCTGTGATGCATAAGTGGAGGTTGAAGCTGATGAAGAAGGCAGTGGGAAGCATGGCTCCTTTTAGGAGATGTTGGAGGGCTCCCTCATGGTCCATGATATGCGGGGCGAGAACTATGTCTTGGACATTTCTTCGTAGATGTTATCAGAGGGATTAGGTGCAAGTATACGAGAGATGCTAGAGTTATTCACCACTTCTCACTTCAAGGGGGAGTGTTGAAATTTGTGAAGTGAAAGTGGGTGAATGGAGCACTTAGACCTATCCACGCGGACTACGCGGATAGGGTTGGCGGACTACTAGGTCGACAGGGATGTTGCAGATGGTTTGTTCTGTAGCAGCCTGGGCGGTCTGTTCGTGCGGACTACCTGGACAGTAGAGGAGGTTATCCAGGCCGGCTTGTGCTAAGCAGGCACTTAGATCCCAGGAAGTAACCAGGCGGATAGAAACTCTATCTGCGGAGTCCGGCATGAAGCGGACTGAAGAACTTGAGCTCGGCAGACCGATTTTGCAGTTGCCCTGGTCTTGCTCTGGTGCAGTGGAAAGTGGAAGCCGCGGAGACCGCCAGTCAGTGCGGACTGATACTGGAGCTCGCCGGGAGAGGCGGACTAAAACCAGTGTCCGCCAGTAAGTGCGGACTGGCCCTTGTGGGCAGTGGTGTGGACTTGGTTTGGTTTGAAACAAGTCCATGTTTGGCTCAGTCCGGGGAGATTGCGCAGTGGAGCGCGGACTGCATCTGAGTCCGCCAAGCTCGGCAGAAGTGCATGTGCCTTGGTTGCGAGTTTGGGGATAAGCGGACTGGAGGTTGTGTCCGCAACTATGTGCGGACTGGAGCTAGAGTCCGTTGAGTCCGGTAAGTGTATTGGTGACGGCTATGGAGTTGGGGTATGTGGACTGGTGCAGTCTGCGGGATATGCGGAATGGAGAAGTCTGCAATGTATGCAGACTGGGATGTCCACAGGGATATGCAGACTAGAGCTGTCTGCAGTATGTGCGGACTAGATCGGCATGTCCGCTGAGTCCGGCAGGTGCCTTTGTGGCAAAGACGAGGGATCGGGATGTGCGGACTGAAGACGGGTGTCCGCTGAGTCCGGCAGGTGCCTTTGTGGCAAAGTCGTGGGCTCGTGATGTGTGGACTGAAGTAGGGTGACCGCTGAGTCCGGCAGGTGCCTTGATGGCGAGGTTGTTGGCTCGGGATAAGCGGGATGGTGCTGTGTCCGCGGATTGGCAGACTGTTGCTGCGGAGTTCGGCTGTTGCGGTCCTAGCTTGGCCCTCGGAGACAAGGCAGACTGGTGTTGCTGTCCGGCCTTGGTGATGTCTTGGCGGCTTGGCCCTCGGCGACAAGGCAGACTGGTGTTGCTGTCCGGCCTTGGTGATGTCTTGGCAGTTTGGCCTTTGGCGACAAGGAGGACTGGTAATTGTGTCCGGCCTTGGATAAGCTAGGCAGGCTTGCTATCTTGCACAGGCGCGGCGGATTGGAATGTATCCACGGACTGCGGAGGTGTCTTGCTGCGGGATGTGGCGGTAATCCTATCGGCTAGGGCAGTGACCACAGTCATCATCGTGCCTATAAATAGGACCCATGTCACATCAGTAACAAAGAACCAACCGAAGTAAGTGAACAGTAACGTGAGCCCGCAACAGTTGCTGTGGAGTGGAGTTTTGTGTCCGCGCGGTTTAAGTGAGTTGATTGGGTTGTGCTGCGCAGGTTGTGCGGCTAGCGCTGGAAAGCCAGGACTTGGCTATAATTGCGGTCAGGGACAGTGCGGACTCTGCGGTTAAGCAACAGGCGAAAAACAGCAGGTCGTGGACAGCGACCAGACAGTCTTCTCTTTGGCAACTTGGTTCGGGGTTCAATAAGTCGCCTACTTCAGGCGGATTGTTCTATTCGGCATCGCAGCATGTGCGGTATGGCGGTTAGGTGACCTCGCGGTCACGCGGCTTGCTGATCGGCGGCTAGAGATAGCATTGGAATAAGGGGTAGTCCGCGTGGCTTGGGTTGCGGTCTAGCGACCTGGCGGACTCACAGCAGTAGACCGGCGGCTTGGTGGTTGAGTCCGCGCGGCTTGTTTCTCTTGTCTTGTTTTTGTAGTTCTCTGCTTTCCCTTGGGTGGTGGTTTGGTGAAGCATGTCTCGCCATGTATGTCTCCCTGTGTAGAGAAGATTGATGTGAATCAATATACACTCTTGTGCTGCATGTGTATGCTGGTTGACTGGCTTTAGTTGAGATAACCCCTGCTCACTCCAGGTTCCATGGAATTTTCCGCGTGATCAAGGTGTGATCTTGATAGTGCTGAAAATATTAATTTGGCATCAGGCTATCTCGTTGACCACCTGGAGAAAATTCAACGTGATAGAAGTGCCAGGTTGTTGAATTTTAACATGTGCTTGATTATTTTTTGTGATTGATTTTTATTCTGCAAAAGATGTAGAACTCACCTATTCCCCTACAATATCGGTTATTTAGGTAGACAACTAGATACTTTCACCTGGGATTCCACCTTATCGAGAGATTGATGTTGAAATTTGTGAAGTGGAAGTGTTTGACGGGATAGGCCGGGCGGCCTGGGAGGACAGCGTTGGCGGACTAGGGGGGCTGGGCGGACTGTTGTGTGCGGCCTGGTGGAAGGTCTAGTGGAAGCCGGCTGTTCTGTGCGGGTTGTTTGCATGAAGTCCGTGGAATGTGCGGCATGTTATCTGCGGATAGGACGTTGGCTGTTTGGTTTAGCCAAGGAGAGGCCTGAGCGGATAGAGGCTTGCGGACTGGTGCATTGCTCAGTGGCTGTGGTGTAAGCTTGTGCTTACCGGCGGTTTGGCTCATGTCCGCAGGAAGCTTGTGGACTGGTATGTCCGCGGTGTGGGATGTTACAGACTGGGCTTAGAGCTTGGCTGAGGCCTTGTCGAGCTCTGGTGTGACAGCAGGTGCTTTGCTGTGGAGGTCTTTGGGCGGACTGATGTGTGGAGTCCAGCAGGTGGCCATTGCGTTGGACAGGTTGCGAGGTTCTTGCGGACTCAGCCTTTACTCAGGAGGAGTGTGGCGGTCTGCTTAATGTTTGGCGGACGGGAGTTTATGTCTGTCATGCTCGCATTGGCCTTTGATGGTTTTGGACTTGGTCACACTCTGTGCCAAGACCATGGTGTCCGCAGTATCCGCCAAGTCCGCTGTTGACCGGGCGGACTGTTGCTATCTGCCTTTGGTCGTGGACTTGTGGCGGATTGAGTCTTGAGTCTTGCGGAGTGCCTCGGGTTTGTGCGGATAGCCATTGAAGGGGGTTGTTGTCCTGCAGTGGTTGTAGGCTTTGCGGGCTGATGCCTTGTCCGCATAGCTTAGGCGGACTGATGAGGGTTCGCCATAGTGGCCTTGCTCCTAGCGGTTTATTCCTTGGTATCCTGCTAAGTCCTAGCGGACTCGGCGACCTCGGCGGTCTCGGCAGACTCCGGTACTGTCCGCCCGGCTTGGTTTTTGGTGCTTTCTATTGTCAGCTGTTTATACTAGCGAAATCATGTCTCGCTATGTATACCTCACTTTGTAAAGAGGTTTAATGAATGTAAGATCTGCTTGTTCTTCCATGTGCTTGGTGTGTTGAGCCTGCTTCTTGAGTTTTTGCTGGTTCAAGGTGTGAATTGGGTAGTTCCGAAGATATTAATTTGGCGTTTGGGCTATCTTGCTGACCACCTTGAGAAAATTTAACATGGTATCAAAGCCAGGTTCAGTTGCTTGAGCGGTCTTTAACCAGTGTTGTGCTCTGTGTTTGAGTGGTGATCAACCTGTGCCGGTGTAACGACCTGGTTTAGATCTCAGAGGCTACCGCACCCGAATGGGCCGCATAGCGTGTCTCGCCCCGGTGCCCCGTCACAGGACTGCAGTCCGTACCACCCAAACCCATCTCCGCACCTGTTTCTCAATACGGCGGGTTTTTGCGAGCGCGGGGTTTCGAACCCACACCGCCTTGATAAGGCACCTTCCACAGTCCTCATCACCAACTGAGCTGCAGCTTTTCGAACCCTCATCAGTCCGCCTAAGCTACACTTTTTTGTAACGACCTGGCCCCCTATGAGCACAGCGCCTCCCGGCCCACCAGCAGCCCATGGAGGACCCATGGCACCACGGTGGTACAGTCGGAATCTACAAGGCCTGCAGGCCGTACACCCAAAGCATCTCTGGCCTATTTATCAGCACGGTGCATTGTTGCCACGGGGTCTCGAACCCGCAACCTTGATAAGAATCCTTTAATACCACTCCTCATCACCAACTGAGCTGCAGCTCAGTTGGTGATGAGGAGTGGTATTAAAGTCTTCTTATCAAGGTTGCGGGTTCGAGACCCCGTGGCAACAATGCACCGTGCTGATAAATAGGTCGGAGATGCTTTGGGTGTACGACCTGCAGGCCTTGTAGATTCCGGCTGTACCACCGTGGTGCCATGGGTCCTCCATGGGCTGCTGGTGCGCCGGGCTGCGCTGTGCTCCTAGCGGTCCAGGTCGTTACAGCCGGGCATGAAGAAGAACCTCTTCTTGGTGACCAATGCGGTGGACGCTGGTTATCACGTTCTGTTTGGGCCAACAGACGTGAGGTTCCTTCACAACGTATCAGCGGTTAAGGCTAATGTTGCTCATATAGGGAGGAGGGTTAAGAACTTGTTTGTTCTTGCAACCAATGCTTATGTTGATCGGATGAGGGCCAATGATAGCACTGCTATCTGGCATGAGAGGCTGGGGCATGTTGGCATGGACAAGCTGAAGGCGATGGCTAGTAGAAGTTTGGTGAAAGGGTTGCCTAAGTTGTCCTCCTTTGGTGACGGGCATGTTTGCGCGGGATGTCAATACGGTAAGGCACATCGCCTTCCGTTTGATAAGTAACAAACAAGGAGCAAGCAACTATTGGAGTGTATTCTTGGCGACTTGATGTGACTGACGGTTACTGCCAGCCTTGGTGGAAGCAGATACATGCTTGTCTTGGTTGATGACTACTCAAGGTATACTTGGGTGTACTTCTTAAAGGAGAAGTCAGAAGCTTTCCGGTTGTATGTGGAGTTCAAGGATTTGGTAGAAGGCTGGCTTGGCTTGCGGATTAAGAAGCTTAGAACAGATAACGGGGGTGAGTTTATCTCCTCCGATTTTTCTAACTTCTGCATGAAGCACGGGATCCAACGGGAGCTTACTTGTGCTCACACTCCACAACAAAATGGAGTAGCGGAGCGGAAGATCTGTCATCTGACGGAGACCTGAAAATGCTGGCTTCATGCGAAAGATATCCCAAGGTCCTTTTGGGCGGAGGGAATGTCTTGTGTTGCTTATGTCATCAACAGGATGCCGCTTAGCCCAATCAACATGAAGACTCCTATTTAGCTATTGCTGAAGGAGAAGCCGAGTGTGGGATACCTTAGGGTGTTCGGTTCAACTTGCTACGTGCATGTCCTAGATGCTTCACGGACTAAGCTGGATGCAAAGGCAAGGAAGCTTGTCTTTGTTGGCTATGATGAGCGGAAGAAGGGATGGAAATGCATGGACCCTGTGACGAAGAAGTTCGTGGTGTCAAGAGACATTGTCTTTGACGAGCTGACGTCATATGGAGGTGGCTCGGTTGAGCTAACCGGAAGTAACAAGGTTGATGAAGCACTGGTGGTGGCTGTTGAAGGCTTGGAAGAGGAGCTTGTTGTTTCACCAGCAGCTCCTGTTGCTTCTAACTCCGAGGCTGAGCCTTCTGGGTCAGGAAGCAGGGGGAGCACTGCTCAATGCCTGCCCCAAGTAGGAGTTGAGCCCGAAGAAGCAACGGAAGCAGTGAGCAAGGAGCCGACCCTTCGGAGATCGAAGAGGGTTGTTAAGCCACTGGCTCGGTACTGTGATGGGAATGCAGTGAGCTTTGTCTTCTGCTTCTTTGCAGGTCCTCTGGATGAGCGAGAGCTTGCAAACTTCAATGAGTCCACTGGAGTTAAGGAGTGGGAAGATACCATGAAGGAAGAGATTGATGCCCTGAAGAAGAATGAAACCTGGGACCTTGTGCCCAAAGTTGATGGCATTACTCCGGTTACTTGCAAGTGGGTGTATAAGTTGAAGAAGAAGGCTGATGGGAGCATTGATAGGTTCAAGGCTCGCCTGGTCGCTAGAGGATTCTCACAGCTGCATGGAGAAGACTATGAGGAGACGTTTAGTCTGGTTGCGAAAATGACTTCAGTTAGAGTGGTGATTGCTTTGGCTGCAAGCAAGGGATGGAGAATGTGGCAACTTGATGTGAAGAATGCATTTCTTTACGGAGAGATTGATAAGGACATCTTCATGGATCAGCCGCTTGGTTTTGTCTCTGAAAAGCATCCGAACTATGTCTGTAAACTCAGGAAGTCTCTCTATGGGTTGAAGCAAGCTCCTAGAGCGTGGTATGGGAAGATTGCAGAGTACTTGCAATTCTGTGGATACCTTGCTTCCAACTCGGACTCAAGCTTGTTCGTCAAGAAGAAGGGGGAGCTACAAGTCTTGGTCCTACTGTATGTGGATGACATGATCATCACAGGGAATTCGGAGGGGGAAGTAGCAAGGCTCAGGGCTGAGCTTGCTATACGCTTCGAGATGAAAGACTTGGGAGAGCTTCATCACTTTCTCGGTCTTGAGGTGGAGAGGAAGGAGTGCGGGATTCTCATTTGCCAGAATGGGTATGCAGATCGCATTGTGAAGCGGTTCGGCATGGGCAAAGGGAAGAATTGCTCTACTGCACTGGAACCTGGGCTGAAGCTTCGACAAGATGAGGGAAGGGTTCTTCATGATCCCTTGGTGTTCAGGGCTCTTGTTGGGAGCTTGATTTACCTGACGATTACAAGGCCGGACATTGCTTATGTTGTTGGCCGAGTAAGTCGGTTTATGGCTGAACCAAGAAAATCTCATCTAGTGGCAGCGAAGGGTATTCTGAAGTATGTCAAGGTGACTTCTGACATGGGACTCCTCTATGGAAGGGACTCAGAGTTTGCATTGCTTTGGTACACAGATGCTGACTATGGCGGTGATTCGGATGATCGGAGGTCTACTTCAGGTTATGTGTTCACTTGCGGTTCAGCTAGCATCTCGTGGTGTAGTAAGAAGCAGGACTCGGTGTTCGTCTCAACTATGGAGGCAGAGTATAAGGCTTCGGCCTTGGCTGCTCGGGAAGCCATCTGGTTGAGGAGGCTTATAGAGGATGTTCATGAAGAAGTGCAAGGGCCAACTTTACTCCGGGGTGACAATGAGAGTGCTCTCAAACTGTTTAACAATCCAGTGTGTCACGCTAGGACCAAGCATATAGAGATCGATCACCATTTCATCAGGGAGAAGGTGTTGGAAGGATCTCTGATGGTCGGGCATGTTCGGAGTGAAGATAATCTTGCTGACATCTTCACGAAACCACTGTCGAAGGGGCCCTTTGAGCGGTTGCACAGCTTGTTGGGCTTGGTCACCACTTCCCACTTCAAGGGGGAGTGTTGAAATTTGTGAATTGGAAGTGGTTGACGGGACATGCCGGGCGTCCTGGGCGGACAGCGTTGGAGGACTAGACGGACTGGGCGGACTGTTGTGTGCGGCCTGGTGGAAGGTCTAGTTGAAGCCGTCTGTTCTGAGCGGGTTGTTTGCATGAAGTCCGCGGACTGTGCGGCCTGTTATCTACGGATATGACATTGGCTGTTTGGTTTAGCCAAGGAGCAGCCTGAGCAGATAGAGGCTTGCGGACTAGTGCATTGCTCAGTGGCCGTGGTGCAAGTTTGTGCTTACCGGCGGTTTGGCTCATGTCCGTGGGAAGCTTGCGGACTGGTATGTCCGCGGTGTGGGCTGTTGCGGACTGGGCTTAGAGCTTGGCTGAGGCCTTGTCGAGCTCTGGTGTGACAGCAGGTGCCTTGCTGTGGAGGTCTTTGGGCGGACTGATGTATGGAGTCCGTCAGGTGGCCATTGCGTTGGACAGGTTGCGAGGTTCTTGCGGACTCAGCCTTTACTCTGGAGGAGTGTGGCGGTCTGTTTGATGTTTGGCGGACGGGAGTTTATGTCCGCCATGCTCGCATTGGCCTTTGATGGTTTTGGACTTGGTCACACTTTGTGCCAATTCCATGGTGTCAACATTATCCGCCAAGTCCGCTGTTGACCAGGCGGACTGTTGCTATCTGCCTTTGGTCGTGGACTTGTGGCGGATTGAGGCTTGAGTCTTGCGGACTGCCTCGGGTTTGTGCGGACAGCCATTGAAGGGGGTTGCTGTCCTATAGTGGTTGTAGGCTTTGCGGGTTGATGCCATGTCCGCATAGCTTAGGCGGACTGATGAGGGTTCGCCATAGTGGCCTTGCTCCTGGCGGTTTATTCCTTGGTATCCGGCTAAGTCCCAGCGGACTCGGCGACCTCGGCGGTCTCGGCGGACTCCGGTGCTGTCCGCCGGGCTTGGTTTTTGGTGCTTTCTATTGTCAGCTGTTTATACTAGCGAAATCATGTCTTGCTATGTATACCTCGCTTTGTAAAGAAGTTTAATGAATGTAAGATCTGCTTGTTCTTCCATGTGCTTGGTGTGTTGAGCCTGCTTCCTGAGTTTCCGCTGGTTCAAGGTGTGAACTGGGTAGTTCCGAAGATATAAATTTAGCGTTTGGGCTATCTTGCTGACCACCTTGAGAAAATTTAACAATTGACTTCGCTATTGAGTTGGTATAGTATTAGGTGCAAAACCTATGTCACGCTCACCGTACTGAGTATCACCAAAGGAAATGGCACAATGGAAAGTTCAGCTGCAAGAATTGCTAGAGCAAGGCTATATACGTTCAAGTATGTCACCTTAGAGTGCACCAGTTCTCTTTGTGAAGAAGAAAGATGGAGGATTGCATCTATGCATTGATTATTGTGAAATGAACAAGCTGACAGAGAAGAACAAGTATCTGATTCTGCAAATCGATGATCTGTTGGATCAACTGGTTGGATCAACTGTCTACTTGAAGTTGGATGTGAAGTTCGGCTATTGGCAGTTGAGGATTCGGGAAAATGATATTCCTAAGAAAGTGTTTAGTACACGCTATGGGCATTATGAATTTACTGTGATACATTTTGGGCTCATTAATAAGTCATCAATGTTTATGGATTTGATGCACAAGATCTTTCGAGAGTATTTGGACCTGTTTTTGATTGTCTTTATTGATGATATACTGGTATACTCTCAGTCGGAAAATGATCATGCGAATCATTTGAGATTTGTGTTGCATACCTTGAGGAGAAATCGTCTGTATGTCAAGTTATTTAAATGTGAGTTTTGGCTATCTTAAGTAGCTTTTCTTGGTCATGTCGTCAGTGGAGATGGTATTGTTATGGATCCAGCAAAGGTTGCTATGTTACGAGAGTGGGGTGTACTTACTTCGATAGCGGAAGTCAGGAGTTTCCTAGGACTTGCAGGCTATTATAGGCACTTCGTAGAGAACTTTTCGGGTATTGTTTTACCTCTCACGACATTGACAAGGAAAAATCTGAAGTTCGTTTGGACGCCAGAGTGCGCGTGATATTTTGAGGAATTGAAGAGTTGTCTAACCACAATGCTTGTGTTGTGTTCGTCATGTGGTACAAAAGGCTTTGAAATCTATACTAATGCATTAGGGAGCTGCTTAGGCTGCGTTCTTTTGCAATATGGGTATGTGATTGCTTATGGATCTCGTCAATCGAAGGTACATGAGAGGAATTATCCAGTTCACGGCTTGGAATTAGTCGTCGTGATATTCGCTCTTAAACTATAACGTGTTGGGTTTCTCTATGGGGATGGTACAACGCTTGTGCACGCAGCGGAAGAATAAAAACATCAAGAAAACCCAAAAGAGATGGGATCGGGCCATGATAATTGAATCAAGAAGTTAACATTTAACTAGGAAAAAATTACCTCGGTGGCGTTGAGTCACAACTCAACGGAGATGCTCCAAGTTTTGTATTCCTGTTGGTGGCGAGTTCTACGTGGAATAATGTCCACGTCTCTGCAGAAATCCACACGAGCGGGAGAACACCGATCTTTTCGTCGCACGAAAAATCGGGAAGGAGAAAAGACCGCACCATGCTTTCCACGGACTCCTAGGTCTGCGCCAGGAAGAGCAACACCAGCGACAGTCGCCGGAGAAGAGGAGGTCAACGGAGCGATCACGGCGGCGGAACCCTTCCGTCGGCGGGATTCGGGATCAGCGGAGCGAACGAACGGCGAGCAGAACACTTCCGTCGATTTCGATTCGATCAGAAAGAAGATCCTCGGTTAGCTATCGATCCCGAAAACCCTAAGTGTGTATTTATACCAAAGGCATAAATAGACTTAAGAATATCGCTATCCGCAGAACACCCAAAACTAGGGTTCCAGAATCGGTGAGAATCACCAAGCAGATTCGGTGAGAATCAATCGGCGAGAATCAGTTAGGATCGGCGAGAATCAGAATCGGCGAGAAACACAATCGGCGAGAATCACCCGGATCGGCGAGAATCAGAGTACAATACTCGACGATTCACGCCGAATGTGGGTCGACGATTCACGCTGATCGTGGGTCGACGATACACGTCGATCGGCGAGAATCAGAGAACTAATTCTCGACGATTCTCGTCGATCGGCGAGAATCAGAGAACTAATTCTCGACGATTCTCGTCGATCGGTGAGAATCAGAGAACTAATTCTCTACGATTCTCGTCGACCCTCGGTCGACTATTCTTACCAGTCCTTCAAGGCAACATTTGCCCAACCCGACGATCCTTTAAGGCAACACTTTGCCCATAACCCCATTCAGGTCGGTGATTGGTAACCTTTACCAACACAGTCAATCATCCAACTTCTCCACATCTCTTATGTGCGACCCTGCAGGCTCATATCGCGTTGGCAGTGAGATTACATGTTTGACCACTTCCAGATCACCATGATAACTCCAACAGACTCCCACTTGATCTTGAAAGTATCAAACCAAAAACCTCACAAACAATGAGCGGCATCTAGCAATGCATCATTGCTCCCCAAGCAATAAGAGTTTATAACTCATAAGCCTTTATGACCAATGTATCAGTGTTGTCTTTGTCCCTTTGTCCCTTACATCCGGAAAGAACTAGAGTCATGGACCGTGTCACCCTCGTAATAGCTCAATCCAAGTTTCTTGATCCAGGACGGACTTCCAGAGAATGGTGAGTCCAATATCACATATTGACTCAACCAAGCATGGCCATGCATTTCTCAGTCCAGTTCCATCAAGGGGACCATGGATGCAACTCCTGTCATACAGAAGGACAAATCCCATATCTGCTCACACACAAGCATCCAAATGATTCGTAACATGCCCAACAACCACCCTTATCATCAACCTTTCTCAAGGAAGACTTTAGATGGCATCAAAGCATGCTCTTCCTCACTTGATGAATGCTGTGACTTCAGGTCAAAGGACCACAACACCATTGTCAATTGAGACCTACTCGTGACACGATTGGATGACAATCCACAGAGTAGTCTCAGGTTGGATCTGTCCAGTATAACTTGTTCACTAACAAGTACCCACGTGATGACTTGATATCACAATATCATGACCTGTAAGAACCGGTCATCAGTCAACGCATGTGCTAGCCTTCATGTACCATCATCACCCTTAGCTTCTATGATGATACTCGACCAGGGACCTTTTAAGAATGAAGCTTCAAATAAATCATAGGCTCTCACATTCAAGTCACGTACTTGATATCCCATGGAAGCGAACATTCTAAGGGTATCTATTATGTTAACATTTAACTATCATATAGAAAAACTCATAATAAAAGAACTTGTCATTAATTGTAAGAGAAAAACTAGGTACATTGTTCATCATATGAACAAACAGCCAACAAAATACAAGTTTACATGCAATCCACAAGATTCTCACTAGAGTTGATCATTTAGGTATCGTATACCCATCGATCTAGTATGACCATCATGCTTTCTCTGCGCGAGAGGATTTGTCAGTGGATCCGCAATATTCTCCTCAGTCGGCACTCTGCAAATGTTCACATCTCCTCGTTCGACAATCTCACGAATAAGATGAAACCGCCAAAGTATGTGCTTGGAGCGCTGATGGGATCTAGGTTCCTTAGATTGTGCAATTGCACCATTGTTATCACAGTAGAGAACTACGGGACCAACAATGTTAGGAACTACATCAAGCTCGCCGATGAATTTCCTAATCCATACAGCCTCCTTCGGCGCATTAGCTGCAGCGATATACTCAGCCTCTGTTGTAGAATCAGCAACTGTCTCTTGCTTGGAACTCTTCCAGCTCACAGCTCCTCCATTCAGGCAAAACACAAAACCTGATTGAGACTTGGAGTCGTCCCTGTCAGTTTGGAAGCTAGCATCCGTGTAACCACTTACAACGAGCTCTTCCTCTACACCATACACCAAGAACACATCCTTAGTTCTTCTCAAGTACTTCAGGATATTCTTGACTGCAATCCATTGACATTCACCGGGGTCTGACTGATACCTGCTAGTCATGCTCAAAGCAAAGGAGACGTCGGGTCGAGTACATAACATCGCGTACATGATTGATCCAATTGCCGAAGCATATGGAATCAACTTCACGCGGTCCTTATCTTCACAAGACTTCGGACACTGGTCCTTAGAGAGATTTACACCATGAGACATGGGCAAAAATCCTTTCTTGGATTCAAGCATGTTGAACCGCTTCAACACCTTTTCGATGTACGTACTCTGGGTCAAATCTAGCAACTTCTTCGATCTATCTCTATAGATCTTAATACCGAGTATGTAAGTCGTTTCACCCAAATCTTTCATTGAAAAGCAGTTCTCTAGGTTGTTCTTAACAACTTTCAGGGTAGGAATGTCATTCTCAATTAATAGTATGTCATCTACATACAATATCAGGAAGACAACAATGCTCCCACTGATTCGCTTGTAAACACAAGGCTCATCTTCATTCTTGATGAAACCAAACTCTTTGATTTTCTCATCAAAACAAAGATTCCAACTTCGAGAGGCCTGTTTCAGTCCATAGATGGACTTATTCAGCTTGCATATTTTAGTGGCTTCATCTAGGGATACAAAACCCTCGGGTTGTGTCATATACACTTCCTCAAGGAGGTTTCCATTAAGTAAAGCCGTTTTGACATCCATATGCCAGATCTCGTAGTCATAATACACAGCAACAGCAAGCAATATCCTTATGGACTTTACCATGGCAACAGGGGAAAAGGTCTCATCATAGTCAATAACATGAATTTGCTTGAAACCCTTAGCCACCAGTCGCCCTTTGAATGTCTGTACATTCCCATCCATGTTGGTCTTCTTCTTGAAGACACACTTGCACCCTATGGGTCGTACCCCTTCAGGTGGTTCCACCAAGTTCCAAACTTGGTTTGCATACATGGAGTCCATTTCGGATTTCATAGCCTCAAGCCATTTGTCGGAGTTCGGTCCATTCATAGCCTCTTGGTAGGTTGCTGGTTCATCATCATGATCCATAAGCAACACATCACCTATTTGAGACACGAGAAATCCATATCTCTCCGGCTCAAACCTCGGTCGACCAAATCTACGTAGGACTTGTGTTCCTTGAGCAGGTTCTCTAGCTACAACATCTTGTAGTCCTGTCTCAGAATCCAATTTCGGTTCATTCACTACATGTGGTTCTTGAACTTCTTCAAGCTCTACCTTTTCAGTCTTTCTTGATAAGAACTCTTTCTCCAAGAATACACCAGTCCTTGCGACAAATACTTTGCCCTCAGATGGTAGGTAAAAGTAATACCCTTTCATTTCCTTAGGATATCCCACCAGATAACATTTATCCGATTTGGGTTCCAGCTTGTCAGGCATTTGACGTCTCACGTATGTCTCACAGCCCCAAATTTTAATGAACGACATACTAAGACGCTTCCCAGTCCATATCTCATATGGTGTCTTCAGAACCGTTTTCGTTGGAGCGCGATTCAATGTCATTACAGCAGTCTCTAAAGCAAAACCCCAAAAGGAAACAGGCAAGTCTGCATGACTCATCATCGAACGTACCATGTCTAACAGAGTACGATTTCTCCTCTCAGACACACCATTATGTTGTGGTGTTCTAGGTGGAGTGAGCTGTGATACAATACCACACTCTTTCAGATGATCACGGAACTCATGACTCAGGTATTCGCCACCTCGATCAGACCGGAGTGCTTTAACCCTTTTACCTAGCTGGTTTTCTACTTCATTCTTGAATTCTTTGAACTTTTCAAAGGTCTCGGATTTGCACTTCATAAGATACACATATCCGTATCTACTGAAATCATCAGTAAATGTAACAAAGTAGAAATACTCACCTCTAGCCATGGAACTCATGGGTCCGCATACATTACTATGTACCCAAGAGATCCTCAGCCCTCTCAGTATAACCAGTGAAAGGAGCTTTAGTCATCTTGCCTAACAAACAAGATTCGCATCGCTCAAATGATTCATAATCAAATGAGTCCAAAAGTCCATCTCTATGGAGCTTGGATATGCGCTTCTCGTTGATATGGTCCAAACGATAATGCCAAATAAACGTAGGGTTCGAGTCATTTGTTCTTAGTCTTTTATTATTTTCTACATTACAGATCAGATGGTCCACGTTCAAAACATAAAGACCATTAAACAATTGGGCTATAGCATAACAAACATCATTCTTAAATATAGAACAACAGTTGTTCTTAATTATAAAAGAAAATCCAATCATGTACAAACATGAAATAGATATAATGTTTCTAGTTATGGCCGGAACAAAATAACAATTATCTAGTTCTATTACAAGCCCACTGGGCAAAGAAAGACGGTAAACCCCTACGGCTACAGCAGCAACTCTTGCTCCATTACCGACGCGGAGGTCCACCTCCCCTTTACTCAGCAATCTTCTCCTTCTCAGTTCCTGCACATTTGTACAAATGTGAGAACCACATCCGGTATCCAATACCCAAGATGAAGGAGCAGAAAGGTTTATCTCTATAACGTGAATATTTGAAGCGGAAGTCATACCTCCCTTCTTTTTCTGCAGACCTTCAATGTACGAAGGACATTTCCTCCTCCAATGACCAGCCTTGCCACAGTGGTGGCATTTCCCTTCCTTCACCGTGCTTTTCTTTTTCATCAGTGTAGAAGACTTGGGCTCAAGATATGACTTAGGTCCCACCTCCGTCTTCTTAGAGCCCTTGGCCTTGCCCTTGCCCTTATGCACCATCAGTATGGGGCTGGCAGGCTTGGCCTTCTTCATATTGATTTCGGCAGTTCTCAACATGCCTAGGAGCTCGGGCAGTGTCTTGTCTATTTCATTCATGTTGTAGTTCAAGACGAACTGCTCATAACTGTCCGGCAACGATTGCAGGATCAGATCTGTGGCCAACTCTTGACCAAGAGGAAAACCCAGCCTTTCAAGGTTCTCTATATACCCAATCATCTTGAGTACGTGAGTCCCTACTGAGTCTCGAACTCCCATCTTGCACTGAAACAACGCTTTTGTGATGTCGAACCTCTCTTGACGAGCCTGCACTTGAAACATTTTCTTGAGATGCTCGTCAATCTCCTTGCACCCCATGCTCTCATGTTGCTTCTGAAGCTCAGAGTTCATAGTGGCAAGCATAAGGCATTCGACATATAAAGCATCATCAGTATACTTCTTATAAATATCCTTCTCAACATGGGAAAAGTTCCCGGTCGGCACCTCGGGGGCTTCTTCTTCCAAGACATAGAGCTTTCGCTCTTGCCTGAGAACAATTCTCAGGTTCCTATACCAGTCCATGTAATTTGTCCCACTGAGCTTATCCTTCTCAAGGATGGCTCTCAAAGACAAAGTGGAGTGTGAAACACTTGCCATGGAATTCTACAAGAATTTATGCAGAATAAAATCAGTACCAAAATTTCAAATACAATTTATTTTAATTTGGACTTCAATTAAAACACTCCCACTATTTTATTCGAAATGATAGCCCTCACTAACAATTCGGAGAGTTCATGCGAGCTACTCTCTTAGTGGACAAGATCCGTATTTCACCAACACAATGAGTCAGCTTTGGCTTTCCTCTCACGATGCGGTTATTTAGGTAGGCAACGCTTGCCAATTGCATCCTCATGCAATTCTTGTATGGTTGGTGAATAACTCCTTACTCGCATCCATCATATGGTGCATGCCAACCCTATGCCTCTAGGCACTCAACCTTTGAGGTCACCTAGTTAAGTTGGACCCGATGTCGACAGTGGGATATCACAATTATCCGCTCGCACCCTTACCAAGATAGATTAATGCACCTTGCTTTGGCAAGCCCACACTTCATCGATCGAGGCAAGAAGAGTGTCATCCATCGGAAGGCATCCGAACACTTAATATTTGATGAAGGGATTTTAATTATAGGTTAACAGTTAACCATGATCAGCATTTGATCAATGTGCACATCCAAAGAAAAACAATTTTATAAAGCCACATGCATCCCTTATGTGCACAACCTGACACCATCAACATTTGATAGAAGGAAGGGCTAAATCTGAACATCCGGAAATTTCCAAATCCTCAGATTTACATGCATTGGACAAAGGCAAAGACAACTCAACTTAAAGCAGTAGAAAAGCTCATCTCTCTATGTTGGATTCAAAATCCAAAACAAACTCGAGGGATGGTTACTGCTAAGGAGACTACAATTTCTAACAATTAGAAATTTCCACGAAATTCCAGAAGCTCTTGGCGAGGTACCAAGACTAAATCTAGACATTTAGAACACTTCTAAATCCCTAGGTTTACACGCACTGGAATAACAAAAACTTCCAATTCAACAATCATGGTCGCAACCTGGCTCTGATACCACTGTTGGGTTTCTCTGTGGGGATGGCACAACGCTTGTGCACGCAGCGGAAGAATAAAAACATCAAGAAAACCCAAAAGAGATGGGATCGGGCCATGATAATTGAATCAAGAAGTTAACATTTAACTAGGCAAAAATTACCTCGGTGGCGTTGAGTCACAACTCAACGGAGATGCTCCAAGTTTTGTATTCCTGTTGGTGGCGAGTTCTACGTGGAATAATGTCCACGTCTCTGCAGAAATCCACACGAGCGGGAGAACACCGATCTTTCCGTCGCACGGAAAATCGGGAAGGAGAAAAGACCGCACCTTGCTTTCCACGGACTGCTAGGTCCGCGCCAGGAAGAGCAACACCAGCGACAGTCGCCGGAGAAGAGGAGGTCAACGGAGCGATCACGGCGGCGGAACCCTTCCGTCGGCGGGATTCGGGATCAGCGGAGCGAACGAACGGCGAGCGGAACACTTCCGTCAATTTCGATTCGATCAGAAAGAAGATCCTCGGTTAGCTATCGATCCCGAAAACCCTAAGTGTGTATTTATACCAAAGGCATAAATAGACTTAAGAATATCGCTATCCGCAGACCACCCAAAACTAGGGTTCCAGAATCGGCGAGAATCACCAAGCAGATTCGGTGAGAATCAATCGGCGAGAATCAGTTAGGATCGGCGAGAATCAGAATCGGCGAGAAACACAATCGGCGAGAATCACCCGGATCGGCGAGAATCAGAGTACAATACTCGATGATTCACGCCGAACGTGGGTCGACGATTCACGCCGATCGTGGGTCGACGATACACGTCGATCGGCGAGAATCAGAGAACTAATTCTCGACGATTCTCGTCGATCGGCGAGAATCAGAGAACTAATTCTCGACGATTCTCGTCGATCGGTGAGAATCAGAGAACTAATTCTCGACGATTCTCGTCGATTCTCGTCGACCCTCGGTCGACTATTCTTACCAGTCCTTCAAGGCAACATTTGCCCAACCTGACGATCCTTTAAGGCAACACTTTGCCCATAACCCCATTCAGGTCGGTGATTGGTAACCTTTACCAACACAGTCAATCATCCAACTTCTCCACATCTCTTATGTGCGACCCTGCAGGCTCATATCGCGTTGGCAGTGAGATTACATGTTTGACCACTTCCAGATCACCATGGTAACTCCAACATAACGACACTTTTTATATGGCTTGAAGATTGATATCTTTATATACCGTAAGAGCCTGAAATACTTGTTGCATCAGAAGAATCAAAATATGCGACAGCGGAGGTGGATGAAGTTCCTTGGGGACTATACATTTGAGATTCATTACACTCTCGAGAAGGGAAATGTAGTCGCAGATACGCTGAGGCGCAAGGCTCCAACTCGAGCAAATTGGTTACAAATGCATGATGAGCATCTGATTCGTGAGTTGGAGGCTTTGTATATCTCTTGTGTTGATAAGTGAATGAGCGCAGAAGCATGCTTGAACTGGACGGAGGTGCAATATGAATTCGCGGATAGAATTTGACAGGCATTGGAGCTTGATGAATGCATGAAGCGTTATATGGCGGAGATAGTGGATGGGTCAAATTCCCAATTCTCGCTAAACTCTTGTCTTTTGTGGAAGGACGGTCAATTGTGTGTCCCGAATATTGGTAAGTTGTGGGAGGAGTTGATGTACGTAGCTCATTTCACCAAGTACTCAATCCACCTAAGTGCACAAAAATGTTCAAGGACATGAAGAAATTATTCTGGTGGCCAGGGTTGAAAAATGACACTGCGCTTATGTAGCGAAGTGCCAGACTTGCACCCTAATGAAGGACGAGTGTCAAAAACCCGGCAGTTTCCTAAAGTCGTTGTCAATACCAAAATGGAAGTTTGATGATATATCGATGGATTTCGTATACGGTTTATCGAGATCGCAACGTGGGAACGATTACATTTGGGTTACCTTGGACCGGTTGACAAAACTAGCACACTTCATTTTGAATCAAAGGGACAATTCAGTTGAAAAGATTGATAAACTTTATATTGAACAGATCATATGATTGCACGGTATGCCCCGTAGCATCGTTAGTGATTGTGATGGGCATTTCACATCGAATGATTGGAAGCTTATTCATCAGCTGTTGGGTACCAAGCTGAAATTCAGCACGGCCTTTCATCCTCAAACTGATGTTCAGACCGACAGGGTAAACAAGATGATGGAGGATTTGCTTCGCATGTGTGCCCTGGATTTTTGGAAGAGGTGGGAGCATTATCTCCTTATGATAGAGTTTGCCTATAGTAATAGCTACCAAGCGAGTATACAAATGACACCTTTTGTGGCATTGTATGGAAGATAGTGTCGTACTCCGTTGGCTTCGGAAGAAATAGGCGAATCGAAGTTGTATAAGCAAAAGGACGTTGAAGATGCAACTTCAATGATATGCTTAATTCGAGAACGATTGCTGATTGCACAAGATAGGCAAGCAAAATATTACAATGTCAAATATCGAAACATGGAGTTTGCGGTTGGCGATTGGGTATATCTCAAGATTAAACCATTCAAGGGAGTATCAAGGATCCGACGCTTGAAAATGCTGAGTCTGAGATACCTTCTACCATTTTAAATCATTGAGCGGATTAGAGAAGCTGGCTATCGGCTGAAGCTTTCAGCTGCACTCAATGGTTTGTATGATGTGTTTCACATATCGGTGCTGCGGAAGGCTGTGCAAGAGCCTATGCAAGTGATTGTTGTGAAGCAAATTCTGGATGATAGTGGGTTGACGAAGAAAGTCAAGCCCATTTGTATCGAGGACATGGAAGTGAAGTGACTACAGAATAGAGAGGTCAGAATGGGCAAAGTCCGATGGGACAACTGTGGCTGTGAGGAGCTGTCTTGGGAGCGAGAGAAGATCATGCGCGAAGTGTTCCCTAAACTGTTCCACTGAGGTACATTTGATATATTTTGTACTTTTATATTTGCTATGTATTTCAGGAAGAAATCTATTAAAGGAGGGGAGAATTGTAATGCCCCAAAGTTTTTGAAAATGATTAGGAATTTGCCACTAGAGGTTACCGCACGGCGGTAGACCTATCACCGGCGCTAGCTAGCTGAATTAATAGATCAAGGTCTCTGGTCGATACTACCCAACGGTAGTAAGCTACCTCGTAGCGGTAGTAGGAGCAACAGAGCGATGCTGGATGAGTCCATCACCAAATGATATCGCGCGGAGGTAACAAAGGTACTACGCGGTGATAGCTCCGTGATAAAGGTTGGTGATGAGATTATTTTATCATTTTTCTCTCATTCTCTTTCTCTCTCTTGGTTCTTGAGGAAAGTGAAGGGAAAAGCCAGGAAGCAAGAGCAAGGGTGATCAAGCCCTGTTGAGAAGGCGTTCGTGTGATCAGATTCGCGAATCAAAGCCAGATCTGCGAAGAGGAAGCTGTGGTGATCAGTTCCATCCAGATCAAAATCAAGAGCATGGATCCTAAGAGATCAACAAGGGTAACGACTTTCTCCTTGTACAAATGAAGTCCTGAATTTGCATGCGTGCATGTATCCCTCACCAAAAAGGTAGAAAAAGGGTGGTTTCTAATGGGTATATCGTTGTGATCCCCAGTAGAAATTCTATATTGAATCTTGAATCAAAGTACGAAATAGGCATGTCGTGTGAAGCTCATCTAGACATGTTGGTCTAGATTGGTGATGATTGATTTGCGTGCTAGAGAAGACTTTGTGGATAAACATGTAGAATCTGGGGTCAAAGTGGTGTGCAGGATGCTGCAGTGATAGTACTGGAGGTTATCTCTAGAAAAATACCCAAAAGTGGGGAAGAAATGATATTTTGTCCCCTACTGCGCGGCGGTAGTGCTACCGCCGACGATAGCTCCCAGTGAGCTATGAGGCATGTGTAACAGCCCAATTTTTCAGCAGACAAAATTTTGGGTGACACGGCCTGGGACACGGGCGTGTCCCAGGGCGTGTCCTGCTCGGGTGCGGAGTCGTGCCGAGATCGACGAAAGTCGTTCGACGGAAATTGTTCGGGAGGAACACGCCTGACGACACGGGCGTGTCGGGAGGGCGTGTCCCCCTGCATTCGACGATCGACGATCGACGAAATTTGTTCGTTCGACGATCGACGAAAGTTGTTCGTTCGACAATCGACGATCGTTGCTCGTTCGACGATCGTTGCTCGTTCGACGATCATTACTCGTTCGACGATCGTTGAACCCTGCTTTGACGATCAACGAGAGTTGATCGACGATCGTCGAGTGTCGAGTAACGGGTACACGTCCTGTGATACGGGCGTGTCACATGGCGTGTCTCGCTTATCTCTCATGTAGGGGTACTCAAGTAGTTGGCTTCCTCTCGAGTAAGTCATCTCGAGTAGGAGTAAGGGGTACACAACCTGTGACACGGCGTGTCCCGCTGTCTCGAGTAGGTGAACACTTGCCACTCGAATAGTTGGTTTCCTCTCGAGTAAGTCATCACGAGTAGGTCTCGAGTGGGTTACACGTCCCGTGTCACCGGCGTGACTTGGCCAACACGGGCGTGTATTGTGGATGTGACCTGTTTTGGGATAAGGCGGTTTGTGCACCGCTTAGAGACACGGCCTGTGACACGGGCGTGTTAGAGGGCGTGTCGGACCCGAAAAGCAGTTTTGCGGGTTTTTCGTGGTCGTTCATTTCCTTCAGCTGAGATTCAAAGGCTGAGCTTCTTTCCTACTTCCTTAAGGCCGAAAACAGAGAACGTATTCTCATTTTGTTATTGCCTTCATCTTTCTAAAAGTTTAGAGAGAGAAAGGGAGAGGAAGGAGGAGGAAGAAGAAGAAGGGCTACTTGCTGGTGGAGCTTGAGAGTGTCAAGCTAAGATCCGAGGCCATTTTTGCAGAGGAAAAGCTCTTCCTAGCCAGCTAGGAACTTCATGACACCAAAGCGGTCTTCAAGGGTAATGACTTTTCTTCCTAGCTATGTGAAGGCTTCCTTTTTGGCATATATATATGATTCCTCCACCAAAAGGTGGCTGATTTTGGGAGTCTTTGGGTGGATTCATGGAATCCCCTTTGTTGGCATATAGATCCGGAAATGGAGTACGGAATAGGCATGCTGTGTGAATCCCATATGGATAGGTTGGTCTGGATTGGTGATGTTGCATACGAACCGGAGAAGGCTCCGTGATAAACATGTAGTTTAGGAGTCGACGGGTTGGACCTGTGGAAGAAAGTAGCAGGAAGTACTGGAGTGGTAGTCCAGGAAAATACCCGTAGAGTGCTTGTGCTATTGGGTCGTACCTGTGAATTAGTAACAGGAAGTACTGGTGTGACCAGGAAAGTCCCTTTGTGATGCTTGATATCGTAGGTGGTACCTGTGAAGCGAGTAACAGGAAGTACTGGCATGGTAGCCAGGAAAGACCCCTGACATTTGTAATGTTTGCAGCATCCACCTGCGAAGAGAGTATCAGGAAGTACTGGTATGCCTAAGAAAGACCCGCTAATGTTGTGAGATGAACGGGTGTAATAGAAATACCCAGGCTTGAATGCCAGAACAGGATCGGTGAGACCTACCCGTGCCTGGTTTAGCCGTGAGTATGTCGTGCTCGATGATGGCAAGGCGATTTGAGCAGCGGGGGATGGAGGATCCGACCTGCATTATGTCCGTCAGACGTGAGACCAGAAGGTGCGGTCTGTTGGAGCGCATAGCAAGAGTCTTAGGCCTACGCGTCGTGAGACAATGGGGGGCTACGGGCCAATCCCGGTTCACTAAGACTATAAAACTCCGGCTGTTCGCCATGGAGTAAATGCTCAAGTGAGTTGTCGTGGGGCTATGACCCTGATACGATGGTGGGCAACTGATTTGCCAGTACACCAAGAATGTGCCCTGAGTGCACTGACCGTTGGGCCGGGTAGCTGACAGTTGTGATGGAATGTGTGCGTGAAAGCACATTATATGAGATATATTGACATGCTTGTGATATGATATGCCTGCAGGGAAGACTACCACTGCCCCGAGAAAAGGGGTAGGGTCGTTATAATTTGGTCAGCTGAATGCTGACCGTTGCCTCTGTTAGCCACCCTTGGGTGGAATGTACCTATGCAGATGCTGGAGAACCGAGTGGTACGCATATAGGTTGAAGTCCCTACTGCTTTTGCTGTTGTCGTTGCTAGCCCTTGAAGGCTATTGTGCATGTACATGTTATGTTTTCTTTGATGTGGCAGGCCTGCGTGCCAATGTTTGGGCCACTGTTTGATAGCCTTATAAGGCCATAACGCCAACTTTTGTGCTGATGAAAGACATTCCTGTTATATATATACAATGTGGAGTTATTTTATATGTTGGACATTCAAGTGTGGAGTTCCAGTGTTAGTATAGGCTTCCGCTAGAATGCAATGTGTTAAGGTGCGCTGCGCTACTCTGGTATCATCCCGTACCTTCACCACCTATTTTGTGATATATGTTGTGGGGCCCCGACTGGACCTTCTAGTATATACCATATGAATGGATGGGGTTGTTACATTTTTGGTATCAGAGGTTGTCTTGGTCTTTCCCTCTCGAAGTCGTGGTTGAATTCTTTTGTGGGGTGGCGAGCACATGCCTGTGCAAACCATATTTATACGATTGAACTCCTGAATGTCCATGATAGGAATGAAAATTTATGTGTTTGAGGAAACTACGCATTCCTATTTTGTGTTGATTGCTTGTGTATGGTCTCTCATGTATGTCTCTTGTCCACCTTTAGGTGATACAGAGTGGAGCTGGGCAGTCGGAGCCCCAGCATTCTGATGAAAGTATGGCACCAGCCGCGGTGCCTACACCTCCACCGTCTGCGGAACATGTGCGTTTAGTTGTTGAGGCTTTGTTTGCCATGATCCAAGCCCAGCCACTTGGGCAGGCACAACCGGCTGTGAGGCCAGAACAGGTGGAGGCAAGGCCTGAACCTGTAGTGGATGTGGTTCCTCGAGCGGCTGAGAAGCAGTTGACGCGGTTTATGAGTTTCCATCCGCATACGTTTTCGGGAGCAGGAACTCCTACGTAGGTTGAGGATTGGCAATCGCGCGTCAAGCGAATCATGATGGCGATTGGATCGGAGGAACATCAGAAGGTCACCATAGCTACCTTCTTGCTTGAAAGAGTAGCTAGATTGTGGTGGGATGAGATGGAGTTGCATCACTTGGTGGGTCGACCCTTAACACAAGCATCGATGGAAGAATTCTCCCGACTCTTCCTAGCGAAGAACCTCCCGACGGCTCAACGGATAGCCATTGAAAATGAATTCCAAAGGCTAACGCAAGGTGATGGCAGTGTTGACGCGTACCTGCATAAGTTTACACGCTTGGGGCGGTATGAGGGTTCTATTTTTGTTGATGAGCAAAGGAAGACAAATAGGTTCTACGAAGGACTACGAGACGAGCTGAGGTTCCTGCTTTCTAGTTCTGTGAACCAAGGCTTCCAGGCGTTGGTCGACACTGCGAGCGCACTGGAAAAAGATATGAAGCGGGTGCAGGGGAAGAGGGCTTTGGCTATAACGCAACCGGAATGGAAGGTGCCCCGACCTGGGAAACTATTTTATAAGAAGAAATGGGGCAAGAAGTCCAAGACAAGTAGACAAGCTCCTTCGTCTGTTGCATCAGGAGCAACGCCGGGGGCTACCTCAAGGCCGAATACTCGTACATGTTTTAATTGTGGACGGGTGGGGCATATAGCCCGAGAGTGTCGGTGTAACACCCCCTATCCGTCGCATGGCATATAGCAGTAGGTCCGGCCGGGGCCCGACGCCATATACCACAGACAGACCGGGTGGTTACGTATGGAAACCATCCAACCAATCTCAACGTCCTACACAGAGCATTCTAGCGGAAGCAGTTTATAAGAGTTGTAAACAAGAACCCAGCATAGGAGCATGAATGTCCACTAATACCAAAAGGAATGTTATACAAAAATACCCAAAACCGGCCTTAAGGCCTTACAAAGTGTTTCACTTGAAAATTACATGATTTACAAACCACGGCACGCAGGCCGGTCATACATGAACAAAGCAGTAAACACTTCTACTTGGGCCTTCGAGGGCCAGCTTCGCAAAAAGGGCTTTAGCCCGCTATTGACCGCTTGGTCCAGCTGCACCTGCAAGCAACAAACCACCGCACGGTGGCAAAACAAGGCAACGGTCAGCATTGCTGACCAAATTATAACGATCCCGCCCCCAACTCGGGGCGGCGATGCTCCTTCCCTGCATTTCATTAGCATAAGCGAGCAATGTATAAAACCATAGCCATTTCATCACAGACGTTGGCTCACACGGCCACACGCCCTGTGCACTCAGGGCACATTCTCGGTGAACCGGTCAATGTCACGTCAATTTAAGCCATCAACATTCCGGACTCACCACCGCCAACTGACGGCCAAACTTATGAGCAATTTGTCTTCCTGGCATTGGTCACGTCAATTAAAGTCATAGACCGCCGAAGACTCACATCTATGCCAACGGCGAGTGCCACGTAACCTTAGGTCTCTCTAGCCCGAACGACATAGAGCGGGTACGGTTCCATCTAACCCGTGCTCACATCGCAACGGCAATTTAAGCCATTTGCGCGGGTCAAACTTCCACTGAGTCCCATTCTACCGCAAGTCACATAACCACGTTATGTTCAAGTTGGCTCTCAGGCCACCAAGTTGGCAAGATCTTGTATCCGCCCAGTTTTCCGGGTGCACCTTTGGGTTAGTCCCCAAGGCTCCCTGCTGCAATCTACCGCGTAGAAAACCCGAAAAACAACCAATAGCACGGAGTCTTCTCCGGCCTTATGCAATGCAACATCACCGATCCAGACCAACATGTCCGGGTAGGCTTCACACATCATGCCTACGTCCGTTCTCGCATACGGACTCTAAACGACGGGGACTTTACATATCTACCCGAAGGAACGCCTCCAACTCTCCGCAAACTCGCGAGAGCGGGCTTCCTATGCTAAGAAAGAGAGCTATTCATGCTCAAGATGAGGATCGTTACCCTAGCGTTCCTTTTTGGCGCCATTGAAAAGTAATCGGATGGAAATCACCGCACTTGTGTTGCCTCCGTGGATCCGGAGTCGGCTTGCGATTCGGAGCTCCGAAGCTCCTCCAATGGCGGATCTAGCTCCTCTTCCACTCTTGGCTCTCCTCTTTCTCTAAGGACTTAGAGAGATGAAAAGTGAAGGAAAGTGATGGATTTCTAAGTCAACTCACGGGTATATCCTCTCAGGAACAACCCCCAGCCGTTGGATCTCAACCTAAGAAAACGAACGGCTTTGATTCGGGGCTGAAATGCCCAATCTGGACCGAACACGGCCTGTCACACGCCCGTGTCCAGGGCCGTGTGCCGCATTCGCCGTCAAAATCGAATCACCTGGAACCTCACACGGGTATCGAACACGCTCGTGTTCGAGCTGACACGCCCGTGTTCCACCTGACACGGCCGTGTAGCCGGCCGTGTACACCATGATTTTTCCCCATTTTCAACCCGAGCACTGCACGGGTTCTAGGACACGCCCGTGTCCTTGCCCGTGTCACATTGACACGCCTGGACCCCAGGCCGTATACACGGGACATTTCGTCGAGGGAAGATCGACGACTTGATGACACGGCCTTGGACAAGCCCGTTTCCTAGGCCGTGTTCCTTGTCTCGACGATCGTCGAGTGAATCTCGACGACTCCCCGGGACGATCGTCGACACGGGTCGACACGCCCTGCGACACGCCCGTGTCGCAGGCCGTGTGCCCATTCTCGACGAATCGTCGAGTATAACTCGACGACTTCACGGCTAAGTGTCGACACGGGTCGACACGCCCTGCGACACGCCCGTGTCGCAGGCCGTGTGCCCACTCTCGACGAATCGTCGAGTAAAACACGACGACTTCGCGGCTAAGTGTCGACACACGCTTGACACGCCCTGGGACACGCCCGTGTCCCAGGCCGTGTGCCTGCTGCCAGAACCCAAACTGGCCCAAAACGTCCCCCTTTGCTCCTTTGAGTTTCGGGGCGTTACAGTCGGGTGCCCCTCTTAAAAGAATTTCGCCCACGAAATTACATAAAGGAAAGACATACAAAACCAAAATTTGTACCTGAGCGGAACAACTCCGGATACTCGTCAAGCATAGTCTGCACTCGCTCCCAAGAGAGCTCCTCACGACCGCAATTGTCCCACCGGACCTTGACCATCCTGATCTCTTTATTGCGTAGTCGCTTGACCTCCGAGTCCTCAATCCGCACGGGCTTTACCTTTGTCGTTAGCCCACTATCCACCGGCACTTGATCAACTGCGATCACTTGCGTAGGCTCTTGCACCGCCTTCCGAAGCACCGAAATATGGAATACATCATGTAAACCACTTAGCTCCACTAAAAGCTTCAGTCGATAGGCCGCTTCCCCAACTCGCTCCTGAACCTCAAATGGTCCAAGGTATCTTGGGCTTAACTTTTTCAATCGCCGCACCCGCGAGACACCCTTGAACGGCTTGATCTTCAAGTATACATAATCGCCCACAGCGAACTCCACGTTCCTGTGCTTGGCATTATAGTACTTTGCTTGCCGGTCCTGAGCGATGAGCAACCTCTCCCGAATGATTCTCACCAAAGAAGTAGCACCCTCTACTTCCGATCGCTTATACAACTTTGACTCACCTGTTTCTATCCAAGACAACGGCGTGCGACATCTTCTACCATATAGGGCCTCGAAAGGCGCCATCTGAATACTTGCTTGGTAGCTGTTGTTGTATGCGAACTCCACCAAATAAAGGTGGTCTTCCCATTGCTTTCCAAAATCCAAGACACACATGCGAAGCATGTCTTCCATGGTTCTATTCACCCTCTCGGTCTGCCCATCCGTTTGTGGGTGGAAGGCTGTGCTAAACTTCAGCTTTGTTCCCAACATTTGCTGCACCAGCCTCCAATCATTGGACGTGAACCGCCCATCTCGGTCACTCACGATGCTGCGGGGCACACCATGAAGCCGTACTATATTATCCACATAAAGCTTTGCCAGCTTCTCCACCGGATCGTCCTTCCTATGCGGAATAAAATGCGACACCTTCGTTAATCGATCAACAACCACCCAAATGGCGTCGTTCCCCTTTTGCGACCTTGGCAAACCGTGCACAAAGTCCATAGAGATGTCGTCAAATTTCCACTCCGGAATAGGCAAGGACTTAAGAAATCCTCCCGGCTTTTGGCACTCCGCCTTTACCAAGGCGCAGGTTTGGCACTTCGCTACGTATAGGGCCACATCCTTTTTCAAACTCGGCCACCAAAATAGTTTCTTTACATCACGGTACATCTTCGTGCTCCCCGGGTGAATTGAGTACTTGGTATGGTGCGCCTCGTACAACAACTCCACCCGTAAATTGCCCACACTTGGGACGCACAGACGACCGTCTTTCCAAAGCAATCCGTCCTCCACGACGAATTGGGAATTTGACCCATCCAGGACCTCTATCATGAACTGCTTCATATGAGCATCCATATCCAAAGCCTGCCGAATACGATCAGCCAGGTCATATTGGACTTCAGTCCAATTCAGAACTGCTTCAACACTAGATTATCTATCCACGCAAACAATCTCCAACGCCTCCAACTCTTGCACCAACCGCTCATCATGCACTGATAGCCAATTGGCTTGAGCTGGGGCTCGGCGACTCAACGCGTCCGAAACCGCATTCCCTTTGCCAGGCACGTAGTGGATCTTGAATGTATAGTCCCCCAGGAACTCCATCCATCTACGCTGCCGCATATTCAGATCCTTCTGATCTATCAGGTACTTTAGGCTCTTGTGATTGGTGTAGATATCAATCTTCACACCGTACAAATAGTGTCTCCACAGCTTCAAGGCAAAAATCACGGCCGCCAACTCCAAGTCATGGACCGGATAATTCCTCTCGTGCACTTTTAGCTGTCTCGAGCCATAAGCTATCACGCTTCCGTGCTGCAGTAGCACGCAACCCAAACCGCTGCCTGAAGCATCGCTATATATTTCATAGCCTTCGGTTCCACATGGCGAACTCAGCACAGGCACCGTGGTCAACCGACACTTCAATTCCTCAAAAGCTCGCGCGCACTCCGGCGTCCAAACGAACTTATGATCCTTCCTCGTCAAAGTAGTGAGAGGTAACGCTAACAGCGAGAAGTTCTCTACGAAGCGCCTATAATAGCCGGCAAGCCCCAAAAAGCTCCGGACTTCTGCTACCGTAGCAAGCTCAGGCCACTCCCGTATCGCAACAATCTTTGCCGAATCCACAGCAATACCCGCTCCACTCACTATATGCCCGAGGAACGCTACTGAGGATAGCCAAAACTCGTATTTCGAGAACTTGGCATACAACTGATTTCTCCTTAGCGTCTCCAACACCAAATGAAGATGCTTGAAGTGATCTTCCTCACTTTGCGAGTACACCAAAATATCGTCGATGAAGACGATCACGAAATGGTCCAAGTACTCCCTGAACGTCCTGTTCATCAAATCCATGAATACTGACGGCGCATTAGTCAGCCCAAACGGCATGACCGTAAACTCATAATGCCCGTATCTCGTACTAAACGCTGTCTTCGGGATATCACTCTCCCTTATCCGCAGCTGATAGTACCCAGACTTGAGATCTAACTTCGAGTACACCGTCGACCCGACTAACTGATCAAAGAGATCATTAATCCTAGGGATCGGGTACTTGTTCTTCTCCGTCAGCTTGTTTAGCTCCCGATAATCAATACATAGCCTTAAGCTTCCGTCCTTCTTCTTAACAAAGAGGACCGGTGCGCTCCAAGGTGAAGAACTCGGGCGCACATACCCTTGCTCCAACAACTCTTGCAGTTGAACTTTCAGCTCCGCCATTTCCTTAGGCGCTAGCCGATACGGAGATCGTGACACAGGCTTTGCACCTGGCACTAGCTCGATCGTAAAATCTATCTCCCGCTGAGGCGGGGCTCCAGGAAGATCTGTGGGGAACACATCAGGGTATTCCGATACCACTGAAATACAATCCAACGCGGGCTTCGGCTTTTCAACCTCCACTAGTGTAAAGAACAGTTCTGCTCCAGCACGAACCGCCTTCACCACCTGAAGAGCAGACATCAACGTCTTGCTCGACCCCTTTAAGCCCGTAAAAGTCGTCTCACGACTCGCTCCCAGCTTAACTTCCTTGCTACCGCAATCTATATGGGCCTGCTGCTCCGAGAGCCAGTCCATGCCAAATATGACGTCGAACTCCACCAACGGAAGTAAAGACGCCCGCAGGTCGAACACCTGCTCCCCAATACGAACTTTAACATCGCAGATCCTATCCGCTCGCATCGAACACCCATTGGGCAACAACACATCCAACTTATCCTTCGCTATCGAAGAAGGGACTCCGATCCGTGATATAAATCCTTCGGACAAGAAGGAGTGTGAGGCTCCCGTATCGAAGAGTGCTCGTGCCGGATTTTCACAAATCAAAACAAATCCTAAACAAGTAGTGGTAAGGTAACATGTGCATAACAAGTATTTAAATAAATTGACTTGCTATAAATTAAACCGTACCTGTCACCACATCAGCTTGTTTAATGGCCTCCTGTTGGCCAAGATTGTAGACCCTTGGTTGGGCCGGAGCATAATGGGATGCGGTCGACTCCACCGCCTTTCCCTTCTCTTCATAAGTAGCTCCCGGCTTCCTCTCGGACTTAGGACATCCGCTCCAACAATCACGGGCAAAGTGCCCCGTCTTTCCGCATGTAAAACACGCGCCCGGGGTCCGACTCGTAGTCGCCCCAGAAGCACCAGAAGGAGCTGGACCCGAAGTCCTATGCTTCTTGAAAGCCCTCTGATAGCCGATCTTGGAATTAGTCGGCACTTTAAATTCAGATTTCTTCTCACCCAAGCTTTTCTTTGCTTGTACGTTCTTCATGTCCTTTTCTAAGGACCGGGCAGTATTGACCAAGGTTAAGAAACCCTCGTCATCGGACCCGACAGTAGTAGTATCAACTCATCCCTCAAGCCTTCATAGAAGCGATTAGTCTTGCGCTCCTCATCCACGATGGTGGAGCTAGCATAACGACTCAGACGAGTAAGCTCGTGGAGATATTCATCCACGCTCCTCTCAGCCTGTACCAACTTCAGGAACTCATTCTCCAACGCTATCTTCTGCGTCGACGGGAGGTATCTAGCCAAAAATAATCTCGAGAACTCCTCCATCGAGACATCACCAAGTTGCCTACCTCTCAGTAAGTGCAGCTCCAATCCTTCCCACCACATCCTCGCTTCACCGTCCAAAAGGAACGTAGCGATGGTGGTCATTTGCCACTCCTCCGTCTCTGTCGCTGTCATGACTCTCTTCACCCTGGAGAGCCAGTCTTCATCCTGAGATGGGGTTCCCAACCCCGAGAATAACGGAGGGTTAAAGCTCATTACATGCTTTAGCTGCCTCTCAGTTGCCCTCCTTGGCACTACCGGTTCCAAAACCACTTGCTCCACTCTCCTCGGCTCAGCCTCTTGCAGAGGTACTTGCTCCATCACAGGAGCGGGCTGCTGCGTTTGCCTTCCAGGCTGCGCATTAATCACGGCCAACACCGCTTCAGCCACCAATCGAATATTTTCAGCCGACAGAGGTGTTGCAGGAGCAACATCCGGTGCACTACTAGCCTCAGAAACTCGGCGTTCTGACGGCCCAACACCACTTCTGGTCACCTATAGTGGTACAAAACACCATTAAGCGACCAAATAAATTGCAAACAGCAATTATAGGAACACGCAGGTTCCTCAAACACGAGTATTTTCATTCCTAAGTGGACATTCATGGGTTCTTTTTACTGTTATTACGATGACGCACACAATGTGCTCACCACCCCTTAAAAAGAATTCGCCCACGAATTCAGTTTAAGCCCAACCAAAACCAGTAGTCTGATACCAAATTGTAACACCCCCTATCCGTCGCATGGCATATAGCAGTAGGTCCGGCCGGGGCCCGACGCCATATACCACAGACAGACCGGGTGGTTACGTATGGAAACCATCCAACCAATCTCAACGTCCTACACAGAGCATTCTATCGGAAGCAGTTTATAAGAGTTGTAAACAAGAACCCAGCATAGGAGCATGAATGTCCCCTAATACCAAAAGGAATGTTATACAAAAATACCCAAAACCGGCCTTAAGGCCTTACAAAGTGTTTCACTTGAAAATTACATGATTTACAAACCACTGCACGCAGGCCGGTCATACATGAACAAAGCAGTAAACACTTCTACTTGGGCCTTCGAGGGCCAGCTTCGCAAAAAGGGCTTTAGCCTGCTATTGACCGCTTGGTCCAGCTGCACCTGCAAGCAACAAACCACCGCACGGTGGCAAAACAAGGCAACGGTCAGCATTGCTGACCAAATTATAACGATCCCGCCCCCAACTCGGGGCGGCGATGCTCCTTCCCTGCATTTCATTAGCGTAATTGAGCAATGTATAAAACCATAGCCATTTCATCACAGACGTTGGCTCACACGGCCACACGCCCCGTGCACTCAGGGCACATTCTCGGTGAATCGGTCAATGTCACGTCAATTTAAGCCATCAACATTCCGGACTCACCACCGCCAACTGACGGCCAAACTTATGAGCAATTTGTCTTCCTGGCATTGGTCACGTCAATTAAAGCCATAGACCGCCGAAGACTCACATCTATGCCAACGGCGAGTGCCACGTAACCTTAGGTCTCTCTAGCCCGAACGACATAGAGCGGGTACGGTTCCATCTAACCCGTGCTCACATCGCAACGGCAATTTAAGCCATTTGCGCGGGTCAAACTTCCACCGAGTCCCATTCTACCGCAAGTCACATAACCACGTTATGTTCAAGTTGGCTCTCAGGCCACCAAGTTGGCAAGATCTCGTATCCGCCCAGTTTTCCGGGTGCACCTTTGGGTTAGTCCCCAAGGCTCCCTGCTGCAATCTACCGCGTAGAAAACCCGAAAAACAACCAATAGCACGGAGTCTTCTCCGGCCTTATGCAATGCAACATCACCGATCCAGACCAACATGTCCGGGTAGGCTTCACACATCATGCCTACGTCCGTTCTCGCATACGGACTCTAAACAACGGGGACTTTACATATCTACCCGAAGGAACGCCTCCAACTCTCCGCAAACTCGCGAGAGCGGGCTTCCTATGCTAAGAAAGAGAGCTATTCATGCTCAAGATGAGGATCGTTACCCTTGCGTTCCTTTTTGGCGCCATTGAAAAGTAATCGGATGGAAATCACCGCACTTGCGTTGCCTCCGTGGATCCGGAGTCGGCTTGCGATTCGGAGCTCCGAAGCTCCTCCAATGGCGGATCTAGCTCCTCTTCCACTCTTGGCTCTCCTCTTTCTTTAAGGACTTAGAGAGATGAAAAGTGAAGGAAAGTGATGGATTTCTAAGTCAACTCACGGGTATATCCTCTCAGGAACAACCCCCAGCCGTTGGATCTCAACCTAAGAAAACGAACGGCTTTGATTCGGGGCTGAAATGCCCAATCTGGACCGAACACGGCCTGGCACATGCCCGTGTCCAGGGCCGTGTGCCGCATTCGCCGTCAAAATCGAATCACCTGGAACCTCACACGGGTATCGAACACGCCCGTGTTCGAGCTGACACGCCCGTGTTCCACCTGACACGGCCGTGTAGCCGGCCGTGTACACCATGATTTTTCCCCCATTTTCAACCCGAGCACTGCACGGGTTCTAGGACACGCCCGTGTCCTTGCCCATGTCACATTGACACGCCTGGACCCCAGGCCATGTACACGGGACATTTCGTCGAGGGAAGATCGACGACTTGATGACACGGCCTTGGACACGCCCGTGTCCTAGGCCGTGTTCCTTGTCTCGACGATCGTCGAGTGAATCTCGACGACTCCCCGGGACGTTCGTCGACACGGGTCGACACGCCCTGCGACACGCCCGTGTCGCAGGCCGTGTGCCCATTCTCGACGAATTGTCGAGTATAACTCGACGACTTCACGGCTAAGTGTCGACACGGGTCGACACGCCCTGCGACACGCCCGTGTCGTAGGCCGTGTACCCACTCTCGACGAATCGTCGAGTAAAACACGACGACTTCGCGGCTAAGTGTCGACACACGCTTGACACGCCCTGGGACACGCCCGTGTCCCAGGCCGTGTGCCTGCTGCCAGAACCCAAACTGGCCCAAAACGTCCCCCTTTGCTCCTTTGAGTTTCGGGGCGTTACAGTCGGGTGCCGCCAAAGAATGAAAAGAAGGCGGGAGCGTCGTATGCGGAGAAGGGCAAGGCAGTGGTGGACTCCTCTGCCTCGCAGGCGCAGCCCCGGGTCTACAATCTTGGCCTGCAGGAGGCCATCAAGCAGAGTGACGTCGTCACAGGTACGATTTTAGTGTTTGAGTATTTTATTGCTTGTATGTTTTGCTTAATGCCTCTGCGGCTGCGGCTTGTATGTGACATGATTGTCACATGTTTTGTGATGAGTCGGGACACACTGGCGCGAGTACTGTTTGATATGGGTGCGTCGCATTCTTTTCTGTCTAGCGAGTTCATAGCGGGCTTGGGATACCTAGTCGTGTGAAGACAGATAGCGTTAGAGTGGTGTTGCTGAATGGTTGTTGGATGCTTGCGGATCAAGCTTGCGATGTGGTGGTAAAAATAGGAAGTCGGGTTTTCAGTTTGACTGCATCTGTATTGCCGATATCGGAATTCGATGTGATATTTGGTATGGATTGGCTTGCAGAGCAGCATGCCATGATTGATTGACAGTCCAAAGAAATCACGTTGGGCCAAAATACCAAACAGGAGACAAAGTTCGCGGGTATGCGAGGAGTGGGCGGGACGTTGATGTCTGCACTCCAAGTAGTCAAGGCTGTTCGGAAGGTTGCGGAGTGTTACTTCGCACTAATTCAGGCTGGTGAGCCTAAGGCTAGTGTGTGCGAGGTTCCGATTGTGTCGGAATTTATAGATGTGTTTCCCAAGGATCTCCCTGGGCTACCACCCTAGCGGGAGATTGACTTCACGATCGAGTTGGTGCCAGGTGCGAAACCTGCGGCCCGGTCGCTATATCGCGTCGCGCCGAAGGAGATGGCTGAGTTGAAGGTCAAACTACAAGAATTGCTGGAGCAAGGTTATATACTCTAATCATGTCACCTTGGAGCGCGCCTGTACTTTTTGGGAAGAAGAAAGACGGTGGGTTGCGGTTATGTATTGACTACCGTGAACTGAATAAGCTGACCAAGAAGAATAAATATCTGATACGCCGGATTGATGAATTGTTCGATCAGCTGGTGGGCTCGACCGTCTATTCGAAGTTGGACTTGAAGTCTGGTTATTACCAGTTGAGAATTCAGGAAGGTGACATTCTCAAAACCGCGTTTGGAACGCGTTACGGGCACTATGAGTTCACAGTCATGCCATTTGGACTGTGCAATGCGCCCTCGGTGTTTATGGATTTGATTCACTTCACGTTCTGAAAGTACCTGGATCTGTTTGTGATAGTGTTCATTGATGGCATCCTGGTGTACTCGAAGTCGAAAGCTGAGCATGAGACTCACTTGCGGTTAGTGTTGAATAAATTGAGGCAGAATCAGCTCTATGTCAAGTTCTTGAAGTGCGAGCTTTGGCTATCGTCGGTGGCTTTCCTAGGCCATGTGGTGAGTGGAGCGGGCATTGCAGTGGATCCAGCAAAGATAAGGGCCATACAAGAGTGGTCGGTGTTGTCTTCGGTGGTGGAGGTCAGGAGCTTCCTTGGACTTGCGGGCTACTATCGAAGATTTGTTGAGAATTTCTCGCGGATCTCTTTGCTACTAACCACGCTGACATGAAAAGATCAGAAGTTTGTTTGGACGCCAGAGTGCGCGTGAGCTTTGGAAGAGCTGAAGGTTCGGTTGACCACGGCGCCTGTGTTATCTTCTCCAAGTGGGACCGATGGATTTGTTATTTATAGTGATGCCTCGGGGAGCGGCTTAGGATGCGTTCTTCTGCAGAATAGAAAGGTAATTGCTTATGGCTCACGCCAGCTGAAGGTGCACGAGCAAAATTATCTCGTTCATGACTTAGAGTTGGCGGCGGTGATTTTTGCACTAAAGCTGTGGCGACACTATCTTTATGGAGTGAAGGTGGAGATCTATATAGATCACAAGAGCTTAAAGTACCAATTGGAGCAGAAGGACTTGAACATGCGACAAAGAAGGTTATTGGAGTTCCTTGGGGACTATACCTTTGAGATTCACTATACGCCCGGAAAGGGCAATGTAGTCGCGGATGCCTTGAGTCGGAGAGCTCTGGCTAGAGCGAGTTGGTTACAAAGGCATGATGAATGTCTCATCCAGGAGCTAGAAGCGTTAGAGATTTATTGTGTTGATAAGAATTCTACCGCCAATGCATGTCTGAACTGGATGGAGGTGCAATGTGACCTTGCAGACCGGATTCGACGAGCAACGGGGTTAGATGAAGATCTCCTACGCTATGTTAACGAGGGGCCAGAGGGCAAATTCTCCTGGAATGACGGTCTTTTGCGAAAAGAGGGCCGTTTGTGCGTCCCGAATGTGGGTAAATTAAGGGAAGAACTGATGTATGAAGCGCATTATACAAAGTATTCCATTCACCCCGAGAGCACGAAGATGTTCAATGATATGAAAAAGCTATTTTGGTGGCTAGAGCTAAAAAGAGATGTTGCCCTCTATGTGGCCAAATGCCAAACATGTGTGATGGTAAAGGCGGAATGCCAAAAGCCGGGTGGTTATTTGAAGTCGCTGCCGATTCCAGAATGGAAATTTGACGATATTTCTATGGATTTCGTGCACGGGTTGCCGAGATCTCAGCGAGGAAACGATTCCATCTGGGTGATTGTTGATCGGCTGGCAAAAGTGGCACATTTTCTACCAAATAAGCGAGATGATTCGGTCGAAAGTTTGGCAAAGCTGTACGTGGAACAGATTGTACGACTTCACGGTGTTCCTCAGAGCATCGTAAGTGATCGAGATGGGCGATTCATGTCAAGAGACTGGATTCTAGTTCACCAGCTGTTTGGCACAAAGTTGACTTTCAGTACGGCCTTTCATCCGCAAATGGATGGCCAAACTGAACGTACCAACACAACGATGGAGGACATGCTCCGGATGTGCGCCCTCGATTTTGGAAAGAGATGGGAAGATCATCTCTATATGGTGGAGTTTGCCTATAATAACAGCTACCGGGCAAGAATTGGGATGGCACCGTATGAAGCTCTGTATGGACGGAAGTGTCGTACTCCCTTGGCTTGGGTAGAAGCGGGCGAAGCTAGAGTGTATAATCGAAATGAGGTCGATGAAGCAAACTCAACCATACGGACGATTCGAGAGAGGCTACTTATAGCCTAAGATCGACAAGCGAAATACTACAATGCCAAGCACCGGAATGTGGAGTTCGCAGTAGGCGATTGGGTATACTTGAAGATCAAGCACTTCAAAGGCGTATTCAGGATTCGACGTCTGAAAAAGTTGATTCCAAGATATTTGGGTCCATTTGAATTAGTCGAGCGAGTTGGAGAAGCGGCTTATCGGCTAGCTCTTTCGGCAGACTTGGGTGGATTACATGATGTTTTTCACATCTCGGTGCTTCGGAAGGCCGTTAAATATCCAGATCAGGTGATCGCAGATGATCGTGTGCCGATGGAGTTTGGGCTAACAACGAGAGTTAGACCCATTCAGATTGAGGATCGAGACGAGAAACAGTTGCGGAACAAGACGGTCAGGATGGTTAAAGTCCGGTGGGACAACTGCGGCCGTGAGGAACTTATATGGGAGCGAGAGCAAACCATGCAAGCGGAGTTTCTCGAGCTGTTTCTGTAATGAGTGGAGAGTGAAAATATGTTGTTGTAACATGAGAATTTTAATGTTATAACTGTTTGGTTGTTGGTTGCCTTTCTGTGTACGAATTTCGAGGACGAAATTTCTTGTAGGAGCGGAGGGTTGTAAAAGCCCAATTTTTCAGCAGGCAAAATTTTGGGTGACACGGCCTCGGACACGGGCGTGTCCTAGGGCGTGTCCTGCTCAGGTGCGGAGTCGTGCCGAGATCGATAAAAGTCGTTCGACGGAAAGTGTTCGGGAGGAACACGCCTGACGACACGGGCGTGTCGGGAGGGCGTGTCCCCCTGCATTCGACGATCGACGATAGACGAAAGTTGTTTGTTCGACGATCGACGATAGACGAAAGTTGTTTGTTCGACGATCGACGAAAGTTGTTCGTTCGACGATCGACGATCGTTGCTCATTCGACGATCATTGCTCGTTTGACGATCATTGAACCCTTCATTCGACGATCGATGAGAGTTGATCGACGATCGTCGAGTGTCGAGTAACGGGTACACGGGCGTGTCACATGGCGTGTCCCACTTAGCTCTCGTATAGGGGTACTCGAGTAGTTGGCTTCCTCTCGAATAAGTCATCTCGAGTAGGAGTAAGGGATACACGGCCTGTGACATGTGCGTGTCACAGGGCGTGTCCCGCTGTCTCGAGTAGGTCGACACTTGCCACTCGAGTAGTTGGTTTCCTCTCGAGTAAGTCATCTCGAGTAGGTCTCGAGTGGGTTACACGCCCCGTGTCACGGGCGTGACTTGGCCGACACGGGCGTGTACTGTGGCCGTGAACTGTTTCGGGATAAGGCGGTTTGTGCACCGCTTAGAGACACGGGCGTGTCACAGGGCGTGTCAGACCCGAAAAGCGGTTTTGCGGGTTTTTCGTGGCCGTTCATTTCCTTTAGCTGAGATCCAAAGGCTGAGCTTCTTTCCAACTTCCTTAAGACCAAAAACAGAGAACGTATTCTCATTTTGTTATTGCCTTCATCTTTCTAAAAGTTTAGAGAGAGAAAGGGAGAGGAAGGAGGAGGAAAAAGAAGAAGGGTTGCTTGCTGGTGGAGCTTGAGAGTGTCAAGCTAAGATCCGAGGCCATTTTTGTGGAGGAAAAGCTCTTCCTAGCCAGCTAGGAACTTCATGGCACCAAAGCGGTCTTCAAGGGTAAGGACTTTCCTTCCTAGCCATATGAAGGCTTCCTTTTTGGCATATATATGTGATTCTCCCACCAAAAGGTGGCTGATTTTGGGAGTCTTTGGGTGGATTCATGGAATCCCCTTTGTTGGCATATAGATCCGAAAATGGAGTACGGAATAGGCATGCTGTGTGAAGCCCATCTGGACAGGTTGGTCTGGATAAGTGATGTTGCATACGAACCGGAGAAGTCTCTGTGCTAAACGTGGAGTTTAGGAGTCGACGGGTTGGACCTGTGAAAGAACGTAGCAGGAAGTACTGGAGTGGTAGTCCAGGAAAATACCCGTAGAATGCTTGTGCTATTGGGTCGTACCTGTGAATGAGTAACAGGAAGTACTGGTGTGACCAGGAAAGGCCCTTTGTGATGCATGATGTCGTAAGTGGTACCTATGAAGCGAGTAACAGGAAGTACTGGCATGGTAGCCAGGAAAGACCCCCGACATTTGTAATGTTTGCTGCGTCCACCTGCGAAGAGAGTAGCAGGAAGTACTGGTGTACCCAGGAAAGACTCGCTAATATTGTGAGATGAACGGGTGTAATAGAAATACTGAGGCTTGAATACCAGAACAGGATTGGTGAGACCTACCCGCGCCTTATTTTAGCCGTGAGTACGCCGTGCTCGGTTATGGCAAGGCGGTTTGAGAACGGGGAGTGGAGGATCCGACCTGCATTATGTACATCCGACGTGAGACAAAAAGGTGCGGTCTGTTGGAGCGCATAGCAAAAGTCTTAGGCCTACGCGTCATGAGACAATGGGGGGCGACGGGCCAATCCCGGTTCACTAAGACTATAAAACTCCGGCAGCATGCCATGGAGTAAATGCTCAAGTGAGTTGTCGTGGGGCTATGACCCTGATACGGTGGTGGGCAACTGATTTGTCAGTACACCAAGAATGTGCCCTGAGTGCATGGACCGTTGGGCCGGGTGGCTGACGGTTGTGATTGCATGTGTGCGTGAAAGCACATTATATGAGATATATTGTCATGCTTGTGATATGATATGCCTACAGGGAAGATTACCGCTGCCCCGAGAAAAGGGGTAGGGTCGTTATAATTTGGTCAGCTGAATGCTGACCGTTGCCTCTGTTTGCCACCCTTGGGTGGAATGTCCCTGTGCAGGTGCTGGAGAACCGAGAGGGACGCATAAGGGTTGAACTCCCTACTACTTTTTCTGCTGCCACTGCTAGCCCTCGAAGGCTATTGTGCATGTACATGTTATGTTTTCTTTGATGTGACCGGCCTGCGTGCCAATGTTTGGGCCACTATTTGATAACCTTGTAAGGCCATAAGGCCAACTTTCGTGTTGATGTAAGACATTTCTAGTATATATATACAATGTGGAGTTGTTTTATATGTTGGACATTCAAGTGTGGATTTCAAGTGTTAGTATTGGGTGACACGGCCTGGGACACGGGCGTGTCCCAGGGCTTGTCCCGCTCGAGTTGCGTCATGAGGCGTGAGGTCGTCGATTTTTTGGTCGACGAAGTGTTTGGGTGGTCATGCCCTGTAACACGGGCGTGATAGGGGGCGTGTCCCATCAGTTCGACGATTTGCCTGTCGATCGTCGAGCGGAGATCGTCGAACGCGGAATCGTCGAGCGCGGAATCATCGAGCGCGGAATCGTCGAGCGGAGATCGACGATCGCTAGTGAGCTCGACGATCACTGCCTGATCGTCGAGCGAAGATCGTCGAGTGGGTGTCACGCCCTGTGACACGGGCGTTACAAGGCTTCCGCTAGAATGCAATGTGTTAAGGTGCGTTGCGCTACTCTGGTATCATCCCGTACCTTCACCGCTTATTTTGTGATATATGCTGTGGGTCCCCGGCCGGACCTTCTAGTATATACCATATGAACGCATGGGGTTGTTACAGCATGTCTCTTGGAGACTTGGTGGCCATTATTTGAAGCTGAGAGCCTTACGAGACCAGCTAAGGTGTCCATGAGAGTCAGCCTGAATGTGGGTGTGAAGCATGTGTCCGCAAGACAAGGTGAGTAGCAAGAGAAGTTGTTGAGTCTGAGAGCCCAGCTATTATGGCCGTAATAGCCATTGATGTGATCATTGCAGGCTCGGGTTTTAGGGACAATGTGAGCAGCGATTTATGCTGAGAGCCTTAAGTGCCCAGCCAAAAGGCCAGAGTGTCGAACGGGAAAGGGGAAGCTGACCCGCGTCTTGTTGTTTGCCATGATGGCTTTGACTGTCGGCATTGACATGACGATTTGAGCAACGGGCTATAGCTGAACCATACCCGCGTTATGTCGTTCAGACTAGATCGCCTAGAGTAACTGGATTTCGTCGTTAGCATAATGAGAATCTTAGGCCCCGAGTCGGAAAGACTAAAATGCTCGAGCGTGAACCATCAAGCCTGGGACTGTGGATGGTGTTGGGACCCGGAGAAGTCCGGTACACTGAGAATGTGCCCTGAGTGTATGGGGCGTGTGGCCGATTGAGCCTGCGTCCATGGCGAATGGTGCTTAAATGTACATTTTTGTTGTCAATATATATATATATATATATATATATATATATATATATATATATATATATATATATATATATATATATATATATATATATATATATATATATGTGTGTGTGTGTGTGTTTCTGCTTGCAGGGAAGGAGAATCGCCGCCCCGGGTAAGTGGTGGGGTCGTTAAAATTTGGTTAGCTAATGCTGACCGTTGTTTGTTTGGCCACGTTTTGGTGGGTTGTGCTATACAGGTGCTGGAGAGGCAAGTGAAAAGTAGCGGGCTGAAGTCCCGTGTGCTGCGATTGGCTGGCCCTCGAAGGCCCAGAGGCGAACATTTACTGTTTTCATGTGTGGCCGACATGTGTGTCGTTGTATGAAAGACATATTTTGTAAAGGAAACAATGTAGGGCCTTAAGGCCAGAACATGTTGTATGTTTATATATATTCTTATGTTTATAGTGGACATTCCTGACATGTGGGTACTACAACTAAAATAACTACTTCCGCTAGAATGCACTCTTAGATATGATGCGTGAATAAAATTGTCTCAATGAATAACTCTGCTGACTGACCATGGAATGTAGCGTGGGGCCCCGGCAGGACCTTATGTTATATTTTACGTGACCGATGGAGGTGTTACAGAAAACACCTTCCTTCTCGACGTGAGATCGCTGAAATACTTCTCGGACGAGATTTTCAATTTCTCCACTCCATCTACAACGCAGGGGGAAATGGAGACGAGAGACAAAAAACAGTCGGAAATCACGAAATCGGGAGCGACATGTTGCGTAAAACGGAAGAAATCCAAGAGAGCGGACGACACGAAGCGGGAGTACTACGATGAAAGCTTTTCCTAATACCGATTTCGATCACCAGCGACCCGACCTTCTTCTCCATCGGTGCAGGATGCAAAGAGTGAGGAGGGGCGAGAACGATTGTTCCTATTCCCGACGACTATTTTCTTTTCCTCCTTCCAGATCAACTGCCAGCGTATGGAGATATCCTGTTCTCGATCAAAGTAGTTGCGACGCCGAGGAAAAAATTCTGAAAATCTGGAGCGTCGGGGGGAGAACAACTGGGAGCGGGAATTCAAATGCCTAGGGCTTCTGCGTTGAGATTGTTATGTCGCTTGAAGCATCCCGGGTGGTTGTCAAAATGAAACTCTGTCCTCGTTGCCCCCAGCTTGGTTTATATAGACAAATCCTAATTTTAATACTGATATTAGATATCCCGGTATCCGAACCAGACATGTTAAGCCTCCGAACCCGTTTTAATGTTTAGGACTTCCTTAACATTCTTTTCCTCTTTAATCCCCGAATTCAGAGTAATGAAACAAATTAACTTAAAATCAAGTTGATATTGCAGGTGACAAGGGCATGAACATAACTTAAAATCATAAGCATCTGTATTTTAATGACTTTATTTTTTATGGCATTTTAAATACTCATATGTATATGTTGCTCATATGTGGGCGCAACTCGCTCATATGTGCGGGTGTAAACCTCTCAAAGGTGCATCCACATCCCGCTCATAGGTGCGGGCCCAGCCCGCTCGAATGCAAGGGAAGCCCGCTAAGAGTCAGTGAGCACGGGCGAAGCCCGTGCGGAGCCCGCGTCTATGTGGCCGAGTGGCCGCGAGTTCCGGGTGCGGCGGCGAGCTGGTAGATTGCTTGGAAGCGGGCGAAGCCCGCTTCTATGCAGCCCAAGGACACCAGAAGTTTCAAACACGGGCGAAGCACGTGCGAGGGCGTGCGAAGGCTTGTGAAGGTGAGCGAAGCCCGCCTGGTTTCGGCCGAAAACCGCCCGAGAGCATCGAGCACGGGCGCAGTCAAAATGATGCAAAGAACCTCAGATCTCTGCTTATGATTAAAGGGAGGAAAACAATATGCATATTGGGAATGCACACCAAACTTATGATTTCGACCGTTTGATCAAAATGGTACGAATAACTCGCACCGTTCGATCAAATTGTTGCAAAGAACTCATTAAATTTATGCTTTGTTTATCAATTCATGCCCCAGCTCCCGCAAAAAACAAATCCCGCCAGTAAGGGCTTCTTCCCCCTGTTTCGCACCATGTCCGACAGCTTTTTGACCTGCTTCCATCAAGTCGCCGCCCTTGAACAATGTCGCTGCCCCGAACATTGTCACCACCCCCGAACATTGTCGCCGTCCACGAACAATGTCGACCCCCATGAACAATGTCGCCTCCCCACGAACAATATCGTCACCTACAACCAATGTAGCCACCCACAACCAATGTCGTCGTCACGACCAATATCGCCGTCCATGACACATGTTGCCGCTCACGACCAATGTCGTTCGTTTGCGGGCAATGCACACAGTGCCGCATCGAGAACCAACGAAGCTCATTCGAAAATGCTAGTGTGTGTGTGTACACGCACGCGCGCGCGCGCACACACACACACACACACATAATAGCAACTTTGAACACACTAGCATCTTCAAACAGGCTTCATCCTAGAGGAGGAGCAGAAGAAAAGTTTGGTTTTGATGGTTCTTTGCATATTTAGTTAGAACCAGTTCAACTACTCTGATTCAACCTGTTAAATTTTGAACCTCTCATTGTTCCGGTCAAACTTTGTCCAGTTTTTAAAGGCGATGATATACGCACACCTGATTTGGATATTCACGGCCCTTTGATATACACAACCCCTAAAGCGTTATTTATACACCATATTACTATTCGTAGCCCAAAACAAAAAAAAACTTCAAACTCGCATCGATTCCGTGGATTTTTTATATCAATCAATAAAAAACTGTCTTTTTCGTGGATCTTCATAACTAAGAAACCCTATGTTTTTTGGTTCGTGAATTGTTACTATGTTTGAAGATCCTGAAGAAAACTTATAGAAGAAAGAACTGCATGCTCCGTTCTAAGATTGCAGCTAGAACTCAAGCGAAGCGCGGGGTCTCTTGATACTATTATTCATATAATCACAATGAAATTGACTCAATTCCGGCACCATGGACACGTCTTCGTAACTGGAGGAAGAAGCGACAGTGTTTTCCACCAAGTTTGTTTGCCGAGTGGATGCGGACATTGCAGCCGGTGCAGAGTACGACCTCGTCAGCGCAGCAGAGGACGGAGGCCTGCTCGGCGCCACATACATCGCATTGTAACTTTGTAACGAGGCGGCGGGCTCCGGCGAGGCGGCGGAAGAGATGCAGGGGATTGGGGAGGGGGCTGCGGTTATAAGGAGGTAGAGTTTCTTATTTTTAATTTTAAAGTATAATTCAAAGGCTGCGATTATATCAATAGCTTTTTAAAATCTTGAATAGAATTGGCAGAAATAAATGGAGATTTCTTTAGGTCTAAGGTTTTATAGGTCCATTTATTTGTATCGTTACCCATCTATTTAGTAGGAGTTCGATAGCGACCCGTTAAAAAACGTGCCAGCATAATTGTCGTATGTGATATAATATTTTTATATTCTCTTTTAGTTTTACACTCTGTCAACGAATAAAATTTTACTTTATAATATCGGCCAAGGAAGAACGGGCTGCTTCAGCGTCGGCCAGCTTCGTCGGTAGACGGAATAATAATTAGATACGCCTACCATTTTATAAAGTGAAGCGGGAAAATTTCAGCATGTTTAAATTTTGACTAAACCGTTGTGAAAAAATAAAGCAAATAAAATATAAAAAATTAAAAAAATTAAAAAAAATAAAAATAAAATAAAAAAAATCAATGCAATACATGATTTGCAAAGCTTGATCGTGGCGCTCATTCGCTACACGCGCTATTTCCTATGGGAGCGGGTAGCGCAGGAAAAATTTTCTGCGGTAGAAGGGACACGATAGCCGTCCAAGGGACAAATCCTGACCAGCTGTGTAACATCTCCACGTGCCGGCTACAGGCTACAGAGGATGCGAGAGCGTCCAAATTTCTAACCATTCATTTCTTTGAAAATGGAATCTGAGGGACGAGATGCTCGGAATTTCGAAACTCGTTGCTTACGGTATAATTTTGCCAAGTAACACACATATTATTTTAAACTCGAAAATCGTTTGAAAATCGCTTGAAAATCGCTTGAATATTAAGTTAAATCGGAATCGGTTAAAATTGGTTTGACTCTAATTGGGTTGATTCAATTTGACTCGAATTTGATTTCCAATCGATTTCGAGTCAGCTCTATATCGCTAGAAATATGTTTTGAAACAGTTTGAATTGATTAAAAATATTATGTGTTTATTAATATATTCTTATTTTACAATTATAAATAAAAAAATGTACCTAAATAAAAAAATGAACATTTTAAATGTTTCATTTGTTAAATTAATTAGGGATTGTCCAATTTAATTTTGAGTCAACTAGAAATAAAGAGAAAAAATGCTCAATTATGATCCATCTCGATTCGATTTCGAGGAGACTTGGAATCAAGTCATTTCGAGTCGAGCCAACTCGAGTTGAAATCGATTTCGTTTTTGAGCCTAGTTCGAATTGAAATTTTTGATTTCGAGCCGAGCTCAAATCGCTTGAACTCGAATCGATATCAGTCATAAGTAATACCCGCCAATATTAGACCAGCTCGAATTTCCGACAACACATTGATTATATTTGGAATGTGAGCAAAATTATATATTTGGATCGTAGGGTCCATCAATTGTGCAATGGCCTGTTTCGATTTAGGCCCTGTTACTTGTTTTAAATCACATTTTGTAATCTCTATTCACCCCCTCTAGAGAAATCTCGGAAGATTTATACAACAGTTCAAACTTTTATCCTCCTCCACCAACATAATCTTCATACATACCTAATACTGCATATTATGAACAAGTATAATGCTTATTTTGGCCTCTCTTCTTGCATCTACCTCCTCAATCATAACCGCCAGATTAAATTCTCTTTCTCAAGAATTTTCATCTCATCAGGATTCTCTATCGCATCAGGTTGATATGTTATCAAGTAAGATTGATATTCTGTCAAAACCTTATCTAGAATCCCTTATCATTAGGGAGTGCTTGACTTCTCTTAGATAAAGTCAAGAAAGGGAAGAATGTTTGCATAATCAGTAAACCCCTTAGTTTCAGTTCTACCTCCTTTAATAAGAAAAAATATTCAAGCAAATGATAATGACTTTGACATTCAGAAAGGTTACAATGTTTTTTATCAGGCTATGAAAGTCATAGAGCAAATGGTTGCCGCTTCTCCCTCATTAGATAATGATGAAGATAATTTGTATGCTACTTGATTTTGCAAGACAAAATAGCTGAAAATATTGTAATAGAATCCTCTAGGGATTTAACAGCCCAAGGGAGAAACAACTAAACATTATCTATGAGGGTGCATTAATTCAAGGGGAGGAACACCAAGATATCCAAGTTGTTGTTACTTCAATCTCAAAAACATATAAATGATTAAGATGGAGAGGATATGATAGTGGAAGCACTTTTCCTAACACTAAGGCATTAAAAATATATGCATCAAAGGAACTTATGAGTTGTTATTCTGATTTTAAAGTTGCACAGACCAAAAAATCAAAGACTCAACCTACAATAGTTACTCTTGATATGATCTATGACTCACATAATCAGTTTGAATTTGGATAAGCTAGTCAAAAGGAAAGATCATTGGCTCTTGCTGATTATAATTCGACCTTTTCTGTGATCAACAAAGATTACTTGAGAATGAGTCAAATTTTCAGACTTCAGAGGGAAAGTATGATAAGATCTACTAACTGACTTCATCTGTATGGAGGCTCTATGTAAGACCCCCCCCCCCCCCCCTACCAAGGAGGGGACCCTGTATTATGCCCAGAACGGCCGCCTTACGCTGACACTAACACACGGTCTACTCGACACCGCAAGACGCTGATCCTACCGGCTAGTACGATCATTCAACCTCTCGGCCAATAGAGAATAGAAGCATGCAAGTACTAAGTAAAACTAGCAAGTCCACAGAGTCACAGCACCATATCATCATATATGTAATGAAAAGTACAATAGTCTACAATGAGTACGGAAAAGAGAGAAGGGCTTATGCCCAGTACATGCCAAATAGAAATAAATCTCTCTCTCACAACAACACTAAGCGGAAGCATACTCTATTACAAGTACACTCATCCTCACCTGACGGCGAGCTCTAGTAGTAGTAGGTGGTACGAGATCCTCATGTCCTGCCGCCTCGTCTTTCTGGTGCTCCAGCTCCTCGAGCTTCTATGGTCACAACCGACCATTAGTTATAAAAACTAAGCCATTTTGTCCTCGCTTCACCCCCGCAAATCCTAGGTACCGAGCGGGAGGATGAAGCAGAGAACAACAAGGGGTGTAAAAAGGAAAGCAGGTGACAGTGGATTTATTCTATCATGGTTATAGAATATCAATTGTATCTCTACAGTAGCAGTCCTATATGATACAAGTGGAGTATTTAAAAACTATACTAAAAAGAAGTACGGTGGCAAAAGTAAATTAACTACTACTAAGTTGTCATCACAGAAGTACCCTAACTTATATGAATGTTCATACAAACTTATAAGTTAGGGTTTCACAAATGTAACTTATCATATAAAAGAGTTCATACTAGTTTTTATAATAAGGATCTATGGTGTGTATGTCCTAAGTATGTATGTATGGTATGCGGGTTATGATTTATACAAGTGCAACTCACCCACACGACTCTGTGATCACAGTCCTTTAGTTCCCACTTTTTAGAGTTAGCTTAACTCTCAGGTACCACCGTTAAGGCTATGACAGGAGTGGAGCGGACATCTCCACTCTTAGGCGGGTATACACACTACCAGGCCTAGACCTTTCGTACGCCTCTGAAGGACACACCAGAGTCACCACATAAAAAACCGCTAACAAATACACCCGTCTTTTAGGTCGCATGTGCGTTTTCGGGGATTGTCCTCCAAACCACAGTATAAACAACCTACTGACCCCTCAAACCCTCACACCTCACATGAGTCATCGTATTGTCATTTGTGTGATAATTGGACCAGTACCACATGACCCGCCATTAATATGTTCTTTGCCCATGCAAATTATTTCTAACCCGAGCCACCAGCTCGCAGGACAATAACTCGTCCTGTATCCAAACATCCGAGCCTCCAGCTCGCAGGACAAAACCTGTTCTGTATCCAAAAATCCGAGCCTCCAACTCACATGACAAAAACCCATCCTATATCCTCTAACCCTATACGGGTGAGATTGTCACATCATTCCCTTAACCTATTATACTACTCTTGTCTAATTCTTATTAGGCGTAGCATATTATGGTTAGTCCTTGGACTGCCCAGGGCATGCCGGTGAAGGGCTTTCGGGGGCACTAGGAACTATGATGGGCTGAAGCCCAAAGCTCTCTTTCTCAAGAACACTTACTTTTATTAGTGTTTGCCCATTATTAATACCCCTCTCTCGATGTTGCTCTTGAGTGAACCTTGATGTCTGCAAATTGTTACGAAAAGAAATCTGAATTAATAGTCCAACGAAGGCAAGTATACTTATCGAATTGTAGCAAGGGGACACAAGTGTCGTATTTAGATCTGGGAACCGTTGAGTACTTGTACTCACACGAATTGTTATTATCTTATCGAAGGCTTTAGAGTTTGATTACTGAATTGGAAAAAAGGAAATTACTTGCAACTATTAAGAAAAACTAGTCCTAGTGATTTAAAAAGGGGTTGAACGATGGTTAAGGGATAGTACTCGATCATGAATCATCTAGGCTTAAGTTAATCAAAGATATGATAACAAACTAAAACTTAATAAGGTAAAGATTCTTGACCGTGGGGGTTACCAAAGCTTGAACACGCTTCTCTCGAAGACGTGCCCAACTGAGGTTAGGAAAATAAGACCAGACTCTTGTCCGTATTTGAATACCTAGAACTTGCTTTAAGTAATGAACCCCGCTATTGGATTTCACTCCAATCTAGTAGATTTACGTCATCCTCTCTCGAGGGGTGCGTGCAACTCTCTTTGCTTCTGAGTGTTCACTTCAAACTATGAGCCTCTCGACTAGCTAAGAGTGAAAACCATAGATGGAGATTATAGATCAATGATATAATTCCAAACGCGATATTTGATGAGTAAATCTAAGGCCTAAACTTTAAAAAGAAAACATAAACTAAAGCATCATAACTTAATGAACTCAACCTCGGATCATCAAGATCGAGTACTAGGTGGATTTAGTTACTCATGAGGAAGTAGAAAATAAAAATCATGTTAAGAATATGCGTAATAAGAAAAAGAGAGAGAAAAGGAATAACAGAGTATTTTATTTCTTATTGGAAAGAAGCTACCGAAAGAACCAAAGGACATTACAAAGAGAGTTTCCAAAAAGATTACAAATATGATAAACAATATTAGAAGAATGCTAAGAAAAGAAAACATTAAGCTAAAATATTCTGAAAATAAACTCTCAACAGCTCTCTACAAGGCTTTAATCTGCTCCTAGAACACTTGGAGCTTGTGACTATTTATAGAAATTTTCAACATTAGTTTGCACGGACATGGCCGTGTCTAAAATAAATTCGGGAGAAATTTCAGAAAAACTTGGAGATATTTCAGAAAAAGTTGAAGAAAATTCATTACTCGAAATATTAATAAGAGAAAAAAAAGAGTCTTCAGTTAAAACATCTAGAAAAAAAACATGAGTCATCATTGATAAATAGTTTTTCATTGATTGGTTAATTTCAAATGTGACATCATCATTTCCTACTTGGATCAACAATTTTCTATTTCTTACGTCTATTACTGCATGAGAAGTGGCTAGGAAGGGGCGGACAAGAATTAGAGGTACCTCGTCATCCTCTTCGATATCTAGAATGACAAAATATATCGGGAAGATAAATTTGTCAACCTTCACTAGCACATCTTCAATAATTCCTAATGGATACTTAATCGACCGATCAGCTAATATTATGCTCATCTGAGTTGGGTTGAGAATACCCAATCCTATTTTCTTAAATAAGGAGAAAGTCATCAAATTGATGCCCGCTCTTAAATCTTCTAACGCATGTTTCAGGAATAAATCTCCAAAAACGCAAGGGATCGAAAAGCTGTCTAGATCGTTAATCTTTTTAGGTAAATTATAAGTGACGACTTGTTGGGTACATTGGTTCAAATGTACCTGATTTGAAGAAGCCTCACCCAACTCAATGATATACATCAAAATGTATTTGATGTGTTTTGATTTCACTTGTGTAGGTTAAGTATTTGCAGGAAAGAAGAAAAAGTTTCTAAGTCCATGTGTCGACACCCAAAGAGAAAGTGTCGACACTTAAGAAGACTTGTGTCGACACCCAGGCAAGCAGTGTCGACACTTGGAGTCATTGTGTCGACACCAGACAGAAAGTGTCGACATAAGGAGCTGTGTCAACACTCAGTGAAGAAAAGTGCAGTAAAGCAGTGTCGACACATAGCAGTTGTGTCGACACCCAGAGAAACGGTGTCTACATCAGAAAGTGTCGACACTTGAAGGTTGTGTCAACACTCAGCAAAAGTCAGCAGAGACTAAGTACAAGTGTCGACACCCAGAACAATGTGTCGACACTCAGCAGAAGAGTCAACACTTGAAGAAAGTGTCGACATAAGAAAGAATGTGTCGACACTTAGCTGAAGACTCAACACTTGAAGAAAGTGTCCACACAAGGAGCTGTGTCGACACTTAGTAAAGATCAGCAAAATTCTAAGTACAAGTGTCGACACTAAGGAGTTGTGTCGACACTCAGCCAGAGTCTCGACAGAAGAAGAATGTGTCGACACCCAGAGCAATGTGTCGACACTCAGCAAGTATCAACACTGAAGACATATGTCGACATCAAGAAGATGTGTCGACACTTAACAGATTCAACACATGAAGATGTGTCGACACAAAGGAGATGTGTCGACACTTAGAAGATTTCAGCTAAATACTGAAGTACAAGGACTTGTGTCGACACACATTTCAGTGTCGACACATGAAGAAGAAGCAGTGTCGAGATGTAAAATCTACAACACAAGGAGTTGTGTCGACACCTTGTAGGCTAGTGTCGACACTTAGACAACATGTGTCGACACTTGGTCTATAAGTGTCGACACTTAATGACAGACAGTCTCGACACTTACAGACAGTTACAGAATTTTCAAGAACTGACTGGATGACTTGACAGCTGCCATTCCAGCCGGTCTACTGCACCTGTCAGAGTTGTCAGAAATCAGTTATGAACCGGACCAGCCGGTTACCATGAAGAAGGCCTATAAATAGGCTTACATTGTCTACAGAAGATGTTGTTCAAATTGAAGATCAAGTGGTTGTTCAGATAAGTAATTCAAAGAAGATCTAGCTATCAAGTGAAGATCTAAGAAGTTGGAGAGAGAGAGAGCTCCATCCAAGAAATCAGCCGTTGGAACCAGGCTGAGAAGAAGGGTTCAGATTTATTTTGAATCTTAAGTAGCAGAGATCAAGGATCAACTGCAGAAGAGGTCAATCTTATTGAGTTCTACATTCAAGAAGCTTTGAAGAAAGCCAAGTCAGATTGATTTCAGCTGAGTTCTTCCAAGAACTCATCAAGAATCTCACAACTCTTCTCTCTTGTCTCTGAGTTGTTGAGTTACAATCTTTTGTATTCATTTTATCTTGTAGGATCCTTTGGATCTGAGTCTTGTAAGCCTGTAATTATAAAGGCTGAGTGTAGGGCTTGAGTGCCTGAGTGTAGGAGATTGGAATCTCTGAGTGTAGGCCTTGATTGGCTGAGTGTAGGCCTTGGTGGCTGAGTGTAGGCCTTGGTGGCTGAGTGTAAGCTTTGTGAAAAAGCTGAGTTGTAGGGCTTTGGGCCTGAGGTGTAGGAACCAGTTTTGGGTTCTGAGATAGTGAAGAAGTTGGGCCGAATCTAGTACACTGCTAGATAGGCGAAGGGGGAAAGTGGATGTACCCAAACCTTGGGGAACCACTATAAAACTGTGTGTCTACTGTGTGCTGTGGATTTCTGTGATTGCTGAATGTGTGCTGTGATTAAGTAGCTAGAATTCTGTGATATTATCTGAATTCTGCCATAAAAATTAAAAAGATTCAAGTCACCTATTCACCCCCCCCCCCCTCTAGGTGTTTAGGTACAATATCTTTCAAGTTGTATTAAAGCGAGGTTACTCAAAAAGAGACATAACTGTCTGAGTAGATCCTGTTAGAAGATTCAGTGTAAGTCAATTACAGAATCAAGAAAATCAAGAACCATGGGTTCCACTGAGACTCACAAGGAATTGGGATCCATGAAGTTACCCATATGTAGGAAAGAGATCTTTGGTATCTGGAAGGAAAGGGTGAGACTTTTTATGTAAGCCTCAGACCCTAGGATTTATATCATAGTGAAGGAAGGGCTATATGTGCCCATGAAGGTGTCAGTCTTAGATGTTAATCAGAGAACACCTAAGGATTTCTCTGAAATGACCAAGGATGAAATTGTTCTAGCCACAATGGACAAAAGGGCTCAGAACATCATAGTGAGTGCCATAGATGATGCAACTTTTCAGAATTTGATACACTGTAAGACAGCCAAAGAGATGTGGGATACTCTTATTGTGTACATAGAAGGTTCTGAAGAAGTAAGGCAAGACAGAAAATCCTTGCTAAACCAAGAATATGAAAGTTTTAGACAAGGAAAAGCTGATAGCATAACTAAGTGCTATAAGAAGTTCTACAGGATTGTGAATGAGCTCATGTCCTATGGCAGAGAGTTCAGTAATTATGAACTCAATGATATGTTTCTAAGGTCCCTAACAAAAGATTGGGACACTAAGATCTGTGCCATTAGGGAAATGGCAAAGTTGGCAGAAATTCCTCCACCAACACTATTTGACAAACTGTTGTCCTATGAAATGCAGTTAATGGTGAGGAAAGAAGAGGAGAAATCTACAAGAAATGAACATAAAGAAAGGACAGTGGCCTTTAAAACTGAAACCCCCAGAAAGTACAGAAGTAAGTCACCTTCTCCACCACCAAAAGTAGCTGAAACTGAATCAGATGAGTCAGCCAGCAGAAAGTCTGAAAGCAGTGAAAGTGATGAGGACTTTGCTGCCTTCACAAGACATTTCCAGAAGTTCTTAAAGAAGAAACAGTGGAGGACAAGACCATCTACTTCACAGGGAAAAGAAGATTATTATCAGAATAAAAAGTCTTCAAAGAAAGATAGGAAAAAGACCAAGTCTAGCAAGGCAACTCTTTCAAAAATAGTATGCTATTGCTGTAACAGACAAGGCCATGTTGTTGCAGATTGTGCAGAAAAACGGAAGGAGAGTAGTGACAAGAAAAGGACTCAATACAAGGGCAAGAAAGAAAAGTCTTTTGTTGCCAAAAAGGACAAGAGCCTGTCAGATTTATCTTCATCAGAAACTGAGTCAGATGTTGAGGCATATATAGGACTGTTTGCTAAGGAAGAAGAAAAAGAGTTCATTCAGATCATGAACTCAATATATGAACAAGAGGATAGTCAGTGCCAATGACTAATGGCATTGACAGAAAATGACAAAATCCTGGAGCAGCCAGGACCTAGTAAGGTACAACATTGTTCTTTTAGTTCAATTTCTTGTGCCAGTACAGAATCAGATTCATCATCATCAAGTGATGAGAGTGCATCTGAGTCTGAAGAGGATATTTATCAGTTGATAGATGAATATAAAGTTCTATTGCAAGCTTATAAGAAGAGCAAGTCCCTAGCCAAAAGTCAGGCAAAGGAAATTGCTATTCTCAAAGCTGCTGCAACTGATTTTGAGAAGTTATTTGATCAAAAGCTTAATGAGATAGCCAGACTGAAGCATATAACTGTGATTCAGATGGGAACTATATCATTTAAGAATGATCAAATCAAGAGTCTGAAGATTAATCTTCAGAAGGAGAAAGACTTAGTTGCTAGGTTTTCTAAACCTAAGTCAGTTCTACCTTTAATTGATGAATTTGTTCATCACAAAGGTAAAGCTGGACTGGGTTTTACTAAACCTACAAGGACTGTTCAGTCCAAGTCCAAGTCCAAGGGCAAAGTCCCAACTCTCAACAAGTCAGCTGTAGATAAAACAGCAAAGACAGTACCTAAGCAAAGGTACAATAAGTTTGAGTGTTGGTGTTGTGGCAAGGTAGGCCACTTTGTAATGTATTGTTGGCACAATGCTAGTGCCAAAGTGAGTAGCAAACTGCTTGTGGGAAAACCTGCAGGTAGCTTTGTTAGGATGCAAACTAACCAGTACCAAGGACCCAAGAATTCTTTGGGTTCTAAGGTTCACTAATCTGTTTTGCAGGTGAGTCCAAGTGGCCATGCCCCAATATGGTACTTGGACAGTGGATGTTCCAGACATATGACTGGAACAAGGGGTTTACTAAAGGACTACACACCTATAAAGGATGGTCCAAAAGTCACCTTTGGTGGATCTGAAAAAGGGATCATCAAGGGTTTTGGTAACTTATCTAACTCCTATATTACAATTACTCAAGTGGCCTATGTTAAAGGTTTGAAACATAACCTTATTAGTATAAGTCAATTGAGTGATGTAGGATATGACATCTCATTTGTGAAAGATGGTTGTCATATCAGGAGGTCAAATGATCAAGAGATCATTTTGAATGGGTATAAAAAAAGGAATGTCTATTGCTTAGACATTATGGTTGAGAACAATGGTTCTCCAGTATGTCTTGTAGCTGATGAGACAGTCTCTCATTGTGTCAAATGTCACAAGAGGCTAGCCCATCTAAACTACAAGACAATTGGTAAACTCTTTAGCAAAGAGTTAGTGAGGAATGGTCCTCAAGTTAAGTGTATTAAAGATGGTATTTGCTCAGCTTGTCAAAAGGGCAAGCAGACTAGATCCACCTTTAGAAGCATTGAAAACAAAGATGTTGTGAGGTGTTTATACCTCTTGCATATGGATCTCTTTGGTCCAATGTCAGTTCTCAGCCTAGGTAGGAAGGTCTATACCTTTGTAGTTGTAGATGACTACTCAAGGTTTTCCTGGGTGTTCTTCCTAAGACAGAAATCTGAAACACCTAGTGTCTTCTATAGCTTTGTTAGACAAATTCAGAATGAACTAAATAGTACAGTGGTCAAAATAAGAAGTGACCATGGTATTGAATTTCAGTCTGATAGCATGACAAAACTATGTGAAGACTTTGGGATATTTCAAGAGTTTTCTTCACCAAGAACACCTCAGCAAAATGGCATTGCTGAAAGGAAGAATAGAACCTTGATTGAGGCTGGTAGGACCCTATTAAGTGATACATCACTACCAGAATATTTCTGGGCTGAAGCAGTCAATACTGCATGCCATGTTATTAATAGGGCTACCATAACTAAAAGCCACAACAAGACCCCCTATGAGGTTGTGAAAGGCAGGAAACCAAACCTATCCTACTTCAGGATCTTTGGTTGTAAGTGCTTTATACTTAATAATGGAAAGTCTTACTTGACTAAGTTTGCTGCCAAGTCCCAAGAGGGAATTTTTGTTGGGTACAGCAACAACAGTAAGGCTTATAGAGTCTACAACTTGTCAACTCAAGTTGTAGAAGAAACTGTACATGTAATATTTGATGAAACTAGACTTATTAACAATGACTTGTCTAGTAGTGTATGCAGCCCCACAGGTTTAACAAAGAAGATGGACAAGCTCACTATAGAAGAAGAATCTATTGCAAGACAGTAAGTAGAAGACAGTGGCTGTTGTCTAGGGGGAGTACTACATGTATCTAATGCAGAAGAAGTACAAGGAGTACAACAAGATGAAGAAGTTCAACCTGAAGTCAGGATGCCTCCAGCCAATAGGCATCTTAGAGATCACCCAGCTGAACAAATCATTGGTGATCCAAGACAAGGGGTACAAACAAGGAGAAGAAATATGAATGCAGCAATCTTCTCCAGTTTTCTATCCCAAGTTGAACCAAAAAAGTTTGAAGAAGCCATCCTAGACCCTCATTGGATTGAGGCAATGCAAGAAGAGCTGAATCAGTTCAAGAGATGCAAGATCTGGGAACTTGTTCCTAAACCTAAAGACCACAACATAATTGGGACCAAGTGGATCTATAGGAACAAGATGGATGAACATGGAGTCATCATTAAGAACAAAGCAAGATTGGTTGCTAAAGGATATAGGCAGGAGGAAGGTATTGAGTTTGATCAAACCTTTGCTCCAGTAGCCAGACTGGAAGCCATAAGGATGTTCCTGGCCTATGCAACCTTTAAGGATTTAAAGTTTACCAAATGGATGTCAAGTCAGCATTTCTGAATGGTAATCTTAAAGAGGAAGTCTATGTGGAACAACCATCAGGTTTTGTTGATTCAACTCTACCTAATCATGTCTATAGACTTAGGAAAACTTTATATGGGTTAAAGCAAGCCCCTAGGGCTTGGTATGAAACACTGTCTAGTTTCCTCATTGAGAATAAGTTCACAAGGGGGAAAATAGACAAGACTCTATTCCTTAGGGAATCTAGAGGCAAAGTAATACTAGTCCAAATATATGTAGATGACATTATATTTGGGTCTACTGAAAGTAGCCTTGGTAAAAAGTTTGCAAAACTAATGCAAGGTCAATTTGAGATGAGTAGTATGGGAGAGCTAAAGTTCTTCTTGGGTCTCCAAGTAAGACAGACTGAGAATGGATTGTCCATATGCCAGTCCAAGTTCACCCTAGAACTCATAAGAAAGTATGGTATGGATTCATCCAGCACCATGAAGACTCCTATAGGGTCAAGTATATCTCTTAGCAAGGATGATGCAGGGAAACCTGTAGATGAAACCTTGTATAGAGGGATAGTTGGCTCCCTATTATACTTGACTACAAGTAGACCAGATATCATGTATGCTACATGTGTCTGTGCAAGGTATCAAGCCTGCCCTAAAGAGTCTCATTTGATAGCAGTCAAAAGGATATTGAGATATCTAAAGGGAACTCCTTATCTAGGCCTCTGGTACCCTAGGAATGGGGACTTTGATCTAACAGGTTATTCAGATGCAGACTTTGCAGGATGCAAAGAAGACAAAAAAAGCACAACTGGAACCTGTCAATTCCTAGGTGGAAGACTGATTTCTTGGAGTAGCAAAAAACAAACAAGTGTGGCTATCTCCACTGCAGAATTAGAATATGTGGCTGCTGGAAGTTGATGTGCTCAACTTCTGTGGATACACCATCAGCTTGAGAACTATGGAATTCAGGTAAGTAGAACTCCACTCTTTTGTGATTCTACAAGTGCTATATCAATTGCACATAACCCTGTTTCACATAGTAGAACTAAACATATTGAAATAAAATATCATTTTCTTAGGGAGCATGTAGAGAAAGAAGATATTTTACTAGAATATGTTAAAACAGATAATCAACTAGCTGATATGTATACTAAGCCCTTAGATGAAACTAAGTTCAATAGTTTTAAAATTGAACTAGGTATGATAAACTTAGAATAAGTTTATAAAAATGGCTAAGTAAAAAGGTGTCGACACACAGGGATATCTGTGTCGACACAGAAAATTGGTGTCGACACTTCAGTGAAAAGGTGTCGACACATCTAGGAAGTTGGTGTCGACACTTCAGAATATTAGTGTCGACACATGATAAGTAGGTGTCGACACATCCAAGGTGGTGTCAACACTTAGGTTTTATCCAGAATTATCTAAGTAAAGTCTCGACTAAATGTCGAGTTATGGGGTGTCGACACATAAACAAGTGTCGACACATATAATCTGTTGACTAAACTTGTGTCGACACGTATGTGTCGAGATATTATAAGTCAGTGTCGACACTTACCGACAGTGTCGACACAATTTAAGTTAGCTGCCCGCCTTTTCATCTTCAAACCTAGAAAGGTATAAATAGGATTTTGCCTTTGACTGTCGACACGCTTTCAAAAAGTTTCGAGACCAAAACTTGTGTGTCGACACCTCTCTTCTCTCAGTTCAAATTCTTCAAACCCTAATGGCGCCAAAGCTTGAGGAGAACGTCAACGAAGGCTACGAGCTGGTGCGCAATGCTTTTGATGATGCAGACTCGGAGATCAAGAACGTGATAACCCTAGTTGCAGACTCAGGGTTGGAATTTCTTGTTTCTGAACCCACAAAGATCTGGAAGAAGGAAGTAATGGAATTCCTTAATGGAGCAACCCTAGACGACACTGGATTCAAGATCAAGTCCAGGGTCCATGGTGAAAAGGTGAAGGTGTCACCTAAAAGTTTGAGGAAAGTACTACAGTTGCCTAGAACTAAAGAAGAAGATGAAGTTACTGCTTCAAAGACCAGAGAAGCTCTAACTTGGTGTGGACTAGATTCTAAAATGAAATTGGATCTGTTTTCAATAGAAAAGACATGAACAGCCAAGGGAAATTCATGTCAGAAATTGTTGGCAAAGTAATTTTAAGCAAACCTGGAGGGCATGATAGGGTATCTGCCCATATGTTCAGCATTATGACCAGGATAATCTTCAATCTAAAAACTGACTGGTCTGTAGTGATCTTTGAGAAGATCAAGGAAAGCCTAAAGAAGCCCAACTTGGGCAGGATCTTAAGTCTATACCTTGCTGGAAGTGTTCTAGAGGTAATGAGTCAAGCTGCTGGAACAAAATTAAATCATATGAGGAAAATGGATATGAGGATATTCTCTATATGGGACAGGGGGTTGTCTAAAGAGATGCCAACCCCTGAGAAGGTTACTCCTGAGAAAGCAACACCTCTAAAGAAGAAGAAGAAGTCTGCCCCAGTGGCTCAGGATCCAACTAGCAACTCTGAAAGTGAAGAGCAAGTTGTTTTCTCACCTGATGAGAATGAAGAAGAGACTGTTGAGAAGTCTACTGCTCAACAAGAAGTTGCTGAGAGGCAGGGGGAGCTACCACCAGCTAGCCCCTTACACCAAGAACAAATCCAGGGGGAGCCACTAGTTGTGGAAGAACCCACTCCTCTTGAGAGTGAACAAGCAACCAACATCATCCTTGAGGTAATCACTGAGCTTAATGCTTTAGATTTCCTTAAAGTGGATACTGTTTTATCTGATCCATTAGTTCATATTAATTAGCAAACTCAGCTGGATAGCCAACTCCCAGATGCTGTCATGGAAGACACTTCTGTTATAGCTCAAATAGTATCTGATCCAGTGGTAGATGAGCCAAGAATTTCTCCAGCTCATTCTCCACAAGAATTTATAATGGAAGATTTATTTCTAAATCTGGATCAACAAGACTTTGACAAGGACAATGCTGCGGCTGAGGGGGAGAATGCTCCAGTTGAGGGGGAGCAAGCAGTACATGTTGAAGAGCCTGCACGACATAAGCCTGAGAAACAACCAGCTGTTGAGGAGCTACCTAAGGAGAGGGTAGACATAGCCAGCACATCTGCTTCTGAAGATGAGGAGACAGCAAGAGCTAAGAAGAAGAAATTTCAAGTATTCAAGAGCAGAAGCCAAAGTTATAAAAAGGCCTTGCAAACTATTGCCCCACAGCCTATATCACATCCAGCTCCAACTGTTGATTATAGTGCTTTAATGGTTGCAATGCAAATTAAACTTGATGAGCACATGCAGGCTATTGAGAAATATGTGGATGAAGGGCAGAAATCATTGCAGTTTGATCTGGCCCAGGATATAAAGTCTATAAGATTTGAAATGAATCTTAATAAGAAGGAGATGACAGACTGCTTCCATAAGGGAGGGAATGCAGTGGTATACTTGGCTACACATCAGGAGAAGATAAAACCACAAGTTGATGAACTTGCAGTCAAGCAAGGATATGTACTTGAAAATCAGATTAGGATGAATGATAATTTGACTGCATCTCACAATGCCATAGTCACAGAGATGAAGAATCTAGCTGCAGGGCAGACTCCAGCTACAACAAAAGCAGATTTTGACAAAGTATTCCAAGAAGAAATAACTGTTGTTAAGACTGCCATTCAAGACTCTCAAAAGTTGATAACTGACAAACTCCAAAGTTTAAAACCTTTCTTTAAAGATGGAGTTAATTATTTGGATAATCAAGTGAGATTTCAGAAAGATGATGTCAGAGATAATATAGAAAGAGAAGTCATAAAGGGGGAGAGAGTGTTAGTTAAGGCCAGCTCTGATCATGCTAAGTGGATATCTAATTCTATCAGAGCAACTCTTGGATATCCTCCTCTTTGTGATGATGATAATGTTGCAGAATCTGGAATACATCCTGCATATCTTGGAGGTGAGCAACCAGAAGTAGCTCAAGTGATATTTCCTCCACCAGATTTTGATATGATACATGCTGATATACAGTCCATGTATAGCCCACCTGGGGGCAAGGACAATGTCATTATAGAGAAAGTTGTTCAGCCAATATCTGAAGCTATGCAAGAAGCACTGCAGAAAGAAGAAGAAACTAGATTGTCCAAGAAGAGGTTTAGGGAACAAGCTGAACAAAGACCTGACTTTGAGCAGTGGAGCCCCACCTCTAGGAACATTATTTTGACTGCCTGGAAAGCTGCAAAAGATAATGTGCATGACAGGAACAAGTGGTTTTCTGAGGCTGAATGGAGAAAGCATGAGACAAGGCAGGAGGATATAGTCCAATATAGAAGAAAGGCCAAGATGAGAAAGCTACCTCCTACTGCCCAGGAGCCTAGCAAGTACTTTCCCAAGCCTTATCATTATTTTGAAAGGCAAAAGAACAAAGCTGAAGAACTTAAGAAGAAGGAGCTGAAAGGGAAGACGCCTGCTGAAACTGAAGATGTTGAAGCTCCTATGCAAGCCAAGATTCAGTCAGGAAAAGGAATATTGATCAAAGATGCAGAACAAAAATAGCATAGAAATTTTTCTTAAGTTTACTATGTAATCTTTTGGTGTAAAACATTCTGTAAACTTTTGAAATATGAATATGACAAAGTATTGGAACACTGTGCTGTGTGATAAATTTGCTATGTGATAAATTTATTTCATAATTGTTCTGAGATGCTATCTATGTGTACATGTTTGTTTAATACATGTTTATGTTTGCCCTGCTATATATAATCCTGCTTTACATCATTTTGTAATTTTATTATGAATGATGTATATCATTGACTAAGGGTTATGACTTCTCCAAATAGGGGGAGATTGTTGGGTACATTGGTTCAAATGTACCTGATTTGAAGAAGCCTCACCCAACTCAATGATATACATCAAAATGTATTTGATGTGTTTTGAGTTCACTTGTGCAAGTTAAGTATTTGCAGGAAAGAAGAAAAAGTTTCTAAGTCCATGTGTCGACACCCAGAGAGAAAGTGTCTACACTTAAGAAGACTTGTGTCGACACCCAGGCAAGTAGTGTCGACACTTGGATTCATTGTGTCGACACCAGGGATGCAGAGTCGACACCAGACAAAAAGTGTCTACACAAGGAGTTGTGTCGACACTCAGTGAAGAAAAGTGCAGTAAAGCAGTGTCGACACATAGCAGTTTTGTCGACACCCAGAGAAACATTGTCTACATCAGAAAGTGTCGACACTTGGAGGCTGTGTCAACACTCAGCAAAAGTCAGCAGAGACTAAGTACAAGTGTCGACACCCAGAACAATGTGTCGACACTCAGCAGAGGAGTCAACACTTGAAGAAAGTGTTGACATAAGAAAGAATGTGTCGACACTTAGCTGAAGACTCAACACTTGAAGAAAGTGTCGACACAAGGAGCTGTGTCGACACTAAGCAAAGATCAGCAAAATTCTAAGTACAAGTGTCTACACTAAGGAGTTGTGTCGACACTCAGCCAGAGTCTCGACAGAAGAAGAATGTGTCGACAACCAGGGCAATGTGTCGACACTCAGCAAATATCAACACTGAAGACATGTGTCGACACCAAGAAGATGTGTCGACACTTAACAGATTCAACACATGAAGATGTGTCGACACAAAGGAGATGTGTCGACACTTAGAAGATTTCAGCTAAATACTGAAGTACAAGGACTTGTGTCGACACACATTTCAGCGTCGACACATGAAGAAGAAGCAGTGTCGAGATGTAAAATCTACAACACAAGGAGTTGTGTCGACACCTTGTAGGCTAGTGTCGACACTTAGACAACATGTGTCGACACTTGGTCTATAAGTGTCGACACTTAATGAAGACAGTCTCGACACTTACAGACAGTTACAGAATTTTCAAGAACTGACTGGATGACTTGACAGCTGCCATTCCAGCCGGTCTACTGCACATGTCAGAGTTGTCAGAAATCAGTTATGAACCGGACCAGCCGGTTACCATGAAGAAGGCCTATAAATAGGCTTACATTGTATACAGAAGATGTTGTTCAAATTGAAGATCAAGTGGTTGTTCAGATAAGTAATTCAAAGAAGATCTAGCTATCAAGTGAAGATCTAAGAAGTTGGAGAGAGAGAGAGAGCTCCATCCAAGAAATCAGCCGTTGGAACCAGGCTGAGAAGAAGGGTTCAGATTTATTCTGAATCTTAAGTAGCAGAGATCAAGGATCAACTGCAGAAGAGGTCAATCTTATTGAGTTCTACATTCAAGAAGCTTTGAAGAAAGCCAAGTCAGATTGATTTCAGCTGAGTTCTTCCAAGAACTCATCAAGAATCTCACAACTCTTCTCTCTTGTCTCTGAGTTGTTGAGTTACAATCTTTTGTATTCATTTTATCTTGTAGGATCCTTTGGATCTGAGTCTTGTAAGCCTGTAATTATAAAGGCTGAGTGTAGGGCTTGAGTGCCTGAGTGTAGGAGATTGGAATCTCTGAGTGTAGGCCTTGATTGGCTGAGTGTAGGCCTTGGTGGCTGAGTGTAGGCCTTGGTGGCTGAGTGTAAGCTTTGTGAAAAAGCTGAGTTGTAGGGCTTTGGGCCTGAGGTGTAGGAACCAGTTTTGGGTTCTGAGATAGTGAAGAAGTTGGGCCGAATCTAGTACACTGCTAGATAGGCGAAGGGGGAAAGTGGATGTACCCAAACCTTGGGGAACCACTATAAAACTGTGTGTCTACTGTGTGCTGTGGATTTCTGTGATTGCTGAATATGTGTTGTGATTAAGTAGCTAGAATTCTGTGCTATTATCTGAATTCTTCCATAAAAATTAAAAAGATTCAAGTCACTTATTCACCCCACCCCCCTCTAGGTGTTTAGGTACAATATCTTTCACGACTGTCGAGTATTCCTCATTTAACGTGATACGCGAGATGTTTTCTAATTTTTTTGTTTGTTAGGAGATCCTTCAAGTATTTAGCATACTTGAGCATTTGAGAGATGGCTTTATGAAGTGGTAATTTTTTGTGAATTTGTTTGAACATTTTAAGAGAGCGATTATATTGATCATCTAACTTACTTTTTGAATTTAGAGAGAGGTATGGAGGAGAAATAGAATCCTTTAAAATCATGGAGGGGCTTTTTTGCAAAATTTCCATTGAAATGACATTATCATTTAAAATAGGGCTGATCATATTATTCGAATCTCGAAAGTCGCTCGAAAATCGTTAGAAAATTGAGCCGAATAGGAATCAGTTAAAATTGATTCGACTCAATTTGAGTCGATTCAATTTGACTCGAATTTGATTTCGAGTTGATTTCGAGCCAGCCTAGAATCGCTCGAAATATGCTTCGAATCAACTCAAATTAATTAAAAAAATCATGTATTTATTAATATATCCTTATTTGAAGATAAAAAAATAACAAAATTTAAACTTAAATAAAAGGAATGAAGACTTTAAGTGTTTCATTTGCTAAATTTATAGGTTGCCTAATTTAATTTTGAGCAAATTAGGAATAAAACAAAAAATTGCCCAATTTTGAGCCGACCCGGTTCGATTTCGAGCCAACTCGATTCAATTTCGAGCCGACTCGGAATCGAGTCATTTCGAGTCGTGCTGGCTCGACTCGAAATCAATTTCGATTTTGAGTCGATTTCGAGTTGAGTTCAAGTCGAAAATTTTGATTTCGAGCCGAGCCAAAATCGCTCGAACTCGACTCGATATCAGCCCTAATTTAAAATAGGCGGGTTTTGTAAAATAGGAGCGGTATTCACCTCGACCTCTTCCATTATAATTAGACCGGAAATTTCTTTCCCACTCCGAAGGGAAATCTCTTTCACGTGCTCTTTTGGATTGGGCTCGGTATTTGAAGGAAGTGTCCCAGGTGGCCTCTAAAAAATAATTTTGGAGAGTTGCCCGACCGCATTCTCTTAATTTTTGACTGTACCCGATAGATTTCTGATTGTCGCTTCATTTGAAGTAATGTATTTTAAAAACATATCGTCTGGAGAGTGAGGCTTTTGAAAAGTTTGATTATTTTGCGGAGGAGGTGGTGGTGTAGAATCATGTGGTGGTGGTGGTTGCATCGTATTAGAGTAATTACTCCAAGAAAAGTTTGGATGATTACGCCATCCAGGATGATAAGAGTTCGAATTATTACTAAAACCAGGAGGAGAAGAAAAAGCAAAAAAATTTTTTGGAGCAGGCCTGGGTATGTTCCCCAGATAATCCACCTGCTCGGCCGCAGCATTTGCAGTTTCCCATACCTGAGGGGCAGAGGTAGCAGACATCTCCGTCATCTTCTTGTTCAGTATCTCTACTTACAGCGCCAGCTGGGACACCGTGTCAACCTCATACATACGTGCAACTTTGTTAGGGCAGGACCTATGCACATTTCACTGATAGGTGTTCACGGCCATATCCTCAGAAATCTCAAGAGCTTCCTCCGAAGTTTTGCGGTTCAAAGATCCACCGGATGCATCATATATCATTTGCTTTGTTATTTGATTTAGCCTATTATAGAATGTCTGAACCTGTAACAATCAAGCAGAGCATGATGAGTGCATCTTCTTAAGAGTTCCTTATACCTCTCCCAAGTGTCATAGAGGACGTCAGAATCGATTTGGTTATACGAAGAAATGTCGTTTCTAAGCTTAGTCGTCTTAGCGGGAGGAAAATACTTAGCTAAAACTTTCTCCATTAATTATTCTCAGGTAGTGATTGATCCTCTTGGGAGAGAAGACAACCATTGCTTGGCTTTTGTTCTTAAAGAAAAGGAAATGAGTCGTAGCCTTATATCATCATCCGTAACACCGTTTATCTTAAACGTATCACAGATTTCTAAAAAGCTAGCAATATGTGCATTCAGATCTTCATCTTGCATTCCGTTGAATATCACATATTGTTGAACCACTGATATGATGTTAGGATTCAACTCAAAATTATTATTTGTCATAATGGGGTGTCGAACAATGCTTGAATGTGTCCCTTCCAAGTTAGGCCGAGCATAATGATACATGGTACGTTGCTCGGCCGCATTTGGGTCAAGGTCGGCATGTTGGCCATCATTTTCATTCAAATTCATGGTTGGAAAATTAACGTCCCCTACGGACTCCTCAACCGAATCAGTTAGAATTGGAGGGCGGGATCGCTGTTCGCGCCGAATGGTGTGCTCGATCTCTGGATCCAAATCAAGTAGATTCGACAGATTCTGTCAGGTCATGCACTAGGGGAAAAGAGAAAGAGAAAGAGATAAGAAAACTAGAAAAATAGAGCTTACTCTCTCTTTTTTTGAAATTTAAAATTTTTTTAGAAAGGGGGGGGCGAAGAAAGGTGATAACAGTAATAGATTCGTGATTTCAAAATATCAATGTAAGGTAGTCCCCGACAACGGCGCAAAAAACTTGATGTTCGCAAATCGTTACGAAAAAAATCCAAACTAACAGTCCAATGAAGGCAAGTATACCTATCGAATTATAGCAAGGGGACACAAGTGTCGTATTTATATCCCGAAACCATTGAGTACTTATACTCACATGAATTGCTATTATCTTATCGAAGGCTTTAGGGTTTGATTACCGAATTGAAAAAAAAAAGAAATTACTTGCAACTATTAAGAAAGACTACTACTAGTGATTAAAAAGGGGGTTGAACGATGGTTATGGGATAGTACTCAATCACGAATCATCTTGGCTTAAGTTAATCAAAGATATGATAACAAACTAAAACTTAATAAGGTAAAGATTCTTGATCGTGGAGGTTCCCAAAGCTTGAACACGCTTCTCTCGAAGACGTGCCCAATTGAGATTAGGAAAATCAGACCAGACTCTCATCCGTATTTGAATACATAAAACTCGCTTTAAGTAATTAACCCCCTATTAAATTTCACTCCAATCTGGGAGATTTATGTTATCCTCTCACGAGGGGTGCGTGCAACTCTTTTTGCTCCTGACTGTTCACTTCAAACTATGAGCCTCTCGGCTAGCTAAGAGTGAAAACCATAGATGAAAATTATAGATCGATGATATAATTCCAAACGCGATATTTCAAGAGTAAATCGTAGGCCTAAATCTTAAAAAGAGAAAGTAAACTAAAATATCATAACTTAATCAACTCAACCTCGGATCATCAAGATCGAGTACTAGGAGGATTTAGTTACTCATGAGGAAGTAGAAAATAAAAATCATGTTAAGAATACACATAATAAGAAAGAGAGAGAGAGAGAGAAAAGGAATAACAAAATATTTTATTTCTTATTGGAAAGAAGCTACCGAAAGGACCAAAGGACATTACAAAGAGAGTTTCCAAAAAGATTACAAATAAGATAAACAAGATTACAAGAATGCTAAGAAATGGAAACATTACGCTAAAATATTATAAAAATAAACTCTCAACAACTCTCTACAAGGCTTCAATCTGCTCCCATAACACTTGGAGCTTGTGGCTATTTATCGAAATTTTTCGGAAAGTACACACCCCCTTACATACTCGGGTCGGGCGTGTACCTGTTGCGTGTAATACTTGTTGACTTTGGCTGGCTGAAATTAAAGTCTAGAAATGATTGACACGGCGGTTGAGTTACACGCCCTGATGACATGCCCGTGTAGGAGGGGTGTATCAGATACGGTGTGACGGTAGAGCGGGGAAAAGTCAAAATGCGGTGATTTTTCGGCACTTGGCGGGACAAGCCCCAGAGAGACACCCGTGGTGGTGGTACATGGCCATGACTGAGGGCATGTAGGCTGAATTTCCTGGATTTTGACTTCGGACCGTAGCTTCATTCCACTTAGGTTACACGCCCTGGGAGGGCATGACCTGGGGGCGTGTAACTGGAGAAAACCCAAAAACCTGAAAACAGAAAATAAACTAAGTTAGAACACTAATTGAGAAAAAAACAAAAAAAGACAAAAAAATTAAACAAGAATATACATATTTTTGCCCTAATTAACTAAGCTAAATTATGCTTCATCAAATTCCCTCATACTTATTATCTTACTTGTCCTCAAGCAAAGACTATGAGTTAGAGAAAATAGAGAGAATTAATTGAAAAGTTTAAAATGCTATAAACGAGTAAGACGAGAATTTAGAGGTGGAGGAGTTTTTGAAAAAAAAACTGAAAATTCCTACTTTAACTTAGCACAAAATTTTATAAATTTTACAAAATATAAACACAAATCATCCCAAAATTTTATGGAATTAAAACTTAATAAAGTAACGAGAAAAAAGCGCATTGAGGCACTACTAAAGTGTAAGAGACAAATTAAAATCATAGTCAATCAAGACAAAAATCAATATTTCTATCAAAAAAATATTTACTCAATCTAGTTTCTCGCACTATACTAAAAATGTAAACGTAGGAAGCATGAATCACTAGGGTTTTAATTAGGCGTATAGTTAGGCTTAGGGTTTTAAGGGTGTGATATTCAAAAGGTCAACACGAGCGGTATTTGCACACTTAAAATAAAATGAAGTGAGTTTTGCCAAAATAATGCTATCCAAAATAAATATTTTTCAATTTTTTTCTTTTACTTTTTTCATCAATAATTTTTCTTTCATTTATTCATTTATTCATTTTTCATACTTAAACCTTTCTACTTTTGTAGCAAAAGATAATACAAGGATTTTCCACAAATTGTTTTCAAAAAGATACACATTAGCCATTAAAGCACAAAAATAAATTTAAAGTGTGCATATAGGTAAGCTATTTGGCCATAATGAAAATAAAAAGTGGGGCAACAAAAAGGAAAGGAAAGGGCACAAAATGGCTTGCAACGATTATTGTTAAGCGGGGTGGAAAGACTCAAACATTTCCAAAAGAAATGCCTAGATCATTTTCATGCTTCCTAAATCTACTCAAAGTAAAGCTTTGAAAAAATAAGCAATAAAATAGAAAATAGAGAATTTGTTTTCATGAAAACAATGATAATAAGCGTCTAGACCGGTTTGTGTCTGCTACACTTAATACTGATAAACGTTTAAAAATATTTTAATAAGGATAGATAAAGGATGATAGATTTTATAAAAGTAAAAGAAATAAAAAAAAAGCTAGGAAAAAGTGAAAAAGATTAAAAATAAGTTTTCAAAAATAACATACTACACTAAATAAGAACACTGCATGAGTCAACATAATACTCGCTAAACATATTTAAAAAGAATATTCATCTAATTTATTCTAACTAAGCAAGTACACATGAGCTTAAAAACAATGAAATGCAAAGTGGCTAAATACTAATCGATTTGGCAATGATTAAATCAATGTAATTTTGGATTTTTCGAAAGATATATATATATATATATATATATATATATATATATATATATATATATATATATATATATATTTGATTTTTTTAAAGTAAAGTAAGGAAACACTTCTCGATACATAAAGTTAAAATTATCCTCAATGGAGAAGGAGGAGAAGGATAGAGAGAAGCTAATAAAGAAAACTGAAATTAAATAAATTAAAATAGGTACTTCCCCGGATTTGTGAGTCGTGAATGGCTGGGTGATGCCGCTCCCCATTGCTTGCACTTTTGAACTTCTTGAAATATCATCCTGAACTTCTGGTGGAATTAGCAACGTTGGAGCTGGCGATCACAGAATCTCAACATGTCGGAGCCGCCCGGGGCAAAAAGTGAAAAATAAAGAAAACAAAAAAAACCTTGGGTTGCCTCCCAAGAGCACCCTTTGTTTAAAGGTCGTTTGAGCTCGACCAAAAAGAATATTGTTCAACAATAAGAAGTCTTAAACTATTATTACAGTTCAAATAAATAAAAATAAAAAAATAATAGTTCAAGAGTTTGAAAACACTAATTGTTCCGTCGTAGTGGGAATTAAATTGTTTGACAAATAGAGTTTTAATCGATGACTGTTTACTTTGAATTCACCCTTATCCGGGTGTGAAACCAGAATCGTGGCATATGAAAAAACCTGCTTGACCACAAATGGTCCAAACCACCGCGACTTAAGTTTTACTGGGAATACACGCAATCGTGAATTAAAAAGAAGTACTTGATCGTCAGGTTGAAATATTTTCGGATGTCGAATATTTTTATCATGATATAATTTCGTCTGCTCTTTATAAATTTTATTAATCTCGTAGGCATTGGAGCGCCATTTGTCGAGTTCGTTCAATTAATTTTTTCTATGTTCTCCTACAGAGTGCGGATCGAAATTTAGAAATTTTATCACCCAATACGCACGGTGCTCTACTTCTACTAGGAGGTGACACGATTTTCCATAGACCAAGCGGAACGGAGTATAATCGATAGCAGTCTTGTACACCGTCTGATATGCCCAAAGAGTATCGTCTAATTTTAACGACCAATCCTTATGGGAAATTGAAACGATTTTTTCCAAAATTCTTTTAATTTCTCGATTGACTACCTCGACCTGACCGTTAGTTTGGAGGTGGTAAGTGGTGGATAATTTGTGCATAACGCCATACTTAGATAAAACCTTAGTGAGTTGAGCGTTACAAAAGAGGGTTCCCTTATCACTAACGATCGCCTGAGGAAAACCAAAATGAGAAAATAGTTTTCTCAGAAAAGAAGACACAACACGAGAGTCATTAGTAGCAAAAGCTTGGCCCTCCGCCCACCCAGAAACATAATCTACGGCAACAAGAATGTACTTGTTACCCAAAGTTGATGGAAACGGACCTACAAAATCGATACCCCAAAGATCAAAGATCTCACATTCGAGAAAATAGTTTTGTCCTGTTTCATTTTTATTAGATATGTTTCCAGTCCGCTGACAACTATCACACCGACTCACAAAGGTTTGCACATCTTTGAAAAGGCTAGGCAAATAGAAGCCCGCACTAAGCAACTTGCGAGTGGTCTGATTCGCCTGGAAGTGACCTCCAGTCGGACCTTCATGAAGATATTTTAAAATGTGTTGACCTTCTTCCCGGGAAACACACCTTCGTACCACTTGGTCTGCGCAGACTCGAAAGAGAAATGGGTCCTCCCAAAAATAATACTTCAAATTAGAAAAGAATTTCTTCTTTTGTTGAAATGAGAACTCTTTCGGAAGGACATGGGCCACGAGATAATTGGCCATGTCTGCAAACCACGGGATAGAAGAAGAGAGACTAAAGAGTTTTCATCCGTGAAAGAGTCAATAAGAAAATTTTCATCTACCGTTTCGCCTCCGGGGTTTTCTAGTCAAGAAAGTTGGTCTGCCATAAAATTTTCGGCTCCTTTCTTATCCCGGATTTCCAAGTCGAATTCTTGAAGGAGAATGTTGGAACCCTAGTTCTGATTTGGGTAAGGATCACTATTAGGTTTGCTTAGACTGACCCAAAATGTATAGTCAGGGTCATAGGTTTATTTATTTAGGCTAGTCCAAGAGTCAACATCACATGGATTAGCCTACAACAGCCTGCCAGAGACTCAAGCAGTTGTGTTGACATAGACAATATTAGTCGATACTAGCTCAGTCGACACAAGAAGGATTTGTGTCGACACAGTTCACAGACCATCAGTCGACACCAGCTCAGTCGACACCAGAAGGATTTGTGTCGACATCACAGAACATTTGTCGACATAGTTCACAGAAGCAAATTTCTCAGGTCGACGATTGTCATGCTCAGCTCGACGATCTCAAAGTTATTCTCTGTACTGAGCTCGACGAACTCAATGTTCAGATCGACGAATTATGTAAGGAGCTGAGCTCGACGAAATCTAGATGAGCTCGATGAAGTCAAAGCTCAGGTCGACGATCTCTGAACTCAAGACAGCCAGACATCTGCTCGACGAACACAAAAGCTAAGCTCGACGAACTTCAAGATTCAGTCGACGAACATAGATCTTAAACAAGATATTCAGCTCGACGAATCTAGCTGAGTTCGACGAATGTCGAACTCAGGTCGACGATCAATGAACTCGACGAAAGTTCAGGTCTATGATTTTTGTGCAATCGGTAACAGTTAGCAGAATTTATTAAGGACTAATTACTATCAACATTCCTAGTGAAAATAGCCGTTCAAACGGACAGTTACAGAAGAATTAAGTGAGGATCAATTTCCAAAGCATCTTCACACTCGGGAATGTTTCTTCCATCATCAAGTCTGTGGAATTCAAATACAGTGAAGAAGAAAGAACAGAAGAGAGTACACAGAGAACCATCAGATATACCGAGAGAGGAGATGAATCAGTATAGAGAATAGAATAGTCAGTCAGACGATAAAAGCAAAATAGTCTGCATCATACATTCTCTTGGCCCTCTCTCTCAGGATTTGGATACAAAGTAGAAGCCAGAGGAAAGAAGCAGATCAGCTATAAGAAGAAGAAGAACAATCAAACAATATCAAGAGTCTTCTTCTTCCTTATCTATGCAGGACAACTTCAAGGACAACAAACAACATATTAGTCAGAAGCTCCTGAAGATTCCTCTGGTCAAGGCTCAAAGTCTGAAGGCCTATCACCCTGTGCAAAGCTTCCAAGCCTGAACCCCTTTCAATCTCAGGGGGAGCTTTAACAACATCTTTGAATCCACATAGTCTTCTCAGTTGTATATTGAGAAAGAGAAGACTTCCATCACTCACTTCCTCCCTCCTGTATAAATGGTTGTCATCTCCCTCAAAAGTGATTCCTGGTTGCAAGTCTCCTGATCAAAAGACTTGAGTTGGTTTTTGGGGACCTGATCAAAACCCATTGGTGTCAGGCACCTGATCAAAAACCTGAGTGGATTCCTACCAGGGTGGTAGAAGAGTGGATGTACCCAGGTTGGGGGAACCACTATAATATTCTTGTGTCATCTGGTTGGCCATTTTCTTTTGTTCTTGCTGTGCTTGTGACTTTAGGACTGCTGTGATTTTATTACTTAATCTGTTTGTGCACCAGTACAACAAAAGCTGTCATAATTCTATTATTGCACATATACTCTATTCACCCCCCCCCCCTCTAGAGTATAGTAGATCTAGCCCTAACTTTCAATTGCTATCAGAGGGGGTTCCTTTGGTTGGACAAGTTAACCCTTGAACCAAAGATCCTTTGTTAGATCTATACTTTTATTTTATTTATTTCCCTTTAGATCTTATACACAGCATTAGCACAGAACATGGACTATGCAAGCACCAGACCTCCAGTGTGCAACCTAAATAGGTTTTTTCCATCTGGAAGGCAAGAATCAGATTGTAAATGAACTTTATTGATGAAGATATATACAATTCTATTTTGAAAGGTCCCCCTCAAGCTTCAAAATCTTCAAATACAAATGATGTCCCATCATCTCAATGGACAGATGCCCAAAAAAAGCTAAAGCTTGCTGATGCCAATGCCATGAACATATTGGCTCAGACTATGTCAGATGACATATTTCAGAAGGTGGCTGAGTGCACCTCTGCAAAAGCAATCTGGGACTCACTAAACCACATGGTTGCTGGCTCAACAGATGAGAGGAAAGATAGAAGATCAAATCTTATCACTCAATATAAATACTTCAGAAAGCATGAAGAAGAAATAGTTGAAGTGATGTATAATAGGCTTAGCTCTATCATCAGTGAGCTAAGAACCTTGGATAAAGAAATCACATTGACTGAAGTGAATGACAAGATCCTAATGTGCTTCCAAAGCTCATGGGATACCAGGATTTGGCCAATCAAAGAGGCCAGAAACTTGAATGAGATTTCAACTGAATCTCTCCTGGGAAAGCTCAAATCTTATGAGCAGTTAATCAAGAACAGAGAAGCAGTAGAGCAAAGAACTCCTCCTTCAGCAAGAAGAGAACACATCATTGCTTTCAAGGCTGCTGAGAAGACAGTGGCTGGATCCACAAATGAAGAACTGATGAGCTTGTTTGCTAAAAGATTTTATAATATGGCAAAGAAGGACTTCAGAAGGGAGTCATCCAGAAATGACAGCAAGCCAAGATATGACCAAACCACTACTAGTAAGAAGGAATCAAGACGCAAGCATTACTGCAAGCCATCTTCCAGCAAGCACAAAAAGAAGGACAAAGGATTTGTGGCTGAAACATGGAGTGACACAAAAGATGAATTCACATCTTACAGCTCTAGTGAAGAAGAAGAGGAGGCTAAGGCAAATGAATTTTGTCTGATGGTAATCAATGCATCTTGCAGTAGCTATGATGAAGAATCTAAATATGATGGAGAATCAGATTCTGATGAAGAATCAGCAGATCAAGTAATCTCTAACCTTGATTTTTCTTCAAAAAAAATTAAAACTAATTGCAGATTATTATGTAACAATTTTCAGAAAATCTTAGTTCAAAATAATTCGTCGACTAGAGATCGACGAAATCAATACTATTTGTCAACCTCAGATCGACGAACTCTGAACAAAGATTTTGACTTGAACTATTCAAGAATCTGTGCTCGACGAAATGAATATAATTCGTCGAACAGAGATTGACGAAAATGGACCACAGAAAACAACCATTATCATTATGTGAACAGAGATGGAAGATCTCATCCAACATCGTCGAACTCAGTTCGACGATCCAACCAGAAATCGTCGAACCCAGATTCTATTAACAATAATTTTTGTTCTTTTAAAATTTATCATCAAAGTTAGCATTTTAATAATCCTTTCACTGAGTGGATAATACCTCCTAGGAAATATCATCCACTTGGATACAAGGATCAACATAAATGCTCTTTTATTTCTAATTATTATTATCAAAAAGAACCAGGACCCAAGCTAATCTAGGTCCAGAACTCCTAACATCTCCTTGCAGGAAAAAGATACATTTCCAGCCAATATAGAGGATAATTCAATGGTTGAAGAGAGAGGCTGTTAAAGTTTTGATTCTAATCAGATTTGGACAAGGCAAGGTAATTTCATGGCAATTCAAGCAGGATCACTATCTGCTCAAATATCTGCCCTCTTTGCTGCCCCCATCTTCATTTAGGGGCCTGGGTCCAGTGCTTACTGCAACCAGGCAGGAGGAGATGCTTGTAAATGAAGCTGCAGAAATTCCAGCAGTAACAGCAATTCCAGCAATAACAGCAGCAACAACAGATTATAATGATACAGATTTGGGCAAGGATCAACAACAGCTGTAACAGCAGCAACAGCAGAAGTACATGATCCAGATTTAATTATGTTTAATTGCCTTGTATCTTACTTGTATTTATGTACATAGTGTCCTCACCCAAATAGGGGGAGATTGTTGGAACCCTAGTTCTGATTTGGGTAAGGATCACTATTATGTTTGCTTAGACTGACCCAAAATGTATAGTCATGGTCATAGGTTTATTTCTTTAGGCTAGGCCAAGAGTCAACATCACATGGATCAGCCTACAATAGCCTGCCAGAGACTCAAGCAGTTGTGTCGATACAGACAATATTAGTCGACACTAGCTCAGTCGACACAAGAAGGATTTGTATCGACACAGTTCACAAACCATCAGTCGACACCAGCTCAGTCGACACCAGAAGGATTTGTGTCGACACCACAGAATATATGTCGACACAGTTCACAGAAGCAAAATTTTCAGTTCGACGATTGTCATGCTCAGCTCGACGATCTCAGAGTTAATCTCTGTACTGAGCTCGACAAACTCAATGTTCAGATCGACGAATTATGTAAGGAGCTGAGCTCGACGAAATCCAGATGAGCTTGACGAACTCAAAGCTCTGGTTGACGATCGCTGAACTCAAGACAGCCAGACATCTGCTAGACGAACACAGAAGCTAAGATCGACGAACTTCAAGCTCCGGTCGACGAACGCAGATCTTAAATAAGATATTCAGCTCGACGAATCTAGCTAAGTTCGACGAATGTCGAACTCAGGTCGACGATCGATGAACTCGATGAAAGTTCAGGTCGACAATTTCTGTGCAATCGGTAACAGTTAGCAGAAATTATTGAGGATTTATTACAGTCAACATTCACAGTGAAAATAGTCATTCAAACGGACAGTTACAAAAGAATTAAGTGAGGATCAATTTCCAAAGCATCTTCACTCTCGGGAATGTTTCTTCCATCATCAAGTTTGCGGAATTAAAATACAGGGAAGAAGATAGAACAGGAGAGAGTATACAGAGAACCATCAGATATACCGAGAGAGGAGATGAATCAGTATAGAGAATAGAACAGTCAGTCGGATGATAAAAGAAAAATAGTCTGCATCATACATTCTCTTGGCCCTCTCTCTCAGAATTTGGATACAAAGTAGAAGCCAGAGGAAAGAAGCAGATCAGCTATAAGAAGAAGGAGAACAATCAAACAATATCAAGAGTCTTCTTATTCCTTATCTCTGCAGGACAACTTCAAGGACAACAAACAACATATTAGTCAGAAGCTCCTGAAGATTCCTCTGGTCAAGGATCAAAGTCTGAAGGCCTATCACCCTATGCAAAGCTTCCAAGCCTGAACCCCTTTCAATCTCAGGGGGAGCTTTAACAACATCTTTGAATCCACATATTATTCTCAGTTGTATATTGAGAAAGAGAAGACTTCCATCACTCTCTTCCCCCCTCCTGTATAAAGGGTTGTCATCTCCCTTCAAAAGTGATTCTTGGTTGCAAGTCCTGATCAAAAGACTTGAGTTAGTTTTTGGGGACCTGATCAAAACCCATTGGTGTCAGGCACCTGATCAAAAACCTAAGTGGATTCCTACCAGGGTGGTAGAAGAGTGGATGTACCCAGGTTGGGGGAACCACTATAATATTCTTGTGTCGTCTGGTTGCCTCTTTTTTTTTGTTCTTGCTATGCTTGTGACTTTAGGACTGCTGTGATTTTATTACTTAATATGTTTGTGCACCAGTACAACAAAAGCTGTCATAATTTTATTATTGCACATATACTCTATTCGCCCCCCCCCCCCCCCCCCCTCTAGAGTATAGTAGATCTAAGCCTAACTTTCAGAGAAGAATCCAGCGAATAAGGTGCGGTTTGGCATCCGATTTAGAAAGGAGATACTTTAAAGCAGAATGATCGGTAAAGACGATGATTTTAGAAAAAGTAATATATGGTCGGAATTTACCAAAAACAAAAATTACGGCTAAGAGTTCCTTCTCCGTCGTGGTGTAATTTTCTCGAGCGGAAGTTAGAGTTTTACTGGCATAGTAGATCAAATGAAAGTTCTTAGCCATTCGTTGTCCTAGGATCGCACCGAAAGCATAACTACTCATATCACACATTATTTCGAACGGTAAATACCAGATTAAAGTGATCATAATCAGAGCGTTTATAAGTTTAAATTTAATTAATTCAAACGCAGCTAGACAAGAATCGTCAAAAATAAAGGGAGTTTCTTTCTCGAGAAGGTGGGTGAGAGGCTTGGTAATTTTTGAAAAGTCTTTAATGAATCATCGGTAAAAACTCGCGTGTCCTAGAAAAATTCTAATTGTTTTGATATTCGTAGGTGGCGGTAGCTTTTCAATTACTTCAATTTTTGCCTTGTCCACTTCAATTCCTTTAGCAGAAATCATATTGCCAAGGACTAAGCATTCACGCACCATAAAGTGGCACTTCTCCCAATTTAAAACAAAGTTCGTTTCTTCGCAGTGTGGTAAAACTTTTCCCAATTTTTTTAAACATAAATCAAAAGAGTCGCCAAAAACTAGGGCTGATATCGAGTCGAGTTCGAGCGATTTTGGCTCGGCTCGAAATCGAAATTTTTGACTCGAACTCGACTCGAAATCGAAATTGATTTCGAGTCGATTCGGCTAGACTCGAAATGGCTCAATTCCGAGTCAGCTCGAAATCAAATCGAGTCGGCTCGAAATTGAATCAAGTCGGCTCGAAATTTAGCAATTTTTCATTTTATTCCTAGTTTACTCAAAATAAAATTGGGCAACCTATAAATTTAGCAAATGAAACACTTAAAGCCTTCATTCTTTGTATTTAAGTTTAAATTTTGTTATTTTAATCTTAAAATAAGAATATATTAATACATACAGAATTTTTTTAATTAATTCGAGTTTATTCAAATCATATTTTGAGCGATTCATGGCTGACTTTAAATTGACTCGAAATCAGATTCGAGTTAAATTGAATCGACTCAAATTGAGTCGAATCAATTTTAACCGATTCCGATTCGGCTCAATTTTTGAACGATTTTCGAGAGATTTTCGAGTTTTGAATAATATGCTCAGCCCTACCAAAAATCGAAAAAACGTCCATAAAAACTTCCATAATATTTTCTACGTATTTATCGAAAATAGTGAGCATACATCGCTGAAATATTGCTGGCGCATTACATAATCCGAAAGGCATTCTATGATAAGCAAAGGTTCTGAAGGGGCAAGTGAATGTTGTCTTCTCTTGGTCCTCGGGTGCGATAGGGATTTGGAAATATCCCGAGAGACCGTCGAGAAAACAACAAAACTATGCATGGATAAGTGTTCTAATATTTGATCGATAAAGGGAAGGGAGAAATGGTCTTTGCGGGTGGTATCATTTAACTTGTGATAATCGATGCACATCTGCCACCCGTCACTATTCTCGTTGGTATTAGGTCGTTATTTTCATTTAAAACTACAGTGATCCCTCCTTTCTTCGGCACTACTTGGACCAGACTCACCCACTTACTATCCGAGATAGGATAAATTATCCCCGCATCTAATAATTTAAAACCTCTCCCTTTACGACCTCCTTCATGTTTGGATTAAGATGATGTTATGTTGGACTACACTCTTAGAATTTTCTTCCAAAAATATTTTATGTGTGCAAAACGAGGGGCTTAAGCCAGAAATATCAGATTTTTGCCACGCTATAGCTCGGCGATGCCTTCATAGAAATTCGATCAATTGATCGTTTTAAGTGAGAAAGAAAGGTCGAGAATATAACGGGAAATTTATAATTTTTTAGAGAAAAACATATTTTAGATGTTCGGGGAGCGGTTTCAATTCAAGAGTGGCTGGTTTGTCATAAGAATTTTTCAAATCTTTTTCAATTTCAAAAGTAAAAGTTTCAAAAAATTTCTTCCTTGAAATAAAATCATTTTCAACATTAGCTTGCACGGACATGGCCGTGTCTAAAATAAATTCGGGAGAAATTTCAGAAAAACTTGGAGATATTTCAGAAAAAGATGAAGAAAATTAATTACTCAAAATATTAAAAAGAGAAAAAAGAGTCTTCATTTAAAACATCTAGAAAAAAACATGAGTCATCATTTGATAAATAGTTTTTCATTGATTGGTTAATTTCAAATGTGACCTCATCGTTTCCTACTCGGATCAACAATTATCTATTGCTTACATCTATTGCTGCACGGGAAGTGGCTAGGAAGGGGCGGTCGAGAATTAGAGGTACCTCGACATCCTCTTCGATATCTAGAATGACAAAATCTATCAGGAAGATAAATTTGTCAACCTTCACTAGTACATCTTCAACAATTCCTAACAGATACTTAATCGACCGATCAGCTAATTGTATGCTCATCTGAGTTGGGTTGAGAATACCCAATCCTATTTTCTTAAATAAGGAGAAAGGCATCAAATTGATGCTCGCTCCTAAATCTGCTAACGCATGTTTCATGAATAAATCTCCAAAAATGCAAGGGATCAAAAAGCTGCCTAGATCGTTAATCTTTTTAGGTAAATTATAAGTGACGACCGCCAAGTATTCCTAATTTAACGTGACATGCGAGATGTTTTCTAATTTTTTGTTTGTTTGTTAGGAGATTCTTCAAGTATTTAGCATACTTGGACATTTGCGAGCTCGCTTCATGAAGTGGTAAATTTATTTGAATTTTTTTGAACATTTTACGAAAGCGATTACATTGATTATCTAACTTACTTTTTGAATGTAGAGAGAGGTAAGGAGGAGAAATAGAATCCTTTAAACTCAGGGAGGGTTTTTTGTTTGCAAAATATCCATTGAAATGACATTATCATTTAAAATAGGGCAGAGCATATTATTCGAAACTCGAAAGGCGCTCGAAAATCGTTCGAAAATTGAGCCCAATCGGAATCAGTTAAAATTGATTCGACTCAATTTGAGTCGATTCAATTTGACTCGAATCTAATTTCGAGTCGATTTCGAGCCAGTACTGAATCGCTCAAAATATGGTTCGAATCAACTCGAATTAATTAAAAAAATCATGTATTAATTAATTTATTCTTATTTTAAGAAAAAAAATAACAAAATTTAAACCTAAATAAAAAGAATGAAAACTTTCAGTGTTTCATTTGCTAAATTTATAGGTTGCCCAATTTAATTTTGAGCAAATTAGGAATAAAACGAAAAATTGCTCAATTTCGAGCCGACCCGATTCAATTTCGAGCGAACTCCATTCGATTTCGAGCCAACTTGGAATCGAGTCATTTCGAGTCGTGCCGGCTCGACTCGAAATCAATTTTGATTTCGAGTCGAAAATTTTGATTTCGAGCCGAACCAAAATCGCTTGAATTCGACTCGATATCAGGCCTAATTTAAAATAGGCGGCTTTTCTAAAATAGGAGCGGTATTCATCTCGAGCTCTTCTATTATAGTTGGACCGGAAATTTCTTTCCCACTCCGAAGTGAAATCTCTTTCGCTTGCTCTCTTGGATTGGGCTCGGTATTTGAAGGAAGAGTCCCAGCGGGCATCTCAGAAATAATTTTGGCTAGTTGCCCTACCGTTTTCTCTAGTTTTTTGACTATACACGATAGATTTCTGATTGTCGCTTCATCAGAAGTAATGTATTTTAAAAACATATCGTCTAGAGAGTGAGGCTTTTGAAAAGTTTGATTATTTTGTGAAGGCAGTGGTTGTGTCGAATAGTGTGGTGGTGGTGGTCGCATCGTATTAGAGTAATTACTCCAAGAAAAGTTTGGATGGTTACACCATCCAGGATGATAAAAGTTCAAATTATTACTAAAATCAGGAGGAGGAGAAAAAGCAGAAATTTTTTTTGGAGCAATCCTAGGTATGTTCTCCAGATAATCCACCTGCTCGGCGGCAGCATTCGTAGTTTCCCATACTTGAGGGGCAGAGGTAGCAGACATCTCCGTCATCTTCTTATTCAGTATCTCTAATTGCAACGCCAACTGGGACACCGTGTCAACCTCATACATACTTGTAACTTTGTTAGGGCAGGACCTAGGCACATTCCATTGATAGGTGTTCACGTCCATGTCCTCAAAAATCTCAAGTGCTTCCTCCGGAGTTTTGCGGTTCAAAGAACCACCAGATGAATCATCTATCATTTGCTTTGTCGTTTGATTTAGCCCATTGTAGAATGTCTGAACCTGTAACCATACAGACAGAGCATGATGAGCGCATCTTCTTAAGAGTTCCTTATTCTTCTCCCAAGTGTCATAGAGGATTTCAGAATCAATTTGGTTATACGAAGAAATGTCGTTTCTAAGCTTAGCCGTCTTAGCGTGAGGAAAATACTTAGCTAAAAATTTTTCCATTAACTGTTCTCAGGTAATGATTGATCCTCTTGGGAGAGAAGTCAACCATTGATTGGCTTTTGTTCTTAAAGAAAAGGGAATGAGTTGTAACCTTATAGCATCATCTGTAACACTGTTTATCTTAAATGTATCACAGATTTCTAAAAAGCTAGCAATATGTGCATTCAGATCTTCATCTTGCATTCCGTAGAATTTCATGTATTGCTGAACCATTGATATGATACTAGACTTCAACTCAAAATTATTGTTTATCATAATGGGGGGTCGAACAATGCTTGAATGTGTCCCTTCCAAGTTAGGCCGAGCATAATGATACATGGTACATTGCTTGGCCGCATTTGGGTCAAGGTTGGCCGGTTGGACATCATTTTCATTCAAATTCATGGTTGGAAAATTAACGTCCCCTATGGACTCCTCAACCAAATTAGTTAGAATTGGAGGGCGGGATCGATGTTCGCACCGAATGGTATGTTCGATCTCCGGATCCAAATCAAGTAGATTCGACGGATTCTGTCAGGTCATGCACTAGTGGAACAGAGAAAGAGAAAGGAAAACTAGAAAAAGGGAGCTTACTCTCTTTTTTTTTGAAATGTAAATTTTTTTAGAAAAGGGTTGGGGGGCGAAGAGAGGTGATAAAAGTAATAGATTCGTGATTTCAAAATATCAACGTAAGGTTGTCCCTGACAACGACATCAAAAACTTGATGTTCGCAAATCATTACGAAAAAAATCTGAACTAACAGTCCAATGAAGGCAAGTATACCTATCAAATTATAGCAAGGGGACATAAGTGTCGTATTTAGATCTCGAAACCGTTGAGTACTTATACACACACAAATTGATATTATCTTATCGAAGGCTTTAGGGTTTGATTACTGAATTGGAAAAAAGGAAATTACTTTCAACTATTAAGAAAGACTACTACTGGTGATTAAAAAAAGGGGTTGAACGATGGTTAAGGGATAATACTCGATCATGAATCATCTCAGCTTAAGTTAATCAAAGATATGATAACATACTAAAACTTAATAAGGTAAAGGTTCTTGACTGTGGGGGTTCCCAAAGCTTGAACACGCTTCTCTCGAAGACTTGCCCTACCGAGGTTAGGAAAATCAGACCGGACACTCGTCTGTATTTGAATACCTAAAACTCACTTTAAGTAATGAATCCCTCTATTGGATTTCACTCCAATCTAGGAGATTTATGTCATCCTCTCTCGAGGGGTGCATGCAACTCTCTTTGCTCGTGAGTGTTCACTTCAAAATATGATCCTCTCGGCTAGCTAAGAGTGAAAACCATAGATGGATATTATAGATCGATGATATAATTCCAAATGCGACATTTCAAGAGTAAATCAAAGGCCTAAACATTTAAAAGTAAAAGTAAACTAAAGCATCATAACTTATTCAACTCAACCTCGGATCATCAAGATCGAGTACTAGGAGGATTTAGTTACTTATGAGGAAGTAGAAAATAAAAATCATGTTAAGAATATGCATAATAAGAAAAAGGGAGAAAAGGAATAGCAGAGTATTTTATTTCCTATTGGAAAGAAGCTACTAAAAGGACCAAAGGACATTTCAAAGAGAGTTTCCAAAAAGATTACAAATATGATAAACAAGATTACAAGAATGCTAAGAAATGAAAACATTAAGCTAAAATATTCTGAAAATAAACTCTCAACATCTCTCTACAAGGCTTCAATCTGCTCCTAGAGCACTTGGAGCTTGTGACTATTTATAGAAATTTTTCAGGAAGTACACGTCCCCCTTACACGCCCGAGTCAGGCGTGTACCTGGGGAGTGTAATACTTGTTGACTTTAGCTAGCTGAAATTAAAGTCTAGAAGTGACTAGCTCGGCGGTTGGGTTACACGCCCCAATGGCACGCCCATATAGGAGGAGCATGTCAGATACATCATGATGGTGGAGCGGGGAAACGTCGCGTTGCGGTGATTTTTCGGGACTTGGCGGGACATGCCCCAGAGACATGTCTGTGGTGGTGGTACGCAGGCGTGACTGAGGGCGTGTAGGCTGAATTTCCTGGATTTTGAATTCGGATCGTAGCTTCATTCCACTTTGGTTACATGACTTGGGAGGGCGTGACCTGGAGGTGTGTAATTGGAGAAAATCCCAAAACCTAAAAACAAAAAATAAACTAAGTTAGAACAATAATTGAGAAAACAAACAAAAAAAACAAAAGACAGAAGATTTAAATGAGAATATACATATTTTTGCCCTAATAAACTAAGCTAAATTTTGCTTCATCAAACCTAATGACTTAAGGTATTATTGGGAGAGCGACGGTCTTCTGTCGATCTCCATTCTAATTACACTCCTGTGACTTGCGCTCTAACACTCATTACTATGTAGTGACCTACTTGATACCAACCAGGTTTCCAACTTCCTAATATACTATTGGAACCCTAGTTCTAATTTGGGAAAAGATCACTATTAGGATGATTAGATTGACCTAATATGCATAGTCAAGGGTCATAGGATTATTTCCAGGTTTGCTCTTTCAGAAAAAATCCAGAGGAGTTCAAATTTGAAGTTCAAAAATTCAGCTCAAAAAATTTCTCCGAGCTCAGTTTAATGAACTCTGAGCTCAGTTCAACGAACTCTGAGCTCAGCTCAAAGAAAGCTGTAAAACAGTTCAAAGATTATGCAGTTCAAAATCACTGAGCTCAGCTCGACGAACTCCGAGCTGAGCTCAACAAACTCTGAGCTGAGATCAATGAACTCCGAGCCCAGTTTGAAGAGAGCTTTAAAATTCAATTTGATGATTTTTTTACAGTATTCAGAGAGAATTATTTACAGCTGGCAGAATTAATTAAGGCTTAATTACGGGAGATCATAGCTATCAAATTTAATGTTATATATTCTTATGAATATTGACGTTTGGAGGCCGCATTAATTATGGATTAAATCAAGATTTAATGCTAATTGATTCCCAAAATAATTACCATTCTCGGGAATGTTTTAGCCATTGCAGTCAAAGTAAATTCAAATGTTTTGAATTATGTTCAGACAAGATATAGAGATGTTTTATGTAGTATAGGCAGCAGATGAAAAAGAAGTAAGATAGAAGAAAGAGAAACAATAACAACAAATCAGTGAATTACTGAAGAACAACATAGCTCTCATACACACAGAGTTCTTCATCATTTGCTTCAGGCTTCCAAGGGACAACTACTCAAAATCAGTCCACGAAGCTTCTGAAGAGCAACATCACTTTGAAGGCCTACACCCTGAAGCAAAGCTTCCTTCTTTCCTGAACCATTCAACATCTCAGGGGGAGCTTTGACATCATCAAATCCACTAGTCTTCTCTCAGTGATTTGAGATAGAGAAGACAACATCTTTCTTTCATCCCACTGTGTACTGGGTTATAACTCCCTTCAAAAGTTAAACTCTTGGTGGAAGGGCACCTGATCAAAAACCTGTGTTATTTTTTGGGCACCTGATCAAAAGCTCAAAGGGTTGTGAGATCTCCCTTGAAATAGATCTTGTGGTGGTAGGGCACCTGATCAAAAACCTGTAGTGGATTCCTACCAAGGTGGTAGAAGAGTGGATGTATGCAGATTTGGGAAACCACTATAATCCTTTTATCATCTGTGTTGCTTGCTCTCTTTCTTTATTTTTGTGCTGTGCTCACTCTTTTATATAACATATATATTAAACTAGAGTAAAATAAGATCTATCCCCTTTCTTTCAATTGGTATCAAAGCAGGTTTTCTTGGTTGTATAGGCTAACACCTGAACAAAAAAGATCAGATAGATCTTATATTTCTTAAGAGTTTATCATGGCACAAAATGAAGAGTTTTCAAGTATCAGACCTCATATGTGTAATCTAGATAAGCTTGCACTTTGGAAGGCAAGGATTAGGCTTTATATGAACTCCATTGATGAAAATATTTTTAATTCCATTTTGACAGGTCCTTATCAATCAGTGGAAACAACAAGCATCAATGATGTTCCATCATCTTAATGGATAGATGCCCGAAAAAGGCTAAAGATTGTTGATGCACAAGCAATGAACATTCTTGCACAATCAATGTCTGATGAGATTTTTCAGGAAATTGCTGAATGTTCATCAGCAAAAGATATTTGGGACTCCCTCATAGCTATGGTTGCTGGATCAGCTAAAAAGAGAATATTTGATGCTGACACTTGGAGTGACTATGAATCTGAAGCTTCATCCTGTGCAAGTGAAGATGAAGAAGAGTCAAGAGTAAGAGAATTTTGCCTAATGTTAATAAATGCCTCTTGCAGCAACTCTGCTGAACAATCGGACTCTGAAGCAAAAACTGAATCAGAAGAGCATCAGGTAATCTCTTCCTTTGATTTTTCTTCAGATCATTTTAAAGAAGATTTTAAAATCCTATGTAAAAATTTAATTCAATCTGAGAAGGAAATAAAAATTCTTAGAGAGAGAGTAAATAATTTTTCTTCTGAAAACATGAAACTCAAAGAAGATTTAAAAAATACTTCTGAACAAATAACCTAATTAGAATCAGTTAAAGGCAAAGAAAAGTTAATAGATTTAGACAAAATGACTGAAGTTTTACCAAATCAAACTAAAAATCTTCAGAAAATTTTTGTTCAATATAATTCATCGAACCAAGCTCGACGAAATAAACACTATTCTTTGAACTTAGATCGACGAACTATGAACATAGATTTTTATTTTAACTATTCAGGAATCTATGCTCGACGAAATAAATACACTTCGTCGAACCGAGATAGACGAAAATGGAATACAGAAAACAGCTATTATCATTCTATGAACAAAGCTCGATGAACTCAATACCATTTGTCGAACTCAGATCGACGAAATTATTTTTCGTCGAACCCAAAATTTCAGAGCAGAAATTTTAACTTATTTCAAAATCATAATCAAAATCAACATTTTATAAATCCTTTTACTTAGTGGATAATCCCTCATAGGAAATATCATCCACTTGGATACAAGGATCAACCTGAATGCTCTTTCATTTCAAATTATTGTTGTGAAAGAAAAATAGGACCCAAGATAATCTGGATCCAGAACTCCTAACCTCTCTTTGCACGAAAATACCTATCTTACCACAAAGGAGCAGTGGTATTTGATAATAATCAAAATCTATAGTCTCAGTCAATACAGAGGATACATCAGTGGCTATATAGGGGGTGATTGTTTTATAAAGGAGAAATTGCTTAAGAGGTTGGAGTAGTAGATTTGTTTTATTTATTTTATTTCTCAAAGCAACCTTATACATCTGCTGAAAAGTTTTTATAATTCAAGCAAATTATTTTGCTTTATATTTTATGTGTTTTGTGTAAATAGTGTCTTCACCCAAATAGGGGGAGATTGTTGGAACCCTAGTTTTGATTTTGGCAAGGATCACTATTAAGATGATTATATTGACCCAATATGCATAGTCCAGGGTCATAGGATTATTTCCAGGTTTGCTCTTTCAGAAAAATTCCAGAGAAGTTCAGATTTGAAGTTCAAAAATTCAGCTCAAAGAAATTCTCCGAGCTTAGTTCAACGAATTCTAAGCTCAGTTCAACGAACTCTGAGCTCAGCTCAAAGAAAGCTATAAAACTCAGTTCAAAAATTATGTAGTTCAAAATCTCTGAGCTCAGCTCGACGAACTCCGAGCTTAGCTCAACGAACTCCGAGCTGAGATCAACGAACTCCGAGCCCAGTTTGAAGAAAGCTTTAAAATTCAATTTGACGATTTCTTTGCAGTATTCAGACAAAATTATTTACAGCTGGCAGAATTAATTAAGGCTTAATTAAAGGAGATTATAGCTATCAGATTTAATACTATATATTCTTATTAATATAACCGTTTGGAGGCTACATTAATTATGAATTAAATTAGGATTTAATGTTAATTAATTCCCAAAGCAATTACCATTCTCGGGAATATTTTAGCCATTGCAGTCAAAGTAAATTCAAATGTTTTGAATTATGTTCAGACAAGATATAGAGATATTTTATACAGTACAAGCAGTAGATGAAAAAGAAGTAAGAGAGAAGAAAGAGAAACAACAACAACAAATCAGTGAATTACTGAAGAACAACACAGCTCTCATACACACAGAGTTCTTCATCATTTGCTTCAGGATTCCAAGGGACAACTACTCAAAATCAGTCCACGAAGCTTCTGAAGAGCAACATCACTTTGAAGGCCTACACCCTGAAGCAAAGCTTCCTTCTTTCCTGAACCATTCAACATCTCAGAGGGAGCTTTGACATCATCAAATCCACTAGTCTTCTCTCAGTGATTTGAGACAGAGAAGACAACATCTTTCTTTCATCCCACTGTGTACATGGTTATAACTCCATTCAAAAGTTAAACTCTTGGTGGCATGGCATCTGATCAAAAAATGGTGTGTTGGATTTTGGGCACCTGATCAAAAGATCAAAGGGTTGTGAGATCTCTCTTGAAATAGATCTTGTAGTGGCAGGGCACCTGATCAAAAACGTGTAGTGGATTCCTACTAGGGTGGTAGAAGAGTGGATGTACCTAGATTTGGAGAACCACTATAATCCTTATGTCATCGGTGTTACTTGATCTCTTCCTTTATTTTTGTGTTGTGCTCACTCTTTTATATAACATATATATTTATCTAGAGTAAAATAAGATATATCCCCTTTCTTTCATATACCTCTCAATCCTACCACCTATCATATCCCCTGTGGGTCCTAGTGTTATGTGATACTTTTGCTAAGCGCAACCCATGACCTAATGTTAACCCGTATGAGTAAACTGCCAATTTCTTGGTCCAAATGCCCCTAACTATTTATCATGGGTTTGTCATATGCATAATATTAAACATTCAGAATTCCATCAATATTCTAATTGGTTTGGACCATAAATTAAATCATTTAATTGAGTGACCTATGTCACTTTGTGCATGAGCTACTATGTCCGGTGGACCATTAGGCCAAAATAAATTGTCTGGAGTTCATCTAAGTTAATTATGGTTGTTCATCAAAAATCCTAATTTTTCAACTTGATTGGCCATTTATTTTTTATTTAAGATTGAAATCACAATTATTCCATATTTCAAATTAATTACCTAAAATATTCAACTAAAAATTCATAGAAAATTACTGGTGATCAACACTGCCATAATAATATCATGACAAAAACTCATAATCCCAACCAGTGATTTGACCTAAAATAATGGCATGTGAACATTACTACCAAAATGCCACTACTAAGGTTTTTAGCATAATTATTCATCCAAAAATTCTTAATTAAATATTCAAGGGTTTATATCATAGAAATAAGAGACTATATATTTTTTCATAATTTTCCAAATAATATTACCCCTATTTTTAATTTTAAACTCACAAGGGTAAAATTGTAAATCTACCAAAAACACAATATATAGTCCTCAAACAGACTCATAACGTTTTTTAGAGATGTAAAATGTCCTATTAGGGATTGTATCTGTTGAATTTTGTGAAGTGGAAGTGGGTGACGGGTTAGGCCGGGCGGCCTGGGCGGACAGCTTTGGCGGACTAGGCGGACTGGGCGGACTGTGATGTGCGGCCTGGTGGAAGGTCTAGTGGAAAGCCAACTATTTTCTGAGCGGTTTGTTTGCATGGAGTCTGCGGACTATGCGGCTTGGTTTCTACGGATAGGGTGGTTGCTGATTGGCTTTGCCAAGGAGCGGCCTGAGCGGATGGAGGCTTGCGGACTGATGCATTGCTCAGTAGCCGCGGGTGCAAGCATGTGCTGATAGGCGGGTTGGCTCATGTTCGTGGGAAGCTTGCGGACTGGCGTGTCCGCGGTGTAGGCTATTGCGGACTGAGCATAGAGCTTGGCTGAGGCCTTGTCGAGCTCTGGTGGCACAGCAGGTGTAACACCTCCATCTGTCGCATGGCATATAACAGAAGGTCCAGCTGGAACCCGACGCCATATACCACAGACAGTCGGAAGGGATACTAAATGAATAATCAAACCAACCAATTAAGACTACTCGTCCTAATCACAGAGCATTCTAGCGGAAGATTTTAAAGTTGAAAGAACCCAAAATTAATTCCATCAATATGAATGTCCACAGCTACAACAACAGGAATGAAACCCCAAATACACAGAAACAGGTACATGGCCTTATGGCCTTACAAATGTTCACTTCATAAATAGTGTTTTACATACATCGGCTCGCAGGCCGGCCACACATGAAATATATAAATAAAACTATTCTACGGCCTTCTAGGGCCAGCACAGCAACATGGGCTCCAGCCCGCTATTTGGCTCTCGACTCCGCAGCACCTGCAAGCACATACCACCGCACGGTGGCAAATAAAGCAACGGTCAGCTAAAAGCCGACCAAATTATAACGACCCCGCCCCTTACTCGGGACGGCGGTGCTCTTTCCCTGCATAACATTAGCCCAACAATATATATATAGCGCAATTATAATTCGCCACAGGTGTAGGCTCGCACGGCCAAACACCCCGTGCACTCAGGGCACATTCATGGTGAACCCTGACCCATCAGTGCATTCACCACCACCCCCAGGATGGCAACAACATGTGAGCATTTAGCCTTTCTGACCACCGTCTAAGGCTCCGACTATGCCAACGGCCAGTCCCCGTCTTCGGGTCTCTCGCACCGAACCACATAGCCTAGGTCCAATTCCACTTGCCCGTTGCTCACGCCGCATGTCCAATTTAAGGAACTTTGCGCGGGCCAAGCTTCTCTCGGATCCCAAATTTTCCAAAACAATCTCATAACCCAGTTATGATCAAGGCCGGTTCCCAGACCGCCAAGTTAGCAGAACACGTTTTCGCTCAGTTTTCCGGGTGCGCCTTGAAGCTAACCTCCAAGGATCCCTGCTGCAATCTACCGCGTAGAAACCCGAAAAATCCAAAGCACGGAGTCTTCTCCGGCAAAACCACATCAAATGCAACATCACCGATCCAGACAAAACGCGTCCGGGTAGGCTTCACACACAATGCCTATGCCCGTACTTACGATTCCGGGCTCTACATGCAACACAAGGGGGACTATTCCCGTCAACCCCAAGGAACACCACGCACTCACCGCATACTCGCGGGAGCGGGATTCCCTATGCAGAAAGAAAGAGCTTCAAGCGCTCAAGTTGAGAATCGTTACCCTTGTAGTCCGTTTTGGCGCCATGGAAAAACTACGCGGTTAGAACTCTTCGCAATGACCTTCCCTCCACGGATCCGCTCTCCGATTTCGAAACGGTGCTCCGATGCTCCGCCGGCGGCCGGAAACCTCCTTCTTCTTCCTCTCCTCTCTCACTTTGGAAGGGGAGAACTTTGGAGAGAAAATGAGGGAATAACTCCCTATTCCCGGCCTTAACAGAGCAGGGTTAAATTATGGCCATCGGATCCTAATTAAAGAAAATGAATGGCTCGGATCTGCACAAAATTCCCCAGACCTGGGCCGCACACGGCTTGGCACACGGCCGTGTCCATGGCCGTGTGCCTCGATCCAGGCACGATCGTCGAACTGAGAAACGCACACGGGCCAAGACACGCCCGTATCTGACCTGACACGCCCATGTCGGGTTCCTCGACATGCCCGTGTTCGTGGGCATGTCACGCATAACCGCCACGGCAACGGACACGACCCATCAGGACACAGGTAGGGACACGGGTTGGCACACGCCCGTGTCGGATGGCACGCCCGTGTCATCCGGCCGTGTTTCTGGCCGTGTCCTTCTCGGGTTGAAAACGGCCAAAAATCACCAGCCAGACACGGCCTGGGACACGCCCGTGTCATAGGCCGTGTACCCCTACAAGCACCAAAAACTCTTTTTCCGCGACCGACTCGCACAGAAAATTCGGGGCGTTACAAATCTCCCTCACTTAAGGAATTTCGTCCCGAAATTAAGCAAAGGTACACAAAAGCTAAATGATACCTGAGTGGAATAACTCGGGGTATTCCTCCAACATAGCTTGCTCTCGCTCCCAAGAAAGCTCCTCACGTCCGCAATTATCCCAACGGACTTTAACCATTCGGACCTCCTTGTTGCGGAGTCGTTTGACTGCAACATCTTCAATTCGCACTGGCTTGACCCTTGTTGTTAACTCATAGTCAACCGGTACCTGATTGTCCGCAACGATCTGCGAAGGCTCTTGCACTGCCTTACGCAACACCGATACATGGAATACATCATGCAGCCCACTCAACTCCGTCGACAGCTTTAATCTATAAGCCGCCTCGCCAACACGCTCCAGGATTTCAAATGGTCCAAGGTATCTCGGACTCAGCTTCTTCAAGCGTCGAACCCGCGATACACCCTTGAACGGCTTGATCTTCAAATATACCATGTCGCCAACGTTGAATTCCACATTTCTATGTTTGGCATTGTAATACTTTGACTGTCTATCCTGAGCAATCTTCAGCCTTTCCTGAATTGTCCGTATCATTGAAGTGGCATCTTCCACCGCTTGACGTTTATACAACTTTGATTCGCCTGCCTCCAACCAAGACAACGGCGTACGACACTTCCTCCCGTACAAGGCTTCGAAAGGCGCCATTCCAATGCTTGCCTGAAAGCTGTTGTTGTAAGCAAACTCCACCATGTACAGGTGATCCTCCCAATGCTTCCCGAAATCTAGGACGCACATGCGAAGCATGTCCTCCATAGTCCTGTTGACTCTCTCGGTTTGGCCATCTGTCTGCGGGTGAAATGCTGTGCTGAACTTTAGCTTAGTACCCAACAGACCATGCACCAACCTCCAGTCATTTGACGTGAAGCGTCCATCTCGATCACTAACAATACTTCTAGGCACACCATGCAATCGTACAATATTATCCACGTAGAGTTTGGCTAACTTTTCCACTGGATCCTCCTTTCTCACTGGGATAAAGTGCGACACTTTTGTCAATCTATCTACGACCACCCAAATGGCGTCATTTCCTTTCTGCGACTTCGGCAAACCGTGCACAAAATCCATAGATATATCGTCGAACTTCCATTCTGGGATAGGAAGGGATTTCAAGAAACCTCCGGGCTTCTGGCATTCCGCCTTCACCAATGCACAAGTACGGCACTTGGCCACATAAAGTGCCACATCCTTCTTCAAACCCGGCCACCAGAATAATTTCTTCATGTCTCTATACATCTTAGTGCTTCCCGGGTGGATTGAGTACTTAGTATGATGAGCCTCATACATCAACTCCTCCCAAATATTATCCGCACTAGGAACGCATAGACGACTGTCCTTCCTTAGCAACCCATCTTCAACCACAAACTGGGAATTTGACCCATCCAAAGCTTCATCCAAGATTTGCTTCATGCTGCTATCCTGAACCAAAGCCCTCCAAACTCTATCCACTAGGTCACACTGCACCTCTGTCCAAAACAGTTTTGCCTCGGCACTAGACTGCTTGTCAACGCAAGATATCTCCAATGCCTCCAGCTCTTGGACCAATCTCTCATCATGTACTGATAACCAATTGGCTTGTGCGGGAATCTTACGACTCAACGCATCCGCCACTGCATTTCCCTTCCCAGGCACATAGTGTATCTTGAAGGTGTAGTCCCCTAAGAACTCCATCCACCTCCTCTGCCTCATGTTCAAATCCTTTTGGTCCAATAGGTACTTCAAACTCTTATGATCGGTGTAAATATCGACCTTCACACCGTACAGATAGTGCCTCCAAAGCTTTAGAGCAAAAATCACGGCCGCTAACTCTAAGTCGTGGACCGGATAATTCCTCTCGTGAACTTTCAATTGTCGTGAACCATAAGCTATCACTCTCCCATGCTGTAGCAGAACACAGCCCAAACCACTGCCCGAAGCATCACTATAGATCTCGAACCCTTCGGTTCCACTTGGCGAACATAAAATGGGCGCCGTAGTCAACCGCCTCTTCAATTCTTCAAAAGCCTGTTCGCACTCCGGAGACCACACAAACTTCTGATCCTTTCTTGTCAACGTCGTGAGTGGTAGTGCTATCCGCGAGAAGTTCTCTACGAAGCGCCTGTAGTAGCCAGCAAGCCCCAGAAAACTCCGGACCTCTGCCACCGTAGTCACAGTAGGCCACTCCCGTATCGCCACTATCTTCGCCGGATCCACAGCTATTCCTTCTCCACTGACAACATGACCAAGGAACGCTATCGAGGATAACCAAAACTCACACTTGGAGAACTTTGCATACAACTGACTTTTCCTCAATGTCTCCAACACCATGTGTAAATGCTTGTAATGATCCTCCTCGCACCGCGAATACACCAGGATATCATCGATGAATACTATCACAAACTGATCCAAGTATTCTCTGAACGTCCTATTCATCAGATCCATAAACACGGATGGCGCATTCGTCAACCCAAACGGCATAACCGTGAACTCATAATGCCCAAACCGCGTACTGAATGCTGTCTTTGGGATGTCGCTCTCCCTTATCCTCAACTGATAGTAACCGGACTTCAAATCTAACTTCGAATATACAGTTGATCCAACCAGCTGATCAAATAGATCGTCAATCCTCGGGATTGGATATTTGTTCTTCTCCGTAAGTTTGTTCAATTCCCGATAATCGATACAAAGCCGCAAGCTCCCATCTTTCTTCTTAACAAAGAGAACTGGTGCGCTCCAAGGCGACGAACTTGGATGCACATAACCTTGCTCTAGCAACTCTTGCAGTTGCACCTTCAACTCTGCCATTTCTCTTGGGGCTATCCGATAGGGGGAGCGTGACACCGGTTTGGCACCCGGTACCAGCTCTATAGTAAATTCTATCTCCCGCTGAGGAGGGGCTCCTGGGAGATCATCTGGAAACACATCAGGATACTCGGACACAACTGGAATGTTGCCCAAACTAGGTTTAGGCGTCGCAGTCTGCACTAGAGTGACATACAGTTCTGCCCCAGACCGAACTTCCTTGAACACCTGAAGGGCCGATATCAGAACTTTCCCTGACCCCTTCATGCCCGCAAAAGTAGTCTCCTGTTCAGTGTCCAGACCCAACTTGACTTCTTTACGGTTGCAATCAATACATGCACTCTGCTCCGAGAGCCAATCCATACCGAAAATTACGTTGAACTCCACTAATGGTAGAACCAACGCCCGCAAATCAAACTCCCGGTCTCCAATCCGAATCTTCACAACACAAATCCTATCCGCACGCATTGAGCACCCATTAGGCAACAACACATCCAACTTGTTTTCTGCCATCGAGAATGGAACTCCGATGCGCGATATAAACTTTTCAGACAAGAAGGAATGTCATGCCCCCGTATCAAAAAGGGCTCTCGCCGGAAACCCAAAGATCAACACAAAGCCTAGCACTAACAAACGTAAGCTAACAAATACGAAGGTAACAACTATAAAAGTTAAACCACTGTAATTTAACTCATACCTGTCACCACGTCTGCTTGCTTAATGGCCTCCTGTAGGCCAAGGTTGTAGACTCTGGGCTGGAGCATGATGGGATGCAGTTGACTCCACCGCCTTCCCCTTCTCCTCATAAGTCGCTCCAGGTCTCCTCTCGGACTTTGGACGTCCGCTCCAACACTCTCGAGCAAAATGCCCCGTCTTCCCGCAGTTGTAGCAAGCCCCGGGGACTCGACTTGTAGTTGCCCCCGATGCATCAGCTGAAGGGGCTGAGTTTGAAGTCCTCCGCTTCTTGTTCCATCTGCGGAAACCTGTCTTGTTACTTGGCACCTTGAACTCGGTCTTCCTTTCTCCTGGGTCCCTCTTCTCTTGAACCTTCTTCGCAACCTTTTGCAACGATCGGGCTGAATTGACCAAGACTAGGAAGCCCTGCGCCTTAGGCCCAGCAAGGAGTAACTGTAAATCACCGCGAAGACCCTCATAGAATTGGTTGGTCTTCCTCTCTTCTTCTGAAAACATAGCACCAGCATAACGACCCAACCGTGTGAACTCATGCAGATATTCGTCCACGCTTCTGGATCCCTGAGTCAACCCAAGAAATTGATTCTCCATATCCAACCTCTGAGCAGAAGGTACAAATCTGGCTAGGAACAATCTTGAAAATTCCTCCATCGGCACATCCGCAAGCTGCCTTTCCACTAGAAGATGAAACTCCAACTCGTCCCACCACATCCTCGCTTCTCCTTCCAAAAGAAAAGTCGCTATGGTGGTCTTCTGCCACTCCTCAGTCATTGTGGCCGTCAACACCCTCTTTATGGAAGAGAGCCAGTCCTCAGCTTGAGTTGGTGTTCCAACCCCATTAAACCTCGGAGGATTAAAGCCCATCACATGCTTTAGCTGCCTCTCCGTAGTTCTCCTCGGCTCTACTAACTCAACTGCCGCGCGTTCCACCACTCTCGGCTCTGCCGCCCTAACCGGTTCTTGCTCATTTGCAGGAGGTGCGTGATGCATTTACCATGCAGGTTGGGCATTTATCATTGCGAACACGGCTTCAGCCACCATCCTGATGGTTTCCGCTGAAGGAGGTGTAGCAGGCACGTCCCTTGGTGCACTACTTTCCGCTGATTGCGGACGCTCTGACTGACCAGCACCGCTCCCAGCTGCCTAAATTAGCAAAGACACACGATTAGACAACAAACAAATTGCTTAAAGCAATCATTGGAACACTCAGGTTCCAACAAACAAGTGTATTTTCATTCCTAAGTGGACATTCATGGGTTCTTTTTGATGTTATAACGATGACGCACACATGTGCTCACCACCCCTTAAAAGAATTCGCCCACGAATTCATTTAAGCTTGACCGTAACCAGAAGTCTGATACCAAATTGTAACACCCCCATCTATCGCATGGCATATAACAGAAGGTCCAGCTGGAACCCGACGCCATATACCACAGACAGTCGGAAGGGATACTAAATGAATAATCAAACCAACCAATTAAGACTACTCGTCCTAATCACAGAGCATTCTAGCGGAAGATTTTAAAGTTGAAAGAACGCAAAATTAATTCCATCAATATGAATGTCCACAGCTACAACAACAGGAATGAAACCCCAAATACACAGAAACAGGTACATGGCCTTATGGCCTTACAAATGTTCACATCATAAATAGTGTTTTACATACATCGGCTCGCAGGCCGGCCACACATGAAATATATAAATAAAACTATTCTACGGCCTTCTAGGGCCAGCACAGCAACATGGGCTCCAGCCCGCTATTTGGCGCTCGGCTCCGCAGCACCTGCAAGCACATACCACCGCACGGTGGCAAATAAAGCAACGGTCAGCTAAAAGCCGACCAAATTATAACGACCCCGCCCCTTACTCGGGACGGCGGTGCTCTTTCCCTGCATAACATTAGCCCAACAATATATATATAGCGCAATTATAATTCGCCACAGGTGTAGGCTCGCACGGCCAAACACCCCGTGCACTCAGGGCACATTCATGGTGAACCCTGACCCATCAGTGCATTCACCACCACCCCCAGGATGGCAACAACATGTGAGCATTTAGCCTTTCTGACCACCGTCTAAGGCTCCGACTATGCCAACGGCCAGTCCCCGTCTTCGGGTCTCTCGCACCGAACCACATAGCCTAGGTCCAATTCCACTTGCCCGTTGCTCACGCCGCATGTCCAATTTAAGGAACTTTGCGCGGGCCAAGCTTCTCTCGGATCCCAAATTTTCCAAAACAATCTCATAACCCAGTTATGATCAAGGTCGGTTCCCAGACCGCCAAGTTAGCAGAACACGTTTCCGCTCAGTTTTCTGGGTGCACCTTGAAGCTAACCTCCAAGGATCCCTGCTGCAATCTACCGCGTAGAAACCCGAAAAATCCAAAGCACGGAGTCTTCTCCGGCAAAACCACATCAAATGCAACATCACCGATCCAGACAAAACGCGTCCGGGTAGGCTTCACACACAATGCATATGCCCGTACTTACGATTCCGGGCTCTACATGCAACACAAGGGGGACTATTCCCGTCAACCCCAAGGAACACCACGCACTCACCGCATACTCACGGGAGCGGGATTCCCTATGCAGAAAGAAAGAGCTTCAAGCGCTCAAGTTGAGAATCGTTACCCTTGTAGTCCATTTTGGCGCCATGGAAAAACTACGCGGTTAGAACTCTTCGCAATGACCTTCCCTCCACAGATCCGCTCTCCGATTTCGAAACGGTGCTCCGATGCTCCGCCGGCGGCCGGAAACCTCCTTCTTCTTCCTCTCCTCTCTCACTTTGGAAGGGGAGAACTTTGGAGAGAAAATGAGGGAATAACTCCCTATTCCCGGCCTTAACAGAGCAGGGTTAAATCTGGGCCATCGGATCCTAATTAAAGAAAATGAATGGCTCGGATCTGCACAAAGTTCCCCAGACCTGGGCCGCACACGGCTTGGCACACGGCTGTGTCCATGTCCGTGTGCCTCGATCCAGGCACGATCATCGAACTGAGAAACGCACACGGGCCAAGACACGCCCGTGTCTGACCTGACACGCCCGTGTCGGGTTCCTCGACACGCCCGTGTTCGTGGGCATGTCACGCATAACCGCCACGGCAACGGACACGACCCATCAGGACACGGGTTGGCACACGCCCGTGTCGGATGACACGCCCGTGTCATCCGGCCGTGTTTCTGGCCGTGTCCTTCTCGGGTTGAAAACGGCCAAAAATCACCAGCCAGACACGGCCTGGGACACGCCCGTGTCCTAGGCCGTGTAACCCTACAGGCACCAAAAACTCTTTTTCCGCGACCGACTCGCACAGAAAATTCGGGGCGTTACAGTAGGTGCTTTGCTATGGAGATCGTTTGGCGGACTGGTTTTGGAGTCCGGGGATGACTGCTGCGTTGGACAGAAGTGCGAGGAGCTCGCGGACTGATGGCGGTCTGTACTAGGGTGTTTGGCGGACGGGAGTTTGTGTCCGTCATGCTCGCATTGGCCCTTGATGGTTTTGGACTTGGTTACACTTTGTGCTAAGACCATGGTGTCCGCGGTATCCGCCAAGTCCGCTGTGACCGGGCGCACTGTTGATATCTACCTTTGGTCGTGGACTTGTGGCGGATTGAGGTGTGAGTCTTGCGGACTGCCTCGGGTTGGTGCGGACAGCCATTGAAGGGGGATTGCTGTCCTGCAGTGGTCAGAAGCTTGCGGGCTGATGCCTTGTCCGCAAAGCTTGGGCGGACTGGAGAGGGTTTGCCATTGTTGCCTTGCTCCTGGCAGTTTTCCTTGGTATCCGGCCAAGTCCTTGCGGACTCAGCGGATGGTGTTTTGCTATCGCGCGGGCTGGGGCGGTGTCGCTATCTCTTGGGCGGTGACCACACTCCTCACCTCGCGTATAAATAGGACCCCCCTGGCAGGTCTACAATAACCTAAGTAACTTGAGTGAACAGTAAGTTGGGTTGGGCGAAGTGCTGCGGTCTCAGTTTGTCAGTCCGCGCGGATTGTTTCAGTGCTGACGTTTGCTGTGTGCAGGTCGCGCGGGTTGCTTCAAGGAGCTAGGAGTTTGGCTGTGACTTCGGTCAAGTACTTGGAAGTGTGCGGTCTCTGCGAACTCAGCAGGAGGTCGCTCTGCGGCTTGTCAGTTTTGTTTCATCTTTGCCAGCTTCAATAACCTGTCCGCCGGCTTCAGGCGGGTAGGGGGTGTTCCTCAGTTCAGGTTCAACAGGAGACGAATAACGGTGTGTCCGCCCGGCCTCGCAGCTTCGGCGGACTCCGTAGCTATTCGGCGGATTGCAGCTTAGCTTGGGCGATCTCAGCGGACTCGGCGACCTCGCGGTCTCGCCGGACTCCGGTGCTATCCTCCCGGCTTGGTTTTTGGTGCTTTCTGTTTACAGCTGTTATACTAGCGAAATTATGTCTCGCTATGTATGCCTCGTGGTGTAAATAAGTGAATGAATAAAAGACCTGCTTGTGCTTCCATTGTTTGTTGGGATTAACCTTTGTTCCTTGGTTTTCTGCTGGTTCAACGTGCGAACTGGGTAGTTCCGAAGATATTAATTTGGCGTTTGGACTATCTTGCTGACCACGTTGAGAAAATTTAACATGGTATCAAAGCGAGGTTGTTGAGGTTCAGTTGCGTGAGCGGAAGTCAGCCAGTGTTGTTACTCAGTGATTGAGTGGTGATCAACCTGTGTTGTTGCTCGGAGCTGCTGAAAGGTTGCCAACAGGTGTTGCAATGGAAGGGAGCTTTGCAAGAGGTCTGGGCATTGAGCTCTTAACGCCGACTAACTTCAAGAAGTGGAAGTCATACATGAAGAGTTATCTTCTTGGCGAGGAGCTGTGGGAAGTCGTCGGTGGTGACGACAGGCAGGAAGTCACGGCTGCATTCGGTACTGCTGAGCTATGGACTGGGTGATAACCTGGCCTAAATAACTTATGAGTTTGGGGTTGTCCGACGGAAGTCCAGTTATATAATCCATTAGAAAGTAAGATTGTTACTAGGTCATCTCGTTGCTACTTCATTGGCTACCCAGATCATTCAAAGGGATTTAAGTTTTATTGTCCTTCAGGAGGTCCCAAAATTATTGAGTCACAAATAGCCAAGTTTTGGGAGTTTGATGTTGCTAGCAACCTGGTTGTTCTCATACCACTGAATAAGCCGATGAAATTAGGCCAATTAATTATACTGGACCTATTATTGAAAGACTAGAGGTACCCGAACCTATAGTAAAACCTGCAGTGGGAGTGGAGCCAGCTTTACAGTTGTCTCCCATATAGTTACCTCAGCAGACCAATATTGTTCGGGCACACACTAGAAGATCCAATAGGGAGAGGAGGTCTGCAATTTCCTCCGACTATGAGGTTTATTTGGGTGAGAGAAATTTTGATATTGGTCACGTGGTTGGCCCGGTGACATTTACTGAAGCTGTTTTTGGACCTCAAGCAGAATTATGGTGGGATGCAATGGGAGATGAGATGGAGTTGTTGATGCGCGAAAACGGCACCGCCTAGTTAACGGGTCAAGGTCACGAGCACCAACAACTAACACGAATGTGTTCGGTCTCATGAGCTAGGTGAAGAAGAGGATTGAGGGGAAAGAAAAAGCTTCTGAGTGCTCGAGAGTGGAGCAAGCTCTTGTCCGAGGGTTGTGGGGATAGAGGAGAGGTTTGCTGAGAGAAGTCGGGAAGGCTGATGATCAGCAGAGAAGGTTGATCGGAAGAGGAGGTTGATCAGGAGCTGTCGAGCAGACGGTTACTATGACGGTTGTGCTTGTAGGCTGACGCCGAGAGAATTGAGCTGAGAAGAAGAGAGGGGCCGCTAGAAGCAGCAACAGCAGACTTCGCCCGCCTCGTCTTAAATGCCACTCTTGCGACGGGCTTTCTTTTGATTAATATTGAGTTATTACAGCTTGCTATTACACCTTTACAGGAAAGCAAATAAATGGGTACAGGGGAATCTGGTGGCTAAGGAAGAAGTGCTAGAAGGGAAGGCCACGCGGACTGGGGACTGAGGCCGGCAGACCGCACAGTTACAAGAGGGGATGCGGACTGAGAGGAGGAGTCCGCAGGAAGTGAAGAGGGATGTCTTCGAGTGTGAGCGTTGAGTGAAGCTCTAAACCTTGGGGTCTCTGCACCTGACCTCAATGAGAAGTATGGGGGTCTATTTATAGGCCCGAGGAGGTAACAACTTTCGGTGACGTTACCCCCAGTGAGACAGTAACTTGTGCAAGAAGAGGATGGAGTCCGCCGAGTCTGCGGAGTCTGCATGAGGCCGCGCGGACAGGAACCGGCTTCTGGAGATGGTTCTGCTACCTGGCGGACTGGGAAGATTCCGCACCTACTGATTGAGCCCGCGCCAAGACTGCGGGCTGAGGAGTTTGTTCGCCTTCTGCTGCGGAGGCGGGTGCTGGAGGCTAAGTGGTGGACTGCGCAATGAGTTCGCCCCTGCTGATGTGAGCGAGCACGCACTAAGGGTGAGAACTGAGGGATATCTGCCGAGTCCATAGAGTTCGCACAATGCCGTGCGGTCTGGGACTGCCTTCTGCTGGGGAGAAGCGGGTTGAGGCTAAGTGGCGGACTGCGAGAAGAATCCGCGGAGTCCGTCGCTGCTGAACTGAGTCTGCCTCTTCTGTTGAACGAGGCGGCTGGCTGCTGAAGCTGGAGCCGAGGTTCATCAACGTAGGCAGACTAGAAGGTTTGACTGCACCTCGAGTCCGCCCAGCTCGCGATGAACTAGACATCTCCGTTGATCTTTGCGGGTAGCCGAAGAGTTGGAGCGTCCGCGCTCCTTAGTAGGACTAATGAAGCTGGCTGCCCATTCTGTTGTAGTCCGCCACTGTTGAATGGAACTTGCAGCACCTGCTGGGTGACAAGGGATTCGCGACCTACCGTACTGATGAGGCAGGACGCGCGTGTTGGCGAGTTGGAAACTAGGGCAGCTGGCTGGCGGCCTGGGGTCAGGTCGCCAATCTGGATATGCGGCGAGCTGGAGGTTTGTTGACGCTGGTGAAGGTCTTTGGCCTAGAGACAGACCGCTTATCATTGTGGTAGTCTGGGTAGATAGACATCTGTGTCTGGTAAAGGGGCACCTGTTGAGACAAGCTTGCGGTTTAGCTGACAAGGGGCTCGGCCTGCAGGGGCGGACTGCAGAAATAGTCCGCGGCCTATGCCGACCAAAGGAACAATGTGTGGCTAGAGAGCTGAGACCGCCCAAGCCGTGCGACCTGAGAGGATAGAAAAGCCTGTCCGCCCGACCTAAGATGTCGCGACCTCCAGCAGGAACCTGGAGCAGGCCGCGACTAGAGAGCTGGCTACCTTGGGAAGGATCACCGATTTCTGGGTTAACATAATCTCCGCACCTTTTTAAGTTCAGAAGGGAACTTCAAAAAAGTTGGAGACCCGTGAAAATCGTGATCCACCCCAAAGGAAGGGAAGGGGGGCAAGGAGAGATAGAACTTGATGTCTCTCCTTAGGAGTTTGGTGCTGTCTGTCTTTTTCCTATAAAGAAAAAGTTAGTGTAGGCATGTATGGTAGGTACATCTTGTGCGTACCTGAGGTTGCCTTTGCAAAACAAAAAAGATGTGTCTTCTATTGAGTTCTGCAAAATGAAGTTGAGAGGAAAACATAGAACCATAATAATTTGCAAGTACCTGATGGACGTTTGCAAGCACCCATTATCCTCTACAAAAGGAAGAGTAAGCGACATTCGTGAAGAGTAAAATAAGTTGCAAGTACCTGAAGGGGGACATGCAAGCGTTTGTTGGTTTCTGCAAAAGAGAAGTTAGAAGAAAATATGGGAGTAAAGAAAGTCGCAAATACTTGAAGGTAGCTTGCAGGTATCTGTTGATCTCTGCAAGAAAAGTGTTAGAAGTAGACTTGATATATGAAGGTTGCAAGTACTTGTGAAGAGACTTGCAAGCATCTACTTATCTCTGCAAAATGAGAGTTAGAAGCAGACATGATATATGAAAGTTGCAAGTACCTGTGAAGAAACTTGCAAGCATCTGCTGATCTCTGCAAAATGAGAGTTAGAAGCAGACATGATATATAAAAGTTGCAAGTACCTGTAAAGAAACTTGCAAGCATCTGCTGATCTCTGCAAGAAAAGTGTTAGAAGTAGATATGATATATGAAGGTTGCAAGTAACTGTTCAGAGACTTGCAAGCATATTCTAATCTCTACGAAATGAGAGTTAGAAGCAGACATGATATATGAAAGTTGCAAGTACCTGTGAAGAAACTTAGAAGCATCTGCTAATGAGATAAGATGGATATGACCAAATAACAGAGGAAATGCTTGATGAACTTTGGCGATAATTGAATGAAGATCAAACAAGAGTAGTGATCTTCTTGCTATATCAGAGATGATATCTTTAACATGAAGTCCAGATCAATAAGTCGAATGTTGATTGTTGATATGATAGGATGGATATGACCAGATTAGCAGAGAAGAAGCTTGACGAATTATGTCAATCTTAACTAGATTCCAATAGCAAGGCTTGATGATCAAGGAGAGTTAGATTCTTTGATCAATGATTGATGTCGTTTAGCATTTAATAAGAGTAATGAAGAACTTTGTGAATCATCATATGATAGAGCTTAAGCAAGCAGTGAATGAAAGATGAGAGTACACGAAATGATTGTTACAAATCCTTTTGGTAGGTCGGATTTTACCTATTCACCTATGAAAAAGGCAATTGATAACAAAGAGATCTATACTCGGAGATGACAAAGAAAGGGCATTACCAGTATAGTCCTACTTAGAGCGGACTAGCTACACTCCCTTGACAGAGCACAAAAGGGAGACATGCACAAAAAATCCTAAGAAGGAAGCGGCAAATGCACTGCTCTCTTGCCTCGGTTACAATCATAACTGATCAATGAGACTAGTTGCGCCAAGTGGCCTAAAGCATTGTGAAAGTGAGGGGTTACATCATGAATACACAATAGGGGGGGTGAATAGTGTATCTTTAAATTTTCAAACCTTTTTGGTGGAAATAGAACTTCTGATGAGTTGTAAATATACGCATATTTTAGTATTTTATTTATATCATTTTCGCTCGTATTCATAGTTTTTAGTTATTTTTTTTATAAATATGTTGCTTTTTGTAAATATTTACCTAACTTAACTTAATTTTGGTTTCTGAAATTTTTTAAAAAATGGTCAAAAATTGGCCTGACACGCCCGTGTCATTCCCGATCGACGATCAAGGATTCCAGCTCGACGAAATGCTCTCGACATTCGTCAACCAACCTGACACGCCTGTGTCAGCCAAACCGGCACGCCCGTGTCACTTGCTCTCGACATTTTCCGCTCGATAACTTCCAGACTCGACAAACGCTCTCAACACAATACTCTCGACATTCGTCGAGACCAACCCGACACCCCCCGTGTAGACAGAGACACGGGCGTGACCGCCACATGTACTCCTCCACCTGGCCGACAAGACCTGCGCCGGCGACTTTTTACGCAACTCGCGCCCGGATTTACCTCCCTGACACGCCCAGAGTCAAGCCCATGACTTGGGGCGTGACATCCTCGTATACAGCCCGAAGACAACTTTCCAGTCAAATCGCCGGATTACATCGTGAACAGTAGTGACACGACCCCCCCCCCCCTGACACGCCCGTGTCGGCGGGTGTGTTCTTTGATTTTTTTCCTATAAATTGCTCATTTCCATAAGGTCCAAGGGTTCACTTTTTTGAGCCGCTTTAGTGTGTTTTTGTGGGCTGCCCTTGTGGATTCCTTTGTCATGTAAGGAGAACTTTCTCCTCCTCTCTCTTTTATTTCTAAGTTACAATGTTTTTTAATGATTGTAAAACCTTTTTTTTAAAAAAAATTTATTTCAACTTTTTTATCACTTTTATGAACTCATAAGAATGAAAAAGTTGAAATTTTAATTTTTAAAGAACTTTGGTTAGTGCTTTGTTTTGAAAAACTTTTTGTTCTTTTAATTTTTATTTGTTCATTTTATGTATTTTTGGTAAAACCTAAGTATAAAAAAGTAGTTGTTTTAATTTTTAGGTAACTTTCATTTTGTTTTTAATTTCTGTGTGTGAGTGTAGGAGTTAGGTTTTCATTTTGTTCTTTAAAATTTCATAATGTGTGTGTGAGTGTATGAGCATAATTTTTCATGCTTTCTTTTATGTTTTCTTCAATTATATAAAGTGTGTGTGTAGGAGATAAATTTTAATGCTTTCTTTTATCGCTTTCTTCAAATTATGTAAAGTGTGTTGTGTGTAGGAGATAGTTTTATTACTTTCTTTTAATTCGAGTAGAGTGTGTGTGTGTGTGTGCGCATTTATTTCCGCCCACTCGTTAAGAGTTAAATGACGTGCTTTTATTTCCCGCCTACTCGTTTGAGTAGAACTTGTAATTTTTTTTCTTTTCTGCCTACTCGTTAAGAGTTAAATGGCGCGCCCTTATTTCCCGCCTACTCGTTTGAGTAGGATTTGTAATTTTCCCTTTTTTGTAACTTAGTTCTTTTTGTTTATTTATAATTTGAAGTGTGTGTGAGTTCTCATTTTAGCTAACTATTTAAGCTTTCTAAATGTTTGTTATTTTCATGCCTTCTTCTTATAATCCTTTAGCGTTTAATTACGAACTCGTGCCTCATCAAATTATAAAGCCTTCTGCATACCGATGTGTGGCTAATCGTTAGTAGCCTCGACATTGAAGAGCATTGGGACATTTGAAATAATTTGAAATAATTAAAGTTCTTTATTTTCACTTTAATTTAAGGACTTAAGGTTTACCCCGGGTTAACGACGCGTAGGACCACAAACCAATGTGTGGGCCATATTTTCGTTATCCATATGCTAGCTAGCCGAGAGGTCGTGCATATGGAAAGATCACCCCTGGGTAAAGAGAGTTGCGTGCATACCCTCGAGAGAGGATAAGCGTAATTCTTCCGGATTGGGTTCTCCACCCAATAACGGGGTCCTTAGAGTAAAGCAGGCGTTAAGAGGAATCATTCGTCAGACTAATCTTCGGTCGAATAGTCTTAGTGTTCAGGTGAGCGATATCCCAATAGCTAAGTGAGCTCATATCTGTGGAACCTCCACGACAAAGTTGCCTTTTATTAATTTGAAAACTAAGTTCAATAATTATTAAAAGTTATTTTCGTCTTAATCTGATTCGGTGCCGAGCGTTAACCCTTCAATGAATTTTTCTAAATCATTTTTCGCTCTTTTATATTTTCCGTCTTTAGTTAATTAAAATCTCAACCGTACTTTCAGTAAAATAATAGTCCTCCTAGAGGAGTTAGGATAATCAACCCGGCCCTGAGAATAATACGACCTCGGTATTCCCCCGAATATCGACTACTACTTGCGATAGGTGCACTTGCCTCCCTTAGCAAGCCCGCGACGATCGACTCATCGAACCAACCACCCACATAAGAGTCTGTTCGCGAGCCATCACGTTTTTGGCGCCATTGCTAGGGAGTCTCTCTTGAGTTGTTATCCGAATTCCGGAGTCTATTACTTTTACTTATTTTCTAAAAAACAAACAAACAAAAACGAAAAAAAAATTCTTTGGTTTTTATTTTTTTTAGGGTGTATGACTCGTGGACAACCCTCCGAGTCTAAAGATTTTGACTTCGACCCTGAGATCGAATGCTCCCTTGTGTGTATTCAATCTAAACCCCGAATTCCTTCGTTAGACCCCGAAGAATCTATCGGAGAACCCTCTATCGTAGTAATGGCCGACCCTAATCCGAACGCGGCCGCCGAGCGAACAATGTCTTATTACGCCCTGTCGAATTTAGACGATACTGGGTCTAGTATTGTTATCCCTAAGGTGGCGAATAATAATTTCGAAATAAAATCAAGTGTCATTCAAATGGTCCAAAACGCCATGCAGTTCGATGGACTGCCGGATGAGGATGCGAATGTCCACGTGTCCAACTTTTTGGAAATATGCGACACCTTCAAGATTCATGGCATCAATGATGATGCCATTCGCTTGCACCTATTTCCTTTTTCCCGTAAGTCCAAAGCTAAGGCGTGGTTGAATTCCCTCCTGTGAGGATGTATCACCACGTGGGCTGAGTTGACAGAGCAGTTCCTAATGAAGTACTTTTCGCCCGAAAAAACTACAAAGTTGCGGGCGGACATTTCTTCGTTTGTGCAAAACGATCCCGAGTCTCTTTATAAGACTTGGGAATGGTTTAAGGAGTTCCTCTGCCGGTGCCCGCACCACGCGCTGCCAACGTGGTTGCAGGTACAATTTTTTTACAATGGCCTTAACTTTCAGAAGCGTCAAATGATTGACGCGGCTGCCGGGGGTACCTTGAATAACAAAACAACCGAGGCCGCACAGGCTTTATTCGAAGAGATGGCTATGAAAGCCTGTCAATGGAATGTCCTGCGAGGACGCCCAAAGCCGGTGGCCGGCCTTTTTGAAGTGGATGCCACTGCTCTCTTAACCCTTCAAGTTGAAAGGTTAACAAAGCAGGTGGCAGAGATGTCTGCTGCCTCCTCCACTCTGCCTTGTTTTACTCCCCCTAACGACTGCATAGATGAAGAGTTCGTGGACTTCATAGGAAATTCGACTCATCCTTCCTTCAACCCCAAAAACAACGCTTATAGTAATAACTATAATTCGGGTTGGAGGAATCACACCAATTTTTCTTGGAGCAACCTGAACAATGAGCAGCGTCCCCCTATTTATTATGTGCCCAGATTTCTGCAGCCTCCCCCTCTTCCAAAACCCTCCCCGATGGAGGAGAATATTTCTAAATATATAGCGTCCAACGAATCAAATATCCTGAACATCACCGGATCGCTAAAAACACTTGAACAACAGGTTGGACAGCAGACGAGAATGATGTCCAAGCACGCGCTCCGGGCACTGCCGGGAAACACTGAGCCTAATCCGCGGGAGAATGGCAACGCTATAACCCTCCGTAGTGGAAAGGAGGTGATCGATCCAAAACAGATCGATCCACAGGTACATATTTCACCTCCGACCCCTCTTCCCTCTTCTTCGTTTATGCAACCTTCACCAATTTTAAATGAAAAACTTATTTTAAACAAGGCCTTACCGTATCCGCATAGATCAGATAATGAGCGTAAGGACGCGCAATACAAAAAAAATATTTTATTATTAAAACAAATTCATATTATTGTTCCCTTTTGCGAGGCTATCTCGTAAATGCCCAAATATGCGAAATTTTTAAAAGAATTACTTTCTAATAAACGTAAATTAGATGATATTTCGCATGTATCTCTCAACGCTGTCTGCTCGGCGGCCCTTACTAATAAATTGCCCATAAAACAAAACGACCCAGGACAGTTTTCCATCTTGTGCCTTTTTGACAATATATTAGTAAAATACGCCTTAGCTGATTTAGGGTCTAGCATTAATCTGATGTCATTCTCGCTCTTTCAACATTTAGGTTTGGGTACTCCTAGTCCTACGAATATGCGCATCCAATTAGTGGATCGCTCGTTTAAGTTCCCTATCGGGGTAGTGGAGGACGTACTTGTCCGAGTAGACAAGTTTACCTTTCTGGTAGACTTCGTCATCTTAGACATCGAGGAGGATGCCGAGGTACCAATAATACTCGATCGCCCTTTTCTCGCCACCTCCCGCTCACTAATAGATGTTAGTAATGGTAGTCTTCTCCTCCGAGTAGGAGACGATCAAGTTACTTTCTCTATTAATCCCTCGATGGATAATTTATCATCGAGTGATGATTTCTGCTATTCTTTACATACCTTTTTTGGAGATCGTTCTTCTCCCATTTTCGAGTCCGTATTTTTAAACGACGATATTTATGCGCTCGAAAATTTTACATGTGATGAGGATACCTCTATAGACTTGCCTTTCGAACCAATTGGTAAGAAAGACAAAGGAATTAAAACCTCCCTAGAAGAACCGCCCATCCTAGACCTCAAACCCTTACCCGTATCACTCAAATACACTTTTTTGGGAAAAAGGCAATACGCTTCCCGTTATTATTTCTTCGGACTTGAGTGATTCGGAGACTTCCGATTTATTGGAAGTTTTACTTAAACATCTCCACGCAATTGCGTGGCAAATCTCTGACTTAAAGGGGATTAACCCCTCCTTTTGCACCCATAAGATATTTCTTAACGATAATTACCGCAAAATGATTCAGCCATAGCATCGTCTTAACCCAAACATGAAAGACATCATTAAAGCCGAGATTATTAAGTTATTATATGCGGGGATTATCTACTCTATTTCGGACAGTGCATGGGTTATTCCCGTGCATGTCGTGCCCAAGATGGGCTGTCTAACCGTAGTGGCGAATGAGCATAACGAGCTAGTCCCAACTCATACTATTACGGGTTGGCGAGTGTGCATCGATTATAGAAAACTTAATGATGCCACCCACAAGGACCATTTCCCACTCCCGTTTCTGGACCAGATTTTAGAGCATTTATCTGGTCATCCATATTAATGTTTTCTTGATGGTTTATCAGGGTTTTTCCAAATCCCCATTCCCCCAATGATTAAGAGAAAACAGCTTTTACTTGCCCATTTGGCACCTTCGCATACCGAAGAATGCGAAGGTTTATGGAAGTATTTATGGAAGTATTTATGGATGACTTTTCTGTTTTCGTACGTTCTTTTCCCGATGGCCTTCACAATCTAGATCGTGTCCTCCAACGGTGCGAGGACACAAGCCTTGTTTTAAATTGGGAAAAATGCAACTATATGGTTCGAGGAGGTTTGGACCTCGGCAATATGATTTCATCTAAGGGGATGGAGGTGGATAAGGCCAAGATAGAAATCATAGAAAAACTTTCGCAACCAATAAACGTAAAATCTATTAGGAGTTTCTTAGGCCATGCGGGCTTTTATAGACGTTTCATTCAAGACTTTTCAAAAATAACAAAACCGCAAACTCACCTCTTGGAAAATGAATCACGTTTCATCTTTAGTAGAGAAGGCGAGTCCGCCTTTAATTTAATAAAAAAAACTTATCACCTCTCCAATTTTAGTGGCCCCTAATTGGTCCCTTCCGTTCGAAATTATGTGTGACGCTAGTGATATTGCCTTAGTTATCATTCTTGGCCAACGCGTAGAAAAACATTTTCATCCAATTTATTATGCTAGCAATCCGCTCACTTCCGCACAAGTAAATTACATGACGACGGAAAAGGAACTCTTAGCCGTCATTTTCTCTTTTGATAAGTTTCGCTCGTATATAACGCTATCTAAAGTTATCGTATTTACTGATCACTCCGCTCTTAAATATTTATTAGCTAAAAATGATGTGAAGCCCTGCCTTCTTCGATGGATTCTCCTCCTACAAGAGTTCGATTTGGAGATCCGAGATAAGAGGGGCGCGAAAAATCTAACGGCAGACCACCTCTCCCGCTTAAAAAATCCGGGTGCGGAAGCGCTCGTCGAATCTGAAATAAATGACAGATTCCCCGAAGAACGCCTCCTCGCCATTAATAATTCTTCGTCATCTTCGCCTTGGTTCGCAGATTTTGCAAATTACTTAGTAGCGCGTGTGCTTCCAAAAGAGTTTTCAAGTCATCAAAAGAAGAAATTCTTTTCTGACTTGAAAAATTTCTTTTTGGAAGACCATTTCTTTTTCATATCTGCGCGGACCAAGCAGTCCGAAGATGCGTGGAGGGTGTGAAGTGCTTGCAAATTCTTAAGCACTGCCACGAGGGTCCAGCCAGTGGGCATTATCAAGCCAACCGGACCGCTCGGAAGGCTGTAGAGGCGGGCTACTTTTGGCCCACTCTCTTCAAAGACACGCACACTTTTGTGAGCGCATGCGATAGCTGTCAGTGGTCGGGTAACATCTCTCGTCGCGACGAGATGCCCCAAAACATGTTTTTAGAATGCAAAGTCTTCGATTAATGGGGCATAGATTTTGTTGGCCTCCTACCTCCCTCTTTCAAAAATATGTATATTTTAGTGGCGGTCGACTACGTATCGAGGTGGGCGGAAGCGCAGGCTCTCCCCACCAACGATGCACGAGTCGTCGTTACATTTCTTAAAAAACTATTTTCTCACTTTGGCACGCCTCACGCAATTGTTAGTGATAGGGGAACGCATTTATGTAACGCTCTTATGGCTAAGACGTTAGCTAAATACGGATTCACGCATAAACTCGCCACCCCCTACCAGCCACAAACTAGTGGCCAAGTAGAGGTAGTCAATCGAGAGATTAAGCGAATATTAGAAAAAAATGTTTCACTAAATTGGAAAGATTGGTATGTTAAACTCGACGATGCATTGTGGGCGTATCAGACGACATACAAAACCGCAATTGGTTGTACGCCGTTCCGGTTAGTCTATGGCAAAGCGTGTCATTTACCCGTAGAACTAGAGCATCGTGCTCTTTGGGCTTTAAAACTCTTAAACCTCGACGCCAACTTAGCCGCTCAAAATAGAAAACTGCAACTAAATGAGCTCGATGAATGCCGTGCAAATGCTTACGAGATCAATAAGTTCTATAAGGAGCGTTCTAAATTATCACGATCGAAAAATAAAATCCCCAAAATTATTTTCTCCGGGCGATCATGTCCTTCTTTACAATTCACGTCTTAGGCTTTTTCCGGGTAAACTAAAATAACGTTGGTCCGGCCCCTTCCTAGTCGAAGAAGTTTTTCATATGGGACCGTACTCGTCTCCCACCCGGAAAAAGGTTCGTTTAAAGTGAACAGTCATCGGTTAAAGTCTTATATAGCGAGCGACCCAGTGATCGAGCATAACGAAACCATAAATTTCCACAACATTATAACTCTGCCAAAATAATCAAGCTACACGACTATAAACAAAGCGTTCTTGGGAGGCACCCCTCGCTTATCTTTTTCGTTCTTTATTTATTCTGTTTGCTACTTTTTCTAATAAACTGCAGGGTTTCTGATGGGCCTCCCCGAACGTGTTTCAGGGAAGCTTCTACCCCCCTCTCTTTATTTTCTTTGTAAATATTGCATTTTCTTTTTATTCCGCATACTTACGTTACAACATTAGGGACAATGTTGGACTTAAGTATGGGGGTATTTTCGTGCTTTATTTTCTGTTCTTCTATTTTCAGCATTTCAAAAACCCTAAAAAAATATATAACAACAAAAAAAAACAAAAAAAAATTAAAATGAAAAATTCAAAAAAAAAATTTCCTTTCTTTTAAACAAAAATTCAAAAAATTTTATAAAACACAAAATTCAAAAAAAATTACAAAACAAAAATTCAACAACAAATATATTTAGATTTTACTTTGTAAATATTTTTTCTTTGTAGATTTTTTTGCAAATATTCTTTTTGTAAATACTCTTCTCACTCTCCCCCTTCCTTTTCTCTCTCATTCTTGTACATAACTTCTCTTTTTCTCCGAATCTTTGTAAATAGAATGAAAATTTTCTTAAAAATTACAAAAAAATATTTTCTCAAAACTTAAACTTCAAAAACAATTGTTTTCGCATTTTCCTTTCTTTAGTATGTATATATTAGAGACATAAACACAAAATTACAAAAAAAAGAAGATAAGTCAAAAATTCAAAAATAATTGAGTAAAACAAAACAAAAATTCAAAAAAAGATAATAAATTAAAAACACAAAAATGATGATAAAAACTATGAAAATAAAAAAAATTGTTTTGAAACAAATAAATCAAATATATCATTCATAATTTTCTTGCTATCCAAAAATTTTATTTTGAGTTTATTTATATGTGAATTTTATTAATTCTTTGTTTGTTATTCGATTGTTAATTATCGATTGAAATATTTAAATAAATGGGGTTAAGTTTTAAAGAATTCATTATGCTTTGTTAAAAATAGCAAACTCATTTTAGACACTACTTCTAATTTTTCATTAATAGGAGCACGTGTATTATGTTAGAAACTAACGACTAAAAAATTCAATTATGTTTACTTTTAGCTTTCTGAAAAATTGGAACGTACAATTTATTAAGGTTGCTCTCAAAATTCTTTAATTAAAAATCTAGTTTTTTTCTCCCCTCATCATGCCTTACTTTGCATGATAACATTTTTATCCAAATATAAAAAAGATCCTATGTCAATAGGAATAAGATTTCGTTACGTAAACAAAGGCACCCAATAATTTAAAAAGATTATATGTTATGGAGTAAGAGAATAAAATTCATTACTCCTACACATATACATTACGTTAAATTTATTATTATGAAGTTGAAAAAAAATGATATTAGGAAAATAAGATTTCATTTTCCTAATAATCCAAAAGAAAAAAAATGGAGGTTCAGAAAAAATCACCTCACCTCAATATCCAAACCCTCTTCATAAACCAACATCAACCCCCTTAGCCAATTTCACGATTCTAGAATTAATTCAAAAATCTTTTTGAGAGCTTAATTTATAAATTGCAATATTTCCAGTAAAACTCCTATAAGCTAAAGTTCATATATTTCCAAAATATTTTTGTTTATCTAACTATTACAATTATTGTTTTCTATTGATTACATCAAGAAGTCTTTTGGCCAAAACTTTTGCGCTATTTAAATCATCTACATAATTTTAGGACTTAACTCTTATACTCCGTATATTTATTTAGATCTCTCTTATAATTAATTAAGCGGTACCTAAACTTAGAATTTTTTCTATTCCTTATAAGTTAACCTCAAATTTTTGCTCTGGAATAGTAAAAGCTTAAGTATGGGGGTATTTGATGAGTTGTAAATATACGCATATTTTAGTAGTTTATTTATATCATTTTTACTCTTATTCATAGTTTTTAGTTATTTTTGTTTATAAATATGTTTCTTTTTGTAAATATTTACCTAACTTAACTTAATTTTGATTTCTGAATTTTTTCAGAAAATGGTCAAACATTGACCTGACACGCCCGTGTCAGCTAACCCGACACGCCCTTGTCATTCCCGATCAACGATCAAGGCTTCCAGCTCGACGAAACGCTCTCGACGTTCGTCGAACAACCTGACACGCCCGTATCAGCCAAACTGACACGCTCGTGCCACTTTCTCTCGACATTTTCTGCTCGACAACTTCCAGACTCGATAAACGCTCTCGACGCAATGCTCTCGACATTAGTTGAGACCAACCCGACACGCCCGGTGTAGACAGAGACACGGGCGTGACCTCCACGTGTACTCCTCCACCTAGCCGACAAGACCCGCGTCGGTAACTTTTTACACAACCCGCGCCCGGATCTACCTCCCCGACACGCCCAGAGTCACGCCCGTGACTTGGGGCGTGACATCCTCGTATACAGCCCGAAGTCAACTTTCCAGTCAATTCACCGGATCACATCGTGAACAGTAGCGACACGACCCCCCGACACGCCCGTGTTGGAGGGCGTGTTCTTTGATTTTGTTTTCTATAAATTGCCCATTTTTGTAAGGTCCAAGGGTTCACTTTTTTGAGCTACTTTAGTGTGTTTTTGTGGGTTGCCCTTGTGGATTCCTTTGCCATATAAAGAGAACTTTCTCCTCCTCTCTCTTTATGTTTGTATTTGCTTTGTATTAGCTTTGTAATAGTACCCTTTAATCAATAAAATATGTTAGCTTTTCTCTTCTTAAATGGCTTTGGAATGAACTTGTGTGCCTACTTTCTTTCTCATTTTATCCCTTTGTATTTCCTTATTTTTCTCTTTTATGAAAAGTATGTGTGTGTGTGTGTATGAGTGTAATTTGTTTAGTTCTTATGCTCTCCTTTTTTTGGTTTGTCTCCATGTTAGGGTTTTAGTAAAGATTTTCATTCTTAAGAATTTATAAAAGGGGTTTTAAAGTGTTTTTGATTTTCTTTACTTAGTTGTTTTTAGGATTGTAAAACCTTTTTGTTCTTTTTAAATTTTATTTCAACTTTTTTTCACTTTTATGAACTCATAAGAATGAAAAATTTGTAATTTTAATTTTTAAAGAACTTTGTTTTGTGCTTTGTTTTGAAAATCTTTTTGTTCTTTTAATTTTTATTTATTCTTTTTATGTGTTTTTGGTAAAACCTAAGTAAAAAAAAAAGTAATTGTTTTAATTTTTAGGTAACTTTCATTTTGTTTTTAATTTGTGTGTGTGAGTGTAGGAGTTAGGTTTCATTTTGCTCTTTAAAATTTCATAATGTGTGTGTGAGTGTATGATCATAATTTTTCATGCTTTCTTTTATGCTTTCGTCAATTATGTAGAGTGTGTATGTGTAGGAGATAAATTTTAATGCTTTCTTTTATCGCTTTCTTCAAATTATGTAGAGTGTGTTGTGTGTAGGAGATAGTTTTATTGCTTTCTTTTAATTCGAGTAGAGTGTGTGTGTGTGTGCGCATTTATTTTCGCCCACTCGTTAAGAGTTAAACGGCGTGCTTTTATTTCCCGCCTACTCGTTTGAGTAGGACTTGTAATTTTCTTTTTTTTTCTTTTCTGCCTACTCGTTAAGAGTTAAATGGCGCGCCCTTATTTCCCGCCTACTCGTTTGAGTAGGATTTGTAATTTTCCCTTTTTTGTAACGTAGTCCTTTTTGTTTATTTATAATTTGAAGTGTGTGTGAGTTCTCGTTTTAGCTAAGTTTTTAAGCTTGCCAAATGTTTGTTATTTTCATGTTTTCTTCTTATAATCCTTTAGAGTTTAATTACGAACTCGTGCCTCATCAAATTATAAATCAGTCCCCATACCGAAGTGTGGCTAATCATTATTAGCCTCGGCATCGAAGAGCATTGGGACATCTAAAATAATTTGAAATAATTAAAGTTCTTTATTTTCACTTTAATTTAAGGACTTAAGGTTTACCTCGGGTTAACGACGCGTAGGACCACAAATCGATGTGTGGGCCCTATTTCTGTTATCCATACGCTAGCTAGCCGAGAGGCCGTGCGTATTGACAGATCACCCCTGGGTAAAGAGAGTTGCGTGCATACCCTCGAGAGAGGACAAGCGTAATTCTTCTGGATTGGGTTCCCCACCCAATAGCGGGGTTCTTAGCGTAAAGCGGGCGTTAAGAGGAATCCTTCGTCGGACTAACGTTCAGTCGAATAGTCTTAGCATTCAGGTGAGCAATATCTCTATAGCTAGGTGAGCTCATATCTGTGGAACCTCCACGGCCAAGTTGTCTTTTATTAATTTGAAAACTAAGTTCAATAATTATTAAAAGTTATTTTCGTCTTAATCCGATTCGGTGCCGAGCGTTAACCCTTCATCAAATTTTTCTAAATCATTTTTCGCTCTTTTATATTTTCCGTCTTTAATTAATTAAAATCTCAACCGTACTTTCAGTAAAATAATAGTCCTCTTGGAGGAGTAAGGATAATCAACCCGACCCCGAGAAAAATACGACCTCGGTATTCCCCCGAATATCAAGTACTACTTGCGATAGGTGCACTTGCCTCCCTTAGCAAGCCCGCGACAATCGACTCATCGAACCAACCACCCATATAAGAGTCTGTTCGCGGGCCATCAACTTCTGTAGAGTTGATCAGACCTGAGATAAAATAGACTATCATAGGTGCTGCAGAATATAAAATAATTAAACACAAACACAACAATCCTAACTAGCACAGCGACAGCAAGAACAAAAAAAAGAGCAACCAAACAACACAAGAATTTTATAGTGGTTCCCCAACCTAGGTACATCCACTCTTCTACCACCCTGGTAGGAATCCACTCAGGTTTTTGATCAGGTGACTGCCACCAATGAGCTTTTGATCAGGTGCTCAAAAACCAAACATCAAGTCTTTTGATCAGGTGACTTACAACCAGGAATAACTTTTGAAGGGAGTTAAGAACCCTTTTTACAATGGGGGATGAGAGATTGATTTTGTCTTCTCTTTCTCAAATACACTCTAAGAATACTTAAGTGGATCTTGATGTTATCAAAGGCTTCCCCTGAGATGTGGAATGGTTCAGGAAGTTGGAGCTTTGTTGTAGGGTGATAGGCCTTCAAACTGTTGCTTTGACCAGATGAGTTCTAGGAACTTCTTAACAGATATTGTAGTTATTGTCCTTTGAAGAATCCTGGAGGAAGATAGAAGGCGACTCTTGATTTTGATTAGCTGTTCTTCTTCTTATTCAGATTGCTTTGATGTTTCTGGTCTAGGGCTGTTTCTCTGTATCACTGTATGTTGTATTACTGTATAATTCTTGTTGTGTTCCAGAGAACTGTGTATTTCTTCTATCTTCTGTATTCTCTGATCACTCGTTGTCTAGGAAGAGAAAAGAAATCCCTTTTATATTTTCCATGTAAATTTTCATTTGAAATTTGAATTTCTTCTGCATTCATTACTGACGGCCTGGAGAATATTCTGCATTGATTGATTTCCCCAACTCTACCATTAAAAATGACAAACAATAATCCTGAAGAAGACCATAATCAATGCTCCGTCTAACGGTAATATTCAGAGAATATTTTTGCATTAATTACTCATGAATTATTACAATAGAATAAGGACAGAAGAATGAAAATAACCAAGTTTGGAATTGTCGAACAGAGAACAGAATTCATCGAGCTGAGTCCACAGTTCGTTGAGCTGAGAAGTTATGTTCGTCGATCTGATAATAGCTGTTCGTCGAGCTGAGATCCAAGATCGTCGACCTAAGAATAGACAACTGCTTTCTCCAAAACCTTGCCAATTCTGTGCATGAAGTTCGTCGAGCTGAGAATAAAACTTTGTCGACTGGAGTTCAAAATACCATGTTTCTTGGACTCAAAAATATTTTAAGTAAAATGTCCAGAAATAGTCAACCTGAGAACTAGTTTTGTCGAGATGAGAACTTCTAACTGCTAGATAAGTCTAGCCAGGAATATGGTCTAAGTTCGTCGAGCTAAGAAGGTGAATTCGTCGATTGGAGTATGATCCTGGACTTAGATTATTAAATTTTTTCTGTAATAAGATGTTGAAGTAGAATACCCATAGATCGTCGATTTGAGAACTAAGTTCGTTGACTGGAGTTCAGAGAAATTTTGGACTTGAAATATTGAAGTTGAGTGTCCATAAGTCGTCGACCTGAGTACAAAGTTCGTCGAGCTCAGCTCAGAGAATTGTCTCTGAGTTCCTCGAGCTGAGCATGACTTTCGTCGACCTGAGTTCGACAAACATCGAACTCATTTTCCTGAGTCTTTGAAATCTCTAAGTCTTGAATCTTTTTGCAGTATGTTAATGGCTGGTCCATGCAGTGATGACTCTAAGGACTTGTCATATACTCTAAGACTCATACATGACCCTAGCTATACATGTTGGGTCAAACATCCTAACTTAGTGAACCTAGCACAAATCTAACTAAGGATCCAACAATCTCCCCCTATTTGGGTGATGTCACTAATTACGGACTCATAATAATAAAAATTTTACAAAGCAAAAAAACATATATCTGGCAGGAAAAATTAGCATATGCAGCAGATATATATACAATAAGCTTTGTATCAGGAATTAAATAAGCAGTTTTAAACTAACTCAGAAAGACTAAAGCTAGTTCATGTATCATTTCTTTTGCTTTTTCTACTTGTGCTTCTCCTCTTTGCCTTTCTCTCCAGACTGAGTGAATATGATTTCCCTGTTGGGATCTACTGCTTGCACCATTGTCATAGTCATGTCAGCAGCCCCTATGATTTTTAGAGATGTAGTCTTGGGCACTACTGCTTCTGGATATTGTTTCATATAGTCATCAATATTGAAAAATTTATTAGCCTTAGCAAATCTGTTGAGCTCTTCCCTTTTATACTTGGACATTGTTGTGTATTCAGATGGATCGTTCCCTTCAGCTCTAGCTTTGTTGATCATGGAAAGGCCAACCAGTTCCTGGAACCTTGCCATCCTTGCTGTTGTAGCTGTCTCAGGATCTTCAAATGGTATAGGAGGGGAAGCAGGTTTGTTGGAGCTTTCAGCTTTTTGATGTTCAGGGAGTTGTTGTTGTTTTTGTTATTGATGGTGCTGCTATTGTTGTTGGTGCTGCTTGCCAGATGAATAGTGCCTCTGCTGGCTGCTTCCTGAAGATGAAGATCTACCTTGTTGTCTTTGGTATGTTTGAAACTGGGTAGACCTTTGAGATGTTATGCCTGAAGCACCAGCAGCTGGAGGAGGAGGTGGAGGAGAATCCTTTCTATATCTTTGAGTAGGAGGAGGTGAATATCTTCTGCTCTTCTTTCTCTCTTTTTATTCATTCTTGGACAGCCACATCCATGCTGGCATGCCCTTATAAGGAGTGATCTTCTGGAGTATATAATAAGGCGTGTCATTTGCTGGGTTGGGCTTTGGAGCAGGAGGTGGAGGAGCTTTCCTCTTCTTGAAAACTTTCTTTTTCTTAGGTTCCTCATCTGAGTCCTCATCTTCATCCTCATCATCATCAGTGGAGTCTTGAGGATTATCATATAATGCATTTAATGCTTTTAGGGCTTCAGTAGATATTGGAGGTTTCTCAGCCTGAGAGGGAGCTGGAGGAGGAGCTGCAACTGGAGCTAGAGCAGGAGCTAGAGAGCTATACATAATAGTGCTTTCAGCAACTGTCTTATTTTCCTCTTCTATATCAGCCATGATCAGTGCATCCAGATCAGGCATAGGTGAATCATTCATTATAAAAACTGGGGCAAGAGGAGATGAGATAATGGGTGAAACAGCTCTGTGAGGAGATGGAATGGCTGGAGTCTCTGCTATTACAAAACTGGCCTTTAGTTTCTTGGTAACTTTGGGGCTTATGGGTGAGGTGTATGGTACTATAGCCATTGATGGCTTAATGCTTTCTTCTGGAAGTATGTTGAAATAAGCTGTATCAAAAACCTTCAATAAATCTGACAGATCTACTGTGGGATTAATAATATAATCACCAATAGTAGTTATTTCTTCTGTGGCAGTCTCATCCACATCCATGTCAGTATTAATGAAATTAATGAAATCAAATAATTCATCATCAGTAGCTGTTGCTACTTCTTCTGATGCTACTGCTGTTAATTCTGCTGCTGTTGGTACTGCTGCTGCTGATACTGCTGCTACTTCTTCATCAAGTATCTCCCCCTGCCTGGTTTCAGTGGAAACTGAAGCCAGACCCCTTACTGAAGAGGGGGCAGCAGAGAGGGCAGTGATTTGGGCAGCTAAGGAGGAGATGGAAATAGCAAGAGGTGAGATAGTCTCTACTATAAGATTTTTGAGGAGAGTAGTAAGCAATGAAATAAGAGAAGAAATGGTCGATGGATCCAACAGTGGAGTGGTAGACGGGGTGGCAGAGGGTGTTGAAATGGAGACAGAAGTGGGGATGGTAATAGTTGGTGGAGTAGGAGGGAGATCATCTTGCATGTGGACATCTGGAACAGAGGAAGTATGAGGAGGGGAAGTAGGTAGAGTAAAGAATGGGATGTTGTCCAAATGAGGGGGTAAGGGAGATGAAGGTGGTGAGGGAATGTGTATATCATGGGGGGATTGAGGTGGGGTTGGTTGTGGGGATTGTGAAGGAGAGGGTTGATGGTATTCCTGGATGGGAGAGGAGGGGATTTCAGTGAAATTTATTTGTGGAGAAGTTGCAGAAGATGTAGCTGGAGTAGGAATATGAACAGGTTTTTGTGGTTGTTGTTGTAGTTGTTCTTGTGGTTGTTGTTGTGTTTATTGTAGAGAGGGAATGGTGGAAGAGGATGGAGGTGGAGAAGGGATCTCATCAGTAGGGTGGGGAGTGGCTAAACCAGCCCTAGTACTCTCAGAATCCCTGGTGGAAGAGGAGGAACCCTTGGAGGGCTTGGTGATGGTCCTCTCCCACTTGCCAAAAAGGGCACAAGCTAGCCTCTTAGAGTCATTGATGAATAAGGTCTGGTAGACCATGGATTCAGCAGCCTTTTCTTTTAGGAAGATCCCTAAGATCCTTCCAAAACAAACCTCTTTCTTAGTATTCTTTTTCTTAATCAGATCAAACATGATTTGAGCCCAGTTTACCTTCTTCTTATTTACCACAGCACAAATGACCAGGAATTGGTGCCTGGTTATGTAGTCATGTGCAGTGTGTTTGCCTAACAGCACTTTTCCCACTATATCTGCTAAGAATTTAAATTCAGCAGAAAGATGTTTCTTCAGCAGTTTGTTAGGGTTTTCTCCAGAATAACCCATCAGACTTAGCATCTCATCATATTCTTCATTCTCAATTTCCATTTCTTCTGCACCATTGTTTAATCCAAAAAGTTCTGTTAAAATGGTGGGGGTGAGGGAAACAGCATTACCCGCTATAGTTCCAGTCATGGTGTTGTCAGCTATTGTAGAAGAGGTATACACCCACTCTCTGATTTCTGTGGCAGATATCTTTATCCTAGTGGAAAGCAGAGTTTTCAGTTGCTGGTATTCAAGCAGTTGTCGGATTCTGAGGAAGATGGGGTTTGAATGCTGGAAAGAATTGAAATCAACATCAAACCCGGTGTCGAATTTCATTGTCGCAAGAGTTCCTGCTGTAATCGCCATTAGAGCACCTGCAAGAGAAAAACGAAGATCAAGTGTAAAGGAACTGAAAGCGAGGGACGGAGGTCGAAGAAAACCTAGATATAAGGTTTTCCAGAATATGAATCGACAAACTCCATTCCACGAAAAATAAAATAATTCTTCGATCTGAGGTCGACGAAGTAATTTGCATTAAAAAATTCGTCGAGCTCAGTCTTAATATTTGAAGACATTTCGTCAAGCTCTGTTCGACGAAAGTTTTCTGAAGTAGATTCGTCGATCTCCGTTCGACGAAAATGACTTCACTCACAGAGAATTCGTCGAACTCCGTTCGATGAATATCTCAAGAACTTTCCCCAATTCGTCGAGCTCCGTTCGACGAACTTTGGCAAATTCATCGAGTGCAGACAGAAATTAAACCAAGGTTTCTCCATTGATCATTCCAAGCTGATTTATAAAGAACAGGTGATTGCTTTCATCCAAGGGTTTGGTGAAAATATCATCTCTTTGTAAATTAGTGTAGATATAGACAAGTTTAATTTTGTTTTTGTCTATACACTCTCTAATGAAAGGATGCCTAATGTCTATATACTTAGTCCTACTATGATGGACTGGATTCTGTGCTATGGCTATAGCACTTGTGTTATCACATAAGAGAGTTGAATTATTTAAGTTGAAGTCATAGTTAGGAGTTGGTTTTGGATCCACAGCATCTGGGAACAACAACTGCCAGATGTTATATATTCTGCTTCAATAGTTGATGTGGACACAGATGACTGCTTCTTACAAAAAAAAAGAGACTAATCTCATACCAAAGAACTGGCAAGTTCCTGAGGTACTTTTTTTGTCAACCCTGCATCCAGCAAAGTTAGCATCTGAGTATCCAGTTAACTCAGTAGGATACCATAGGCCTACACTAGGACAACTCTTTATATATCTAAAAATTCTTTTTAGAAAAATTAGGTGAGATTCTTTATGGTTCACTTAGAACCTAGCACAAAGGCATGTGGCAAACAATATATCAGGTCTGCTAGCTGTGAGATATAATAAGGACCCAACAATGCCCCTATATAACTTCTGGTCAACAGATTTCCCATGTGGATCAGAATCTATTACAGCATGAGTAACCATAGGTGTTTTCTTTGCTGAGGCATCAACCATCCCAAACTTCTTAAGAAGTTCTTTAGCATACTTAGCTTGGGAGATGAAGATTCCATCATGTAGCTGCTTCACTTGGAGACCAAGGAAGTAGGAGAGCTCACTCATGCTACTCATCTCAAACTTATAATGCATGAGGTCAGAAAACCTCTTACATAGTTTAGAGTCGGTAGACCCAAATATTATGTCATCCACATAGATTTGTACTAATAAGATTTTATCCTTATGGTGTTTAGTGAATAGAGTTTTATCTACCATGCCTCTAGTGAAATCATACTTTATCAGAAAGCTAGCTAAGGTCCCATACCAAGCTCTTGGAGCTTGCTTTAGACTATAGAGGGATTTATGCAATTTAAATACATGATAAAGATGGGTTGGAGAGATAAAACTTGGAGGTTGTTCAACATATACTTCTTCTCTTAGTACTCCATTCAGAAAAGCACTCTTTACATCCATTTGATATACCTTAAATTTCTTGTAGGCAGCATAAGGCAGAAAAATTCTGATGGCCTCTAACCTTGCAACGGGTGCAAAGGTTTGATCATAATTTATGCCTTCTTCTTGCCTATATCCTTGAGCAACAAGCCTAGCCTTATTTCTCACAATTGTACCTTGGGCATCTAGTTTATTTCTATATACCCATTTGGTTCCAATGACTGGGTAGTCTTTGGGTCTTGGAATCAAGTCCCAAACTCTACATCTCTCAAACTGAGTGAGTTCCTCTTGCATAGTAATGATCTAGTGGGGATCCTGCTCAGCATCATGAATGGATTGAGGCTCAACTTGAGAGAGAAAAAAGGCATGCATCAAGTCTTTGTTGAGTTGATGACTTGTTTGTACACCTGCTGACATATCTCCAATCACTTGAGATATAGGGTGATCCCTCAGTGTGACAAAATTATTTAGTGGAGTTGGTTCAGCAACAGCATTTTGAATTAATTCCTCTTGTGGAATTGAGTTTGTTGTTGGATGAGGTTGAACTTCTTCCAACTATTCTTCTTCGTTGTCTTCATCAACCTGTGGAGAAGGATGTGTTGGAGCCTCTTAGGTGAGGCTTAGTCCATCAAAATTCTCACAAAAGTGAGGTACTTGCAAAGGATTACTGGTAGAAACTTCTTTCTCCTTGCAAGATGTTGGATCCCTAATTGATTTGGGCTAGGTTCACTAGCTTAGGATGGAACCCAACATGTATAGCCAGGGTCAAATTTTGTTTCCTAGAGTCTAGGCCAAGTCCTTAGAGTCAACATCAGATGGACCAACTATCAACAACACTATTAGAGACTCAAGACTTAGAAGATTTCCAGACTAAGTAAAATGAGTTCGACGTTCGTCGAACTCAGGTCGACGAAAGGTGTTCTGAGCTCGACGATCTTGAGACATTTCTCTGTGTTGAGCTCGATGATCCTTGTTCTCAGTTCGACGAAAATTGGGACTCTTCAACTCCAGATTTTTTCTAAGTCCAACTTCAATCTTTGGTCGACGAACAAGATTCTGAGCTCGATGAACTTGGACCTCAAGTTCACAACTTCTCAGGTCGACGAAGTCAACTTCTCAGGTCGACGAATTTAGTACTCTACTCGACGAATTCTGGTCAACGATTTGTATTCATCTCAGTCAGAGACTTCTCAGATTCTAAGTCCACAATAATTCTTCGGTCGACGATTTTGGAACTCAGTTCGACGAATGAAGATTGTCAGTTCGACGAAGATTGTAGAAGAATTAACAAGTTTCCCTTGAAGACAAATTGTTATTGTCTGGTCGACGAACTCATCAGCTCGGCTCGACGAACTGTGAACTCAGCTCGACGATTCCTGTTCTTCGTTCGACGATTCCAGACTAGGTCTTCTCCAGTTTTTCGTCCCCTTTCTTGGCGATGATTCCTGAGTAATTAATGCTCAATCTTCTTGGAATGTTATCGTTGGAACGAGCATTGATCATGGGTTATTACATGTTGTTTTTCCATGGGACAGTTAGGGAAATCATTGATTGCCGCTTCCTTCCCAGGTCGATTGCATTTACTGCTCAAGGTTTCAAATTTCGAAAGTTCTTCAGTCAGTAAAAAGTGAGAAAAAAAGATCAAGCAGTTAGACAGTCAGACACACAGACAAACATTGTATAGAAGAACAATTTTACAGAAATCAAAAAGTTCTTTTTTGCAATCAGCCTAAGCCAGAGAACATCATCAAGAAGAAGGAGAACATTCAATCTCTATCAAGAGTCTTCTTACTTCAATCCTACAGGACAACTTCAGAAGGACAACAATCTCTATCTGTCAAAGAAGTTCCTGAGGCAATCTCTGGTCAAGGCACTCAAGTTTTGAAGACCTGCCACCCTGAAGTAGTGCTCTAGAATTCCTGATCCATTCAAGATCTCAGGGGGAGCAATCTGCTGAAATCAATCCACAAGTCTACTCAGTTGTTATTGAGAAAGAGAAGACACCATCACCCTTTTTCCATCCTCTGTACAGGGTTTTAATTCCCTTCAAAATTATTCCTGGTTGCAAGTATCCTACTAAAAGACTTGAGGTTTCGGTTTTTGAGCACCTGAACAAAAGCTCATTGGTGTCAGACACCTGATCAAAAACCTGAGTGGATTCTTACCAGGGTGGTAGAAGAGTGGATGTACCCAGGTTGGGGAACCATTATAAATTTCTTGTGTCGTCTCGTTGCCCTTTTCTTTTGTTTTGGCTATGTTCTGTGATTTACTAGGTTGCTGTGCTTATTATTTTATTTGCTAACCTATTCACCTAGCTTTACAGCAAAAGTGGTAAAGAATTTTTAAGAGACCACAATACTCTATTCACCCCCCCCCCCTCTAGAGTATTTTAGATCTACCTTCACTTTCAATTGGTATCAGAGGGAGGTTAGTTAATCTACCATACCTTAAGAGGTTAATTGGTTGTACATGCTAACACCTGAACCATAAAGATCCCTCTTGTTAGATCTGATTGTTTTGTTTCCCTTATTAGATTTATTTCTTCACAGAAATGACTCAAAACAAAGATTATGCAAGCATCAGACCTCCAGTATGCAATCTTAACAGATTTGCCATCTGGAAGGCAAGAATCAAATTATATATGAATTCTATTGATGACGATATTTTTGCTTCTATCTTGACAGGAGTACCTCCAGCACCTGCAGCTTCTGCAAGCACCTCTACAAACATGACTGCAGTACCTACTCTAGAGAATAATGATGCTTACAAGAAAGCCAAAATTGCAGATGTAAAAGCAATGAACATATTGGCTCAGACTATGTCAGATGACATATTTCAGAAGGTGGCTGAGTGCAACTCAGCCAAGGCCATTTGGGATTCCCTCAACCAAATGGTAGCTGGTTCAGCAGATGAAAGGAAAGACAGGAGATCAAATCTCATATCCCTGTATGAGAATTTTAAGAAGGATGAGGCTGAATCAGTGGCTGAAATGTACAACAGTTTGAGCTCAATCATCAATGAGCTTAAAACCTTGGATAAAGACATCACCCTTACAGAGGTGAATGACAAAATCTTGATGTGCTTCCCTAGATCTTGGGACTCAAGAATCTGGCCTATTAAATAAGCCAGAAGCCTAAATGAGATATCAACTGAATCTCTACTAGGCAAATTAAAGTCTTATAAGCAGTTGAATAAGTCAAGAGAAGCAGCTGAACAGAAAGCAACAACTCCAGTTAGAAAAGATCATAGTATAGCCTTCAAAGCATCAGAGGAAAGTGAGACCTCAACATCCAATGAAGAACTCATGAGCCTCTTTGCAAAAAGATTTTATAAGATGGCTAGAAAGGATTTCAGAAGAAAATCATCCAGGCAGGATGATAAGCCCAGATTTGACAAGACACCAACCAAGGAGGTTGTGTTCTTTGGATGCAGAAAGCCTGGACATTACATCTCAGAATGTCTAGAAAACCAGAAGAAGGAGAAGAGCGGAGAAAAGGACTTCAGGAGAAAACACAGCAGCAGACCCCCCTCAAGCAAGTACAAAAAGAAAGACAAAAGGCTTTGTTGCTGAAACATGGAGTGATAATGAAGAAGAATCATCCTCTTCCAGCTCAAGTGAAGAAGAGGAAGAAGCAAGATCCAAGGAGGTGTGCCTTATGGAAATTGATGCCTCCAGGAGCAGTTCAGCATTAGAAGGAGAATCTGAAGATGAGGCAGCCTCAGACTTAGAGGCAGATCAGGTTCTTTCAAGTTTTGATTTTAATTCTGATTTCTTTAAAATTGAATTCAAGGCTATGTGTTTAGATTTAATTAGTTCAGAAAAGGAAATAAAAACCCTTAGAGAAAAACTAGGAAATCTTGAATCTATTAACTCAGAAAATATTAAACTAAAAGATCAACTAACCTTAGCAAATGAGCAGATAATTAAATTAAAATTTGATTTATGTGAGGCCAAAAAACTTGAGCAATCTCTCAATGGGAGAAGTCTCAAGCTGATGGACATAACAAGCACAGTAAATGCCAGATTAAATGGCAAGCTGCGCTTGGGTGCATCATCAGGTTTGCCCCCCATAATTAAGAAAAATATTCTTACCACACCCATTAAATTTTTCTCTGCAAAGGGAAAAGAAAAGATAATAGACAAACCAATGCAGAAAATAACCCAAAACGCATAGACAAGAGAAATAAAAATCAGAAAACAGCTAATAAAAACAAGGTTCAGCAGCATTCGTCGAACTCAGATCGACGAAATGTGGCCAGTTCGTCGAGCCTAGAACGACGAACGCTGAACGCAAACTTCAGTTATAACAATTCGTCTAACTGCGATCGACGAACTTTGTATGGTTCGTCGAGCAAAGGTCGACGAACATGGGGCGCAGAAAATGACTATTGTCATTCTCTGAGCAGAGATCTACGATCTCAGCCCTATTCGTCGAACTCTGGTAGACGAACTTACAAGAATTCGTCGAACCCAGAAGGACCAAACATAAATCATTTCTCCTACAGAAATTCTAAGCCAACTAATAAACCATTCAATCCAGTAGCTGATTGAGTTATTCCACCTACGAGCTATCACCCCTTAGGTTATAAATCTCAACCTAACTTGTCAGTTATATCCAGCTTTTCTTTTCAACAAAATAAAGTACCCAAGGTAACCTGGGTCAAGAACAATTGAGTTTTGTTTTTCATTACACGTACAGGTGAAGAGCTATCCAAGGGTAAGTCAGACCTGGTACTTGGACAGTGATTGCTCCAAGTATATGACAGGCAGCAAGGCCAATCAATCTAATTACAAGTCCAAACTAGGACCAAAGGTGATCTTTGGTGATTCAAACAGTGGCCAATCTGAAGGATATGGAGCAGTAAAGATTGGAACAGTTACCTTCAAGAGAGTAACATATGTAAGAGGACTCAAACATAATCTAATATCCATAAGCCAATTATGTGATGAAGGTTATCCGGTACACTTTAACTCTACCTCTTGTTCTATTATTAATAATGAAAACCAAACTGTTTTAATTGGAATTAGACAAGGTGACATATATCAAGTAGATTTTATTTCTGCCAAAACTGATGTTTGTTTACTCAATATCTAGGTTATCCAAAATGAGTTGTGGCATAAAAGATTAGGTCATGTAAACCTTAAGAATATAGCGAGGTTATCTAAAGACAACCTTGTTAGAGGTTTACCTTCTGGCCCCTACAAGAAGGAAAATCTATGCAGGGCTTGTCAATTAGGCAAGCAAACTAAAACTAGCTTCAAATTCATTAATAAGAGTGATTCACCTATGATTTTGTATTTGTTTCATGTGGACCTATTTGGACCCATTGCAGTATAAAGCCTAGTAGGGAAGTCTTACACTTTAGTGATTGTTGATGACTTCTCTAGATTCAGTTGGGTAGCCTTTCTGAGAACTAAGTCAGATACATTCAAGGTTCTTACAGATTTTCTCAGGACCATACAGACTGAGTTCTCTACTCATGTTGCATTGATCAGAAGTGATCATGGCACAGAGTTTGAGTCTCTTCTTATGCAAGAGTTCTGTGAGAAGGAAGGTATCAGGCAGTGCTTCTCAGCTCCTAGAACTCCCCAACAAAATGGGGTAGCTGAAAGGAAAAATAGGACACTCATTGAATCTGCAGGCACATTATTGGCAGATGCTTACATGCCTCTATCCTTTTGGGCAGAAGCTGTAAACACTGCTAACTATGTCCTGAATAGAAGCCTTATACATAAGCTGAAAAATAAGATCCCTTATGAATTGCTTAAAGGGAAGAAACCTAAAATCACATACTTTAAAGTTTTTGGTTGTATATGTTATATTAACACAAACAATGAAAGATACATTAGAAAGTTTGAGGCTAAGGCTGAAGAAGGGATTTTTCTAGGATACTCCCAAGTAAGTAAGGCCTATAGGGTTTTTTAATAAATTCACTCTTAAAATTGAAGAGTCAGTCCATGTATCTTTTGATGAAGTTAACATGTCTTATAAGGAGAAAGAGATTTCTACCAATAGCTCTTTACAGGTTCCACAACTGTGTGAGTCTATGGATGGACTAAACCTTACCCAAGAGGTGTCAACCCATCCTTCTCCACAGGTTGCTGAAGACAGTGAAGAAGAAATTCAAGTGTAAGTGGCTGAACTTCCCCCAACAACTAATAACATTCCTCAAGAGGAATTAATTATAGAAGCTGTTGCAGAACAAACGCCACCAACTGATCTTGTCACACTTAGAGATCACCCCAGATCTCAAGTGATTGGAGATATTTCAGTAGGTGTTTAGCCAAGGCATCAACTCAACCAAGACTTGGTGCATGCATGTTTTCTCTCTCAAATTGAACCTCTCTCCATCCATGAAGCTGAGCAAGATCCACACTGGATCATTGCAATGCAAGAGGAACTAAATCAGTTTGAGAGATGTAGAGTTTGGGATTTGGTTCCAAGACCCCATAACTACCCAGTTATTGGAACCAAATGAGTCTACATAAACAAGCTAGATGCTCAAGCAAATATTGTGAGAAATAAGGCTAGGCTTGTTGCTCAAGGCTACATGCAAGAGGAAGGAATTGAGTATGACCAAACCTTTGCCCCTGTTGCAAGGTTAGAGGCCATAAGAATAATCCTTGCCTATGCAGCTCACAGGAGATTCAAAGTTTCCAAATGGATGTCAAGAGTGCATTTTTGAATGGAGTGCTTCAAGAAGAGGTTTATGTGGAACAACCACCAGGTTTTATCTCTCTAACTCAACCCTCTTTTGTATTTAAATTGCATAAAGCTCTTTATGGTTTAAAGCAAGCTCCAAGAGCTTGGTATGAGATCTTAGCAAGCTTTCTTTTAGAGCATAAATTTATAAGAGGAACCATATATAAAACTCTTTTCACTAGACATCATAAGGACCAAATATTGTTAGTACAAATATATATGGATGACATCATCTTTGGGTCTAATGATCCCAAATTATGCAAGAGGTTTGCTGACCTCATGCATTCCAAATTTGAGATGAGTAGCATGGGTGAGCTTTCCTACTTCCTTGGTCTCCAAGTGAAGCAGCTCCCTGATGGTATCTTCCTGTCCCAAGCTAAGTATGCTAAAGAGCTTATGAAGAAGTTTGGGATGGGTGATGCTTCAGGAATGAAAACACCTATGGCTACCAATGCTATTGTGGATTCTGATGCAGTAGGGAAACATGTAGATCAGAAACATTATAGGGCAATTGTTGGATCCCTATTATACCTAACAGCTAGCAGGCCTGATATCATGTTTGCCACATGCCTTTGTGCTAGGTTCCAAGTGAATCCTAAAGAATCTCACCTTATTTTCTTAAAACGAATTTTGAGATATATAAAGTGTTGTCCTAATCTAGGACTCTGGTTTCCTGTAGAGTCAGAGTTTGAGGTAACTGGATACTCAGATGCTGACTATGCTGGATATAGAGTGGACAGGAAGAGTACCTCTGGAACTTGCCAGTTCCTGGGTATGAGACTTGTCTCCTGGTTTTGTAAAAAGCAAACATCTGTGTCTACATCAACTGCAGAAGCAGAATACATGGCTGCTGACAGCTGCTGTTCACAAATGTTATGGATACAAAACCAACTCCTAGACTATGGTGTCAACTTAAATAATTCAACATTATTTTGTGATAATACTAGTGCTATTGATATAGCACAGAATCCAGTTCACCATAGTAGGACTAAACGTATTGAAAGACATCATTTCATTAGAGATAATGTAGACAAAAAGAAAATTAACCTAATCCATATTCCTACTGATTTACAGAGAGCAGACATTTTCACCAAACCCTTAGATGAGGAAAATCATATGTTCTTTATAAATCAACTAGGAATGATCAATGGAGAAGAGTTAAATTAGTTTATGTCTGCATTCGATGAATTTTCCAGAGTTCGTCGAACGGAGTTCGACGAATTAGGGAAAGTTTGGGAGATGCTCGTCGAACGGAGATCGACGAATTCTCTATCTGTGGAAACAATTTTCGTCGACTGGAGATCGATGAACTTTGCTCCAGAAGATATTTCGTCGAACGGAGTTCGACGAACTGTTTTCGATTCTTCTGGATGAGATCGACGAATTATTTATCTATAATTTATTTCGTCGACCTCAGTTCGAGGAACTGTTTTTTTTTTTTGTGGAACGGAGATTGTCGATTCATATTCTGGAAAATCTTATATCTAGGTTTTTTTTGACTTCCATCCCACGCTTTCTGTTCCCTTGCTCTTGATCGCCGTTTTGTCTGACTTTCTTGCAGGTCATCAATGGCGATTCCGGTGAGCACCCTAGCTGCAATGAAATTCGACACATGATTTGACATGGACTTTGATTCATTCCAGCACTCTGACCCAATATTTCTCTACATTCTGGAACTTCTAGAAGAACTTGGTCTCAAGGATTTTATGACCAGAAGTATTAAACTGCATGCCACTGAGATTAGAGAATGGGTATACACTTCTTCTGTTTCTGAGGAAAATGTCTTGACAGGAAATATCGGGAGTCATGCTGTTTCTTTATCTCCCGTCGTTCTTTCTGAAATTTTTGCGTTGGTCAATGGAGAAGATGATTTGGATGTAAATTCTGATGAGTATAGTTCAATGCTGAAATTGATGGGGTTTACTGGGAGTAATCCTAACAAGTTGTTAAAGAAACAACTTTCTGCCGCCTTCCAGTTCTTAGCGGATATTGTGGGAAAAGTGTTGATGGGCAAGCACTCTGCGCACGACTACATCACAAGACACCAATTCCTTTTCATGTGTGTAGTGGTCAACAAGAGACATGTCGATTGGGTCAAGATCTTCTTTGATTTGATAAAGAAGAAGAACAGTAAGAAAGAGGTCTGCTTCGGAAGAATCTTGGGGATTTTCATCAAGAAAAAGCTGGTGAATTCATGGTGTCCCCTACCATCTTCATCAATGCCAGCATGCGCCTCACATGCGCTTTGTTTGGCAGATGGGAGAGGACGATCTCCAAGCAATCCAAGGCTTCCTCCTCCTCCATCCCAGCTTCCGAGAGCACGAGGGCTGTGAAGGCCACTCGCCACCCTGTAGAAGAGGTAATCATGTCTCCAAAACCTCTTCCAGCAACCCATCTTCCATCTTCAACCAATCTTCCATCTCCTCCAGCACCCCAATCACAACAACATTCTCATGTTCCTACTCCTCCTCCATCTCCACCACTTGACATCCCTGAGAGTCCCTATACCTCCCTTTAAGAGAATCCACACCCAATTCCTCCAGCATCACCTCCTCCACCTCATCTATCTAACATTCCACATTTTCATATACCATCCCCTTCTCCTCCTCCACCAGATACCACCATAACAGATGCAATTCCACCTCTATCCCCTCCATCTGTTCCCCTTCCTTCATCTACTTCTCTACCTTCAACAACTCCCTCTCCATCTTTGAACTCCTCCACTGTATCTACCATCTTATCCCTACTCACTCCCATCATCAAATCTCTAATCATAGAGGCCATTACACCTCTTGTAAATTATGTTAATTCTTTATCTGCCCAAGTATCTCTTCTCTCTGCTGCCCCCTCTTCATTCAGGGGCCAGGCTCCAGGTTCTCCTGAACCCAGGCAGGGGGAGATACTCTGTGATAAAGCAGCGGTAGATGCAGATGCAGAAGCAGCAGCAGTAGTAGGTACAGCAGCAGACACAGTAGGAGTTCCTTCTACAACAGTTTTAGATGCAGATGCAGAAATTTTGCCAGAAATTGATTCTGATTCTGATTTGATTGAATTGATTCATTTTTTGGATACTGACATTGACTTAGATGAGTCAGTTCCAGAGCAAATAAAATCTGTTGGTGATTTCCATTTAAATCCCACAGTTAATTTGACTGTTTTGTTGAGAAATTTTGATACTGTATATGTACAGTCTCTTCCAGAAGACTTCACTAAGCCACTGTTTGCTATTGTGCCCTATACATCTCCAATAAGTCCAGCATTTGCTAAGAAACTCTATGACAGTTTTGCAATTCCTGTTGTTGCTCCAACCTCTGCAGTTCTTCCAGAAGCTGTCTCAGTTCCAGAAGCTATCTCAACCCCAATTTTTGTCATGGATGATTCCCCTATGCCAGATCTGGATGAGTTAATCCTAGCTGATATTGAAGAGGAAAATAAGGTAGCAGCTGAAAGCTCTGTCCCAATTGCTTCTGATTCCTGTACAGTTTCTTCTTCCACTACTACTGAAATTCCAGTTGTTGAAACTTCAACTTCTTCCCCTGCTATAGCAAAGGCTGTTATTGATGATAAAGCTTTGAAAGCATTGGATGCTTTATATGATAACCCTCAGGGTTTTGGCAGTGAAGTTGAAGATGATGATGATGATTCAGATGAAGAAGCTTCAAAGAAAAAGAAGAAAATGCTGTCAAAGAAAAGGAAGGCTCCTCCTCCAGCTCCTAAGCCTAATCCATCTGCTGACACTCCATACTATATTTTGCATAATGTTACTCCTTATAATGGAATGCCTGCATGGATGTGGCTATCTAAGAACCAGCAAAAGGATAGGAAAAGAAGTAGGAGATATTCTCCACCCCCAGTCCACAGATATAGAAAGGATCCACCTCCTCCTCCTCCTCCAGTAGCTGGTGCCACTGACTCTAGCTCTCAGAGATCTGCCCCCATGCAAACCTATCAGAGACATCAAGGGAGATCCTCTGGAAGCAGTCAGCAAGGCCATCATTCCCCAGAAAATCAACAACAACAGCATCAGCAGCAACAGTAACATATATCTAAAGAATAGAAAGTTGACAGTCCTAAAAGACCTTACTCTCCTCCTATTTCATTTGAAGATCCTGAAACAGCCAACACTGCAAGAATGGCTGGGTTCCAGGAACTTATTGGTCTGTCCCTGATTAATAAAGCTAAAGCTGAAGGTAAAGACATTTCAGGTTTTATAACAATGTCTAAGTACAGGAAGGAAGAACTAAAAAGGTTTGACAAAGACAACAAACTTTTCAATGTTGATGATTATATGAAGCTCCATCCTGAAGCAGTTGTCCCCAGAGCTACATCACTGAAGATCATTGGGGCAGCTGACATGATAATGACTCAGGCTCAGGCTCTAGATCCAAACAGAGAAATTATCTTCAAAAAGCCAGGAGAGAAGACAACAGAAGACAAGTCCATGTAGAAAAAGCAGAAGAAGTAATCTTTATTTTGTTTCAATTTCCTTCTGCATTTGTTTTCAAACTATGTTATTTGTTTAAACAAAGCCTATGTATATATATATCTGTTTCATGTGTTAGTAATTCTCTGCCAGATATATTTCTTTTTCTTGCTTTGTTTATCTGCTTTGAGTCTCTTAGTGACCTCACCTAAATAGGTAGTGATTGTTGGATCCCTAGTTGATTTGGGCTAGGTTCACTAGCTTAGGATGTCACCCAACATGTATAGTCAGGGTCAAATTTTGTGTCCTAGAGTCTAGGCCAAGTCCTTAGAGTCAACATTAGATGGACCAGCTATCAACAAGACTATCAGAGACTCAAGACTTAAAAGATTTCCAGACTAAGTAAAATGAGTTCGACGTTCATCGAACTCAGGTCGACGAAAGGTGTTCTGAGCTCGACGATCTTGAGACATTTCTTTGTGCTGAGCTCGACGATCCTTGTTCTCAGTTCGACGAAAATTGGGACTCTTCAACTCCAGCTTTTTTCTAAGTCCAACGTCAAGCTTTGGTCGACGAACAAGATTCTGAGCTCGACGAACTTGGACATCAAGTTCACAACTTCTCAGGTCGACGAAGTCAACTTCTCAGGTCGACGAATTCAGTACTCTACTCGACGAATTCTGGTCAATGATTTGTATTCATCTCAGTCAGAGACTTCTCAGATTTTAAGTCCACAATCATTCTTCGGTCGACGATTTTGGAACTCAGTTCGACGAATGAAGATTGTCAGTTCGACGAAGATTGTAGCAGAATTGACAAATTTCCATTGAATACAAATTGTTATTGTCTGGTCGACGAACTCATCAGCTCAGCTCGACGAACTGTGAACTCAGCTCGACGAACTGTGAACTCAGCTCGACGATTCCTGTTCTTTGTTTGACGATTGCAGACTAGGTCTTCTCCAGTTTTTCGTCCCCTTTCTTGGCGATGATTCCTGAGTAATTAATGCTCAATCTTCTCGGAATGTTACCGTTGGAACAAGCATTGATCATGGGTTATTACATGCCATTTTTCCATGGGACAGTTAGGGAAATCATTGATTACCGCTTCCTTCCCAGGCCGATTGCATTTACTGCTCAAGGTTTCAAATTTCGAAAGTTCTTCAGTCAGTAAAAAGTGAGAAAAAAAAAAGATCAAGCAGTCAGACAGTCAGACACATAGACAGACATTGTACAGAAGAACAATCTTACAGAAATCAAAAAGTTCTTTTCTGCAATCAGCCTAAGCCAGAGAACATCATCAATAAGAAGAAGAACATTCAATCTCTATCAAGAGTCTTCTTCCTTCAATACTATAGGACAACTTCAGAAGGACAACAATCTCTATCTGTCAAAGAAGTTCTTGAGGCAATCTCTGGTCAAGGCACTCAAGTTTTGAAGACCTATCACCCTAAAGCAGTGCTCCAGTATTCCTGATCCATTCAAGATCTCAGGAGGAGCAATCTGCTGAAATCAATCCACAAGTCTTCTCAGTTGTTATTGAGAAAGAGAAGACACCATCACCCTTTTTCCATCCTCTGTACAGGGTTTTAATTCCCTTCAAAATTATTCCTGGTTGCAAGTCTCCTACCAAAAGACTTGAGATTTTGGTTTTTGAGTACCTGAACAAAAGCTCATTGGTGTCAGGCACCTGATCAAAAACCTGAGTGGATTCCTACCAGGGTGATAGAAGAGTGGATGTACCCAAGTTGGGGAACCACTATAAATTTCTTGTGTCGTCTGGTTGCCCTTTTTCTTTTGTTTTGGCTGTGTTTTGTGATTTACTAGGTTGTTGTGCTTATTATTTTATTTTCTAACATGTTCAACTAACTTTACAGCAAAAGTTGTAAAGAATTTTTAAGAGACCACAATACTCTATTCATCCCCCCCCCCCCCTCTAGAGTATTTCAGATCTACCTTCACTTTCACAAGACATGTTAGTTTCATCAAACGTAACATGTATAGACTCTTTAATTTTTAAAGATGATTTATTAAACACCCTATAAGCTTTGCTTACTTGGGAATATCCTAGAAAAATTCCCTCTGCAGCCTTAGCTTCAAACTTTCTAATGTATTTCTTATTATTATTATTATGTATATAGCAAATACAACCAAATACTTTAAAGTAGGTGATTTTAGGTTTCTTCCCTTTAAGTATTTCATAGGGAGTCCTGTTCTTTAGTTTATGTATCAAACTCCTGTTCAGTACATAATTTGATGTGCTTACAGCCTCTGCCCAAAAGGATAGGGGCATGTAAGCATCTGCAAGTAATGTGCCTACAGCTTCAATTAGGGTCCTATTTTTCCTTTCAGCTACCCATTTTGTTGGGGAGTTATAGGAGCTGAGAAGCAGTGCCTGATACCTTCCTTCTCACAGAACTCATGCATAAGAAGAGACTCAAACTCTGTACCATGATCACTTCTGATCAATGCAACATGAGTAGAGTACTCAATCTGTATGGTCCTGAGAAAATCTGTAAGAACTTTAAAGGTATCTGACTTAGATCTCAAAAAGAACACCCAAGTGAACTTTAAGAAGTCATCCACAATAACTAAAGTGTAGGATTTCCCTCCTAGACTTTGTACAGTAATGGGTTCAAAGAGATCCATGTGTAGCAGGTACAAGATCCTAGGTGAATCACTTTTATTTATTAATTTAAAGCTAGATTTAGTTTGCTTGCCTAGTTGACAAGCCCTGCAAAGGCCTTCCTTCTTGTAGGGACCAAAAGGTAAACCACTCATAAGGTTGTCTTTAGATAGCCTAGCAATTTTTTCATATTTACATGTCCTAGCCTTTTATGCCATAATTCATTCTGATTACTAATTATGTTTAGTAAGCAGATATCTGAAATGACAGAATAAAAATCAACTAAGTATATATTTCCTTGCCTATTACCGATTAAAACATTTTGTTTTTCTTTATTAGAAATGATACAAGATGTTGAGTTAAAATGTACCTGATAACTTTCATCACATAATTGGCTTATAGAGATGAGGTTATGCTTGAGTCCTCTTACATAAGTCACTTTCTTGAAGGTGACTGCTCCAATTTTCACTTCTCCATAGCCTTCTGACTGGCCACATTTTGAATCACCAAAGATCATCTTTGGTCCCAGCTTGGACTTGTAGTTGATTTAATTGTCCTTGCTGTCAGTCATGTGTTTGGAGTATCCACTGTCTAGGTACCAGATTTGATTAATCACTGGACAACCCCTTTCCTGCAATGAAAGCAGTTAGTTGTTCTTAACCCAAGTTACCTTGGGTCCTTTATATTGTTGATATGAGAAACTAGATATCACAGAAAATTCTGGTTGAGATTTGTATCCTAATGGATGATATCTTCTGGGTGGAATTATCCAATCAGTTGATGGATTAAATGGTTTTCTAGATTTAATAGAGTTGCTATTATAGTTATAATTTTTGTTAAGCCTTCTGGGTTCGACGAAATATTGTGAGTTCGTCAACCAGAGTTCGACGAACTGGGATGAGATCGTCGAGCTCTGCCTAGAGAATGAACATAGTCATTTTTTGTGCCCCACGGTCGTCGATCTCTGCTCGACGAACCATACAGAGTTCGTCGATCGCAGAATGATGAATAATTATAGTTAAACTCTACGTTCAAAGTTCGTCGACTAGAGTTCGACGAACTGGCCACATTTCATCGATCTGAGTTCGACGAAATCTGCTGAACTTTGTTTTTACTTGTTTTCTGGTTTCTGTTATTTTGATTTATAAGGTTGGGCATTTCTTCTGTGATTTGTTTATTAGTTATTATCTCTTTGCCTTTAGCAGAAACAAACTTGATGGGGGTTGACAAAATATTCTTCTTAAGAATGGGGTGCAAACTTGATGAAGCACCCAAGCCTAGCTTGTCATTTAATCTGGCATTAATAGTGCTTATAATGTCTGTCAGCTTGAGGCTTCTCCCATTGAGAGATTCCTCAAGTTGTTTGGCCTCACATAGCTCAGATTTTAAAGCAATAATTTGTTCATTAGCTAATGTGAGTTCATCTTTTAGCCTATTGTTTTCAGAGATAACATTTTCTTGATTTCCTAGTCTTTCCCTAAGTGTCTTAATTTCTTTTTCTGAATTTATTAGATCAATGCACATGGTTTTAAATTTATATTTGAATGAATCAGAACTATAATCAACAGAAGAAAGTACCTTGCCAGCTTCAGATTTTGAAGCTTCTTCACTGTCAGATGCATCTTCATCTAACTGGGTTCTGGAAGCATCAATGGTCATGAGGCACACTTCTTTGGCCCTTGCCTCTTCTTCTTCTTCACTGGAGCTGAAAGATGAGGATTCATCTTCTGTTTTACTTCAACTTTCAGCTACAAAGCCTTTCTCCTTCTTTTTATATTTTCTGGAGGAAGGCCTGCTACTATGTTGTGTTCTAGAATCCTTCTCTCTTCTCTTCTCCTTCTTCTGATTTTCTGGACATTCTGAGAGAAAGTGTCCAAGTTTCCTGCAGCTAAAGCAAACCACTTCTTTAGTGGGGGGTTTTGTCATACCTTGGCTTGTCATCCTGCCTGGATGACTTTCTTCTGAAGTCTTTCTTTGTCATTTTGTAGAATCTTCTGGCAATAGACTCATCAACTCTTCATTGATTTTTGGAGTCTTTGTCTCCTCAGCAGCCTTAAATGCAATGTTGTGCTCCTTCCTTGCTGGTGGAGGTGTTCTCTGCTCAGCTGCTTCTCTGGATTTGATAAGCTGCTCATAGGACTTTAGTTTTCCTAAAAGAGATTCAGTGGAAATCTCATTTAGGCTTCTGGCCTCCTTGATGGGCAAGATCCTTGAATCTCATGAGCTTGGGAAGCACATAAGGATTTTTTCATTCACCTTTGTGAGGGTGATATCCTTATCCAATGTCTTTAGCTCATTGATGATTGAGCTTAGCCTATTGTACATGTCTACAACTGATTAAGTTTCCTCCTTCTTGAAGTTCTCATATTGTGATATGAGGTTGGATATTCTATCTTTTTTTTTCATCTGCAGATCTAGCCACCATTTGATTTAGAGAATCCCAGATGGCCTTGGCTGATGTGCATTCATCCACCTTCTGAAAAAAGTCATCTGATATTGTTTGGGCCAGAATGTTCATTGCCTTGCCATCAGCAACCTTTGCTTTCTTTTGGGCTTCAGTCCACTCAGGTGGTGGAACTGCATTTGTGCTTGAAGCTGTTGTAGATGTAGAGGCAGTAGCTTAAGGAGGACCTGTTACAATGGAATTATAGATATCCTCATCAATATAGTTCATATATAATTTAATTCTTGTCTTACAGATGGCAAACTTATTTAGATTGCATACTGGAGGTCTGGTGCTTGCATAGTTCTTGTTCTGTGTCATGCTGTGAATATAAAACTAATAAAAATAAAAGCAGATCTAACTCAGGATCTTTTATTCAAGGGTTAGCTTGTACAACCAAAGGAATCCAAGCTCTGATACCAATTAAAAGTGAGGGGTTAGATCAGGAATACTCTAGAGGGGGGGGGGTGAATATAGTATCTTTAAATTTTCAAACCTTTTTGGTGTAAATAGAACTTCTGCAGAGTTGATCAGACCTGAGATAAAATAGACTATCACAGGTGCTGTAGAATATAAACTAATTAAACACAAACACATCAATCCTAACTAGCACAGCCACAGCATGAACAAAAGAAAAGAGCAACCAGACAACACAAGAATTTTATAGTGGATCCCCAAGCTGGGTACATCCACTCTTCTACCACTCTGGTAGGAATGCACTCAGGTTTTTGATAAGGTGACTGCCACCAATGAGCTTTTGATCAGGTGCTCAAAAACCAAACCTCAAGTCTTTTGATCAGGTGACTTGCAAATAGGAATAACTTTTGAAGGGAGTTAAGAACCCTTTTTATAGTGGGGGATGAGAGATTGATTTTGTCTTCTCTTTCTCAAATACACTCTGAGAAGACTTAAGTGGATCTTGATGTTAGCAAAGGCTCCCCTTGAGATGTAGAATGGTTCAGGAAGTTGGAGCCTTGCTGCAGGGTGATGAGCCTTCAAACTGTTGCTTTGACCAGATGAGCTCCAGGAACTTCTTGACAGATATTGCAGTTGTTGTCCTTTGAAGAATCCTAGAAGAAGACAGAAGAAGACTCTTGATTTTGATTAGCTGTTCTTCTTCTTCTTCTTTAGATTGCTTTGATGTTTTTGGTCTAGGGTTGTTTCTCTGTATGACTGTATGCTGTATTGTTGTGTAATTCCTTTTGTGTTCTAGAGAACTATGCATTTCTTCTATCTTTTGTATTCTCTGATCACTCGTTGTCTAGGAAGAGAAAAGAAATCCCTTTTATATTTTCCATGTAAATTTTCATTTGAAATTTGAACTTCTTCTGCATTCATTGCAGATGGCTTGGAGAATATTTTGCATTAATTGATTTCTCCAACTGACCCATTGAAAAACGGCAAACAATAATCCTGAAGAAGACCATAAGCAATGCTTTGTCTAACGGTAATATTCAGAGAATATTTTAGCATTAATTACTCAGGAATTATTGCAATAGAATAATGACAGAAGGATGAAAATAACCAAGTCTTGAATCGTCGAACAGAGAACAGAATTCATCGAGCTGAGTCCACAGTTCGTCGAGCTGACAAGTTATGTTCGTCGATCTGATAATAGTTGTTCGTCGAGCTGAGATCCAAGATCGTCGACCTAAGAACAGACAACTGCTTTCTCCAGAACCTTGCCAATTCTGTGCATGAAGTTCGTCAAGCTGAGAATAAAACTTCGTCGACTGGAGTTCAGAATACCATGTTTCTTGGACTCAAAAATGTTTTAAGTAAAATGTCCAGAAATTGTCGACCTGAGAACTAGTTTCGTCGAGCTGAGAACTTCTAACTGCTAGATAAGTATTGCTAGGAATGTGGTCTAAGTTCATCGAGCTAAGAAGGTGAATTCGTCGACTGGAGTATGATCCTAGACTTAGAATATTTAGTTGTTTCTGGAATAAGATGTTGAAGTAGAATACCCATAGATTGTCGATCTGAGAACTAAGTTCGTCGACTGGAGTTCAGAGAAATTTTGGACTTGAAATATTGAATTAGAGTGTCCATAAGTCATCGAACTGAGTACTAAGTTCGTCGAGCTCAGCTCAGAGAATTGTCTCTGAGTTCGTTGAGCTGAGCATGACTTTCGTCGACCTAAGTTTGACGAACGTCGAACTCATTTTCCTGAGTTTTTGAAATCTCTAAGTCTTGAGTCCTTTTGCAGTGTGTTGATGGCTGGTCCATGCAGTGATGACTCTAAGGACTTGGCCTATACTCTAAGACTCAAACATGACCCTAGCTATATATGTTGGGTCAAACATCCTAAATTAGTGAACCTAGCCCAACTCAAACTAGGGATCCAATACATTGCTTATCTGTGGAAAGATCAGCGGAGTTGTGGATCCCACGAAGGCACGGATTGAGAGTATCATGGAGTGTCCAGCCATCACAATCATGAGATGATCGAAGAGACAAGGCTACGCTTGATCGCCATTGCTTGTCAAGAAAAGCTCATCGTAACTGTAATGTATCCTTAACGGAGCACAGCAGATCTAACACATGGGGCCTTCCTGGCGCACACTCTGTGTTAGGTGCCGGCTAGGATCCAAAGTCTGAAGCCCAACATCGTAGATTGAACGGCTCCCACTACACATACGTGAACACTCCCCACAGTATGTGGTCATAGCGGTCGTGCTAGAGAACAATCTACGGAGGGAACAACAAGACTTGGCGATATCTCATTGGTTCAGCGATATCTTTGGCAAAGAGAAAAAATAGAGGAAGAAGCATTACAAGAGGGGAATGGTGTCAGTACGGGATCCATGATGTAAACTTTATTGAAAAGCAAAAAACACTTAGAAGTGTTTGGTAAAGAAAATGTTTGAATATGAAGATTAAGAGAAAGAATAACCGATAATGACTGGGAGTTTTGGGGATTTGGTGATATCCCTTTTATCTTCAGAATAGTCTTCCTTTGGAGCCCTCGTCATCGGCATCAAAGCATTCAACAATATTGTTAACAACAAGGAGAAGGTGCTCTTCGATTAGGCTCACTCCTCTTGAGCTGCAAGGAATGTCTGCAACTTCTTTGCCCTTTGAGGTTGCTGGATCAGGGCGATCATCTTTGGGAAGCAGGTCAGGCATCTTACCCTGCCGGAGCATCTTTTGCACTAGTTGGCGGAGCGCTCGGCAATTCTCAGTCAGGTGGCCTGGCTCTTTGTGGAATTCGCAATATGGATCTGAGTATTTTTGACCTTTGATCCGCTGGTCGATTAGGCCTTTTGTAGTTAGCCCTATCCTTCATGACTTGTCTTACTTCTAGCATGGCTTCATCTAGTTCGGACTTATGTAAGTCATCATCTTGTTGTTGATGGACCGCATCAGTTTGTGAAGATGGAGTTGGTGGTAGTTGCAATTGATCTTGAGGACGATCACGGCTCGGGAAAGGTTATCGATGACGTTGAAATCTTCTTTCCCTCCTTGAGTGAGTTGGGAAATCTTTCTGAGGAGATCTCGGAGGTTGCTTGTGAAGAGGAGGATCTTTCTCTGATAGAAGCTTGGAGACAAAGCCTGGGTAGCTCTTTTCGCCTCGGATGTATGAGTTGGCTAGGGCAATCAACTCTTGGTACGTTCTTGGTGCTCGGACATTGGCTTCAAACTTGAGCGGCCCTTCACAAAGACCGTGGATAAGAGCCACTCGGTACATTTCTTGATCAGCAATCTCGATGTCCAAGATTTCTTTCTGGAAACGATCAACGAACTGAGACCAAGTCTCGTTCTCACGCTGCTTGATCTCAAAGAGGGCTTCTGGACCGCCCTTTCTCTTAGTTGAAGTAGAGAATCTGAGCAAAAACTCCCTTCGCAGATCAGCAAAGGAAGTGATGGACTGAGGGTGAAGACCATAGAATCAATCCCTCACCTGTCCATCAAATGTTGTTACAAGGAGCTTGCACTTAGTTGCATCTGAAAGAGTTTTGAGAGCAACGACTGATTCGAAGGCTTGAAGATGCTTCAATGGATCAGTCTCTCCAGTGTGGACTAGTAACCAGGGCTCTCTGAAATTAGCTGGAGTAGGTTCATGACGAACATTCTCTATAAATGGTGAAGGCTCTTCCTGCTCTCCTACAACATATGGATAAAAAGGAGCATAAGCTGCAGCTACAAAAGAAGCAGGAGAATAAAAGGGAAAATTTATTGCAGGAGCAAAGGCAGGAGCTGATGGGTAAGGATGACTTCCCTGAAAGTTGAGAAATCTTGCAGGACTTCCCCGGGCTGCTTCCCAGAAGAAGTTTTGACGAGTTGTAAACTCTTCATCTTGAGGTCGCAAAGGGGCTGCAAGCCCTTGCGGAAAGGTTGCGGTGTAAGGAGGATAGAACGGTGGGCAAGATGGAGGATAAGCTTGTTGATGCTCCAGTGTTGGTGTAGGATTGATCAGAGTAGCTGGAGCAACTAGAGCTACTGCAGGTTGTATCTGCAACTAGTGGGTGATTGTAGCAAGAATTTGGTTGATTGCTTGAAATTGCTGAGCATTCTCACGGCTCGATTGCTCGAAGGCATCCCAGAGAGGATCATCTCTAGGACTTAATTGAGCAAGGTTCTCGGCTGAACGATGATCTGACATGGCTAACTGTTGTTGTTCACCATCTGTTCGGATTTGAAGGTCACGTGTTAAATGTTGATGTGCGAAAACGACACCGCCTAGTTAACGGGTCGAGGTTCCAGGCACCAGCAGCTAACACGGATGTGTCCGGTCTCACGAGCTAGGTGAAGAAGACGATTGCATGGAAAGAGGAAGCTTCTGAGTGCTCGAGAGTGGAGCAAGCGCTTGTCCGAGGGTTGCGAGGATAGAGGAGAGGTTTGCTGAGAGCAGCCGGGAAGGTTGATGATCTGTAATGCCCCGAAACTCAAAAGAGCTACGGGAGGCATTTTGGGCCAAATATGGAATCTGGCAGGGGGCACACGGCCTGGGACACGGGCGTGTCCCAGGGCGTGTCAGGCTCCAGTCGACGATTTAGCCGCGTTGTTGATGAAATTTGGAGTCGACGATCGTCAAGCAGGGAACACGGCCTAAGACACGAGCGTGTCACCGGGCGTGTCGAGCCCGTGTCGACGATCGGCCAGGGAAGTCGACGATTTTCGCTCGACGATGTGTCGAGATAAGGCACACGGCCTAGGACACGGGCGTGTCCAAGGCCGTGTCGTGTAGTCGACGAACTTCGCTCGACGAAGTGTCGAGATAGTGAACACGGCCTGGAGCCCAGGCGTGTTCGGGTTTGACACAGGCATGTCAAATAGGACACGGGCGTGTCCACGACCCGTATAAGTCTCGGGTTGTTTTTGGGGCTGTGTCGATGGAGGCATGCGGCCGACCACACGGCCGTGTCAGTTGGAACACGGGCGTGTCAGGTCGAACAAAGGCGTGTCGGATGCCCGTGTGTTGTTCCAGACACGTCGATTTTGACGGCGAATGGGGGACACGGCCATGGATACGGGCGTGTCGCGGGCCGTGTTCGGCCCAGTTTTAGCATTTCAGGCCCGAATTAAGGCCGTTCGTTTCTTTAATTTGGGATCCAATGGCTGGGGGTTGTTCCTGATGGGATATACACGAGATTGGTCCTTTGAAACCCTCATTTCACTTGAGTGGTTCCCTTTCTAAAGTTTAGAGAGAGAGGAGAGCAAAGGAGGAAGAAGAAGATGGATCTGGCCATTGGAGGAGCTTCGAAGCTCCAAATCGCAATCCGACTTCGGATCTATGGAGGCAAAGAGAGTGCGGTGCTTTTCATCCGCTTACTTTTTCATGGCGCCAAGGAAGAACGCTAGGGTAACGATTCTCTTCTTGAGCATGTGAAGATCTCCTTCTTTGCCTAGGAAGCCCGCTCTCGCGAGTTTGCGATGAGTTGGAGGCGTTCCTTCGGGTAGATATGTAAAGTCCCCGTTGTTTAGAGTCCATATTAGAGAACGGACAGAGACATTGTTGGAACACCCTATTACTAATTTGGGTCAGGATCACTATGTCTCTAGGAAACCTATGTTTGACCTCCTGTATAGATCTAAAGGTCAATTAGAATTGAGTCTAAGGGTTAGAAGTCTAAGTTTGGAAGCTGCCCTCAAGACCAAGAATTTTCAGTTTGATACTAAGTCATATCGTCGGGCTCAGCATGATGATTCGTCGAACTCCGATCGATGATCGTCTAGCTCAACTTCGACAGATCGTCGAACTCCATTCGACGATCGCTGAGCTCAACTTCCACAAATCGTCGAACTCCATTCGACGATCTGCGAGCTCAGTTCGACGATCTTGACTCAGTATTGGATCTCTATCTCTGAGCTCAGTTCGACGATCTTTGAGCTCAGATCGACGATATTTTTGTTGCTGTATAAGTCCAAATCGCTGAGCTCAGTTCGACGATAGCATAGCTCAGTTCGACGCTTTCTGATGATTTCAAGGATTTTTCAAGATTCAAATTCAGATCAGTTAAGGAGTTATTCTGCAATTAATTCAGAAGATTTTCTAGCCGTTTTCATTTATTCTGGACCAAGTTTCAAGGGATTATCAAGGAATGTTTCTTTGGACTTTCCTCCAGAAGACATTTGCAATTAAGGATGCAATTAATGCAGGCCAACGACTATTCTTGACAGAGGATGTTTTTCTATTCAGTACCAGAGAATAAAAAACAAGAATCTTTGAATCTCTCTCAGACATCAATAATCCTCATAACACAGACAAGAAGAACAAGCACAAAATATTCTCTGTCTCAAAGAATTCTCTGAAGAACACACATCCAAGGAGATCAAACTTTCTGAAATCTTCTGATCTCTCTTGTCTTAAGAGTTCAAGGCCAACATCTTTCAAGACTCCAGACACCTAACATTTCAGCTGTTGTTGAAATCATTTTTTGCTGGAGATCAACTTTTGAAGGCCTATCACCCTACAGCAAAGCTTCTTTTCCTGAACATCTCAAGGACTCAGGGGGAGCTTTGACACCATCAAATCCACATAGTCCTCTCAGCTGATTTGAGAAAGAGAAGACTTCCATAACTCTCTCATCCCCATCTCTGTAAAGGGTTTCTCAAACTCCCTTCAAAAGTTTGAGTTTGGTTTTTGAGCACCTTGTCAAAAGCTCATTGGTGGCAAGACACCTGATCAAAAAATCTGATTTGGTTTTTTGGCACCTTATCAAAAGCTCATTGGTGCCCAGGACACCTGATCAACTCATCCTGCAGTGGATTCCTACCTAGGGTGGTAGAAGAGTGGATGTAACCAAGTTTAGGGGAACCACTATAGTTCCTTGTGTCATTTGGATTGCTTGTCTTTATCTTTTGTTTCTGGCTGTGATTGTTCTGTGATTGCTTTGTGATTAGTTTAGTTCTGTGATTAGTTTTAATAATTGCTTCCCTGCTCACTCAGATTACAACAATTGTTGTAAAAAGTTTTCAAGCACCATATACTCTATTCACCCCCCCCCCCTCTAGAGTATATCAGATCTAGCTGCACTTTCAATTGTTATCAGAGGGAGGTTGGTTATACATACCACACCTTGGTGGTTGCACAGGCTAACACCTGATCCCAAAGATCCCTAGTTAGATCTGTTTTCTTTTGAGTTTATTATTAGATTTTGTTTTCACAAATCATGGCCCAAAACAAAGATTATGCTAGCACCAGACCTCCAGTGTGCAATCTATCCAAGTTTGCACTTTGGAAAGCAAGGATCAGATTATACATGAATTCTATTGACGAGGATATTTTTAACTCAGTTTTGACAGTCTGTCCAAGACCTCCAGAGAACTCAAGTACAAATGATGTTCCACCTCCATCAGGAACAGATGCTGATATCAAGAAATGGAAGGTAGTTGATGACAAGGCTATGAACATCTTAGCCCAGACCATGTCTGATGACATCTTTCAAAAGGTAGCTGAATGCAATTCAGCAAAGGAAATCTGGGATAAACTCTCTGAAATAGTCTCAGGCTCAGCTGATGAGAGAAAGGACAGAAGATCCCACCTCATATCTCAATATGAGAATTTCAAGAAGGGAGAAGCTGAATCAGTTGGAGACATGTACAATAGACTTAGTCTGATAGTCAGTGAACTCAGGACCTTTGATAAAGAGATCTCACTAACTGAACTCAATGACAAAATTCTAATGTGCTTCCCTAGCACTTGGGATTCAAGAATCTGGCCAATCAAGGATGCCAGAAGTTTGAATGAGATCACCACTGAAGCTCTATTGGGTAAGCTCAAATCTTATGAGCTACTCATTAAGAATAAAGAAGAAGAACAGAAGGCTGCCTCACCAGCCACAAGAAAAGAGAAGACAATAGCCTTCAAAGCAACTGAAGATCAGCCTGAAGACAAAGTCACAGGCAATGATGAACTGCTCAGTCTGTTGGACAAAAGATTTTACAAGATGGCCAGAAAGGACTTCAGAAGGAGATCATACAAGGAGCATAATAAGCCAAGGTATGATAAGTCAATTAATAATAAGTAAATTGTCCGCTTTGGTTGCAGGAAACCAGGGCATATTGTTCCTGACTGCCCAGAAAACAAAAACAAGGACAGAAGGGACAAGAAAGAAAGAAGAAAGGAGAAAGACTCCAAGAGGAATGGCAATGGCAAACCCTCCTCAAGCAAAAACAAACACACAAGAAAGGGGTTTGTTGCTGAATCCTGGAGTGAGACTGAAGAGGAGTCAGAAGCCTCATCGAGCTCCAGTGATGATGAAGATGATGCAGAAGAGAAAGAGTTCTGCATGATGGCAATCAATGCCTCTCAACATAATTCAGATGAAGAAGAGTCAGAGTCAGATTCAGAGACTCAACTTGAAGAAGATCAGGTAATTAGTTCATTTGATTTTAATTCAGAGAACTTTAAATCTGAGTTTAAAGCATTATGTTTAGACCTGCTAAAATCTGAGAAAGAAATTATCTCTCTCAGAAATCATTTATCTGAACATAATACCTTAAAGTCAGAAAACCTCAAACTCTCTCAGGAGTTGGAGTGCTGTAGGGAGCAGATAGCTTCACTGAAAAATGAGCTATCTGAGGCCAAGAAGCTTGAAGAATCCCTTAATGGGAGAAGTATCAAGCTGATGGACGTCACAAGCACAGTGAACTCTAGATTTAATAGTACACTGGGCTTGGGTGCTTCATCCAGCCAACTCATAGTTCTAACAACTCCAATCAAATTCATTTCTGATAAAGGAAAGGGAGTTGTAGAGGTAGCTAGGAAAAATTCTGATCTGCCCAAGAAAACTAAGTCCCATCAGAAATCGTCGAACGGAGATCGACGATCGCCGAACGCATATCGACGATCTCAGGCAAAATCGTCGAACTCAGGTCGACGATCTCAAGTTCCTGAACTCTGCCATAGTCGACCGTCGAACGGAGCTCGACGATCTTACCCAAGATCGTCGAACGCAGCTCCACGATCGTCGAACAGAGGTCAGAGCTCTGGAAAGTCTTTCAAGGGCAAATCAAAATCCAATCCTAAGGTTCCTTCATCCCAAATCTTCAACCCTTATACTGAATAGATTATACCTCCAAGGAGATATCATCCTGAAGGATATAAGAGTCAACCTGGGATGTCTTTTATTTCAGAGTTTAAAGGTTATCAACCTAGGCCTAAGGTAAACTGGGTCAAAAATAAATGAATTATCTTATGTGCAGGTGAAGACCTATCCAACATCTAACCAGCAATGGTACTTGTATAGTGGGTGCTCTAAGCACATGACAGGAAACAAGGACAACCTCACATCCTTTAGAGCCAAGCTTGGACCCAAAGTTATCTTTGGTGATTCAAACTTTGGACAAACCAAAGGATATGGTGCAATCCAGATTTGATTAGTAACATTCAAGAAGGTAGCTTATGTGGAAGGACTGAAGCACAACTTAATAAGCATCAGTCAGCTGTGTGATGAAGGCTACCAGGTGACCTTCAGCAAAGCATTATGCAAAATCAAGTCAGAGGACAACACAACTGTGTTGACAGATAAAAGGAAAGGTAACATCTATCTAGTAGATTTTCTTTCAACAGATGTAGATATTTGCTTGTTCAATTCTGTTTGTACACCAAATATTCTATGGCATAAGAGACTAGGACACTTAAACCTTAGAACTATTACTAGGATATCCAAGGACAACCATATTAGAGGACTACCTTCTGGCCCCTACAAGAAGGAAGGACTCTGCAGGGCTTATCAATTAGGCAAGCAAACTAAAAACAGTTTTAAGTCACTTAATAAGAGTGATTCACCAAGGATATTGTATCTGTTACACATGGATCTTTTTGGACCCATCACAGTACAAATCCTAGGAGGGAAATCTTACACTTTAGTAGTTGTAGATGACTTCTCTAGATTCACTTGGGTGTTCTTTCTAAGGAAGAAGTCTGATAACTTTAAGTGTCTGACAGAGTTTCTCAAATGTATACAGATTGAGTTCAATACTCACATTGCCCTGATCAGAAGTGATCATGGGACAGAGTTTGATTCTCTTCTTATGCAAGAGTTCTGTCAGAGTGAAGGGATCAGGCATACTTTCTCAGCTCCTAGAACTCATCAACAAAATGGGGTAGCTGAAAGGAAAAATAGAACCCTTATTGAATCTGCCACTACATTGTTGTCAGATGCTCACCTTCCTCTATCCTTTTGGGCAGAGGCAGTGAACACCTCCAACTATATTCTGAATAGAAGTTTGATACATAAACTAAAGGGAAAGACTCCCTATGAATTACTCAAAGGGAAGAAACCTAAAGTTGATTATTTTAGAGTTTTTGGTTGTATTTGCTACATAGATAATAATGACAAGAAATATTTAGCAAAATTTCAAGCTAAAGCTGATGAAGGAGTGTTTCTGGGATACTCCATGATCAGTAAGGCTTATAGGGTCTACAATAAGTCATCTCTAAAAATTGAGGAATCTGTTCATATATCATTTGATGAATCTAACATGTCTTTCAAGGAGAAGATCACTTCTACCATAGAACCTTTGCAGGAACACTCTCTTATTGAAGACTTGAACAAGTTACAGGTTACTCAAAAAGATGAAAGCAGTGAAGATGAAGAATGTATTCAACATATTGAAGAACAACCTGAAGAGCCCGTTGTTGTACCACAAGAGGAAACAACAACACAGGTTGGTGAACAATCAACACCCCCTGTTGATTTAGTAACATCAAGAGATCATCCAATTTCCCAAATAATTGGAGACATCTCAGCTGGTGTGCAAACCAGAAATCAGGTCAACCAAAACCTGTTGCACACCTGCTTCCTATCTCAAATTGAACCTCAGTCCATTCAAGATGCACAGCAAGATCCACACTGGATCATTGCAATGCAAGAAGAGTTGCATCAATTTGAAAGGAACAAAGTGTGGGAACTAGTGCCAAAGCCTAAGGATCATTCCATTATTGGAACAAAGTGGGTGTTCAGAAACAAACTGGATGATCAAGGAGTAATTTTAAGGAACAAGGCAAGGCTAGTTGCTCAGGGATATTCTCAAGAAGAAGGAATAGACTATGACCAGACTTTTGCACCAGTTGCAAGATTGGAAGCCATCAGAATCGTTTTAGCTTATGCAGCACAAAGGATTCAAGGTATATAAGATGGATGTCAAAAGTGCATTTCTAAATGGAGACATCAAAGAAGAAGTATATGTCAGACAACCCCCAGGTTTTATCTCTCCCACTTATCCTGATTATGTTTTTAAGTTGAACAAAGCATTATATGGTCTCAAGCAAGCTCCTAGAGCATGGTATGAGACCCTAGCATGCTTCCTTTTGGAAAATGGATTTATAAGGGGTAGAGTAGACCAAACTCTTTTCATTAGAACCCATAAGTCTCATACCCTACTAGTACAGATTTATGTAGACGATATTATTTTTGGTTCTACTGACTCAAAATTGTGCAGAAGGTTTTTCAACCTAATGCATTCTAAATTTGAAATGAGTAGCATGAGTGAGCTATCCTTCTTCCTAGGATTGCAAGTCAAGCAACATGCTGAAGGCATCTTTATTTCTCAAACCAAGTATGCAAATGAATTGGTTAAGAAATTTATTATGTCTGAAGCATCTTGCATGAAGACACCTATGCCTACTAATGTTGTATTGGATGCTGATGAACATGGGAAACCTGTTGATCAGACAGCATATAGAGCAATGATTGGCTCTTTACTGTACCTTACAGCCAGTAGACCAGATATAATGTTTGCTACATGTATATGTGCTAGGTTCCAAGTAAGCCCTAGAGAGTCACACCTAACACTAGTAAAGAGGATTCTCAGGTATGTTAAAAGTTGTCCAAATCTAGGTCTCTGGTATCCAAAAGATTCAGCATTAGATTTAACTGGATTTTCTGATGCTGATTATGCTGGATGCAGAATTGACAGGAAAAGCACCAGTGGAACTTGTCAGTTCCTTGGTGATAGACTTGTCTCTTGGTTTTGTAAGAAACAAACTTCTGTGTCAACTTCAACTGCTGAAGCTGAATATATGGCTGCAGGCAGTTGTTGTTCACAAATCTTGTGGATTCAAAACCAACTCCTAGACTATGGCTACAACTTAGAGAAGTCTAAAATCTTTTGTGATAACACCAGTGCTATTTCTATAGCTCAAAATCCAGTCCTCCATAGTAGGACAAAACACATAGAGATTAGGCATCACTTCTTAAGGGCTAATGTTGAAAAGAATAAAATTGAACTGCAATATATCCCAACTGATTTACAAAGGGGAGATATTTTCACCAAGCCCTTGGATGAAAAGAAGCACATCTTCTTCCTAAATTGGTTAGGAATGTTAGATGGAGGAAGTCTTAAATAATATCCAAGATTTTAAAAGTTTAAAAATTGACCAAGATTAGGTAAATATCTTGATTTTTCTTAGTGCCTAGAATTTTCTGGTCTCTGAACTGCGCTAGATGATTTTCCCCCAGATCGTCGAACGGAGATCGACGGTTTCTGAAATCGTCGACCTGAGTTCAGCGTTTCTCAGATAATATGAACTATCTCTTCTGGTCAGCGATCGTCGAACAGCGCTCGACGATGTTGTTCTCTGAACGATCGTCGAACAGAGCTCGATGCTCTCCATTATCGTCGAACGGAGATTGACGATATTGAAGACTCTTCAGTTTCCTTTAGAAGCCCCGATCGTCGAACTAAGTTCAACGATCTTTCCATTTCTGCGTCGAACCCTAATATAAATTTCATTTTTCGCCGTCGTTCTCCTTTACGCTTTCGATTTCTCTGCAAAAACTTTCTTTCCCTCCAAACATTTCTGCACTTGGTCATTTTATTTGTTGAATCTTTGCAGGTAACTATGGTTGTTTCTGTTGCTGTTCTCGCCGCCATAAAATTTGATGCCGGCTTTGACATAGACATGGAGTCCTTCAGCACGACAGATCAGGTTTTCCAGGACATCTTGGAGCTATTCAAAGAGAAGAAACTTGCTGCAATCATGACCACAAGGATTAAGCTTGCTTCTAATGAAATTAAAGAGTGGGTCTACACTGCCCACAATTAGGATCAAAACACAATTGTTGGATCAATCTCTGGCACACAGGTACCATTGACCCCATCAATTATAACAGAAGTTTTTAAGTTAAGTACTGGTGGAGACTCTGCTGATTTATCTAGAGAAGAATATGCTGATTTGCTTGCAAGAATGGGTCATTCTGAGGCTAACCCTAGCAAGTTGTTGAAAAAGAATCTGGCTGTGGAATATAGATTCCTGGCTGATGTAGTTGGAAAAGTCCTATTGGTTAAGCACTCTACCCATGATACTATTTCCAGGTATCAGCTCTGCTTAATGGGAGTTATAGTGGACAAGAAAAATTTGAACTAGGGAGAGGTCTTTTTTGACCTAATCAAAAAGAAAATTAACAAGAGTTTTGTAAATTTTGGAAGGATTTTAGGACTTTTTCTACAGAATAGATGCCATGCATTGCTAGTATCCTCTAGGATACACATTAATGCTTCCAAGAGACTGTCTTGTGCCCTATTTGGTAAATGGGACAAGCAGATCACCAAGCCCAGCAGGCCCTCTTCCAGCACATCTTCAGGCACCAGGACTGCCATAGTCACTTCCCCTCAGGTCTCTGCCCCTGCAGATGACCTGCCTGCTGCTGCCTCTCCTCCTCCTCCTCCAATTCAATCTCTTCCAATTCCATCCACCATTCAAACTTCATCCACCATCATCATCTCCAGCCCCTCTCCAACATCTACACCATCTCCAACTCTACCAACAATAGCAGAACCATTCCATCCCTTATACTCCTACCCTCAACCAGATATTGCAACATCCACAATCCCATCCTTCAATCTTTTTGATGATTCCTTCATGGATGACTCACCCTCCTCACCTCCTGAGCTACCCTCATCATCAACTTCTTACCAAGACCTTCTGCAAGAGATCATTGATCAACCCACCTTCACACCACCTAACTCCATCCCACTGTCCTCCATCACCACTTTACCCACACCTCAACCCTCTCTTCCCCAATACACCAGCTCTCCACTAACATCATCAACTGCTACACCTCCATCCTCTACCTCTGCTCCAGTAACTACTGAGCAAGTAGATCTTTCAGCCCTTGCTGACATGATTTATGACTTGCTAGACCCCAGGCTATCTCTTCTTTTGGAGACCTCCTTGGCTCCATTACTCCAGTCAGTGGCAGCTCTTTCTGCCAGGCTCTCCTCTTTATTCCCTCAGGCAGCCCCTTCAGCAGTGTGCCTTGATCCAGCTCTGTCTGAATCTAGGCAGGGGGAGATGCCCTATGAAGTGAGCCTGCCTGCTGTGTCTGCTGTTTCTTCAACTTTTGTTGCTGCTACTGCTGCTGTTCTTGCTGTCTCTTCAGATTTTGTTGTTGCTACTGCTACTGCTGTTGTTCTTCAAGATGCAGTTCCACCTCCTGTTGCAGTCTTTTCAATAGACCTCAGGTCTCTGCTGTCAGTATTTGATTCAGCCTACCTTAGTTGTCTTCCAGAGATAGTTGATATCCAGCCCCCAGAGGATTTGTCCAAGGCCCTTGTGCCCTTCTCTTGTTGTGACCCCAGCATCATAACTTCCTTTGTTAACTCAGTTTATGCTGCTGCTACTGTTGTTCCAGTTTCTACTGATATACTTATGACAGAGGCACATGATGTTGAGCCCTCTGTGTTTTCTGATGATAGTTCTGCTGCTGATATTGCCGTTTCTGTAAGTGAAACTGTTGCTGCCCCAACTGTTGTTATTACTACTCTAGAACCTTCAGTATCTGCTGCTGTTGCTGCTACTTTAACTTCTGTTACAAGTGTTGTATCTGCTGCTGCTCCAACTTCTGCTGCCTCTTCTGCTTCAACCCAGCTCAAGAAAGATTTGATGAAAAGGATTGATGCTCTTTATGATGAGCAAAGCTCTGAAAGTGATGAGTTTAAGACAGATTCTGATGATTCTTCTGCTACCATTTCCATAAAGAGAAAGGCAAGGAGCAAAGCCATGAAGAGAGTATCTCCAGCCAAGGTCAAGGACAACAATGACATACCATATTATATTCTTCATGATTGCCCCATAACTGAGCACTGGATGCAGTACTCAAAGAATCAACTCAAAGCAATGAAGAAGAAAAGGAAATATGAAAAAGGCTCTTCTCAATTCCAACATCCTCATCCTCCTCCACCACCTCCTCATGATGCAGGTGCAGGTGGAAGTTCAGCTGCTCAACCTTCTGCTAGAAGTCAAACCCCCTATCAGCCACATGCCAGATCCTATCATAGGGGAAGCCAGTCCAGGGGCTCTCAATCCAGAAGAGAAAATTATAGAGGAAATCAAAGAGAATTCCAGGTTTATTATAAAGGATATTCAAGGCAACATCCCTACTCCAGGGAAGGACAAATCTCATCTGACACAACCTCTGGTCCTTTTCCCTATAAACTAAAGGAAATAGTTTCATCCAGGCCTCCTCAGGACAATCCATCTAATAGATACGAGCCACCAGTGCCATTTGAAGACCCTGAGAACAATCCAGCTGCTTGGACTGCAAGGATGAAAGAGCTTACTGCACTGGACCAGATTAAGAAAGCTAGAGAGCAAGGCAGAGACTCCTCCAACATCTCTACAATGTCTGAACAGAGAAAGAAAGAGTTGGAAAGATATGGTTCAAGCAAATTCTTTGATTCTGATAGATACATGGAGCTGCATCCTGAAGCTGTAGTTCCCAGGCCCAAACAGCAAACCTCCTTAGGTGTAGCAGATGATACAAGATCAAAGAAGGAAGATCTCAACCTCAATAGAGAAATCAAACTCATTAAGAGCAAGGAGAAGAAATGATTATGTAAGGTGACAATCACTCTGATTTCTGATTATTATCTGGGATGATATATATCTGTGGTTCTGCTTGTCCAGCTTTTTGCTTTTCTGTATTATTGCTTGTATGTTGTTACTTAATTTTTCCAAATTCTGTAAATAGTAATCTTAACCCAAATAGGGGGAGATTGTTGGAACACCTTATTACTAATTTGGGTCAGGATCACTATGTCTCTAGGAAACCTGTGTTTGACCTCCTGTATAGATCTAAAGGTCAATTAGAATTGAGTCTAAGGGTTAGAAGTCTAAGTTTGGAAGTTGCCCTCAAGACCAAGAATTTTCAGTTTGAGACTAAGTCATATCGTCGAGCTCAGCACGACGATTCGTCGAACTCCGATCGACGATCGTCTAGCTCAACTTCGATAGATCGTCGAACTCCATTCGACGATCGCTGAGCTCAACTTCCACAAATCGTCGAACTCCATTCGACGATCTGCGAGCTCAGTTTGACGATCTTGACTCAGTATTGGATATCTATCTCTGAGCTCAGTTCGACGATCTTTGAGCTCAGATCGACGGTATTTTTGTTGCTGTATAAGTCCAAATCGCTGAGCTCAGTTCGACGATAGCAGAGCTCAGTTCGACGTTTTCTGATGACTTCAAGGATTTTTCAAGATTCAAATTCAGATCAGTTAAGGAGTTATTCTGCAATTAATTCAGAAGATTTTCTAGCCGTTTTCATTTATTCTGGACCAAGTTTCAAGGGATTATCAAGGAATGTTTCTTTGGACTTTCCTCTAGAAGACATTTGCAATTAAGGATGCAATTAATGCAGGCCAACGGCTATTCTTGACAGAGGATGTTTTTCTATTCAGTACCAGAGAATAAAAGACAAGAATATTTGAATCTCTCTCAGACATCAATAATCGTCATAACACAGACAAGAAGAACAAGCACAAAATATTCTCTGTCTCAAAGAATTCTCTGAAGAACACACATCCAAGGAGATCAAACTTTCTGAAATCTTCTGATCTCTCTTGTCTCAAGTTTTCAAGGCCAACATCTTTCAAGACTCCAGACACCTAACATTTCAGCTATTGCTGAAATTATCTTTTGCTGGAGATCAACTTTTGAAGGCCTATCACCCTACAGCAAAGCTTCTTTTCCTGAACATCTCAAGGACTCAGGGGGAGCTTTGACACCATCAAATCCACATAGTCCTCTCAGCTGATTTGAGAAAGAGAAGACTTCCATAACTCTCTCATCCCCATCTCTGTAAATGGTTTCTCAAACTCCCTTCAAAAGTTTGATTTTGGTTTTTGAGCATCTTGTCAAAAGCTCATTGGTGGCAAGACACCTGATCAAAAAATCTGATTTGGTTTTTGAGCACCTTATCAAAAGCTCATTGGTGCCCAGGACACCTGATCAACTCATCCTGCAGTGGATTCCTACCTAGGGTGGTAGAAGAGTGGATGTACCCAAGTTTAGGGGAACCACTATAGTTCTTTGTGTCATCTGGATTGCTTGTCTTTATCTTTTGTTTCTGGCTGTGATTGTTCTGTGATTGCTTTGTGATTAGTTTAGTTCTGTGATTAGTTTTAATAATTGCTTCCCTGCTCACTCAGATTACAACAATTGTTGTAAAAAGTTTTCAAGCACCATATACTCTATTCACCCCCCCCCCCCTCTAGAGTATATCAGATCTAGCTGCACTTTCAGACATGATGTGTGAAGCCTACCCGGACATGTTGGTCCGGATCGGTGATGTTGCATTGTATAAATATCGGAGAAGACTCCGTGCGATTGTTGTTTTCGGGTTTTCTACGTGGTAGATTGCAACAGGGAGCCTTGGGGATTAACCCAAAGGTGCACCTGGAAAACTGGGCAGATGTGTGATCTTGCCAACTTGGTGGCCTGAGAGCCAACTTGAAAATAACCGGGTTATGTGATTTTATGATGGAAATGGGACTCGGGAGAAGTTTGACATGCGCATATGGTTTAAATTACCGTAAGGTTGTGAGCACGGGTTAGATGGAACCGTACCCGTTCTATGTCATTCGGTTAAAGAGACTTAAGGTTATGTGGCACTTGTCGTTGGCATAGATGAGGGTCTTCGGCGGTCTATGGTTTTAATTACCGTGACCCATGCCGGGAAGACTAATTGCTCATTGTTTGGCCATCCAAAGGGATGGTGGTGAGTCAGCAGACTTAGACTGTGATCACCGAGAATGTGCCTTGAGAGCACGGGGTGTGTGGTCGTGCGTGCCAACGCCTGTGATGCAATGTATTTATTTACTGCTTGGTTGTGCTAATAAAATGCAGGGAAGGAGCATCGCCGCCCCGAGTTGGGGGCGGGATCATTATAATTTGGTCAGCATTGCTGACTGTTACTTTTGTTTTCCACTGTGCGGTGGATTGTGCTTGCAGGTGCTGCTGGACCAAGCGGTCAATAGCGGGCTAAAGCCCAAATTGCGAAGCCGGACCTTGAAGGAATAATGGAAGTGTTTACTTGCTTTTGTTCATGTATGACCGGCCTGCGTGCCGTGGTTTGTAAAACATGTAATATGAAGTATACCATTTGTAAGGCCTTAAGGCCAGTACTTGTGTATGTACTACATTCCTATTTGGTGTTTAGTGGACATTCGTGCTCTTTGTGTTGGGTTCTTTAATTGTAACTTATAAAAACTGCTTCTGCTAGAATGCTCTGTGTAGGATGTTATGATTGGTTGAATGGTTTCCATTGAGTAACCACCCGGTCTATCTGTGATATATGGCGTCGGGCCCCGACCGGACCTACTTCTATATACTATGCGACGGATATGGGGTGTTACAATTTGGTATCAGACTACTGGTTTTGGTCGTGCTTAAGCTGAATTCGTGGGCAAATTATTTTTAAGTGGTGGTGAGCACATGTGTGTGCGTCATCGTTATAATAGTAAAAGAACTCATGGATGTCCACTTAGAAATGAAAATACACGTGTTTGAGGAACCTACGTGTTCCTATAATTGCTTTTGCAATTTTGTTTGGTCTCTTAACGGTGTTTTGTACCATTATAGGTGACCAGAAGTGGTGTTGGGCCATCGGAACGTCGAGTTTCTATGGCTAGCAGTGCACCAGATGTTGCTCCTGCAACACCTCCATCGGCTGAGACCATACGATTGGTGGCCGAAGTAGTGTTGGCCATGATGAATGCGCAGCCTGCAAGGCAAATGCAGCAGCCCGCTCCTGCGGTGCAATATGTAGTAGTGGAGCCGTTGGTGCCAAGGAGGGCAACTGAGAGACAGCTCAAACATGTCATGAGCTCTAATCCTCCGGTATTCTCGGGGTTGGGAACCCCATCTCAAGCTGAAGACTGGCTCTCCAGGGTGAAGAGAGTCATGACAGCAATGGAGACGGAGGAGTGGCAAATGACCACCATTACTACGTTCCTTTTGGACGGCGAAGCGAGATTATGGTGGGAAGGATTGGAGCTGCACCTATTGAGAGGTAGGTATTGGGTACATTGGAAAATGTGTACCAGATTTGAAGAAGCCTCACCCTACTCAATGATATACATCAATGTGTATTTGATGTGCTTTGAGTTTATATATGCACGTTAAGTAATCGCAGGAAATGCAAAAAAGTTTCTAAGTCCATGTGTGGACACTTAGAGATGCAGTGTCGACACTTATGAAGGCTTGTGTCGACACCTAGAGAAGTTGTGTCGACACTTGGAGTATTTGTGTCGACACCAGGAAAAGCAGAGTCGGCACCCGAAGAAAAGTGTCAACACATACAGGCAGTGTCGACACACTATGAAGAATACTCAACATATATCATGTCGACACTTAGAGGCAGTGTCGACACCCAGAGAAGCTTAGTCGACATCCAATGTGTCGACACCAGGAAGTTGTGTCAACACACTGAAGGCATTGTCGACATCAAATGTGTCGACACCAGGAGGCTGTGTCGACACTCAGCAAGCTTCAACAAAGTTAAAGTAAAAGAAGTACTTGTGTCGACACAAAGGAGATGTGTCGACACTCAGCAAGTTTCAACACAAGAAGTTGTGTCGACACAAAGGAGATGTGTCGACACTCAGCAAGTTTCGACACAAGAAGTTGTGTCGACACAAAGGAGATGTGTCGACACACAGCAAAATTCAACTAAGTTTTAAAGAAGAAGTACTTGTGTCGACACACACAATCAGTGTCGACACATTCAACAGAAGGCTTGTGTCGACACACAGAATCAGTGACGACACATTCTGAAGAAGTAGTATCGAGAAGCTGTTACAACAACACAAGGAGTTGTGTCGACACCATCAAGGCTAGTGTCGACACTTAGTTCACTTGTGTCAACACTTAGTCTATTTGTGTCGACACATAATGAAGATCAGTCTCGACACTTTCAGACAGAGACAATATTTTCAAGAAGTGACTGGATGAATTGACAGCTGCCATTTCAACCGGTCTACTGCAACTGTCAGAGCTGTCAGAAGTTCATTAGAAACCAGATCAGTCGGTTACCTTGGAGGAAGACTATATAAAGGCCTTTCTCCTTCAACAGAAATGAATCGAATCATCATCAATCAATCAGAAGATTAAAATTTAAGAAGATCAAGACAGATCCAGAGAAAAATGTAAATCAGTATTTTTTGAAGAAACTTCAGATTTACTTGGAGAGAGAGAACTCCAGAAATTGAAGTCAAGAAAGAGACTTGTTAATCAAATCTCTTAAGAAGCAGGTTCTGAATCAGACTGCAAAATAGGATCCAGATTTAATTCTCCATCCTAAGAAGGAAGTTTCCAGCCGGTCTACTTCAAGAAGATCAACTTTACTGAGTTCATCTCAAGAAGCCTTGAAGAAAGCAAAGACAAAGTTGATCTCAGGAATCAGTGCTATCAAGAACTGATCAAGGAGGTTGCCCTCTTCATTCTCTCAAACAGAGTGGTGACCTAAAATGTTTTATCTTTTTGTAGGATCCTAAGGGATCTGAGTTGTAAGCCTAAATTTATAAAGGCTGAGGTAGGGCTTTTGAGCCTGAGTGTAGGAGAATCAATTCTCTGAGTGTAGGCCTTGGTGAAGGCTGAGGTAGGGATGTTTAGCCTGAGTGTAGGTCTTGTTGAAGACTGAGTGGTAGGGCTTTGTGCCTGAGTTGTAGGAGTGGGTACACTCTGAGTTGTAGTAACCTGTTTGGGGTTCTGAGCTGTAAGATCTGAGGATCTGAGGAGAAGTGCAGAAGTTAGGCCGAATCTAGTACACTACTAGATAGGCGAAGGGGGAAAGTGGATGTATCCAGACCTTGGGGAACCACTATAAACACTGTGTACACTCTGTGAATGTTTGTTTCTGTGGTTGTTGTGTTGTGATAGCTGTAGAATTTGCATTTGCTGCTTAAAGTACAAAACAGTTTGTCTGCCTTTAAAGTAAAAAAGAAAAAGTACACCTATTCACCCCCCCTCTAGATGGTTAGGCACTATTTCTTTCAAGTGGTATCAAAGCAAGGTTGCTCAAAAATGGACTTAACAGTCTGAGTAAGATCCTGTAGGCAGATTCAGAACAAACAAGAATCAAGAAAATGGCTTCTAGTGAGAATCACAAAGAGCTGGGGTCCATGAAATTGCCAATATGTAGAAAAGAGATATTTAGCATATGGAAAGAGAGTGTTAGACTCTTTATGGAAGCTTCTGACCCAAGGATATATATTACAGTCAAGGAAGGCCCATATGTGCCAATGAAGGTATCCATTCTAGATGCAAATCAGAAAACTCCCAAGGACTTCTCTAAAATGACTAAAGATGAAATCATTCTAGCCACTATGGACAAGAGAGCCCAGAATATAAATGTTAGTGTCATTGATGATGCAACATTTCAGAACTTAATTCATTGTAAAACCTCTAAAGAAATGTGGGACACATTAATAGTCTATATGGAGGGCTCAGAGGAAGTAAGACAAGATAGGAAGTCTTTGTTAAATCAGGAATATGAAAGCTTCAGACAAGGAAAGTCTGATAACATTACTGAATGTTACAAGAAGTTTTATAGGATAGTCAATGAATTGATGTCCTATGGAAAAGATTTCAGCAACTATGAGCTGAATGACAAGTTCTTAAGATCTCTAACTAAGGACTGGGACACCAAGATTTGTGTCATTAGGGAAGTGGACAAACTAGCTGATATACCTCCTCCAATTTTGTTTGGAAAACTGCTATCTTATGAGATGCAGTTAATGGCTAGAAAGGAGGAAGAGAAGAATACTAGAGTGGAGCACAAGGAAAAGTCTGTGGCCTTCAAGACTGAAGCCACTAAGAAGTATAGAAGCAAGTCTCCATCTCCACCTCAATTAATTGTTGAGGCTGTCACAGATAATTCAGATAGCAAGAATTCAGATAGCATTGAAAGTGATGAAGACTTTGCTGCTTTTACTAGACATTTTCAAAACTTTCTGAAGAAGAAGCAGTGGAGGTCTAAGCCTTCCACTTCTCAGCCAAAAGATGACTACTATCAGAAAAGAAAGTCATCAAGGAATGACAGAAGCAGGTCCAAGCCAAGCAAAGCTACCTCTTCAAAAATTGTGTGCTATTGCTGCAATAGACAGGGACATGTAGTGGTTGAGTGTCCTGAAAAGAGGAAGGAGTCAGCTGACAAAAAGAAGACTCAGGTTAAGAGCAAAAAGGAAAAGTCCTTTGTTGCTAAGAAAGACAAGAGTCTGACAGATCAGTCATCTTCAGAAACAGAATCAGAAGCTGAAGCCTACATTGGATTATTTGCTGAAGAGGAAGAAGATGAGTTCATGCAGCTAATGAACTCAATTTATGAGCATGAGGACCATCATTGCAAGGGACTGATGGCTTTATCTGAAGGAGACAAGAACCAGGATCAGCCTGGACCATGTAAGGTACAAAGTTATTCTTCTAGTTCAATTTATAGTACTGAGTCAGAATCAGATACATCTACATCAAGTGATGTGGGTGGGTCTGAATCTTAAGGAGATATTCATCAGTTAATTGATGAATATAGGGACTTGTTGCAGGCCTTGAAGAAAAGCAAAACCTTGGTCAAAACTCAGACAAAGGAGATTGCTAGTCTTAAATTGGCTGCTGCTGATTCAGACAAGTTGTTAGATTAGAAATTGAATGAGATAGCCAGACTGAAAAACATTACTGTTATTCAGATGGGTACTATTACATTTAAGAATGATCAAATTAGAAATCTGGAGGTTAGACTTCAGAAAGAGAAAGAGATAGTAGCAAGTTTTTCTAAACCTAAATCTGTTTTACCCTTGATAGATGAGTTTGTACCTCAAAAGGGTAAGGCTGGATTAGGATTTAAGAAAACTACCTGGACTGCTAGGTCCAAATCTAAAGGCAAAACCCCAGTACAAAACATAAATCTTGTTGCAGATACTTCAGCCAGGGTAGTACCTAAACAAAGGTACAACAGGTTTGAGTGTTGGTGTTGTGGTAAGATAGGCCACTTTGCCTTAGATTGTTGGCACAATTCTAGTGTCAAAGAGAGTAGCAAACTGCCTGCTAGAAGAGCTACAGATAGTTTTATTAAAGGTCAGACTAACCTGCACCAAGGACCCAAGAGTTATTTGGGTTCTAAGGTTAAGTAATCTGTTTTGCAGGTGAGTCCAAGTGGCCATGCCCCTATATGGTACTTGGACAGTGGATGTTCCAGGCACATGACTGGAACTAGGGGTTGCTGAAGGACTACACACCTATCAAGGATGGCCCTAAAGTAATCTTTGGTGGTTCAGAAAAAGGAATCATCAAGGGATTTGGTAACATTTCTAGTAATCAGATTACAATTACTCAAGTGGCTTATGTAAAGGGTTTGAAACACAACCTCATTAGCATAAGTCAGCTGAGTGATTTATGATATGACATATCATTTGTCAAGAATGGTTGTCATATCAAAAGGTCAAGTGATCAAAAGATCATTTTGACAGGTTATAGAAAAAGGAATGTTTACTATCTTGACTTTGTGTGTGAGAACAATGTTTCTCCTATTTGTCTTGTTGCTGATGAGAGAGTCTCACATTGTGTTAAATGGCACAAAAGGCTGGCTCATCTTAACTATAAGACAATTGGCCAACTCTTTAGCAAAGAGTTAGTGAGGAATGGTCCTCAAGTTAAGTGTATAAAGGATGGGATATGCTCAGCTTGTCAAAAAGGCAAGCAGACCAAATCCACCATTCATAGCCTTGAAAACAAGGATTCAGTGAGGTGTATATACCTCTTGCATATGGATCTTTTTGGTCCTATGCCAGTTCACAGTCTAGGTAGGAAGCTCTACACATTTGTGGTAGTAGATGACTATTCAAGATATTTCTGGGTGTTCTTCCTAAGATAAAAATCTGAAACCCTAAGTATCTTATATAGTTTTGTTAAACAAATTCAGAATGAGTTAGATAGTACAGTGGTCAAAATCAGAAGTAACCATGGCACTGAATTTCAGTCTGAAAGTATGACAAAACTGTGTGAAGAATTTGGGATTTTTCAGGAATTTTCCTCACCAAGAACACCTCAGCAAAATGGTATTGTTGAAAGGAAGAATAGAACATTGATAGAGGCTGGTAGAACCCTATTGAGTGACACTTCTCTCCCAGAATATTTCTGGGCTGAGGCAGTAAACACTGCATGTCATGTAATCAATAGGGCTACTATCACCAAGTGCCACAAAAAGACTCCCTATGAGATTGTGAAGGGCAGAAAACCAAATTTATCCTATTTCAGGATATTTGGTTGCAAGTGCTATATACTTAACAATGGCAAGTCTTATCTAACCAAGTTTGCTGCCAAATCCCAAGAGGGGATCTTTGTTGGGTACAGCAACAATAGTAAGGCTTATAGGGTCAACAAATTTATTACTCAAGTTGTAGAAGAGTCTATACATGTAGTATTTGATGAAACAAGACTGATTAACAGTGAGTTGCCAAGTAGTTTTTGCAGCTCTACAGGTGTAACTGATAAGATGGACAAGCTTACCATAACAGAAGGTTCTACTGCAACTCAGCAAGTGGAAAATGGTGGCTGCTGTCCAGGGGGAGTACAAGACTCTCTAGATGCAAAAGAAGACCAAGAGGTGCAGTTAAATGAAGAGGCTGGAGGAGTTCAACCTGAGGACAGACTACCTCCAGCAAATAGACACTTAAAGGATCATCCAGCCAATCAAATAATTGGTGATGCCAGACAAGGAGTGCAAACAAGAAGCAGGAATCTGAGTACAGTTCTTTACTCCAGTTTCCTATCACAAGTAGAGCCAAAGAAATTTGAAGAAGCAGTTCTAGACTCTCATTGGATTGATGTCATGCAAGAGGAGCTGAATCAGTTCAAAAGACGCAAGGTCTGGGAGCTAGTTCCTAAACCAAAAGACCACAACATCATTGGAACTAAGTGGATCTTCAGGAACAAATTGGATGAGAATGGAATCATCATAAAGAATAAAGCTAGACTTGTTGCAAAGAGATATAGTCAGGAAGAAGGTATTGATTTTGATCAAACCTTTGCACCAGTAGCAAGACTATCAGAATGTTCCTTGCTTATGCAACATATCAAGGGTTCGAGGTATATCAAATGGATGTAAAGTCAGCTTTCCTGAATGGAAATCTAAAGGAAGAAGTCTATGTAGAGCAGCCATCAGGTTTTGTTGATTCTCTCAAACCTGATTATGTATATAGACTTAGGAAGGCTTTGTATAGGTTAAAACAAGCCCCAAGGGCTTGGTATGAAACACTGTCTAGTTTCCTCATTGAGAACAAATTCTCAAGGGAGAAAATAGACAAGACTCTAATCCTTAGGGAATCTAAAGACAAGATTATCTTAGTCCAAATATATGTAGATGACATAATATTTGGGTCTACTGAAAGTAATCTTTGTAGAAAGATTGCAAAACTTATGCAAGGAAAATTTGAAATGAGCAGTATGTGGGAACTTCAGTTCTTCTTGGGTATCCAAGTAAGACAGACTGAAGATGGCCTATCTATATGCCAGTCTAAGTTCACCCTAGAGTTGATAAAGAAGTATGGTATGAAATCATCCACTACCATGAAAACTCCTATGGGGTCAAGCATGTCTCTAAGCAAAGATAATGCAGGAAAACTTGTAGAAGAAACTTTGTATAGAGGGATAGTTGACTCCCTACTGTATTTGACTACTAGTAGACCAGATATCATGTATGCTACATGTGTCTGTGCTAGGTACCAAGCATGCCCTAAAGAATCTCATCTGACTGCAGTCAAAAGGATTTTGAGATATCTTAAGGGCATACCTTATCTAGGCCTTTGGTACCCTAGGAATGGAGATTTTGTACTGACAGGCTATTCAGATGCAGATTTTGCAGGCTGCAAGGAAGATAGAAAGAGTACTACAGGAACCTGTCAATTTCTAGGTGGAAAACTGGTCTCATGGAGTAGTAAAAAGTAGACCAGTGTGGCAATCTCCACAGCTGAGTCAGAATATGTTGTTGTAGGAAGCTGCTGTGAACAACTTTTATGGATTCAACATCAGCTAGAAGACTATGGTATTCAAGTAAGTAGAACACCTTTACTTTGTGATTCTACAAGTGCAATTTTTATAGCTAATAATCCTGTCTCACATAGTAGGACTAAGCACATAGAAATTAGATATCATTTTATTAGAGAACATGTAGAAAAAGAGGGCATTTCCTTAGAATATGTTAAAACAGATAATCAGATAGCTGATATGTTTACTATGCCCCTAGATGAAACCAAATTCAATAAGTTTAAAATTGAATTAGGAATGTTAAACTTAGAATAGTTTCATAAAATTGGCTAAGTAAAATGGTGTCGACACAAGGAGTTGTCTGTGTCGACACATAGAAGTGGTGTCGACATTTCAGAGAAATGATGTCGACACATCTAGACAGTCAGTGTCGACACTTCAGAGAATTAGTGTCGACACATCCAGATTAGGTGTCGACACATCCAGGGTGGTGTCGACACTTAGATTTAACACTAATTTCTTCGAGTAGAGTTTTAACTAATCGTCGAGCTGAGATGTATAAGTGTCGACACATATATTCTGTCGACTATATTTGTGTCGACACATAGTTGTCGAGACATTAGAAGTAAGTGTCGACACTTTTCAATAGTGTCGACACATTTCAAGTATTTTGAAGCGCCTTTTCACCTTCGATTTTAGAAAGGTATAAATAGGTCATCCACATTGTTTGTCGACACGCTCACCATAGTTTCGAGACCAAACTTGTGTGTCGACATCTCTTTTCTCTAAATTCAAAATTTCTCCAAATCCTTATGGCGCCCAAGCTAGAAGAGAACATCAATGAAGGTTATGAGCTAGTGCGACATGCCATTGACGACGCGGAACCAGAAATTCAAGGTTTTGTAACCCTAGTTGTAGAGACTGGGTTAGAGTATCTAGTTTCAAAGCCAATCAAGATTTGGAAGAAGGAGGTACTCGAATTATTTAGTGCAGCTACCCTTGATGAAACTGGTCTTAAGATTAAATCCAAAGTCCATGGAGTTAAGGTGAAAGTCACCCAGAAAAGTCTAAGAAAAGTTCTATATCTACCTAGAACTAAATAAGAGGAAGATGTACCTGCATCAAGGATAAGGGAGGCACTGCAATGGTGTGGATTAGATTCAAACATGAAGATTGGATCAGTTTTTAACAGGAAAGGGATGAACATGCAAGGGAAGTTTTTATCTGAAGTAGTTGGAAAGGTGATTCTGAGCAAGCCAGGTGGGCATGATAGGATATCAGCACACATGTTCTGCTTAATGACAAGGATCATTTTCAAACTCAAAACTGATTGGTCAGCAGTGTTAAATTTTCTCAACGTGGTCAGCAAGATAGCCCAAACGCCAAATTAATATCTTCGGAACTACCCAGTTCGCACGTTGAACCTGCGGAAAGCCCAAGGACTAGAGGTTGCCCCCAACAAAACAATGGAAGCACAAGAAGGTCTTTTTATGCATTCACTTCTTTACAATCTGAGGCATACATAGCAAGACATGATTTCGCTAGTATTACAGCTGAAAACAGAAAGAACACAAAAAACAAGCCGGGCGGACAGCACCGGAGTCCGCCGAGACCGCGAGGTCGCCGAGACCGCCGAGACCGCTGAGCTCGCCCAAACTATGCTGCAATCCGCCGAATACCACGGAGTCCGCCGAGACCGCGAGGCCGCGCGGACACACCGTTATTCGCCTCCTGCTGAACCCGAACTGAGGAACACCCCTACCCGCCTGAAACCGGCGGACAGGTTATTGAAGCTGGCAAAGTTGAAACAGAACTGACAAGCCGCAGAGCGACCTCCTGCTGAGTCCGCAGAGACCGCACACTTCCAAGCACTTGACCGAAGTCACAGCCAAACTCCTGGCTCCTTGAAGTTATCCGCGCGACTGTTCACTCAAGTTACTTAGGTTACAGTAGATGTGCCAGGGGGGTCCTATTTATAGGCAAGGTGAGGAGTGTGGTCACCGCCCAAGAGATAGCGACACCACCCTCAGTCCGCGCGAATACAACCACCGTCCGCTGAGTCCGCATGGACTTAGCCGGATACCAAGGAAACCGCCAGGAGCAAGGCAACCATTGACGAACCCTCACCAGTCCGCCCAAGCTAAGCGGACAGGGCATCATCCCGCAAAGCTCCAACCGCATCAGGACAGCAAACCCCCTTCAATGGCTGTCCGCACCAACCCGAGACAGTCCGCAAGACTCACACCTCAATCCGCCACAAGTCCACGACCAAAGGCAATCAGCAACAGTCCGCCCGGTCACAGCGGACTTGGAGGATACGGCGGACACCATGAACTTGGCACAATGTGTGACCAAGTCCAAAACCATCAAGTGCCAGTGCGAGCATGGCGGACACAAAGTCCCGTCCGCCAAACACCCTAGAACAGACCGCAACCAGTCCGCGAGCTCCTCGCACTTGTCCAACGCAGCAGCTTCCACCCGGACTCCAAACACCAGGCCGTCAACTGGTCTCCACAGCAAATCGCCTGCTGTAACACCAGAGCTCGACAAGGCCTCAGCCAAGCTCTAGGCTTAGTCCGCAACAGCCAATACCGCGGACACATCAGTCCGCAAGCTTCCCGCAGACAAGAGCCAACCCGCCTTTCAGCACAAGCTTGCACCCGCGACCACTGAGCAAAGCACCAGTCCGCAAGCCTCTCTATCCGCAGATACCAGGCCGCACCAAACCGCGGACTCCATGCAACAACCTGCTCAGAACACAGCCAGCTTCCACCAGACTTTTCACCAGGCCGCAAACCTAAGTCCGCCCAGTCCGCCCAGTCCGCCAAGGCTGTCCGCCACAGGCCGCGCGGCCTGTCCCGTCACCCACTTCCACTTCACAAATTTCAACACTCCCCTTGAAGTGAGAAGTGGTGACCAAGCCCAGCAAGCTGCGCAAGCGTTCAAAGGGCCCCTTCGACAGTGGCTTCGTGAAGATGTCTGCAAGATTATCTTCACTCCGAACATGCCCGACCAGCAGAGACCCCTCCAATACCTTCTCCCTGATGAAGTGGTGATCAATCTCTATATGCTTGGTCCTGGCGTGACACACTGGATTGTTTACCAGTTTGAGAGCACTCTCATTGTCACCCCGGAGTAAAGTAGGCCCTTACACTTCTTCATGAACATCCTCTATAAGCCTTCTCAACCAAACGGCTTCCCGAGCAGCCAAGGCCGAAGCCTTATACTCCGCCTCCGTGGTTGAAACCGACACTGAGTCCTGCTTCTTGCTACACCACGAGATGCTAGTTGATCCACAAGTGAACACATAACCTGAAGTAGACCTTCGATCATCCGAATCACCGCCATAGTCAGCATCCGTGTACCCGAGCAACGCAACCTCCGCGTCCCTTCTATAGAGGAGTCCCATGTCAGAAGAAGCCTTGACATACTTCAGAATTCCCTTCGCCGCCACTAGATGAGATTGCCTTGGTTCAGCCATATACCGACTTACTCGGCCAACAGCATAAGCGATATCCGGCCTTGTAATCGTCAGGTAAATCAAGCTCCCAACAAGAGCCCTGAACACCAAGGGATCATGAAGAACCCTTCCCTCATCCCGTCGAAGCTTCAGCCCAGATTCCGGTGGAGTAGAGCACTTCTTCCCTTCGCCCATGCCAAACCGCTTCACAATGCGATCAGCATACCCTTTCTGGCTAATGAGAACCCCGCACTCCTTCCTCTCCACTTCCAGACCAAGAAAGTGATGCAACTCTCCCAAGTCTTTCATCTCGAAGCGTATAACAAGCTCTCCCCTGAGCCTTGCTACTTCCTCCTCCGAGTTCCCTGTGATGATCATGTCATCTACATACAGCAGGACCAAGACTCTTAGCTCTCCCTTCTTCTTGACGAACAAGCTTGAATCCGAGTTGGAAGCCAGGTATCCACATAATTGCAAGTACTCTGCAATCTTCCCATACCACGCTCGAGGAGCTTGCTTCAACCCATAGAGAGCCTTCCTGAGTTTGCAGACATAGTCCGGATGCTTCTCAGAGATAAAACCAAGCGGCTGATCCATGAAGATGTCCTTGTCAATCTCTCCGTAAAGAAAGGCATTCTTCACATCGAGTTGCCACAATCTCCATCCCTTGCTAGCACCCAAGGCGATCACCACTCTTACAGAAGTCATCTTCGCAACTGGACTGAATGTCTCCTCATAGTCTTCTCCATACTGCTGTGAGAATCCTCTAGCGACCAGGCGAGCCTTGAACCGATCAATGCTCCCATCAGCCTTCTTCTTCAACTTATACACCCACTTGCAAGTAACCGGAGTAACGTCATCAACCTTGGGCACAAGGTCCCAGGTTTCATTCTTCTTCAGAGCATCAATCTCTTCCTTCATGGCATCATCCCACTCCTTCACTCCAGTGGCCTCGTTGAAGTTTGCAGGCTCTCGCTCATCCAGAGGACCTGCAAAAAAGTAGGAGACAAAGCTCACTGCATTCCCATCACAGTACCGAGCCGGTGGCTTAACCACCCTCTTCGATCTCCGAAGACATGGCTCCTTGCTCACGGCTTCCGTTGCTTCTTCAGGCTCCACTCCTATCTGGGGCAAGCATTGAGCAGTGCTCCCCCTGCTTCCTGAGCCAGAAGGCTCGGCCTCGGAGTTCGAAGCAACAGGAGCTGCTGGTGAAACAGCAAGCTCCTCTTCCAAGCCTTCAGCAGCCTCCATCGGTGCATCATCATCCTTGCTACTTCCGGTTAGCTCCACCGAGCCACCTCCATATGACGTCAGCTCGTCGAAGACAACGTCTCTTGACACCACGAACTTCTTCGTCACAGGGTACATGCACTTCCATCCCTTCTTCCGCTCATCATAGCCAACAAAGACAAGTTTCCTTGCCTTCGCATCCAGCTTTGTCCGTGAGGCATCTGGGACATGCACGTAGCAAGTTGAACCGAACACCCTAAGGTGTTCAACACTCGGCTTCTCCTTCAGCAACAGCTCAATAGGAGTCTTCATGTTGATAGGGCTGAGTGGCATCCGGTTGATAATATAGGCAGCACAAGACATTCCCTCCACCCAAAAGGACCTTGGGATATCTTTCGCATGAAGCCAGCATTTGCAGGTCTCCGTCAGATGACGGATCTTCCGCTCCGCTACCCTATTTTGTTGTGGAGTGTGAGCACAAGTAAGCTCCTGTTGGATCCCGTGCTTCCTGCAGAAGTTAGAAAACTCGGAAGAGACAAACTCCCCCCCGTTATCAGTTCTAAACTTCTTAATCCGCAAGCCAAGCCGGCCTTCTACCAACTCCTTGAACTCCACGAACAAACGGAAGGCTTCCGACTTCTCCTTTAAGAAGTACACCCAAGTATACCTTGAGTAGTCATCAACCAAGACAAGCATGTATCTGCTTCCACCAAGGCTGGCAGTAACCGTCAGTCCCATCAGGTCGCCATGAATACACTCCAATGGTTTCTTGCTCCTTGTTTGCGATTTATCAAACGGAAGGCGATGTGTCTTATCGTATTGATAGCCCGCACAAACATGCCCATCACCAAAGGAGGACAACTTCGGCAACCCCCTCACCAAACTTCTACTCGCCATTGCCTTTAGCTTGTCCATGCCAACATGCCCCAGCCTCTCATGCTAGATAGCCGCACTATCATTGGCCCTCATTCTATCAACATAAGCACTGGTCGAAAGAACAAACAAGTTCTTCACCCTCCTCCCAACATGAGCAACATCAGCCTTCACCGCTGATACGTTGCGAAGGAACCTCACGTCTGTTGGCCCAAACAGAACGTGATACCCAGCATCCACCGCATTGGTCACCGAGAAGAGGTTCTTTTTCATGCCCGGCACGTGATACACACTCCTTAACGTGAGTGGCCCCTGATCACTACCCAAAGACACGACCCCCTCCTTCTCTACTGCATAAACAGTATTATCAGCAGTGATAATAGCTTCATTACCTGAGTAAGCCTGCATGGAGGTGAACTTCGATTTGTCTCCGGTGAGGTGATGACCACACCCGGAGTCGACGATCCACTCGCTGTTGAAGTCCTCAGCAGATAAGGCCCGGACACAAGTGCTCGTCATGAAAGCTCCTCCCCATTCTGCTTCTTCACTTTGCGAGCAAGCTTCCTCCTTTCCCGCAGCATGCCCAGGCTGCAGTTTGACCTTGCAGTCCCGCTTGAAGTGCCCTCGCTGATGACACCGGTAGCACTTCAAGTTCTTCTTCCAGTCCTTAGGAGCATTGCTCCTCTCCGGTGGATACGAAGATGAAGACTCCTTCTCAACAGCGGCCTGCACCTTCTTCTTCTTCTTCCCTTCCCATCCCATCTTCTTGCCTGAGAAGAGGGCCTCGCTGCCTTCCTGATTCAGATTAACTCCAGCCATCTGCCTTGCTAAGCTCTCCTGCGAGGCAAGAAGATTCTCCAGCTCTAGCAGAGACGGCTGAGTAGCCCACCCTTGAACAGATGTAACAAAGGCCACATATTCCTTTCGCAAGCCACGGATAATGTGCCTCTTCATCTTTGCCTCAGAGATAGGCTCATCAGGATCCAGTGCCGACAGCTCAACACACAAGCTCTTCATCTTTAAGAAGTACTTGGAGATGGAAAGTTCTCCCTGAGTTGCCCTGGCCAACTCATTCTCCAGGAACTGAAGCCGCGCCACATTCTTCCTATTGAACAACTCATCAATGGTTGTCCAAATATCAGCAGCCGACTCACATCCAATGATGTGATCAAACAGTTCCAGAGAGACAGCTCTCTTCAGAATGAACTCCGCCTTAGCATTAGTTCTTCTCCAGAGCCTCACCTGCTCAGTAGTACCGAAAGCAGCAGTAACTTCCTGTCTGTCGTCTCCACCGACGACTTCCCACAGCTCCTCGCCTAGAAGATAACTCTTCATGCACGACTTCCACTTCTTGTAGTTAGTCGGCGTTAAGAGTTCAATGCCCAGACCTCTTGCTAAGCTTCCTTCCATTGTGATCACCTGTTGGTACCCTTCAGCAGCTCCAAGAAACAACACAGGTTGATCACCACTCAATCACTGAGTAACAACGCTGGTTGACCTCCGCTCACGCAACTGAACAACCTGCAACCTCGAACCTGGCTCTGATACCATGTTAAATTTTCTCAACGTGGTCAGCAAGATAGCCCAAACGCCAAATTAATATCTTCGGAACTACCCAGTTCGCACGCTGAACCTGCGGAAAGCCCAAGGACTAGAGGTTGCCCCCAACAAAACAATGGAAGCACAAGAAGGTCTTTTTATGCATTCACTTCTTTACAATCCGAGGAATACATAGCGAGACATGATTTCGCTAGTATTACAGCTGAAAACAGAAAGAACACAAAAAATAAGCCGGGCGGACAGCACCGGAGTCCGCCGAGACCGCGAGGTCGCCGAGACCGCCGAGACCGCTGAGCTCGCCCAAACTATGCTGCAATCCGCCGAATACCACGGAGTCCGCCGAGACCGCGAGGCCGCGCGGACACACCGTTATTCGCCTCCTGCTGAACCCGAACTGAGGAACACCCCTACCTGCCTGAAACCGGCGGACAGGTTATTGAAGCTGGCAAAGTTGAAACAGAACTGACAAGCCGTAGAGCGACCTCCTGCTGAGTCCGCAGAGACCGCACACTTCCAAGCACTTGACCGAAGTCACAGCCAAACTCCTGGCTCCTTGAAGTTATCCGCGCGACTATTCACTCAAGTTACTTAGGTTACAGTAGATGTGTCAGGGGGGTCCTATTTATAGGCAAGGTGAGGAGTGTGGTCACCGCCCAAGAGATAGCGACACCACCCTCAGTCCACGCGAATACAACCACCGTCCGCTGAGTCCGCATGGACTTAGCCGGATACCAAGGAAACCGCCAGGAGCAAGACAACCATTGACGAACCCTCTCCAGTCCGCAAAGCTCCAACCGCATCAGGACAGCAAACCCCCTTCAATGGCTGTCCGCACCAACCCGAGGCAGTCCGCAAGACTCACACCTCAATCCGCCACAAGTCCACGACCAAAGGCAATCAGCAACAGTCCGCCCGGTCACAGCGGACTTGGCGGATACGGCAGACACCATGAACTTGGCACAATGTGTGACCAAGTCCAAAACCATCAAGGGCCAGTGCAAGCATGGCGGACACAAAGTCCCGTCCGCCAAACACCCTAGCACAGACCGCAACCAGTCCGCGAGTTCCTCGTACTTGTCCAACGCAGCAGCTTCCTCCCGGACTCCAAACACCAGGCCGCCAACTGGTCTCCACAGTAAATCGCCTGCTGTAACACCAGAGCTCGACAAGGCCTCAGCCAAGCTCTAGGCTTAGTCCGCAACAGCCAATACCGCGGACACATCAGTCAGCAAGCTTCCCGCGGACAAGAGCCAACCCGCCTTTCAGCACAAGCTTGCACCCGCAACCACTGAGCAAAGCACCAGTCCGCAAGCCTCTCTATCCGCAGATACCAGGCCGCACCAAACCGCGGACTCCATGCAACAACCTGCTCAGAACACAGCCGGCTTCCACCAGACTTTTCACCAGGCCGCAAACCTCAGTCCGCCCAGTCCGCCTAGTCCGCCAAGGCTGTCCGCCACAGGCCGCGCGGCCTGTCCCGTCACCCACTTCCACTTCACAAATTTCAACAAGCAGTTATGTTTGACAAGATTAAGGAAAGTCTGAAGAAGCCCAATCTGGGTAGGATTATGAGTTTGTTCTTGGCTGAAAGTATTCCAAAAGTGATGAACCAAGCTGCAGGTTCTAAGATAAACCATATGAGAAGAACGGATGTTTGGATTATCTCAAGGTGGGATAGGGTGTTAACCAAGGACATGCCTACTCCAGAAAAGGAAGTTCCTCAACAGAAGAAGAAGAAGAAGAAAGCCATTATGGCTCCTGATTCCTCAAGTATCTCAGAGGAGCAAGTAGTTTCCAGTTCTAATGAGGATGAAGCTGATAAAGAAGCAGCTGATGTTACTGGAAGGTCACCAGTAAGGACTGAAGATGCCCAGAGGCAGGGGGAGCTACCATCTGCTAGCCCCATTCACCTGGATCCCCTCCAGGGGGAGCCTCATCATGTGGATGAGCCAACTCACTTAGATTGTGAAAGGGCAAAATAAACCATTCTTGAGGTAATCAATGAAGTTAATCAATCAATTTTCATATTGAGGATGAAGTATTGACTGAATCTTTAATTGATGTTGATCAGCAAACCCAGTTACATAGTCAACCACAAGATGTTGTCATGGAAGACACATTAGTTGCTGGTAATGCTCCTGAGATAAGAGATTCTCCAGTCCATACTCCACATGAGTTTACTCTAGAAGATCTGTTCCCTGATTTACTACAGACTGATTTTGAGGGAGAGAAAGCAGCTTTTGAGGGGGAGAAGGTCAATCTTGAGGGGGAGCATGTAGAGTTTCATGAGCAAACTGAAAGAAATGAGAATGAGGAGCAAATGGTGCAGGGGGAGTTACCTAAGACTACAAAGGACTTGCATCCTAGTCCTAAAGATAGAGTAGACATTGCCAGTACTTCTGCTTCTGAGGATGAAGAGGCTGCTAGAGCAAAGAAAAGAAAGCTACATGTTTTCAAAAGGAGAAGCCAGACCTACAAGAAGGCTCTGCAAACAATTACTTCTTTGCCTGCCCCAACAGCTGATTATAGCTCTTTATTGGTGGCTTTGCAGATCAAGATGGATGAGCAAAGGAAGGCTTTAGAAAAGTATATGGATGAAGGACATAAATCACTTCAATTTGATCTGGCTCAAGACATAAAATCTATAAGATTTGAAGTGAATCAAAATAAGAAGGAAATGACTGACTGTTTTCATAAAGGAGGTAATGCAGTGGTTTATCTGGCCACTCATCAAGAGAAGATAAAGACACTGGTTGATGACATAGCAGTTAAGCAGGGCTATGTCTTAGAAAATCAAATAAGAATGAACGAAAACTTGACTGAATCACATAATGTGATTGTCACTGAAATGAAAAATATAGTTACTGCACAGACTGCAGTAAGTGCTACAGCCAAAGCAGAGTTTGTTAAGCAATTACAAGAAAACCTAACTGCTGTAAAAACTGCAATTGAAGATTCTCAAAAGACTATTACTGAAAAGCTCCAAAAGTTAAAACCTTTTTATAAATATGGTGTTAACTATCTGAATGCTCAAATCAGATTTCAGAAGGATGATCTTAGGGATCATATAGAAAGAGAAGTCATAAATAGGGAGAGGGTATTAGTCAAAGCAGGCTCTGACCATGCTAAATGGATTTCAAACAGCATCAGAGCTACCCTTGGATATCCACCCTTGTGTGATGATGATAATGTAGAAGAATCTGGGATAAATCCTGCATATTTTGGAGGTGAGCCAGCTGAAGTTGCATAAGTAATCTACCCTCCTGCCGATTTTGAGATGATACATCAGGAAGTACAATCTATGTATAGCCCTCCAGAGGGTAATAAGAATATTATTTTTGAAAAAGTAGATAAGCATGTGCCTGAGGAAGTTTTGAAAGAGCAAGAAGCTCAATTATCTAAGAAGAGGTTCAGAGAACATGCAGAGTTAAGGCCTGATTTTGAACAGTGGAGCCCAACCTCTAGAAATATTATTCTGACTGCTTGGAAGGCTGCAAAGGATAATTTCCTAGAGAGGGGTAAATGGTACTCTGACCAAGAATGGAGAAAACATGAAGTCAGGCAAGAGGCTATTGTACAGTACAGAAGAAAGGCTAAACTAGGGAAGCTACCTCCTAATGTACAGGAGCCTAGTAAGTATTTCCCTAAGCCTTATCATTATTTTGAGAGACAAAAGATAAGGGCTGAAGAACTAAAGAAGAAAGATCTTAAGGGAAAGAAGCCTGATGATGACATTGATGCTCCAGTTCAAGCCAATATTCAATCAGGCAAGGGCATTGTCATCAAGGAGCCAGAGTAGTCATAGAATAGAATTTTCTTGTGTTTACATTTTGTATTCTTTTGTGCTAAAAATCCATGTAAACTTTTGATTAATGAAACTATTGGAAGTTGTAACAAAACAATGTTTAATGTTCAATCTATTACATTGTTATTCTGAGAAGATTGTTTATACATGTTTTGTTAAGTATTTACCCTGTCATATAATATTGTTATACATCATATTGAGTATTTATTATGAATGGTGTATATAATTGACTAAGGGTTATGACTTCTCCGAATAAGGGGAGATTGTTGAGTACATTGGAAAATGTGTACCAGATTTGAAGAAGCCTCGCCCTACTCAATGATATACATCAAGGTGTATTTGATGTGCTTTGAGTTTATATGTGCAGGTTAAGTAATTGCAGGAAATGCAGAAAAGTTTCTAAATCCATGTGTCGACACCTAGAGATGCAGTGTCAACACTTATGAAGGCTTGTGTCGACACCTAGAGAAGCTGTGTCGACACTTGGAGTATTTGTGTCGACACCAAGAAAAGCAGAGTCGACACCCGAAGAAAAGTGTCGACACATACAGGCAGTGTCGACACACTATGAAGAATACTCAACATATATCATGTCGACACTTAGAGGCAGTGTCGACACCCAGAGAATCTTAGTCGACATCCAATGTGTCGACACCAGGAAGCTGTGTCAACACACTGAAGGCATTGTCGACATCAAATGTGTCGACACCAGGAGGCTGTGTCGACACTCAGCAAGCTTCAACAAAGTTAAAGAAAAAGAAGTACTTGTGTCGACACAAAGGAGATGTGTCGACACTCAGCAAGTTTCAACACAAGAAGTTGTGTCGACACAAAGGAGATGTGTCGACATACAGCAGAATTCAACTAAGTTTTAAAGAAGAAGTACTTGTGTCGACACACAGAATCAGTGTCGACACATTCAACAGAAGGCTTGTGTCGACACACAGAATCAGTGTCGACACATTCTGAAGAAGCAGTGTCGAGAAGCTGTTACAACAACACAAGGAGTTGTGTCGACACCATCAAGGCTAGTGTCGACACTTAGTTCACTTGTGTCAACACTTAGTCTATTTGTGTCGACACATAATGAAGATCAGTCTCGACACTTTCAGATAGAGACAGTATTTTCAAGAAGTGGCTTGATGACTTGACAGCTGCCATTTTAACCGGACTACTGCAACTGTCAGAGCTGTCAGAAGTTCGTTAGAAATCGGATCAACTGGTTACCTTGGAGGAAGACTATATAAAGGTCTTTCTCCTTCAATAGAAATGAATCGAATCATCATCAATCAATCAGAAGATTAAAATTTAAGAAGATCCAGACAAATCCAGAGAAAACTGTAAATCAGTATTTTTTGAAGAAACTTCAGATTTACTTGAAAAGAGAGGACTCCAGTAATTGAAGTCAAGAAAGAGACATGTTAATCAAATCTCTTAAGAAGCAGGTTCTGAATCAGACTGCAAAGTAGGATCCAGATTTAATTCTCCATCCTAAGAAGGAAGTTTCCAGCCGTTCTACTTCAAGAAGATCAACTTTACTGAGTTCAGACTCAAGAAGCCTTGAAGAAAGCAAAGACAAAGTTGATCTCAGGAATCAGTGCTATCAAGAACTGATCAAGGAGGTTTCCCTCTTCATTCTCACAAACAGAGTGGTGACCTAAAACTTTTTATTATCTTTTTGTAGGATCCTAAGGGATCTGAGTTGTAAGCCTAAATTTATAAAGGCTGAGGTAGGGCTTTTGAGCCTGAGTGTAGGAGAATCAATTCTCCGAGTGTAGGCCTTGGTGAAGGCTGAGGTAGGGTTGTTTAGCCTGAGTGTAGGTCTTGTTGAAGATAGAGTGGTAGGGCTTTGTGCATAAGTTGTAGTAGTGGGGACACTCTGAGTTGTAGGAACCTGTTTGGGGTTCTGAGCTGTAAGATCTGAGGATCTGAGGAGAAGTGCCGAAGTTAGGCCGAATTTAGTACAATACTAGATAGGCGAAGGGGGAAAGTGGATGTACCCAGACCTTGGGGAACCACTGTAAACACTGTGTGCACTCTGTGAATGTTTGTTTCTGTGGTTGCTGTGTTGTGATAGCTGTAGAATTTACATTTGCTGCTTAAAGTACAAAATAGTTTGTCTGCCTTTAAAGTAAAAAAGAAAAATTACACCTATTCACCCACCCTCTAGGCGGTTAGGCACTATTTCTTTCAGTAGGCAACTTGTTGATGTCTCGATGGAGGATTTCTCGAGATTGTTCTTGGCTAGATACCTCCCTTTGGTGCAGAGGATAGCGTTGGAGAATGAGTTCCTGAAGTTGGTTCAGGGCGAGAGGAGCGTGGCTGAATATGTCCACGAGTTTACTCGGTTGAGTCGTTATGCTAGCTCCACCATTGCGGATGAGGAGCGTAAGATGAATCGATTCTACGAAGGGTTGAGAGACGAGTTGAGGTTACTACTCTCGGGGCCGATGATGCAGGGTTTCCTGACCTTGGTCAACACGTCCCGATCCTTGGAGAAGGACATGAAGAATGTACAAGCAAAGAAAAGCTTGGGTGATAAGAAGTCTGGGTTCAAAGTGCCGACTACTTCAAAGTCCGGCTATCAAAGATTCTTCAAGAAGCATAGGACTTCGGGTCCAGCTCCCTCTTCGGGTGCTTCTGGGGCGACTACGGGTCGGACCCCGGGTGCGTGTTTTACTTGTGGGAAGCCGGGACACTTTGCCCGTGATTGTTGGAGCGGACGTCCCAAGTCCGAAAGAAAGTCGGGAGCAATTTATGAAGAAAAGGGCAAGGCGGTGGAGTTGACCGCATCCCATTATGCTCCGGCCCAACCAAGGGTGTACAATCTTGGCCAACAGGAGGCCATCAAACAGGCGGATGTGGTGACAGATACGGTTTAATTTATAGCAAGTTAATTCCTTTAAATACTTGTTATGCACATGTTACCTTACCACTGCTTGTTTAAGATTTGTTTTGATTTGTGAAAATCCGGCAAGAGCACTCTTCGATACAGGAGCTTCACACTCCTTCTTGCTCGAAGGATTTATATCACGAATCGGAGTCCCTTCTTCGATGGCAAAGGATAAGTTGGATGTGTTGTTGCCCAATGGGTGTTCCATGCGCGTGTATAGAATCTGCGGTGTTAAGATTCGCATTGGGAATCAAGAGTTCGATCGACAAGCGTCGTTACTACCGTTGATGGAGTTCGACGTTATATTTGGCATGGACTGGCTCTCGGAGTAGCAAGCCTATATTGATTGCGGTCGCAAGGAAGTCAAGTTGGGAGCAAGTCGTGAGACGACTTTTACGGGCTTGAAGGGGTCGAGCAAGACGTTGATGTCTGCTCTTCAGGTGGTGAAGGCGGTTCGTGCCGGTGCAGAACTGTTCTTTACATTAGTGGAGGTTGCAAAGCCAAAGCCTGCGTCGGATAGTATTTCAGTGGTATCAGAGTACCCTGATGTGTTCCCTAGAGATCTTCCTGGAGCCCCGCCTCAATGGGAGATAGATTTTACGATAGAGCTCGTACAAGGTGCAAAGCCTGTGTCACGCTCTCCTTATCGGCTAGCACCTAAGGAAATGGCGGAGCTGAAGGTTCAACTATAAGAGTTGTTGGAGCAAGGGTATGTGTGCCCAAGTTCTTCGAATTGGAGCGCGCCAGTCCTCTTTGTTAAGAAAAAGGACGAAAGCTTGAGGCTATGTATTGATTATCGGGAGCTCAACAAGCTGACGGAAAAGAACAAGTACCCGATCCCCCGGATCGATGATCTTTTTGATCAGTTGGTCGGGTCGACGGTGTACTCAAAGTTGGACCTCAAGTCCGGGTACTATTAGCTGCGATTAAGGGAGAGTGATATCCCGAAGACAACGTTCAGTACGAGATACGGGCATTACGAGTTTATAGTCATGCCGTTTGGGCTAACTAATGTGCCGTCAGTGTTCATGGATTTGTTGAACAGGACCTTCAGGGAGTACTTGGACAATTTTGTGATTGTCTTCATCAACGATATTTTGGTGTACTCGCATAGTGAGGAAGATCACTTCAAGCATCTTCATTTGGTTTTGGAGATGCTAAGGAGGAATCAATTGTATGCCAAGTTCTCGAAGTGCGAGTTTTGGTTATCCTCAGTGGCATTCCTCGGTCATATAGTGAGTGGAGAAGGTATTACAGTGGATCCGGCGAAGATTGTTGCGATACGGGAGTGGCCTGAGCTTTCTACGGTAGCGGAAGTCCTGAGCTTTCTGGGGCTTGCCGGCTATTATAGGCGCTTCGTAGAGAACTTTTCGCAGATAGCGTTACCTCTCACTACTTTGATGAGGAAGGAGCAGAAGTTCGTTTGGATGCCGGAGTGCGCGCGAGCTTTTGAGGAGTTGAAATGTCGATTGACCACGGCGCCTGTGCTGAGTTCGCCGTGTGGGACCGAAGGTTATGAGATTTATAAAGTCGCTTCGGGCAGCGGTTTGGGTTGTGTGCTACTACAACACGGAAGTGTGATAGTGATGAGGAATTTTATAGTTTTAAAATGTATCCAAACTATAATCTCAAATAGGCAAGCGTACCTATCGAAATATAGTATAGGAAATGTCATATTAGACTCGGGGCCTGTTGAGTACTTCTACTCATGCAAATTGATATGATTTTATCGAAATATAAATTCAAGGTAAATTAAAACTAAAGCTAGAAAACAAACTAAAAGATAGCACTTGATCTAGAATCCCGTTGGATTAAAATGAACCTTCATGAATATAAATTACGCAAGACTCTTAAATTGCTCACTCGACCATGGAAGTTCCTAAGTACAAAAGCGTCTCTCTCGAGCTCATGCTTTTGACTAACCTTAGATTGATCGATTAAGACCTCTCGGTCAGTCAAAACCCCTAAGATTGCTTTAGGCGGTGAACCACTCTATTGGATTTGACTCCAATCCGGAGGATTTATGTCGTCCTCTCTCGAGGTGTGCATGCAACTCCTTTTATCTTTGAGTGATCTACTCGTATCCGCAACCTCTCGGTCATTTAGGATACGGATCTTGGAACGAAAAACATATCCGTGAAATATGAATTCGACGAAATATAAATCAAAGATAAATCGTAAGCGAGCAAAATTAAGAACAAGACATTTGATAAAGAAAAGAAGAGTTTATTTTATTCCAAGCTTCATCATGATCAAGTACTTATGGAAATTTAGCTACTCATAATTGAAAAATACATTCTATCACTATGAAATAAAAGAGTACAATTGCATGAAAAGAAAAATCTAAACTATATTGCAAATGAAATAAAATTGCATAAAATAAAACTAACTCCAAAGATATCACAAAAATAAGCCACCCAACCCGATTTTCAACCCCAATGGTGGACTCCCCTCATCATCCCCCCTTGGCCATTATTTATAGGAAAAAAAGGATGAAAGACACATGAAAGGTTGGAAGGCCAAGGGTAAGAGGAGGAAAATAAAGTGGTAATAATAATTAAATATTAATGAAATATATGAAAAAACAACCAAATTAAATGGGGGAGTTTCATAGTTTATAAAGAGGAGATGAATGGTGGACATAATTACTAAAATTAAGATGGAGTTGAAACATCAAATATTTATCAAATATTTAAGAGGAGGTAAATGGAGGGAGGAGATAATGAAGAAGAATATAAAGGTGGTGGTTTCATGGAATAAAGAGGAGCTAGCGATTTCTTGGAGAAATGAAGATGGGAAGTAAATGGTTATAGTAATAATAATAATAATAAAGTTCATGTATTTAACTATGTCGGTTTTTAGAGAGAGAAAGGGGTAGTGATGTATGTTGTATGATGAGGTGGCGGCTTTGACATGAAAAGGTGATGGCTATGGCGTTGTGCATGAGAATGATGAAAATAGTTGAATGTCGAAGACTTGCTTGGCACCGGTCATTTTGAGAGTTGGCGATGATGGCGTGGCGGTATCAATGCATAATAATATATTTAACATGAGCTTGCATGAAGAAGAGCTGAATGGGTGGTTGCGACATGAAACGCTTGATCGGCTTGAACGAGTGCAGCGAGACTTTGACTTGGTTTCATGTAGACTGCATGAATTGCTCGGCCAACATGACGACTTCGGTAAATATTTCTTTTGCAAACGTCGGGAGCGCGACCACGTCAATAAACATACAAAAATAAATATATATTAAATTATTAAACTAAAATATAAAATAAATGATTTATAAATGAAAATATATAAATTATTATTAATTTTATATTAATTATTAAACTAAAATAAATACTAAAAATAGTTGTAAATCCTACAAAAATAAATAAGACTTAAATTATTTAACAGAATCAAAAAGATATAATTTATTAACCAGAATAAATAAAATATAATTAATTAAAACTAAATATTAAACTAAATATTATAGTAAAAATACGCGTAAATATTACTTATCAAATACCCACATACTTAAGCTTTTGCTATTGCAGGGCAAAATTATGAGAAGTACTTATAAGACATTAATATAATTTTTAAATCAAAGTAAAAATTTAATAAATGAAGAGAAAGTTAAAAATAAAATTTTAGGGATTCAAAATTTGAATTCCTAAAATGTGAAAGTAAAATGTGAAGGGCTAAATATTTAGCAAAATTTTCTCTAATAAATTATTTAGAACTCAAAATTAAGTATTTAGCAAACAAAGATAGATTAATAATTATTAATACTTTTTCACTAAAAAGAAACTTAAAGGAAAAATCAACCACTACTTATGCTCTCTTACAAATTTAATTTAAATCTAAAGCAATTATATTGTATTTTGGGTTTGGAAATAAGGCAATTGAAGAGATCTTAGATTCAGGGTGATGAATTTTATCCTCTCACCCCGCACAATTTTTTTATTTTTTTGATGTTTTTTTTCTTCTTCTTTTTTCTCTTCAAACAAAATTGCTTAGAAGTATTGAATTTTATCCTCTTACTCCTTTTTTTGGGGGTTGCATATGTGTACCAAGGAATACTTGATTCCCATGACATATGATCTAACCAAAAAAAATGCATATGTGTAGCAGGGGATAATGAATTTTATCCTCTTATCCCCCATGACATATGATCTAACAAGAAAATTAAAAACAAGGGGAAAGGCTAAACAAAATTTAGATTAAATTTAAATTGTTGGAGAGGAACTATAGTAAATTAAAATTTCCTAAGAATCTTAAAGTTTAAAGTGGAGATAATTAAAATCTAAAAATTGTTAAACTAAACACTATGAAATTGAAACTAATTACAATAAAAGAGAAAAATGGCTAAATAGATTTCTCTAAACAAATTTACTTCATAAATTTATTTCTTAAAATCAAATCACCTAAAAATTAAATTTAACTAACTTTGATGAAATAAAAGATTAGAAAATCAAAAATTATAAAAATTCTTATAAATAAACTCAAAATAAATTTCTGAAAAGTCACAAAAATATTAAGTAAAGGTTTATTATATTTTTTGTATTTTTTTTCCTATTTTTTTGTATTTTGGATAATAAAAAAAACAATTTTTTTTAAAAAAAATTTAAAGAGTTTTAACCTTTTTTTTTGAATTTTGAAATAAAAATAATAAATAATAATCCACCCCCATACTTAAAAATAAACATTGTCCCCAATGTTTATAAGTCAAGTAGGAGGGGGGAAAGAAAAACAGTTTGTGAAAATTTAGAAAAAGAAAAATGCATAAAAATTAAAAGATAAGCAAGGGGTGTCTCCCAAGAGCGCTTTTCTTTTTCCCGTCTTTAAGCAAGACGGTTCGGGTTAGGAGAAAGAAAAATAAAAATTGAAATGAATGGGTAACTCCCTTAATTCGCGTTTTGGCGAAGATGCCAAAGTTGGTCGCCCAAGTACTCCTCCGCTTTGTTCTTGATTTTACTTCTTGCAGTTGAGTTGAAAATTTAGATGCAAAACACCTATCCATACCTGAGGTGAGTTGAACCTTTCTAGATGAGCGGCAAATGGGTCGGGGACAACATTTGATTGCAACGGCTCATTTACTGCATGAAAATTATTAGAATAAAAAAAAATCAAAAATAAACGTGTTAGAGACAATTTCACACGGAGGAGGGTCGTGTGAAAGAAATTGATCATGCTCCGGTTGTGTATTTTCTAATATTAATTTGTCGTCTGTAGAATGATTTAAAATCAAATCATTGGACGCATCAGGTTCATATATTTTCGCTCCTAAATATTTATAAATTATGTTTGTAAATTCATAAATAGGAGAAAAATTGGTAGTAGTAGGAGGAGAAACATGTTCTTCTTCTACTGCACCCAATGCGTCCATATACTTAATAAGTTCTTGAAATAAAAGCCCGTGGACTTCTTCGGTATAAGAAACTACGGGGGGACATGAAGAGTCATGTTTCTCATTAGCGACATTATCCGAGGAAGAGGAAAAATTACTAAAAGTAATAAAAGTCTCATCCAAATTTTGGGGAGAAGAATCAAATGGAAATTTAGAAGAATCCCCAAAATTAGGAGAGAAACCTTGCGGTGCGAAAGAAGAAGAATAAAAAGTCGGATCTAAATAAATATCCTCAGTACTCGGGAATCTTTCCGGGTGATCATGTCGGAAATCAACATCCGAGGAAAAGGGAAAATTACAAAAATCAGAAAAATTGTTCTCATTGAAGCTTGAAAAAGTATTTTCAGGAAAATTATCAAAATGATTTTCATAAGAACTTGAAAAATTATTTCCATTAAAATTAGAAAAAGTATTGAAAAGGGTATTTTCCTAAAAATTAGATGACGGACTGTCATTAAAGTAGGAATAATTATTTTCATAATTATTACCAAAATTATAAGAATAATTTTGAAGATAAAAATTAGAATAACATTCCTCACTCCGATGAGGGGCACCACAATAAGTACAAAAAAATTTACGTTGTCTTGCAACTTGCAAAAGATTGACTTTGTGTGTAAGCTCGACAATCTTAGCGGCCAACTGAGATATCATTTTTTTTATTTTGTAAAAAGAAAATAAAGCAACCGGTACTTAATAGAATGAAATTCGAAAAAGAAAATGAAAAAGTGAATAGGGGTAGAGAAAGAGAATGTAAAATTAATACAATTCGCGCTTTCAAAATATCAACAAAAATTGTCCCCGACAATGGCGCCAAAAACTTGATGCGGAATTTTATAGTTTTAAAATGTATCCAAACTATAATCTCAAATAGGCAAGCGTACCTATCGAAATATAGTATAGGGAATGTCGTATTAGACTCGGGGACTGTTGAGTACTTCTACTCACGCAAATTGATATTATTTTATCGAAATATAAATTCAAGGTAAATTAAAACTAAAGCTAGAAAACAAACTAAAAGATAGCACTTGATCTAGAATCTCATTGGATTAAAATGAACCTTCATGAACATAAATTACGCAAGACTCTTAAATTACTCACTCGGCCGTGGAAGTTCCTAAGTACAAAAGCGTCTCTCTCGAGCTCATGCTTTTGACTAACCTTAGGTTGATCGATTAAGACCTCTCGGCCAGTCGAAACCCCTAAACTTGCTTTAGGCGGTGAACCACTCTATTGGATTTGACTCCAATCCGGAGGATTTATGTCGTCCTCTCTCGAGGAGTGCATGCAACTTCTTTTATCTTTGAGTGATCTACTCGTATCTGCAACCTCTCGGTCATTTAGGATACGGATCTTGGAACGAAAAACATATCCGCGAAATATGAATTCGACGAAATATAAATCAAATATAAATCGTAAGCGGGCAAAATTAAGAACAAGACATTTGATAAAGAAAAGAAGAGTTTATTTTATTCCAAGCTTCATCATGATCAAGTACTTATGCAAATTTAGCTACTCATAATTGAAAAATACATTCTATCACTATGAAATAAAAGAGTACAATTGCATGAAAAGAAAAATCTAAACTATATTGCAAATGAAATAAAATTGCATAAAATAAAACTAACTCCAAAGATATCACGAAAATAAGCCACCCAACCCGATTTTCAACCCCAATGGTGGACTCCGCTCATCATTCCCCCTTGGCCATTATTTATAGGAAAAAAAGGATGAAAGACACATGAAAGGTTGGAAGGCCAAGGGTAAGAGGAGGAAAATAAAGTGGTAATAATAATTAAATATTAATGAAATATATGAAAAAAAAACCAAATTAAATGGGGGAGTTTCATAGATTATAAATAGGAGATGAATGGTGGACATAATTACTAAAATTAAGATGGAGTTGAAACATCAAATATTTATCAAATATTTAAGAGGAGGTAAATGGAGGGAGGAGATAATGAAGAAGAATATAAAGGTGGTGGTTTCATGGAATAAAGAGGAGCTAGCGATTTCTTGGAGAAATGAAGATGAGAAGTAAATGGTTATAATAATAATAATAAAGTGCATGTATTTAACTGTGGCGGTTTTTAGAGAGAGAAAGGGGTGGTGATGTAGGTTGTATGATGAGGTGGCGTCTTTGACATGAAAAGGTGATGGCGATGGCGCTGTGCATGAGAATGATGAAAATAGTTGAATGTCGAAGACTTGCTTGGCGCCGGTCATTTTGAGAGTTGGCGATGATGGCGTGGCGGCATCAATGCATAATAATATATTTAGCATGAGCTTGCATGAAGAAGAGCTGAATGGGTGGTTGCGACATGAAACGCTTGATCGGCTTGAACGAGTGCAGCGAGACTTTGACTTGGTTTCATGTAGACTGCATGAATTGCTCGGCCAACGTGACGACTTCGGTAAATATTTCTTTTGCAAACGTCGGGAGCGCGACCACGTCAATAAATCTACAAAAATAAATATATATTAAATTATTAAACTAAAATATAAAATAATGATTTATAAATGAAAATATATAAATTATTATTAATTTTATATTAATTATTAAACTAAAATAAATACTAAAAATAGTTATAAATCCTATAAAAATAAATAAGACTTAAATTATTTAACAGAATCAAAAATATATAATTTATTAACCAGAATAAATAAAATATAATTAATTAAAACTAAATATTATAGTAAAAATACGCGTAAATATTACTTATCGGATAGCTTATGGCTCGAGACAGCTGAAAGTGCACGAGAGAAATTATCCGGTCCATGACTTGGAGTTAGCGGCTGTGATTTTTGTCTTGAAGTTATGGAGACACTATTTGTACGGTGTGAAGATTGATATTTACATCGATCACAAGAGCCTGAAGTATTTGATTGATCAGAAAGATCTGAATATGCGGCAGCGTAGATGGATGGAGTTCCTGGGGGACTATACATTCAAGATCCACTACGTGCCTGGTAAGGGTAATGCGGTTGCGGACGGGTTGAGTCGATGGGCCCCAGCTCAAGCCAATTGGCTGTCGATCCATGACTAGCGGTTGGTTCGGGAGTTGGAGGCGTTGGAGATTGTTTGTGTTGATAAGCAATCAAGTGTTGAAGTAGTACTGAATTGGACTGAAGTCCAATATGACCTGGCTGATCGGATTCGGCAGGCTTTGGATATGGATGTCCATATGAAGCAGTTCATAGTAGAGGCTCTGGATGGGTCAAATTCCCAATTCGTTGTGGAGGACGGATTGCTTTGGAAAGACGGTCGTCTGTGCGTCCCAAGTGTGGGCAATTTGCGGGTGGAATTGTTGTATGAGGCACATCATACCAAGTACTCGATTCACCCGAGGAGCACGAAGATGTACCGCGATGTAAAGAAATTGTTTTGGTGGCCGGGTTTGAAGAAGGATGTGGCACTCTATGTGGTGAAGTGTCAAACTTGCGCCTTGGTGAAGGCGGAGTGCCAAAAGCCGGGAGGATTTCTGAAGTCCTGGCCTATTCCGGAGTGGAAATTCGACGACATCTCTATGGACTTTGTGCACGGTTTGCCATGGTCGCAAAAGGGGAACGACGCCATTTGGGTAGTCGTAGATCGGCTAACGAAGGTGTCGCATTTCATTCCGCATAGGAAGGATGATCCGGTGGAGAAGTTGGCAAAACTATATGTGGATAATATAGTACGGCTTCACGGTGTGCCCCGCAGCATCGTGAGTGACCGAGGTGGGTGGTTCACGTCCAATGATTGGAGGCTAGTGCAGCAAATGTTCGGAACAAAGTTAAAATTCAGCACAGCCTTTCATCCGCAAACGGATGGGCAGACCGAGAGGGTCAATAGAACTATGGAAGACATGCTCTGCATGTGTGTCTTGGACTTTGGAAAGCAATGGGAAGACCATCTTTATTTGGTGGAGTTTGCGTACAACAATAGCTACCCGGCGAGTATTCAAATGGCGCCCTTCGAGGCCCTTTATGGTAGAAAATGTCGCACGTCGTTGTCTTGGTTAGAAACGGGTGAGTCAAAGTTGTACAAGTGCCAAGAGGTGGAAGATGCTACATCTTTGGTTTGTACCATTCGGGAGAGGTTGCTTATCGCTCAGGACCGGCAAGCGAAGTACTATAATGCCAAGCACAGGAACGTGGAGTTCGCTGTGGGCGAATGGGTGTACTTAAAGATCAAGCCGTTCAAGGGTGTCTCGCAGGTGCAGCGATTGAAAAAGCTAAGCCTGAGGTACCTTGGGCCGTTTGAGGTTCTAGAGCGGGTTGGTGAAGCAGCCTATCGGTTGAAGCTTTCAGTGGAGCTTAGTGGTTTACATGATGTATTCCATATATCGGTATTACGGAAGGCGGTGCAAGAGCCTTCGCAAGTGATCGCGGTTGATCAAGTGCCAGTGGATAGTGGGTTGACGACAAAGGTCAAACCCGTGCGGATTGAGGACTCGGAGGTCAAGCGGCTACGCAATAAAGAGATCAGGATGGTCAAGGTCCGATGGGACAATTGCAGTCATAAGGAGCTCTCTTGGGAGCGAGAGCAGACTATGCTTGACGAATATCCGGAGTTGTTCCGCTCAGGTACAATTTTAGTTTTGTGCTTATCTTTCCTTTATGAAATTTCGAGGACAAAATTCTTTTAAGAGGGGGAGAGTTGTAACGCCCCGAAACTCAAAAGAGCGACGGGCGGCGTTTTGGGCCAAATCTGGAATCTGGCAGGGGGCACACGGCCTGGGATACGGGCGTGTACCAGGGCGTGTCAGGCTCTAGTCGACGATTTGGTCGTATTGTTGATGAAATTTGGAGTCGACGATCGTCGAGCAGGGAACACGGCCTGATACACGGGCGTGTCTCCGGGCATGTCGAGCCCATGTCGACGATCGGCCAGGGAAGTCGACGATTTTCGCTCGACGATGTGTCGAGACAAGGCACACGGCCTAGGACACGGGCGTGTCCAAGACCGTGTCGTGTAGTCGACGAACTTCGCTCGACGAAGTGTCGAGATAGTGAACACGACCTGGAGCCCAGGCGTGTTCGGGTTTGACACGGGCGTGTTAAATAGGACACGGGCATGTCCACGACCCGTGTGAGTCTCGGGTTATTTTCGGGGCTGTGTCGATGGAGGCACACGGCCGACCACACGGCCATGTCAGTTGGAACACGGGCGTGTCAGGTCGAACACGGGCGTGTCGGATGCCCGTGTGTTGTTCCAGAGGCGTCGATTTTGACGGCGAATGTGGGACACGGCCCTGGATACGGGCATGTCGCAAGCCGTGTTCGACCCAGTTTTAGCATTTCAGGCCCGAATCAAGGCCGTTCGTTTCTTTAATTTGGGATCCAACGGCTGGGGGTTGTTCCTGATGGGATATATACGGGATTGGGCCTTTGAAACCCTCATTTCACTTGAGTGGTTCCCTTTCTAAAGTCAAGAGAGAGAGGAGAGCAAAGGAGGAAGAAGAAGCTAGACCCGGCCATTGGAGGAGCTTCGAAGCTCCAAATCGCGAGCCGACTTCGGATCTACGGAGGTAAAGAGAGTGCGGTTCTTTTCATCCGCTTACTTTTACATGGCACCAAGGAAGAACGCTAGGGTAACGATTCTCTTCTTGAGCATGTGAAGCTCTCCTTCTTTGCATAGGAAGCCCGCTCTCGCGAGTTTGCGGTGAGTTGGAGGCGTTCCTTCGGGTAGATATGTAAAGTCCCCGTTGTTTAGAGTCCGTATTCGAGAACGGACATAGGCATGATGTGTGAAGCCTACCTGGACATGTTGGTCCGGATCGGTGATGTTGCATTGCATAAATGTCGGAGAAGACTCTGTGCGATTGTTTGTTTTTCGGGTTTTCTATGTGGTAGATTGCAACAGGGAGCCTTGGGGATTAACCCAAAGGTGCACCCGAAAAACTGGGCAGATGCGTGATCTTGCCAACTTGGTGGCCTGAGAGCCAACTTGAACATAACCGGGTTATGTGATTTTGTGATGGAAACGGGACTCGGGAGAAGTTTGACCTGTGCATATGGTTTAAATTACCGCTGCGATGTGAGCACGGGTTAGATGGAACCGTATCCGTTCTATGTCGTTCGGTAAAAGAGACCTAAGGTTACGTGGCACTTGCCGTTGGCGTTGATGAGGGTCTTCGGCGGTCTATGGTTTTAATTACCGTGACCCATGCCGGGAAGACTAATTGCTCATTGTTTGGCCGTCCAAAGGGATGGTGGTGAGTCGGCATGTTGAAACCAAAAATCGGTCTCCTGTGGAGTTCGACCCTTGGGGAAGGGGTGGTCTCGCGCCTACTTTACTCCTGCAAGCAAAACAACGAAAAACAAGGAAAGTCTGACCCAAGGGTTCGGCGGGGAGGTCCCACCACACACCTGGAAGATCTCAGAGCGCTTCCCCTCCTTAGCCAGAGGCCGAGCTAAGGTACCCTCAGAAAGCACTTAAAAGCTGGAGCAGAAACGCACAGGAAGCCTGCTTTCTGGGGTATCCCTTGGGTCCTATTTATAGTTTTTAGAATCTGAACTGCCAATAACCAAAAGAACTGACCTGAAATTACCAGAAAACTCTTGGATGGGTCTGCCAACAGCCAAACTCCACTATTTTGAAGGGCTATAGGCAGACCAGCGGGGGCAAAACAGTAAAAAGTACCTCATTCATACAGGCGAGCTGGGGAACTTGGTCACCTCGGCAAGTTCTGCTCGCCTGCTTTTGCCGAGCTCCGTTGCGAGGGCGTGAGCTGGGACTATCTCGGCGAATGCCGAGCTCGGGGTCGCCGAATACTAATCTCTAGTCGACGGATGTAGATCTCTGGTCGGCGAATGCCGAGCTCGGGCTCGGCGGTTCTATTGCCGAGCTCGCCTACTGCCTTCAACCCGATCTGTATGGTTCATGGCGGCCTTGCTCGCCGGACACGGGGTTGTACATAATCCCCGCTCTTTGTGAGCTTGGCAAAGATCGGAAAGAAACATCCAACCCCAAGTGTGCGGCGAGCGCGGGTTGGCGAGTTGGAGGGAATCTTTGGGTGGGGTCCACCTGCGGCTATATATATGCACCTGCCTACCTGTCTGACCCTTGCCCTTCCCTTTGCTCTAACATTGCCAAGATGCTGCTTCCCAAGGAGATCCAAGAGCGCTTAGACCGAGCTCGCCAGGCTTCTGCAGCTCGCGTAGCCGCCCTGACGGTGGTTCCTGCAAAAGTTCCTCAAATTGATTCTGCCGAGCCCGGCTCCAAGAGGTCAAAGTCATTCTCTCAGGCGGCCGAGCCCATTTACCACGACCTGAGGGCCACCCTGGAGCGCGAGACCGGCTCTTCTACCCGGGCAATTCACGAGAAGGATAGAGAGGTTGTCGTAGTTGGCGACGACCCGGATGGTCATCCTGACGACATGGGGGGTGACACCCCGCGAGATCCCATACCGTGAGGCGAGATGACTCCCACGGACTCGCGGTTCATGGCATCGGAGAACCATCCCCATGACCTGCCTCTTCTCTTTGTTATCCTGCCAGTGAGCTCGCAGAGGCCGAATTCGCCGGTGCGCGCCCCCTCTCCTCGGCAAACTGATGTGTTCGCGGGGGCGAGTCTGGGAACCATCCCCACCCCGGGATTCGAGCTCCTCTCGTCGGGGGCTCGTGGCCTAGGTCGCGCGAAGGATCTAAAGTTCATCACTCCCCGCATCTCCTTTGAGCAGCCGAGCTCGTCCGGGCAGTCTCGCCTGGATTCTTACCTCATGAATTTTTTCTGCGTCTCTTCTTGCTGATGCTTGTCTTTACAGCTCTCCCCAGCCAATCCACTGCCGAGTAATCTTCGCGGGCAGCCCACTACTCTCCCCTCCCTTCCCCAATCTCGCTGGACTCTTACCTGGGTCCTGAGGTGGAACAAGGCGAGCTGACGAGGAGGGAGATCAAGCTTCTCAAGAAGTTGGTGTGCGGGCTGCGCGAGGTGTAGGGGGTCAACGAGATGCTTCAACGCGACTACGCGTGTCTCGCTGACGAGGTGCGAAGCGGCCAGGCTGGCGAGCTGATGTCCCCCTCCCAGCTTCTGGACAAGATAGATAATGGCCTCTCGGTGGCGCAAAGGAATTCGGGAAGGATCCGCGAGCTTCTCCGCACGTGGTAGTCTGGGGGGCGAGGGTTGCGAGGTCGGGGTAGGTAAGAGGGCGGCTCCCTTGCCGAGCCGACCGGTACTCGCACCCTGATGCTCCCCCTGCTCGCACGCCCCACTGTTTTATTCCTGTACTTTGATCTGTGCCACTTTTCTCTTCTTATTTTTCTTTTTTGTACTTTGTTTGTTGTGCTGTGTATCCACGAGTGCTTCCCCAGGCGACCTCGCGTAGACAGATTCCGCGAGTAGGATAGTCATGTGTATGCGCCCGTGAGAGTACGTTTTGAGTGTTTGCCGAGCTCCAGGCGATTCGGGAGCGGGCTGCTCTCCGCCCTTGTCACGTCATCTTGACTTGCCCGCGAGCCATCCAGGTTGAACTCAGAAAGCAGATTTTCTTCCAAGTAAAAAAGGCTAAGGGGTGAAGTGCCCCGGCTTAGTTCGCCTTCCTTCAGCGAGGCCCGGGCTCGCCACCTCTTTGATGATGCCGAGCTGGGTTTGGCGAGTCCAAACTCGCCTGTACAGAATCCTCTTGCTGATGTCAAGCTGGGTTAGACGAGTCCGAGTTTGCCTATATAGAACCTCTCTCCCCTTACCCCTTGGCATTCGAAACTTCTTGATCTTTACCTGGCAATTCCAAGGCCGATACCATCAAGAGACTTCCAGCCCTGTCAGCTAGATGAGAGCCTGACAGCGGGATCTGCTTGAGGCCAAGGATGACACCGAGTGACTTCCTGCCCTGCCAGCTAGGTGGGAGCCTGACAGCGGGATCTGCTCGGGGTACATTATCAATACCATCGAGTGACTTCCAGCCCTGTCAGCTAGGTGAGAGCCTGACAGCGGGATCTGCTCGAGGACAAGGATGACACCGAGTGACTTCTTGCCCTGCCAGCTAGGTGAGAGCCTGACAGCGGGATCTGCTTGGGGTCCATTACTACCGCCATCGAGTGACTTCCTGCCCTGCCAGCTAGGTGAGAGCCTGACAGCGGGATCGGCTCGAGGCCAAGGATGACACCGAGTGACTTCCTTCCCTGCTAGCTAGGTGGGAGCCTGACAGCGGGATCTGCTCGGGGTCCATTATCAATACCATTGAGTGACTTCCAGCACTGTCAGCTGGGTGAGAGCCTGACAGCGGGATCTGCTCAAGGCCAAGGATGACACCGAGTGACTTCCTGCCCTGCCAGCTAGGTGAGAGCCTGACAGCGGGATCTGCTCGGGGTCCATTATTACCGCCATCGAGTGACTTCCTGTCCTGCCAGCTAGGTGAGAGCCTGACAGCGGGATCTGCTCGAGGCCAAGGATGACACCCAATGACTTACTGCCCTACCAGCTAGGTGGGAGCTTGACAGCGGAATCTGCTCGGGGTCCATTATCAATACCATCGAGTGACTTCCAGCCCTGTCAGCTAGGTGAGAGCCTGACAGCGGGATCTGCTCGAGGCCAAGGATGACACCGAGTGACTTCCTTCCCTGCCAGCTAGGTGAGAGCCTGACAGCGAGATCTGCTCGGGTCCATTACTACCGCCATCGAGTGACTTCCTGCCCTGCCAGCTAGGTGAGAGCCTGACAGCGGGATCTGCTAGAGGCCGAGGGTGACACCGAGTGACTTCCAGCCCTGCCAGCTAGGTGAGAGCCTGACAGCGGGATCTGCTCGGGGTCCATTACTACCGCCATCGACTGACTTCCTGCCCTGACAGCTAGGTGAGAGCCTGACAGCGGGATCTGCTCGAGGCCTAGGTTCACTCCCTTCCTTCATGCGAACTCACAGCGACAATGTTGGGACGTTAAAGAACTTTCATTAAAAATCAAGACATGACTTACAAGCTTCAAGGGAAAAAGCACATTAGGTCGTCACCACTCCAGGTGAGACTTAGGGTCTCGCCCTCCACATTTTGGAGTCGATAACCTCCCGATTTTAAAGCTTCCTTTACAATAAACGGTCCCTCCCAGCTGGGGTTGAGCCTCCCTACGGATGCCCACCTCCCTGCTGCATCCACCTTCTTCAGCACCAAGTCCCCTTCCACGAACGGCTTGATTCTGACATGCTTGTCAAAGTACTTGGCCATTCTCCTTTTTATCTCTTCTTGTCGGAGGGCGGAGAGGTCCCGTAGTTCTTCCACCACGTCGAGGGAGAGCCGCAGCTCCTCCTCATTCTCTGCCCGTCATTCCTCTCTGCCTTCCTTGGTCGCAACGACTCGGGGTGTTTGGACTTCAAATTCCACGGGGAGCACTGCCTCGCACCTGTGAGAGAGCTTGAAGGGGGTCTCTCCAGTAGCCGTGTTGGGGGTGGTTCTTAGGGCCCAAAGAACTGCAGGAAGCTGCTCCACCCAGCTCCCCTTCAAATTCTCCACCTTCTTCTTGAGGAGGTTGATGATGATCTTGTTTACGGCCTCCACCTGCCCGTTGCTCCTGGGGTGATGGACAGAGGCGAACCTGAGGTCGATTCCAAGCTGCTCGCAGAAGCTAGTGAATTCGGCGCTGGCGAACTGGGGCCCATTGTCCGTGACAATGGCTTGGTGCAGCCCATGGTGGCAGATGATATCCCCCCAGACAAAGTTCCTGATTACCTGGGAGGTCACCTTGGCCAGCGCCTTCACTTCCAACCATTTGGAGAAGTAACCGATCATTACTAGGAGGAACCTCCTCTGCCCACTGTCCTGGGGGGACGGCCCAACCAAATCTATTCCCCAAATGGCGAAGGGCCAGGGGGCCGTGATACTTTTGAGTCGCTGGGCCGGCTGTAGCTGGAGGGGGCAAACAGCTGGCACTTATGGCACCTTCTTGCGAATTCTGTTGCATCATGGCCCAGGGTGGGCCAGAAGTACCCCTGCCTGACGAATCTTCCTTCCAGGGTCCGACTCCCGGAGTGGCTCCTGCATTCTCCGGAGTGGACTTCCTCCAAGATTCTTTATACCTCCCCCTCGGCCACGCAACGAGCCAGCATCCCCGAGAGTGTCTTTCGGTACAGCTGCCCGTCCTGGAGGAGGTAGTATACCGACTTGTGCCTTAGCTTCTTCTTATCTGCCCCCTCCGGATACTCTCCCGTGGAAAGGAAAGTTACTACTGGGTCCATCCATGAAGTTTGTTGATCAATCTCCATGAGCTCTCCCTCTTCGATGGAGGGGCGGAATAGGTCGGTGATGGTACCCCCCACCCGGGGGGCCATGCTTGGCTAGTTGTTCGACCTGTTCGTTTTCTTCCCTGGGCACGTGTCGGATGGAGAAGGTTTGGAAAGTGCCTATGACCCCCTTCACTTTGTCTACGTATAATCGCAGGGTGGGCTCCCTTGCCTCGAACTCCCCGTTGATCTGAGAGGCTACCACCATGGAGTCGGTAAGGACCTCCACATTCAATACCCCCAGCTCCCTGGCCAGGCGCAGCCCTGCTATCACGGCTTCGTATTCGGCTTGGTTGTTGGTGATGGGAAAGTGCACCACCACTGTTTGCTCAATTTTAGTCCCCTAAGGGCTCTCCAGGATCACCCCCACTCCTAGGGAATGCCTCCCCGAGGCGCCGTCTACCTTCACCTTCCAAGGGGCCGAACGGGTGAGCTCTTCCTTCGCCACTTCCATCACATAGTCAGCCAAGAAGTTGGCCATCGCTTGAGCTTTGATCGAGAGCCGCGGAACGAATGAGACGTCGAACTCACTCAACTCCACCGACCACTTGGCCAGCCTGCCTGAATGCTCCACCCCCTCAAAGATGTTGCAGAGTGGATGGTCAGTCACCACTCGGATTGAGTGTGCCTGGAAGTAAGGTCGCAGCCTCCGGGCTGAGATGATCAGGGCGAAGGCTAGCTTCTCCAAAATAGGGTACCAGAGCTCGGCCTTCCTCAGGACCCGGCTCACATAATAAATAGGGAGCTGTTTCTTCCCCTCTTCATGAACCAGGACGGAGCTCAAGGCCTCTGCCCCAACCCCGAGATATAGAAACAGATCTTCCCCCTCTTTCGGCCCTTGGAGCAGCGGAGCCTGAGTCAACTGCATCTTGAGGGCCCAGAATGCCTACTCGCACTCCTGGGTCCATTCGAACTTTCGACCACCCCTCAATGTTTTGAAGAAGGGGGAGCACTTCTTCCCTGCCCGGGAGAGGAACCTACTCAACCCTGCCAGCTTCCCCGTCAGCCACTGGACCTCCTTAACATTCTGTGGTGACCCCAGCTCTAAGATAGCCTTGACCTTATCAGGATTCAGCTCGACCCCCGCAGGGGTGAGGAGGTGCCCCAAGAACTTTCCCCTGCTAGCCCCGAAGACACATTTTAGGGGATTCAACCGTATCTTGTACTTGCGTAGGGTGGCGAAGGTCTCCTCTAGGTCCCGGAGGTGGGATTCCACATCCCGACTTTTGATCATAAGCTCATCCACGTACACCTCTAAATTCCTCCCCTTTTGCTCCTTGAAGATCCTATCCATCATCTTTTGATAGGTTGCCCCTGCATTCTTCAGCCCGAAGGGCATCATCTTGTAACAGTAGCATCCATCCCCCGTGATGAACGAGACGTCCTTGGTGTCCGGGGGGTGCATCCTGATTTGATGATAACCTGAAAAAGCATCTAGAAAACTCATTACAGAAAAACCGACGGCTGAGTCAACCAGTGCGGCGATTCGAGGCAAAGGATAACAGTCCTTAGGACAAGCTTTATTAAGTAAAGAAAAATCAATACACATCCTCCACCGGCCGTCTCCCTTTTTGACCATGATCACATTGGAGACCCAGCTGGGGTATTGAATCTCGGACACGAAGCCGGCCTTCAGTAGCTTGGCCACCTCCTCTCTGATGGGCTCTGCTAGCTTGTCCGCAGTGGACCTCTTCTTCTGTTTAACGGGGCGTGTTCCCGAGTCCAGGTTGAGGCAGTGGCAGGACACATCCGCGTCAACCCCCGGCATCTCCGCGGCAGTCCAAGAGAAGATGTTCACGTTCTTCTGGATGCACTCCAGCATCCTGCCCTGGTCTTCCGGGTTCAGCCCCCCACTGACGCGGATCTTCTCCATCCTGCCTCCACGGGTGAGCACCTCTAACTCTACCACCTCTTCCGTAGCCTCTAGCCTGGATTGCCCTCCCCATCCTTCAATATCCCTCTCTTCCAAGACAGGGATCTCCACCTCCACCTCTTCTCCCTCGGCCATCACTTCGGCCACCTCCTCCAGGTCTTCTCCTACCGCTTCCTCAGCACAACTCTCCATCTCCAGCTCCTCCCTTCTTTCTTCTTGCTCAGCTTCCTCCATCCTCCGCCCCATCTCCTCGGCTCCCTCTTGCCAAGAGATGGCGTTCACCGTAGTGACATAGCACTCCCGTGACACCTTTGGGTCCCCCCTGACCCAGACCTGAATCCCCTCAGCGTTGAACTTTAAGCATTGGTGGAAATATGAGGGGACACAGCGGAAGGCACTGATAACGGGTCTCCCGAATATGGCGCTGTAACTGCGGGGGGCGTCCACGATAACGAATCTGCAATTTCTGGATTGACGCCTCGGGGTGACATGGAGGCCTACTCCTCCCTCCACTTCCTTCCTCTCCCCTGAAAACCCGAACAAGGGTCCGTCCGAGGCCAGCACCCTCTTCACTTCTACCTTCATTGCATCAAACGCATTTTTGAAGACGATGTTGACGGAGCTCCCGTTGTCGACGAGTATCCGAGAAATGGTAAAATTCTCGATGGCTGCCTTGATGACCAGCACATCACAGAATGGATCCTCGTGATCTGGCATGTCGATCCTGGAGAAGGTGATCCTCTCCTCCGGGGGTGGGGTCTGGGATATGGAGGCAACGCTCCATCGGTACATGGTGTGTAGGCTCGTCTTGCTAGAAGCCTTGACCCCCCCCCCCCCCCCCCCCCCGTGGATCACCCCGATCCCTCCTCGGGTTCCAACATCCACCCGGTCTTCGCAACGGTCCTCCTCCGCCCGAGGCAGGACCTCCTCAATCCCCACTTCTTGGCGCCCCTGCTGCTGTTGCTGCTCCCTATTTCCCCTCATCTCAAGGAATTCCGGGCACGTGGCTGTTGCGTGCCCCTCCTGGTGGAAGTCGCAATAGGGCAACTCTACTCTAACTTCTCTCCTCCTCCTCCTTATTATCCTCCTCCTCGCCCCCAAGGCTATGGTCATAGCCTCCTCTTGATCGGGGAGTCGGGGCCTCTGGGCCTGCCTCTAGCCCGGGGGGTGGAACTGATCTTTCCCCCCTTGATAGCGATCCCTTCCGTGGTATCCCCTTTGTGGCCCCTGCCCCTTCCACTCAGGCCTCCAGCCCAGTCGACGGTCGGGCTCCTTACTCCCCCACCTCTGCTGCTGCTGCCACTGGAGCTGCCTCTGCTCCCTCTGTCGGGGCTCTCCTCTTCTTTCCTCCTGTCCTCTTCCTCCCTTCGACTCCTCCTCCTCTGTGGCCCACCTGGCCAGCTTCCGCGCAAACTCTGGGTTTGACGCCTCCCCGTCAACTTCTCTTGCCGCCCTCTCAATCAGCTCTTCGTAGGAGAGGGGGGAACTCTCTTCAGCTCCATTCTGAAGAACCCCTACTGCAGGCCCAGGGTAAAGGCCATCATCAAACTATGGCCCGGCATCTCTTGGACCTGAGTAACCTCCTCCTGAAACCGATCCATGTAGCTTCCCAACGTCTCGTTCACCCCCTGCTTGATGTGGAACAGGGACTCTGACTCTTTCTTCCTCTTCTTCGAGGTAGTGAACCTCAGCATGAACCCCCGGCGCAGGTCCTCGAAGCAGTAGATGGAGCTGGCTAGTAGCTGATGGAACCATTCCCTTGCCTTCTCCCTGAGGGTGATAGCGAAGAGTAGGCACTGGAACCCATCCGACATCTGTCGGATGGAGACAACATCCTCGAACCATTGAACATGCTGGATCGGGTCTCCCTTCCCGGTGTAGTAGGACATCTCGGGTTCCCTGAACCCATCTGGAACTGGGGCTGAAGAGACCAACTCGCTGAAGGGGCTTCCTCCTCCCACTGGGCGAGCTGGCGAGTCTCGCGAGCCCAGCTCGCCGAACCGTCCTCGGCCGGCCGAGCCAGGGAAGAGCTCGCGGTCGGGGAGCTCGCACCCTCGGCCTTCCTCGGCCACTTCCTTCCCAGCTCGCCTGCCGGGGGCGTCCTCGCCCAAAGAAGGGGCATCCTCGATCTGGACTGCTGGAGTCGAGCACTCAACCCTTGTGTCGAGTACGAACTTGACGAGGGTCAGCACCTCATTCCTGAAATCTTCAAACATCCCCACTGTGGCGAGAGGCGGGGGAGGCGGCGAGTTCGGCCTGTTAGATCCTTGTCCCGTCATCGAACCCGCTGAAGCTTTTCCGCACTAACCACGCTCCACGCTCACCGCACCAAAATGTTGAAACCGAAAATCGGTCTCCTGTGGAGTTTGACCCTTGGGGAATGGGTGTTCTCGCACCTACTTTACTCCTGCAAGCAAAACAACGGAAAACAAGGAAAGACCGACCCAAGGGCTCGGCGGGGAGGTCCCACCACACACCCGGAAGATCTCAGAGTGCTTCCTCTCCTTAGCCAGAGGCCGAGCTAAGGTACCCTCAAAAAACACTTAAAAGCTGGAGCAGGAAAGCACAGGAAGCCTGCTTTCTAGGGTATCCCTTGGGTCCTATTTATAGTTTTTAGAATCCGAACTGCCAATAACCAAAAGAACTGATCTGAAATACTAGAAAACCCTTGGCTGGGTCTGCCAACAGCCAAACTCCGCTGTTTTGAAGGGTTATAGGCAGACCAGCGGGGGCAAAACAGTAAAAAGTAACTCATTCATCCAGGCAAGCTGGGGAGCTTGGTCACCTCGGCAGGTTCTGCTCGCCTGCTTTTGCCGAGCTCCATTGCGAGGGCACGAGCTGGGACTAGCTCGACGAATGTCGAGCTCGGGGTCGGCGAATACTGATCTCCGGTCGACGGATGCAGATCTCTGGTCGACGAATGCCGAGCTCGGGCTCGGCGGTTCTACTCCCGAGCTCGCCTACTGCCTTCAGCCCGATCTGTCTGGTTCATGGAGGCCTTGCTCGCTGGACACGGGGTTGTACACAACAGACTTAGACTGTGATCACCGAGAATGTGCCCTGAGAGCACGGGGCGTGTGGTCGTGCATGCCAATGCCTGTGATGCAATGTATTTATTAACTGCTTGGTCGTACTAATAAAATGCAGGGAAGGAGCATCGCCGCCCCGAGTTGGGGGTGGGATCGTTATAATTTGGTCAGCATTGCTGACCGGTACTTTTGTTTACCACCGTGCGGTGGATTGTGCTTGCAGGTGCTGCTGGACCAAGCGGTCAATAGCGGGCTAAAGCCTAAATTGCGAAGCCGGCCATTGAAGGCCTAATGGAAGTGTTTACTTGCTTTTGTTCACGTATGACCGGCCTGCGTGCCGTGGTTTGTAAAACATATAATATGAAGTAAACCATTTGTAAGGCCTTAAGGCCAGTACTTGTGTATGCACTACATTCCTATTTGGTGTTTAGTGGACATTCGTGCTCTTTGTGCTGGGTTCTTTAATTGCAACTTATAAAAACTGCTTCCGCTAGAATGCTCTGTGTAGGACGTTATGATTGGTTGAATGGTTTCCATTGAGTAACCGCCCGGTCTGTCTGTGGTATATGGCGCTGGGCCCCGGCCGGACCTACTGCTATATACTATGCGACGGATAGGGGGTGTTACATGATCAACAGAGAAAGTTGATCAGAAGAGGAGGTTGATCAGGAGTTGTCGAGCAGACGGTTACTATAATGGTTGTGCTTACACGCTGACGCCGAGAGAATTGAGCTGAGAAGAAGAGAGGGGGCCGCTAGCAGCGGAAACAGCAGACTTTGCCTGCCGCGACTTAAATGTCACTCTTGCGATGGGTTTTCCTTTGATTAATATTGAGTTATTACAACTTGCTATTACACCTTTACAAGAAAGCAAATAAAGGGGTACACAGGGGAAGCTGGAGGCTAAGGAAGAAGTGCTAGAAGGGAAGGCCGCGTGGACTGGGGATTGAGGTTGGCAGGCCGCGCGGTTACAAGAGGGGATGCAGACAGAGAGGAGTTCGCGGGAAGTGAAGAGGGCTGTCTTCGAGCGTGAGCGTTGAGTGAAGCTCTGAACCTTGGGGTCTCTGCACCTGACCTCAATGAGAGGTATGGGGGTCTATTTATAGGCCCGAGGAGGTAACGGCTTCAGTGACGTTAATCCTGGTGAGACGGTAACTTGTGCGAGAAGAGGATGGAGTCCGCCGAGTCCGCATGAGGCCGCACGGACTGGAACTGGCATCTGGAGATGGTTATGCTGCCTAGCGGACTGGGAAGAGTCCGCGCCTGCTGATTGAGCCCGCGCCAAGACTACGGGCTGAGGAGGTTGTCCGCCTTCTGCTGCGAGGCAGGTACTGGAGGCTGAGTGGCGGACTGCGTAATGAGTCCGCCCCTGCTGAGTTCAGCGAGCACGCGCTAAGGGTGAGAGCTGAGGGATATCCGCCGAGTCCACAGAGTCCGCACGAGGTCGTGCGGTCTGGGACTGCCTTCTGCCGTGGAGAAGCAGGTGGAGGCTAAGCGGCGGACTGCGAGAAGAATCTGCGGAGTCCGCCGCTGCTGAACTGAGTCCGCCTCTGCTCTTGAACGAGGCGGCTGGCTGCTGAAGCTGGAGCCTAGGTTCATCAACGTAGGCGGACTGGAAGGTTTGACTGCACCTCGAGTCCGCCCAGCTCACGATGAACTGGACATGTCTGCTGATCTTTGCGGGTAGCCGGAGAGTTGGAGCGTTCGCGCTCCTTAGGCGGACTGATGAAGCTGGCTGCCCATACTGTTGGAGTCCGCCACTATTGAATGGAACTTGCCGCACCTGCTGGGTGACAAGGGATTCGCGACCTGTCGGACTAACGAGGCAGGCCGCGCGTGTTGGCGAGTTGGAAACTGGGGCAGCTGGCTGGCGTCCTGGGGTCAGGTCGCCAATCTGGCTATGCGAGAGCTGGATGTTTGTTGACGCCGGTGAAGGTTTGCGGCCTAGACGCAGGCCTCTTGTCATTGTGGCGGTCTGGGCGGATAGACATCTGAGTCCGGCAAAGGGGCACCTGTTGAGACAAGATTACGGTTTAGCTGACAAGGGGCGCGTCCTGTAGGGGCGGACTGCAGAAGCAGTCTGCGGCCCCTGCCGACTAAAGGAACAACGCGTGGCCTTGGCGGTCAGACCGCGGAGACTGCCCAAACCGTGCGGCCTGAGCGGACAAAAAAGCCTGTCCGCCCATACTAAGATGTCGCGACCTCTAGGAGGAACCTGGAGCAGGCCGCGACTAGCGAGTTGGCTACCTTGGAAAGGATCGCCGATTTCTGGGTTAACAGGAGTCTATGAGGCATAATAAAGTTTGGGAACTAGTAGAGTTACCCAAAGTCTATAGGATCATTGGTTCTAAATGGGTATTTTAAGATTAAGAAAGACTCTAAGGAAAAGGTCGAGCGGTTTAAATACAGACTAATAGTAAAAGGATTTACTCAAAGAGAAGGGATCGATTACCATGAAACTTTCTCTCTCATTTCATCTAAAGACTCATTTAGAGTCATTATGACACTTGTAGCTCATTATGATTTAGAGCTACACCAGATGGATGTTAAGACCGCATTCTTGAATGGCGACCTTGAAGAAGAAGATTATATGGTGTGGTCTGGGGGATCCAGTCCGGTCATACTGACCAACTTGTTTGCGAGCTCAATAAATCCCTATATAGTTTAAAACAAGCCTCGAGATAATGGTATCTGAAATTTGATGAGGTAATTACTTCAGTTGGTTGATTTGAAAATAAAGTGGGCCGCTGCATATATCTCAAGATCAGTGGAAGAAAATTCATCTTCTTGATTCTCTATGTATATGGTATTTTGCTTACGAGCGTTGATTTGAGAGTTCTACTTGAATCTAAGCAGTTATTATCCAAACATTTTGATATGAAGGATCTTGGGGAAGCGTCCTTTGTTCTAGGCATAGAGATCATTCGACAAAGATTTCGTCATACATTAGGACTCTCTCAGAGAGCTTCCATTGAGCGTGTACTTAAGTGATTCATCACGCTTGAATGTAAAGCCGGCGATGTTCCGGTACTTAAGGGTGATAAGTTAAGTCTGTCACAATGCCATAGAAATGATATTGAGAGAGAGTCCATAAAGAATATACCATATGCTAGTGCAGTAGGTAGCTTAATGTATGCTCAGTTTTGCAACAGACCAGGCATTACATTTGCAATGGGTCTTCTAGGCAGATATCAGTCGAACTCAGGACCTGATCATTGGGTGGCTGTCAAGAAGGTTTTGATGTATTTGAAGAGAACAAAAGAGTTTAAATTGGTCTACTGTAGAGAACAGAACCTAAAATTAGTGGGTTATACTGACTCAGATTTTGCGAGTTGTGAGGATGATCAAAAGTCAACATCAAGATACATTTTCAAGTTGGTTGGAGGGGCTGTTTCATAGAAGAGTGTCAAACAGACACTCATTACTTCTTTTACTATACATGCATAGTTCGTTACTCTTTTTGGTGCCGCTACTCACGCAGTTTGGCTCAAGAACTTCATTACTGAATTGAAGGTCGCTGATATAGTTGTTGGACCCATTCGTTTGTACTGCAATAATAATTTAGCTGTGATGTTCTCTATGAACAACAAAGTATCACAGGATCTAAGCATATGGAGATTAAATTCTTGACTGTAAAAGAATTGGTTAAGAAGGGTGACATTATTATGGAGCACATTGAGACAGATGATATGATAACTGATCCACTTACCAAAGGACTACGACCCAGTATTTTTAAGAAGCATGCACTCAGTATGGGTCTTGTGGAGTTCATAGATGTACTTGATTAGTGGTACTCTATATTCATAACTTTATTTAATATAATTTATCATATGTTATTTCATTTGCACTTCAAATTTCAAATATATACATTAATTTTTTCAAATCAATATAGTTTGAATTCAAACATAAATTATACATTCATATGTGATATCATTCAGTTGTGATATTCACACATTCATGTGACACGTCACAATTCATAAACAAGTCTTGAAGCATGTGTCAGTTTCAAGCATAAGGCTTAGGGAATTCATTTAATTCATAAAGCCTTGATTTTATATCTCATGACACCTTAATAAAATCTTAAGATATTCATTTAAGAGACATACTCACTCTTTTGAGTGATAAAAATTTTCTCAAAGCATAGTTTAGTGCATTCAGTAGAGAACTTCATTGATCACTGAGTTAAACAATAATTTATGATTGTTGAATTTTGTGAAGTGGAAGTGGTTGACAGGACAGGCCGGGCAGCCTGGGCGGACAGCTTTGGCGGACTAGGAGGACTGGGCGGAATGTGATGTGCGGCCTGGTAGAAGGTCTAGTGGAAGCCGGTTGTTCTTCTGAGCGGTTTGCACGGGTGAAGTCCGCGGACTATGCGGCCTGATTTCTGCGGATAGGGCATTTGCTGATTGGCCTTGCCAAGGAGCGGCCTGAGCGGATAGAGGCTTGCGGACTGGTGCTTGCTCAGTGGCCATGGTGCAAGCTTCTGCTGATAGGCGGTTTGGCTCATGTTTGCGGGAATCTTGCGGACTGGCGTGTCCGCAGTTTGGGCTGTTGCGGACTGGGCTTAGAGCTTGGCTGAGGCCTTGTCGAGCTCTGGTGGCACAGTAGGTGCTTTGCTGTGGAGGTCGTTGGCGGACTAGTTTTGGAGTCCGGGAGGTGGCTGCTGCGATGGGGCAGGAGTGCGAGGAGCTTGCGGACTACTGGCGGTCTGTGCTTCGGTGTTTGGCGGATGGGGGTTTGCGTCCGCCATGCTCGCATTGGCCTTTGATGGCTTTTGGACTTGGTCACACTCTGTGACAAGTTCATGGTGTCCGCCGTATCCGCCAAGTCCGCTGTGACCGGGCGGACTTATTATCTGCCTTTGGTTGTGGACTTGTGGCGGATTGAGGTGTGAGTCTTGCGGACTGCGTCGGGGTTGTGTGGACAGCCATTGAAGGGGGTTGTTGTCCTGCAGTGGTCGGAAGCTTTGCGGGCTAATGTCTTGTCCGCATAGCTTGGGCGGACTGGAGAGGGTTCGCCAATGTTTGCCTTGCTCCTGGCGGTTTTCCTTGGTATCTGGCTAAGTCCTTGCGGACTCGGCGGACGGTGTTTTGCTATCGCGCGGGCTGGGGCGGTGTCTCTATCTCTAGGGCGGTGACCACACTCCTCACCTCTCCTATAAATAGGACCCCCCTGACACATCTACAGTAACTTGAGTGAACAGTAAGTTGGGTTGGGCAAGGAGCTACGGTCTGAGTTTGTCTGTCCGCACGGATTGATTCAGTGCTGACGTTTGCTGTGTGCAGGTCGCGCGGGTAGCTTCAAGGAGCCAGGAGTTTGGCTGTGACTTCGGTCAAGTACTTGGAAGTGTGCGGTCTCTGCGGACTCAGCAGGAGGTCACTCTGCGGCTTGTCAGTTCTGTTTCATCTTTGCCAGCTACAATAACCTATCCGCCGACTTCAGGCGGGTAGGGGGTGTTCCTCAGTTCAGCTTCAGCAGAAGACGAATAACGGTGCGTCCGCACGGCCTCGCGGCTTCGGCGGACTCCGTGGATATTCGACAGATTGCAGCTTAAGTTCGGGCGATCTCAGCGGACTCGGCGACCTCGGCGACCTCGGCGGTCTCGGCGAACTCTGGTGTTGTCCGCCCGGCTTGTTTTTTGGTGCTTTCTATTTACAGCTGTTATACTAGCGAAATCATGTCTCGCTATGTATGCCTCGTGGTGTAAAGAAGTGAATGTATAAAAGACCTGCTTGTGCTTCCATTGTTTGTTGGGATTAACCTTTGTTCCTTGGTTTTCCGCTGGTTCAACGTGAGAACTGGGTAGTTCCGAAGATATTAATTTGGCGTTTGGGCTATCTTGCTGACCACGTTGAGAAAATTTAAAATGCTATCAGTAGGAGGTTCAGTTGTGTGAGCGGGAGTCAGCCAGTGTTGTTACTCAGTGATTGAGTGGTGATCAATCTGTGTTGTGGCTCGGAGCTTCTGAAAGGTTGCCAACAGGTGTTGCAATGGAAGGGACTTTTGCAAGAGGTCTGGTCATTGAACTCTTAACGCCGACTAACTTCAAGAAGTGGAAGTCGTGCATGAAGAGTTATCTTCTTGGCGAGGAGCTGTGGGAATTCATCGGTGGTGACGACAAGCAGGAAGTTACTGCTGCTTTCAGTACTGCTGAGTAGGTTAGGCTCTGGAGAAGAACAAATGCTAAGGCGGAGTTCATTCTGAAGAGAGCCGTGTCTCCGGAACTGTTTGATCACATCATTGGATGTGAGTCGGCTGCTGATATTTGGATAACCATTGGTGAGTTGTTCAATAGGAAGAATGTGGCGCGGCTTCAGTTCCTGGAGAATGAGTTGGCCAGGGCAACTCAGGGAGACCTTTCCATCTCCAAGTACTTCTTAAAGATGAAGAGCTTGTGTGCTGAGCTGTCGGCACTGGATCCTGATGAGCCTATCTCTAAGGCAAAGATGAAAAGGCACATTATCCGCGGCTTGCGGAAGGAGTATGTGGTCATGTTACATCTGTTCAAGGGTGGGCTACTCAGCCGTCTTTGCTAGAGCTGGAGAATCTTCTTGCATCGCAGGAGAGCTTGGCAAGGCAGATGGCTGTAGTGAACCTGAATCAGGAAGGCAGCGAAGCTCTCTTCTCAGGCAAGAAGAAAGGATGGGAAGGGAAGAAGAAGAAGAAGGTGCAGGTCGTTGGTGAGAAGGAGACTTCAACTTCATATCCGCCGGAGAGGAGCAATGCTCCTAAGGACTGGAAGAAGAACTTGAAGTGCTACCGGTGTCATCAGCGAGGGCACTTCAAGCGGGACTGCAAGGTCAAACTGCAGCCTGGGCATGCTGCGGGAAAGGAGGAGGCTTGCTCGAGAAGTGAAGAAGCAGAATGAGGCGGAGCTTTTATGACGGGCACTTGTGTCCGGGCCTTGTCTGCTGAGGACTTCAACAGCGAGTGGATCGTGGACTCCGGGTGTGGTCATCACCTCACCGGAGACAAGTCGAAGTTCACCTCCATGCAGGCTTACTCAGGTAATGAAGCTATTATCACTGCTGATAATACTATTTATGCAGTAGAGAAAGAGGGGGTCGTGTCTTTGGGTAGTGATCAGGGGCCACTCACGTTAAGGAGTGTGTATCACGTGTCGGGCATGAAGAAGAACCTCTTCTCGGTGACCAATGCGGTGGATGCTGGTTATCATGTTCTGTTTGGGCCAACAGACATGAGGTTCCTTCGCAACGTATCAGCGGTGAAGGATGATGTTGCTCATGTAGGGAATAGGGTGAAGAACTTGTTTGTTCTTGCCACCAATTCTTATGTTGATAAGATGAGGGCCAATGATAGCGCTGCTATCTGGCATAAGAGGCTGGGGCATGTTGGCATGGACAAGCTGAAGGCGATGGCGAGTAGAAGTTTGGTGATGGGGTTGCCTAAGTTGTCCTCCTTTGGTGACGGACATGTTTGCGCGGGCTGTCAATACGGTAAGGCACATCGCCTTCCGTTTGATAAATCACAAACAAGGAGCAAAAAGTCATTGGAGTGTATTCATGGCGACCTGATGGGATCGACGGTTACTGCCAGCCTTGGTGGAAGCAGATACATTCTTGTCTTGGTTGATGACTACTCAAGGTATACTTGGGTGTACTTCTTAAAGGAGAAGTCAGAAGCCTTCCGTTTGTTTGTGGAGTTTAAGGAGTTGGTAGAAGGCCGGCTTGGCTTGCGGATTAAGAATCTTAGAACTGATAACGGGGGTGAATTTGTTTCCTCCGAGTTTTCTAACTTCTACAGGAAGCACGGGATCCAACGGGAGCTTACTTATGCTCACACTCCACAACAAAATGGGGTAGCGGAGCAGAAGATCCGTCATCTGACGGAGACCTGCAAATGCTGGCTTCATGCGAAAGATATCCCAAGGTCCTTTTGGGCGGAGGGGATGTCTTGTGCTGCTTATGTCATCAACCGGATGCCACTCAACCCTATCAACATGAAGACTCCTCTTGAGCTGTTGCTGAAGGAGAAGCCGAGTGTGGGACACCTTAGGGTGTTCGGTTCAACTTGCTACGTGCATGTCCCGGATGCTTCACGGACAAAGCTGGATGCGAAGGCAAGGAAGCTTGTCTTTGTTGGCTACGATGAGCGGAAGAAGGGATGGAAATGCATGGACCTTGTGACGAAGAAGTTCATGGTGTCAAGAGATGTTGTCTTTGACGAGCTGACATCATATGGAGGTGGCTCGATTGAGTTAACTAGAAGTAGCAAGGTTGATGAAGCACCGGTGGTGGCTGCTGAAGGCTTAGAAGAGGAGCTTGTTGTTTCACCAGCAGCTCCTATTGCTTCGAACTCCGAGGCTGAGCCTTCTGGCTCAGGAAGCAGGGGGAGCACTGCTCAATGCTTGCCCCAGGTAGGAGTGGAGCCCGAAGAAGCAACGGAAGCAGTGAGCAAGGAGCCGACCCTTCGGAGATCGAAGAGGGTGGTTAAGCCACCAACTTGGTACTGTGATGGGAATGCAGTGAGATTTGTCTCCTGCTTCTTTGCAGGTCCTCTGGATGAGCGAGAGCCTGCAAACTTCAACGAGGCCACTGGAGTGAAGGAGTGGGAAGATGCCATGAAATAAGAGATTGATGCTCTGAAGAAGAATGAAACCTGGGACCTTATGCCCAAGGTTGATGGCATTACTCCGGTTACTTGCAAGTGGGTGTACAAGTTGAAGAAGAAGGCTGATGGGAGCATTGATCGATTCAAGGCTCGCCTAGTCGCTAGAGGATTCTCACAGCAGTATGGAGAAGACTATGAGGAGACATTCAGTCCAGTTGCGAAGATGACTTCTGTAAGAGTGGTGATCGCCTTGGCTGCTAGCAAGGGATGGAGGTTGTGGCAACTCGATGTGAAGAATGCCTTTCTTTACGGAGAGATTGACAAGGACATCTTCATGGATCAGCCGCTTGGTTTTGTCTCTGAAAAGCATCCGGATATGTCTGTAAACTCAGGAAGACTCTCTATGGGTTGAAGCAAGCTCCTAGAGCGTGGTATGGGAATATTGCAGAGTACTTGCAATTCTGTGGATACCTTGCTTCCAACTCGGATTCAAGCTTGTTCGTCAAGAAGAAGGGAGAGTTATAAGTCTTGGTCATGCTGTATGTGGATGACATGATCATCACAGGGAATTCAGAGGGGGAAGTAGCAAGGCTCAGGGCATAGCTTGCTATATGCTTCGAGATGAAAGACTTGGGAGAGTTGCATCACTTTCTCGGTCTTGAAGTGGAGAGGAAGGAGTGCGGGGTTCTCATTTGCCAGAAAGGGTATACTGATCGCATTGTGAAGCGGTTCGGCATGGGCGAAGGGAAGAAGTGCTCTACTCCACTAGAATCTGGGCTGAAGCTTCGACGGGATGAGGGAAGGGTTCTTCATGATCCCTTGGTGTTCAGGGCTCTTGTTGGGAGCTTGATTTACCTGACGATTACAAGGACAAACATTGCTTATGCAGTTGGCCGAGTAAGTCGGTATATGGCTGAACCAAGGCAATCTCATCTAGTGGCGGCGAAGGGTATTCTGAAGTATGTCAAGGCTTCTTCTGACATGGGACTCCTCTATAGAAGGGACTCGGAGTTTGCGTTGCTCGGGTACACGGATGCTGACTATGGCGGTTGAAAGATATGGTACCTAAACACCTAGAGGGGGGGGGGGGTGAATAGGTGACCTAATCCTTTTCTAACTTTGTTGGCAGCCAAACAGTTTTATCACAGATTTCTAAGTAGTCTATTACAGCAATCAGCAATAATCAAACATACACAGCACATTCACAGCACAGCACATAGTGATTTATAGTGGTTCCCCAATCTTTGGGTACATCCACTTTCCCCCTTCGCCTATCTAGCAGTGTACTAGATTCGGCCAAACTTCTCCACTGTCTCAGAACCCAAATAGGTTCCTACACCTCAGGCCCAAAGCCTTACACCTCAGCTTTCTTCAAAGCCTACACTCAGCCACAAAGGCCTACACTCAGCCACCCAGGCCTACACTCAGCCAATCAAGGCCTACACTCAGAGTTCTTCAACTCCTACACTCAGGCTATCATGCCCTACCCTCAGCCTTTATAAATTTAGGCTTACAATGCACTCAGATCCAAAGATCCTACAAGTTAAAATAGTATTACAACAAATAACTCAACAACTCAGAAAATAAGAGAGGAGTTGTGAGTTTCTTGCTGAGTTCTTGGAAGAACTCAGATAGATCCAAACAGACTTAGCTTCCTTCAAAGCTTCTTGAGTAGAACTGAATAAGTCTGAATCCTCTGCAGTTGTTCCTTGACCTCTGCTTCTTAAGATCCAGATGCCTCTGAATCCTTCTTCTCAGCCTAGTTCCAAAGACTGAATTCTTGATTGGAGCTCTCTCTCTCCAACTTCTTAGATCTGCAGTTGGACTGCCAGATCTTCTTGTGTTGATACTATGTGTACCACTTTTCTGATTACTTGAATAATCTGATCAATTACTTCAAATAGCTTCAACAACAGTTTCTGTAAACTGTGAGTGCCTATTTATAGGCATTCTTCATGGTAACCGGCTGGTCCGGTTCATAACAGACTTCTGACTTCCCTGACAGTTGCTGTAGACCGGCTGGATCGGCAGCTGTCATGTCAACCAGTCACTTCTTGAAATTCTCTAACTGTCAGATAGTGTCGAGACTTTCTGTTCTTAAGTGTCGACACTTATAGACCAAGTGTCGACACATACTGTGTAAGTGTCGACACAAGTCTACAAGGTGTCGACACAACTCCTTGTATGTCTCGACACAGATTCTTCTGTATGTGTCGACACTGAAATTGAGTGTCGACACAAGTACTTGTTCTTCATTCTTTAACTGTATTCTTCTAAGTGTCGACACATCTCTTTTGTGTCGACACAACTTCTTGTGTTGAATCTGTCAAGTGTCGACACTGCTTCTTGGTGTCGACACAAGTCTTCAATATAGATTCTTCAGCTGAGTGTCGACACATTCCCTTAGTGTCGACACTTGTACTTAGAATATTTTTGTAGATATTTCTGTTCTTTGCTAAGTGTCGACACAGCTCCTTGTGTCGACACTTTCTTCCAGTGTTGAGTCTTTAACTGAGTGTCGACATATTGTGCTGGGTGTCGACACTTTCTTCAAGTGTTGACTCTTCTGGTGGTGTGTCGACACATACTTCAAGTGTTGACTCTTCTGGTGGTGTGTCGACACATTGTGTTGAGTGTCGACACTTACTTCAAGTGCTGACTCTTCTTCATAGTGTCGACACATTGTGTTGAGTGTCGACACTTGTACTTAGACTCTGCAGACTTTTGCTGAGTGTCGACACAACTCCAAGTGTCGACACTTTCTGATGTAGACACAGCTCTTCTAGGTGTCGACACTTCTGCTAAGTGTCGACACTGCCTCTCTGCATTCTTCTTCACTGAGTGTCGACACAGCTCCTTGTGTCGACACTTTGTGTCTGGTGTCGACTCTTCATTCCAGGTGTCGACACAATGACTCCAAGTGTCGACACTGCTTGTCTGGGTGTCGACACAAGCTTTCTCAAGTGTCGACACTTTCCCTCTAGGTGTCGACACATGGACTTAGAAAGTTTTAGCTTCAGTCCAGTGAATACCTAACCTGCACAAGTAACTCAAACATACATCAAATACATTATGATGTATATCATTGAGATGGGTGAGTCTTCTTCAAATCAGATACATTTGACCAATGTACCCAACAATCTCCCCCTATTTGGAGAAGTCATAACCCTTAGTCAATGATATACACCATTCATAATTAAAAATTACAAAATGATGAAAAGCAGATTATAATCAGCAGGGTTAACATGAACATGTAAAACTTCACACATATACACATTCAACATTCCAGAACAAATAAGAAACAAACACATTTCAGAACAATCATACTATATTTATCATATATTGTTCTAACATTGTTCCTTATACATTTTCAATGTTGTACAAAAATGTTTTTCATTTAAAAGATTACAACAAGCTTCAAGTTTAATTCCTAATCTATTTCTGATCAGGTTCTTTGATAACAATTCCTTTTCCAGCTTTAACTTGAGCTTTGACAGCAGCAGTAGCAGTAGGCTCAGCATCAGCAGGCTTCTTGCCTTTTGAGTCCTTCTTCTTTTGTTCTTCAGCCTTGATTTTCTGTCTCTCAAAATAATGATAGGGCTTAGGAAAGTACTTGCTAGGCTCCACTGCAGTAGGAGGTAGCTTTCCTAACTTAGCCTTTCTTCTGTACTGGACAATGGCTTCCTGCCTGATCTCATGCTTCCTCCATTCAGCTTCTGAGAACCACTTGTTTCTATCAGTAGTGTTGTCTTTAGCAGCTTTCCAGGCAGTTAGAATGATATTTCTAGAGGTAGGGCTCCACTGTTCAAAATCTGGCTTTTGTTCTGCTAGTTCCCTAAACCTCTTCTTTGACAGGCTTGTCTCTTCTTCTTTGTCCAAAGCCTCTTGCATAGCTGCTGTTATAGGTTGAACAACCTTTTCTAAATGGACATTGTCCTTGCCCCCAGATGGGCTATACATAGTGCTCACCTCTGCATGAATCATTTCAAAATCTGGAGGTGGATTAATGACTTGAGCTACTTCTTGTGGCTCACCTCCAAAATAGGCAGGGTTCAGTCCAGATTCAGCAACTTCATTGTCATCACACAGGGGAGGATATCCAAGTGTAGCCCTGATTGAATTTGATATCCATTTTGCATGCTCAGAACTTGCCTTGACTAACACTCTCTCCCCCTTTATGACTTCTTGGGCCACATGGTCTCTTACATCATCCTTTTGGAATCTAATCTGACTATCCAAATACCTGATTCCATCCTTAAAATAAGGTCTAAGCTTTGTAAGTTGTTCAGAGATTGCTTTCTGGAAATCTTGTATAGCAGTTTTGACAGCAGTAATCTCAGCTTGAAAGATTTTATCAAAATCAGCCTTTGTAGCAGCAGTAGATGTAGATGGTTCAGCAGACTTATTCTTCAATTCAGTTACTATAGCATTGTGGGAGGCAGTTAAATTATCATTCATTCTCAACTGATTCTCCAGCACATAGCCTTGCTTCAGTGCTATATCATCTACTTGATACTTTATCTTCTCTTGGTGAGTTGCCAGATAGACCACTGTATTACCACCCTTTGAAAAACATTCAGTCATCTCCTGTTTATTAAGGTTCATTTCAAACCTTATTGACTTGATTTCCTGTGCCAGATCAAATTGTAGGGTCTTGTGCCCTTCATCAACATAAGTCTCTATAGCCTTCCTTTGCTCATCCAGCTTGATCTGTAGTGCAAGCAGTAAAGCACTATAGTCAGCAGTTGGAGCTTGCTGAACTATGGGCTGTGGGGCAATGGATTGGAGGGCTTGCTTGTAGCTCTGACTTCTTCTTTTGAAGATAAACAATTTCTTCATCTTAGCCCTAGCACTCTCCTCATCTTCAGAGGCAGAGGTGCTGGCAATCTCAACCCTATCCTTAGGGCTTTGTGGTTTTTCAGCTTGCACATCTAGTGCCTTCTCAGTGTCTAGCCTTAAAGGCTCTTCCAGAACTGCCATGTGCTCCCCCTCAGCAGCAGCACCCTTCTCTTCAGCAGCAGCAACCTTATCCATGTCAAAGTCCTCTTGATCTAAATTCAGAAAGAGGTCTTCCATTGTGTATTCAGGAGGTGACTGTGCAGGAGAAGTACTTGGTTCTTCAACTACTTGAGTAGTATCTGGAACATTTTGCACAACAGCAGATGTGTCTTCAAGACCAACATCTGGAGCTTGGCTAGGTAGCTGAGTTTGCTGAGGAACATCAGACAAATCAGCATCTTCAATAAGATATTCTAAAGTTTTTAAGTCAGTGAGTACCTCTTGGATAATGAGGGTGGCTTGCTCACTGTCCAGAGTAGATGTTTCTTCTACTGCTGGAAGCTCCCCCTGGCTGTGATCCCTATGGATGGGGCTAGCTGGAGGCAGCTCCCCCTGGATCTCAGCTTCATCTTGAGGAGCAGGAGTCTTCTCTGCAGCCACTTCTTCATGGTCATCAGGTGTGAAAACAACCTGTTCTTCACTATCAGAACTGCTGGAGGACTCTTCTGTCACAGCAGCAGTCTTTCTCTTCTTCCTGGGAGGAGTAACTTTCTCAGAAACTGGCTTCTCAGGGGTAGGCATGTCCTTTGACAATACCCTTTCCCATCTAGAAAATATTCTTGAATCCATCTTCCTCATGTGATTGATCTTACTTCCAGCTGCATTGCTCATGACCTCTGGTATTGTACGAGCCAGGTAGAGACTTATAAGTCTGCCCAGATTGGGCTTCTTCAGACTTTCCTTGATCTTTTCATAGATGACCAATGACCAATCTGTTTTTAGGGTGAAGATGATTCTTGTCATGATATTGAACATTGAGGATGACACCCTGTCATGCCCTCCAGGTTTACTGAGAATGACCTTTCCCACTATTTCAGACATGAATTTCCCTTGATTATTCATGCCTTTCCTGTTAAAGACTGATCCTACCTTCATCTTTGGATCCAGTCCACACCAAGTAAGAGCTTCCCTGGTCTTTGAAGCAGTTACTTCCTCTTCATCATGTGCTTTAGGTAGCTGGAGTACCTTTCTCAGATTCTTTGGTGAAACTTTGACCTTAGTCCCATGAACTCTGGATTTGATCCTGAATCCAGAGTCATCTACAGCAGCTCCATGGAGGAATTCAAGAACTTCCTTTTTCCAAATCTTCGTTGGTTCTGAAGTCAAGTATTCCAATCCAGAATCAGCAATTAGGGTTACTACCGCCTTGAGTTCTTGATCAGCTTCATCGAATGCACCTCGCACGAGCTCATAGCCTTCGTTAACATTCTCCTCGAGCTTGGGAGCCATTAGGGTTTGGAGATTTAGTCTTGAGAAAAGAGAAATGTCGACACAAGAGTTTTGGTCTCGAAACTTTGAAAGCGTGTCGACAATCAAAGACAGAACCCTATTTATACCTTTCTGATTTGAAGTCGAACAGGCGGGATGGATAACTAAAAATGTGTCGACACTGTCAATAAGTGTCGACACTGACTTATAATGTCTCGACACACATGTGTCGACACAAGTTTAGTCAACAGATATCATGTGTCGACACATGTTTATGTGTCGACACCACTCTACTCGACGAATAGTCGAGACTTTACTTAGAAAATTCTGAGTAAAACTTAAGTGTCGACACCACATTGGATGTGTCGACACCTACTCGACATGTGTCGACACTAACATTCTGAAGTGTCGACACCAACATCCTAGATGTGTCGACACCTTTTTCCTGAAGTGTCGACACTTTTATTCTGTGTCGACATAGACTTGTCTATGTGTCGACACCTTTTTACTTAGTCAATTTTCTATTCTGTAAACTTAGTCTAAGTTTATCATACCTAGTTCAATTTTGAATCTATTAAACTTAGCTTCTTCTAAGGGCTTAGTAAACATGTCAGCTATCTGATTATCAGTTTTAACATATTCAAGTGCAATATCATTTCTTTCTACATGCTCCCTAAGAAAGTGATATTTAATCTCAATATGTTTTGTTCTACTATGAGATACAGGGTTGTTAGCTATTGAAATAGCACTTGTAGAATCACAGTAAAGTGGAGTTCTACTTACCTGAAATCCATAGTCCACTAGCTGATGTTGAATCCATAGAAGTTGAGCACAGCAACTTCCTGCAGCTACATATTCTGACTCAGCTGTGGAGATAGCCACACTAGTCTGCTTTTTGCTGCTCCATGAAATTATTCTTCCACCTAGGAATTGACAGGTTCCAGTTGTGCTCTTTCTATCCTCTTTGCATCCTGCAAAGTCTGCATCTGTATAACCTGTTAGATCAAAATCTCCATTCCTAGGGTACCAGAGGCCTAGATAGGGAGTGCCCTTTAGATATCTCAATATTCTTTTGACAGCAGTCAAGTGAGACTCTTTAGGGCAGGCTTGATACCTAGCACAAACACATGTAGCATACATAATGTTAGGCCTACTTGCAGTCAAGTATAGTAAGGAGCCAACTATCCCTCTATACAAGGTTTCATCTACAGGTTTCCCTGCATCATCCTTGCTAAGAGACATACTTGACCCCATAGGAGTCTTCATGGTACTGGATGAATCCATACCATATTTCCTTATGAGTTCTAGGGTGAACTTGGACTGACATATGGACAAGCCACTTTCAGTCTGTTTAACTTGGAGACCCAAGAAAAACTTTAGCTCTCCCATACTACTCATCTCAAATTGACTTTGCATAAGCTTTGCAAACTTTTTGCAAAGGCTACTTTCAGTAGACCCAAATATAATGTCATCTACATATATTTGGACAAGTATGACTTTGCCTCTAGATTCCCTAAGGAATAGAGTCTTATCTATTTTCCCCTTGTGAACTTGTTCTCAATGAGAAAACTAGATAGGGTTTCATACCAAGCTCTAGGAGCTTGTTTTAACCCATACAATGCTTTCCTAAGTCTATAGACATAATGAGGTTGAGTTGGATCAACAAAACCTGATGGCTGCTCCACATAGACTTCTTCCTTAAGATTACCATTTAAGAATGCTGACTTGACATCCATTTGGTATACCTTGAATCCTTGATAGGTTGCATAGGCCAAGAACATCCTTATGGCCTCCAGTCTGGCTACTGGGGCAAAGGTTTGATCAAAATCAATACCTTCTTCTTGCCTATATCCTTTTGCAACCAGTCTTGCTTTATTCTTTATGATGACCCCTTGTTCATCTAACTTATTTCTGTAGATCCACTTAGTTCCTATAACATTGTGGTCTTTAGGCTTTGGAACCAGCTCCCAAACCTTGCACCTTTTGAACTGATTAAGTTCTTCTTGCATAGCTTCAGTCCACTGTGGATCTTGTATAGCTTCTTCAAATTTCTTAGGTTCTATTTGAGACAGAAAACTAGAATATACTGCAGCATTCTGATTTCTGCTCCTTGTCTGAACTCCTTGTCTTGGATCTCCAATAATCAGCTCTACTGGATGATCTCTTAGATGCCTGTTGGCTGGTGGCATCCTAACTTCAGGTTGAGCTTCTTCAGTATCTGCATCATGCTGTACTTCTTGTATTTCTTCAGCTATTGGCACATGTAGTTCTCCCCCTGGACAACTGCTATTGCCTTCTACTTGCTGTCTTTCAGCAGGCATCTCTTCTATAGTAAGCTTGTCCAATTTCTTTGTCAAACCTGTGGGGCTGCATACATTGCTAGACAACTCATTGTTAATAAGTTTTGTCTCATCAAAAACTACATGCACAGTCTCCTCTACAACTTGTGTAATCAAGTTGTATACTCTATAAGCCTTACTATTGTTGTTGTACCCAACAAAAATTCCCTCTTGGGACTTGCCAGCAAACTTAGTTATGTAAGACTTCCCATTGTTAAGTATGAAGCATTTGCAACCAAAGATCCTAAAATAGGATAGGTTTGGTTTCCTGCCTTTCACTACTTCATAGGGGGTCTTGTTTAGTCTTTTAGTGATGGTAGCCCTATTTACAACATGGCAAGCAGTGTTAACTGCTTCAGCCCAGAAATACTCTGGCAGTGATGTATCACTAAGTAGGGTTCTACCAGCCTCTATCAAGGTTCTATTCTTCCTCTCAGCAATGTCATTTTGCTGAGGTGTTCTAGGTGAAGAGAATTCTTGAAATATCCCAAAGTCTTCACATAGTTTTGTCATGCTTTCAGATTGAAACTCAGTACCATGGTCACTTCTAATTTTGACCACAGTACTATTTAGTTCATTCTGAATTTGCTTGACAAAGCTGTAGAAGACACTAGGTGTTTCAGATTTCTGCCTTAAGAAGAACACCCAGGAAAACCTTGAGTAGTCATCAACAACTACAAAGGTATAGACCTTCCTACCTAAGCTGTGAACTGACATTGGACCAAAGAGATCCATATGTAAGAGGTATAAGCACCTCACAGCATCTTTGTTCTCAATGCTTTTAAAGGTGGATTTGGTCTGCTTGCCCTTTTGACAAGCTGAGCAAATGCCATCTTTAACACACTTAACTTGAGGACCATTACTCACTAACTCTTTGCTAAAGAGTTTGCTAATAGTCTTGTAGTTAAGATGAGCTAGCCTCTTGTGCCACTTGACACAATGAGAGACTGTCTCATCAGCTACAAGACAAACAGGAGAACCATTGTTCTCAATCATGATGTCTAGACAGTAGACATTCCTCTTTCTATATCCTGTCAAAATGATCTCTTGATCACTTGACCTCTTGATATGACAACCATTTTTAACAAATGAGATGTCATACCCTACATCACTTAACTGACTTATACTTATAAGGTTGTGTTTCAACCCTTTAACATAAGCCACTTGAGTAATGGTAACAAGGTTTGAAGAAATGTTACCAAACCCTTTGATGATTCCTTTTTCAGAACCACCAAAGGTCACTTTAGGACCATTTTTGATTGGAATGTAGTCCTTCAGTAGTCCCCTTGTTCCAGTCATATGTGTGGAACATCCACTATCCAAGTACCATGTTGGGGTATGGCCACTTGGATTCACCTGTAAAACAAATTAATGAACCTTAGAACCCAAAGTAAACTTGGGTCCTTGGTGATTGTTAGTTTGCAACATGACATAGCTACCTACTGGCTTTCCACCAGGTAACTTGCTACTCAACTTGGCACTGGCATTGTGCCAACAATCCAAGGCAAAGTGGCCAACCTTGCCACAACACCAACATTCAAACTTATTGTACCTTTGCTTAGGTACAGACTTTGCTGTCTTAACTGCAGCTGACTGATTGAATGTTGGGGCCTTGCCCTTGGGCTTGGACTGATCCTGAACAGTCCTAGCAGGTTTAACAAAACCCAGTCCAGCCTTGCCTTTGTGATGAGTAAAATCATCAATCAAAGGTAGAACTGATTTAGGCTTTGAAAACTTTGCAACCAGTTCTCTCTCTTTCTGAAGATTTGTCTCCAGTCTCTTAATTTGATCATTCTTAAATGTAATAGTACCCATCTGAATCACTATAATGTGTTTCAGCCTGGCTACTTCATTCAGTTTTTGATCATACTGCTTCCCAAGGTCTGTTGCAGCAGCTTTTAGATTAGCAATTTCCTTTGCCTGACTTTTGGCAAGGGACTTGCTTTTCTTATAAGCCTGTAACAGCACCTTATATTCATCTATGAGCTGATGAATATCATCCTCAGACTCAGAACCACTTCCATCATTTGATGAAGATGATTCTGATTCTGAACTAGAACAAGAATCTGAACTTAGAGTTGGACTTTGTACCTGACTAGGTCCTGGCTGTTCCAGGATTTTGGTACTCTCAGTCAATGCCATCAGTCCTTGGCACTGGCAGTCTTCTTGTTCATAAATTGACTCCAAGATCTGCATAAATTCTTCTTCTTCTTCTTCAGCAAATAGCCCTATGTAGGCTTCATCATCAGTATCAGTGTTTGAAGAAGAAATATCTGAAAGAGTCTTCTCATTCTTGGCAACAAAAGACTTCTCTTTCTTCCCTTTGAAGTGAGTCTTTTTCCTGTCACTGGATTCTTTTCTTTTCTCAGGACAATCAGCAATGACATGACCCTGTCTATTGCAGCAGTAGCACACAATCTTTGATCCAGTTGCCTTGCTTGTCTTTGTCTTCTTCCTGTCCTTCTTAGAAGGCTTTTTCTCCTGATACAAGACTTCTTTTCCCTTGTAAGTAGATGGTCTGGACCTCCACTGTTTCTTTTTCAGGAATTTCTGAAAGTGTCTAGTGAAGGCAGCAAAGTCTTCATCACTTTCACTGCTTGTAGACTTTGTACTGACAGACCCTTCTGACTCAGATTCAACTACCTCTGGAGGTGGAGTTGATGACTTAGTTCTGCATTTTCTGGGAACATCTGTCTTGAAGGCAACAGTCCTTTCCTTGTGCTCAATCCTTGTTGATTTCTCCTCCTCTTTCCTCACTGTCAGCTGCATCTCATATGACAACAACTTGCCAAATAGTGTAGGAGGAGGAATTTCTCCCAACTTTGCCATTTCTCTTATGACACAGATCTTGGTGTCCCAATCTTTGGTTAGGGACCTTAGGAATTTGTCATTTAGTTCATAGTTGCTGAACTCTCTTCCTAAGACATGAGTTCATTAACTATTCTATAGAACTTCTTGTAGCATTCAGTGATGCTATCTCCCTTGCCTTGCCTAAAGCTCTCATACTCTTGATTAAGCAAGGACTTCCTATCTTGCCTAACTTCTTCAGAACCTTCCATATAGACAATGAGGGTATCCCACATTTCTTTTGCTGTTTTACAATGAATTAAGTTCTGAAAAGTTGCATCATCAATGGCACTCACTATTATGTTTTGTGCCCTCTTGTCCATAGTGACTAGGACAATTTCATCCTTGGTCATCTCAGAGAAATCCTTTGGAGTCCTCTGATTTGCATCCAATACTGAGATCTTCATTGGCACATAAGGCCCTTCCTTAACTGTGATGTAGATTCTTGGGTCTGAGGCCTCCATAAATAGCCTTACCCTTTCTTTCCAAATCCCAAAAATTTCCTTTCTGCAAATAGGTAATTTCATGAAACCCAATTCTTTATGATTTTCAAAGGAACCCATGGTTCTTGATTTTCTTGAAGCTGTTTTCTGACTTAGACTGTTTCTGCCAAACAGGATCTCCTTAGACTGTTAGTCCTTGTTTTGAGGAACCTGCCTCTAATACCACTTGAAAGATATGGTACCTAAACACCTAGAGGGGGGGTGAATAGGTGACCTAATCCTTTTCTAACTTTGTTGGCAGCCAAACAGTTTTATCACAGATTTCTAAGTAGTCTATTACAGCAATCAGCAATAATCAAACATACACAGCACATTCACAGCACAGCACACAGTGATTTATAGTGGTTCCCCAATCTTTGGGTACATCCACTTTCCCCCTTCGCCTATCTAGCAGTGTACTAGATTCGGCCAAACTTCTCCACTGTCTCAGAACCCAAATAGGTTCCTACACCTCAGGCCCAAAGCCTTACACCTCAGCTTTCTTCAAAGCCTACACTCAGCCACAAAGGCCTACACTCAGCCACCCAGGCCTACACTCAGCCAATCAAGGCCTACACTCAGAGTTCTTCAACTCCTACACTCAGGCTATCATGCCCTACCCTCAGCCTTTATAAATTTAGGCTTACAATGCACTCAGATCCAAAGATCCTACAAGTTAAAATAGTATTATAACAAATAACTCAACAACTCAGAAAATAAGAGAGGAGTTGTGAGTTTCTTGCTGAGTTCTTGGAAGAACTCAGATAGATCCAAACTGACTTAGCTTACTTCAAAGCTTCTTGAGTAGAACTGAATAAGTCTGAATCCTCTGCAGTTGTTCCTTGACCTCTACTTCTTAAGATCCAGATGCCTCTGAATCCTTCTTCTCAGCCTAGTTCCAAAGACTGAATTCTTGATTGGAGCTCTCTCTCTCCAACTTCTTAGATCTGCAGTTGGACTGCCAGATCTTCTTGTGTTGATACTCTGTGTACCACTTTTCTGATTACTTGAATAATCTGATCAATTACTTCAAATAGCTTCAACAACAGTTTCTGTAAACTGTGAGTGCCTATTTATAGGCATTCTTCATGGTAACCGGCTGGTCCGGTTCATAACAGACTTCTGACTTCCCTGACAGTTGCTGTACACCGGCTGGATCGGCAGCTGTCATGTCAACCAGTCACTTCTTGAAATTCTCTAACTGTCAGATAGTGTCGAGACTTTCTGTTCTTAAGTGTCGACACTTATAGACCAAGTGTCGACACATGCTGTGTAAGTGTCGACACAAGTCTACAAGGTGTCGACACAACTCCTTGTATGTCTCGACACAGATTCTTCTGTATGTGTCGACACTGAAATTGAGTGTCGACACAAGTACTTGTTCTTCATTCTTTAACTGTATTCTTCTAAGTGTCGACACATCTCTTTTGTGTCGACACAACTTCTTGTGTTGAATCTGTCAAGTGTCGACACTGCTTCTTGGTGTCGACACAAGTCTTCAATATAGATTCTTCAGCTGAGTGTCGACACATTCCCTTAGTGTCGACACTTGTACTTAGAATATTTTTGTAGATATTTCTGTTCTTTGCTAAGTGTCGACACAGCTCCTTGTGTCGACACTTTCTTCCAGTGTTGAGTCTTTAACTGAGTGTCGACATATTGTGCTGGGTGTCGACACTTTCTTCAAGTGTTGACTCTTCTGGTGGTGTGTTGACACATACTTCAAGTGTTGACTCTTCTGGTGGTGTGTCGACACATTGTGTTGAGTGTCGACACTTACTTCAAGTGCTGACTCTTCTTCATAGTGTCGACACATTGTGTTGAGTGTCGACACTTGTACTTAGACTCTGCAGACTTTTGCTGAGTGTCGACACAACTCCAAGTGTCGACACTTTCTGATGTAGACACAGCTCTTCTAGGTGTCGACACTTCTGCTAAGTGTCGACACTGCCTCTCTGCATTCTTCTTCACTGAGTGTCGACACAGCTCCTTGTGTCGACACTTTGTGTCTGGTGTCGACTCTTCATTCCAGGTGTCGACACAATGACTCCAAGTGTCGACACTGCTTGTCTGGGTGTCGACACAAGCTTTCTCAAGTGTCGACACTTTTCCTCTGGGTGTCGACACATGGACTTAGAAAGTTTTAGCTTCAGTCCAGTGAATACCTAACCTGCACAAGTAACTCAAACATACATCAAATACATTATGATGTATATCATTGAGATGAGTGAGGCTTCTTCAAATCAGATACATTTGACCAATGTACCCAACAGCGGTGATTCAGATGATCGGAGGTCTACTTCAGGTTATGTGTTCACTTGCGGTTCAGCTTGCATCTCGTGGTGTAGCAAGAAGCAGGACTCGGTGTCGGTTTCAACCACGGAGGCGGAGTATAAGGCTTCGGCCTTGGCTGCTCGGGAAGCCGTTTGGTTGAGGAGGCTTATAGAGGATGTTCATGAAGAAGTGCAAGGGCCTACTTTACTCCGGGGTGATAATGAGAGTGCTCTCAAACTGGTTAACAATCCAGTGTGTCACGGTAGGACCAAGCATATAGAGATTGATCACCACTTCAGCAGGGAGAAGGTGCTGGAGGGATCTCTGCTGGTCGGGCATGTTCGGAGTGAAGATAATCTTGCTGACATCTTCACGAAGCCACTGTCGAAGGAGCCCTTTGAACGCTTGCGCAGCTTGTTGGGCTTGGTCACCACTTCCCAATTTAAGGGGGAGTGTTGAATTTTGTGAAGTGGAAGTGGTTGACATGAGAGGCCGGGCGGCCTGGGCGGACAGCTTTGGCGGACTAGGCGGACTGGGCGGACTGTGATGTGCGGCCTGGTGGAAGGTCTAGTGGAAGCCGGTTGTTCTTCTGAGCAGTTTGCACGAGTGAAGTCCGCGGACTATGCGACCTGATTTCTGCGGATAGGGCGTTTGCTGATTGGCCTTGCCAAGGAGCGGCCTGAGCGGATAGAGGCTTGCGGACTGGTGCTTGCTCAGTGGCCATGGTGCAAGCTTGTGCTGATAGGCGGTTTGGCTCATGTTCGCGGGAAGCTTGCGGACTGGCGTGTCCGCGGTTTGGGCTGTTGCGGACTGGGCTTAGAGCTTGGCTGAGGCCTTGTCGAGCTCTGGTGGCACAGTAGGTGCTTTGCTGTGGAGGTCGTTGGCGGATTGGTTTTGGAGTCCGGGAGGTGGCTGCTGCTATGGGGCAGGAGTGCGAGGAGCTTGCGGACTACTGGCGGTCTGTGCTTCGGTGTTTGGCGGACGGGGGTTTGCTTCCGCCATGCTCGCATTGGCCTTTGATGGCTTTTAGACTTGGTCACACTCTGTGCCAAGTTCATGGTGTCCGCCGTATCCGCCAAGTCCGCTGTGACCGGGCGGACTTATTATCTGCCTTTGGTCGTGGACTTGTGGCGGATTGAGGTGTGAGTCTTGTGGACTGCCTCGGGGTTGTGCGGACAGCCATTGAAGGGGGTTGCTGTCCTGCAGTGGTCGGATGCTTTGCGGGCTAATGCCTTGTCTGCAGAGCTTGGGCGGACTGGAGAGGGTTCGCCAATGTTTGCCTTGCTCCTGGCGGTTTTCCTTGGTATCCGGCTAAGTCCTTGCGGACTCGGCGGACGGTGTTTTGCTATCGCGCGGGCTGGGGCGGTGTCTCTATCTCTAGGGCGGTGACCACACTCCTCACCTCGCCTATAAATAGGACCCCCCTGACACATCTACAGTAACTTGAGTGAACAGTAAGTTGGGTTGGGCAAGGAGCTGCGATCTGAGTTTGTCTGTCCGCGCGGATTGATTCAGTGCTGACGTTTGCTGTGTGCAGGTCGCGCGGGTAGCTTCAAGGAGCCAGGAGTTTGGCTGTGACTTCGGTCAAGTACTTGGAAGTGTGCGGTCTCTGCGGACTCAGCAGGAGGTCGCTCTGCGGCTTGTCAGTTCTGTTTCATCTTTGCCAGCTACAATAACCTGTCTGCCGGCTTCAGGCGGGTAGGGGGTGTTCCTCAGTTCAGCTTCAGCAGAAGACGAATAACGGTGTGTCCGCGCGGCCTCGCGGCTTCGGCGGACTCCGTGGCTATTCGGCGGATTGCAGCTTAAGTTCGGGCGATCTCAGCGGACTCGGCAACCTCGGCGGTCTCGGCGGACTCTGGTGCTGTCCGCCTGGCTTGTTTTTTGGTGCTTTCTGTTTACAGCTGTTATACTAGCGAAATCATGTCTCGCTATGTATGCCTCGTGGTGTAAAGAAGTGAATGTATAAAAGACCTGCTTGTGCTTCCATTGTTTGTTGGGATTAACCTTTGTTCCTTGGTTTTCCGCTGGTTCAACGTGAGAACTGGGTAGTTCCGAAGATATTAATTTGGCGTTTGAGCTATCTTGCTGACCACGTTGAGAAAATTTAACAGTGATCGCATGTCAATTTGTTGTTTCGACTCTTTATGATCACACTGTGTCCATTTTGATCGAATCTGTAAGCTCTCGTGACCATGGAATGTCCCGTGTCGCATAATGATGCGGTTGCCGCCAGGATTCAGAGTGAAGGGTTTAGTTGGACCAAATTGATGCATGGAGAGAACTCAAGATGAAAGCTTCATTGTGGTACCCTTAATTAAGTGGAGTAATTTGATCTGTGATCGACATAAAATACGATTAAAAATAGTTCAAGTGGGAGAATGTAAGTTTTACTTATTGTGTGTGGACTAATTTAATCGAGTCGTCTTGATCAAGCATATGCGTTAGTACGAGTTCATTTAGATCACCCACGAGTGTGCGTCAAAATTGGTTTGCTTGAATAGTCAAAACCCGTGATAAGTGAGCTAGACTATTTCGACCTTCATTACGCAATCTTGGTCTTCCCATGACACGTGTGGATTAATTGGGTTTAATTTGTGCGCACGATTCTTTTTTCGCATGCACAAATTATAAATTTTGTGAGAGATAATTTTGGATGCCTTAAGTATTTTCTCCCTACTCTCTAAATCCTTCTCCCATTAAAGAGAATAAAAAGCTGGTTATTGTGTGTGAAAATTCATTTTTGAACGAATGGAAGTGGTGCTTGAGGTTACCGGGTCTCTTCCGTGAAAATCGTGAACTGTTGTTCGGAGAGACCATCAAATCAATCTTCTTCTTCCTCCTGTAGGCAGTTCGTCTTCATCTGTCTGCACACCCATCGAGAAGGAGAAAAACTGGGTGGTCACTGTTATACTCCCCCTGTTCTTTTTTTATTCGTGCACTGCTCCTCTCCCGACAAAGTGAAACTAAAGGAGGCTTTTATCCTCCAATCTTCCTTAAAATTGCTAACTGCTCCAATAATTTTCTCCGTTTTCCTTTTGGAATATTTCCACCGATAGAGAGCCGCTGAAGGGGATATCTCCACAGATTTTAAAAGCACAAGAGCAGTCAACATCTGAAATCAGGAAAGGCATTGGGTCTTGTGAAAAACAGAGATTGCAAATTATTATTTAACATACGAGCATCTTCGCACGGGCTACACCCATGCTCGATGCCCTCAGACGTCTTTTGGCCGCATCAGGCGGGATTCGCCCGTGCTTGATGCTTTCGGTGTTCTTCGGCCGCATAAAAGCGGGCGAAGCCCGCTTCCACGCAATCCACCATCTCGGCGCCGCACCCACCACTCGCGGCCCCCGGAGCCCTATGGTTATTTGATTTTGCTTCAGTGGGCCGCGAGTGGCGGGTGCGGCGCCAAAATGGTGGATTGCGTGGAAGCGGGCGAAGTCTACTTCTATGCGACCGTAGACCGCCGAAAACATCAAGCACGGGCAAAGCGCGTGCGCAGGCGGGCGAAGCCCGCCTTATGCGGCCGAAGGCCGTCCGAGAGCATCGAGCACGGACGTAGCCCGTGCGAAGATGCTCGTATATACTATGATATATTATTAATATATAATATAATATAAATAAGATTATATATAATATTATTAATAATATGATATATTATTAATAATATTATATATAATATAATATTATTTTTGTAATTTAATTTACTGTTAAATTATATATTTATATATAAATTTGTAATTTTAAGTTATTTTTTGAATTTTGAATTGTTTATATATATATATATATATATATATATATATATATATATATTCATGTCAATAGTTTCTTTATATAATAGTATAGTTATTTTGAAATCAATGTTCTTGTATGTTGTATTCTTCGTCAAGAGAGGCTGATTTTATCCGTAGAAATGCAAACACATTGTTAGGAATGTTGGCTACTATTCGACATGAGGCGGAGTCCAAAAATGATACGCATATATAATTCATTTTCTGCATTTTATAGTGCACTTCATACTTTGTTTCATCATATTTATTACAAAGTGATCACATAAATTTTACAAGTGATTAATTTTTGTTACACCGTTGTGTAGAAATTAATTAATTATGTTCATGTCGATCTTGCACGCATAGATTACATAGGATTATTTGATTTTATTGATCTTGTTTTGTGAATGTCTGTGACATGTACACTTCATTTAAATTTCTATCAAATTCTTGTAATTTTGCTTATTTTAATAATGTTTCATTTATTACACCCTAAGAGTATGATTTCGAGATCAGAGCCAATGAATTTTGACTATGAGTTTCTCAAACTTTTTAAACAGTCTCGACACCCCTTTGTCGAAATTTCCATTCTCTATAGTAGGAGCACACATTCACACATTTTGGGGGTTCATTTTAATACAAAGTTCCTTACTTTGAGAAGAAACTTTCATATGCTCTTAGGGGTGTTGTCGAATGATGATTACAATGAGGTCAGTCGAATGTTTAAATACCGACGTTAACGCTTTGCACTTTTATTGCAACTCATACTTTGTAGCAAGTAGCTCATCTTAAATATTTTTATTACAACTAATATATTTTTTCTTTGATTTATTTACTTCATCACATCAGCATTGAATCAAAACACCTAAACAAACAAATCAAATTGAAATTATTGATACTTTTTACATTCTCACATCTCAAATTATTGAAAAATTAATACTGACTTGGCCGATCTGGTTCCTGTCGATCTCACTCGCTGGATATGAGATTGTACAACAGGTACTCCTCCAGTTATTTCAAAGGAGGTAGTATATGTTTCTGATGGGGAAGGAGATGCAGAGGAGCATCCTCCTATCCTAGCTGCTATAGTGTCTTTGCTGATTTCTAAAGCTAGATTATCTCTAATGTATGAGTCTCCTAGTGAAGATCTAACCTCTCTCACAAATATTCCTTCTGAAGATGTTGCCACCTCCAGTGCTGATAATTCCATTTTGAAGACAATAAAGGTGATGTTGGCAAGACTACAAGCACAGTTTGAAGCAACAATGAAGAAAGTTCTGGACAACGTCAAGGAAACTGAGCAAGATGTTAACAACGGCCTTGCAGAAGTTAAAATTCAAATTGAAAAGCTTGATACCAAGATTGATTCATTGTATGTCGAGGGTGGAAAAGCAATCACGCTTAACATGCAAGGACTCAAGTATGCTTCAGAAGTTCTTAATAATGTTGATACGAATGCAAAGACAATGATTGATGCGCACAATAGATTGATGGATCACTTTGATAGCACAATTCTTGCTTATTCTAATGTTGTCGTTGATGAAGTCAGAAAGGTGGAGGAGGCTATGAAAGCTAAAGTTGTTGCAGTTGAAGCTGTTATGGTAGAAAATTTCAAACAGACAAATGACTACTGCTATATTGTGTATTGCAACTAAAATCAGGACAGCATCACGTAATATTTCATTTTGTCTAAAAGATGATTAAAATAGAACTGAGATGTTTCTAAATATATAAGTTGTAATAAGAAAGAAAGAAATCTAATTGTGATATATATTATTTTTTTTTGCTTCAAATTTTGATATAAGCATATATCATCAAAAAAAAATTATCTTCTAGTTTGACCCCACCCCAAGTCAAACTTCATATATCCGCCTCGATCGGCGGCCGACGATTTAATAAGCTTTGTTTGAAAGTGACAAAAGCATTGGAAGCTATTAAAAAAAAATCAAGGAAGCTAAAATTTTTTAAAGAAATTTTGATGAAATGCCAGATAACACAAAGTCTCCCAAACCGTGACACCGCCGCTGGTAATGAGTCGGCCAAGAAAAGTAGCAGCCGGCAACCTCCTCACGTTTCCCCCCGTCTCAGATCACAATAAATAAGAGAGCCCTTTCCGCCATTAACAATATCCACACCATTCTACACTCTGGGTTACAGCCATGGCATCCATAACCACCGCCGCCGTGCTCCCTCTTCTCCTCCTCCTCCTCCTCCCTCCGTTGGCCTCCGCCAGCAAATGCAACAAAGACGACAAGCGCGCCCTCCTCTCTATCAAATCCGCATTCAACAACGCCTACCACTTCGCCTCCTGGACCTCCACCTCCGCCTGCTGCGACTGGTACGGCGTTGAGTGCGATCCCGGCGTCCCCGGCGCCGCCGGCCGGGTAACCGGTCTCTTCGTCATCACCGACTCCAACGTCTCCGGTCCCATCCCCCCGGCTGTCGGAGATCTCCCCCATCTCACAAGCCTCCGCTTCCACAAACTCCCCCTTCTTGTCGGCAACATCCCCTCCGCCATTACCCGCCTCACCCGCCTATCCGTCCTCACTCTCTCCTGGAACGCCCTTTCCGGCCCCATTCCCCCTTTTCTCTCTCAAATCCCTTCTCTCACCATCGTCGATCTCTCCTTCAACCTCTTCTCGGGCTCAATCCCCGCCGAGCTCGCCAATCTCCCTGCCCTCCTCGGCCTCGACTTCTCCCGCAACCGCCTCACCGGCCCCATCCCCTCCTCCTTTGGGAACTTTCCCAAAGCGTCCCCGCCGCAGCTCGTCTTCAATCACAACAACCTCTCCGGCGATCTTCCGCGTGAGCTCGGCGTGCCAGAGTGGAGCGTCATTGATTTATCGCGGAACAAGTTGACCGGCGACGCTTCCTTCCTGTTCGGGGCGGAGAAGGCCACCCAGCGGATCGACCTCAGCCGGAACGAGTTCGCGTTCGATTTGAGCAAGGTGACGTTCCCGGTCAACCTGACGAGTCTGGATTTGAACCACAATGAGATCACTGGGGCGATACCGGCGCAGATTAATCAGGTGGAGCGTAACTTCTTCTCGGAGTTCAATGTGAGCTATAACAGGCTCTGCGGGGCGATCCCGGCCGGAGTGATCACGGCCAAGTTTGGGGTGGACGCGTACTTTCACAATAAGTGCCTCTGCGGTCCGCCGTTGCCTGCCTGTGCGTAGGCCCATGAAGAATTGAATTTGTGCTATAGCATGTTATTATTATATTATTATAATAATAGTAAATAATCAATGTTACAGTTGTTTTGATGCACTTTATCTTTGGGTCCGGGGCAGTAAACTGTAGGGATGCACTTTACGGTAAAGTGCGTGCATCCAACGGTTCGCGTGGATGCCCGCACACATCTCAAAGCGAGTGCATCTCATCTCGTTTAGAGATGTGTGCGGGCATCCAACGCGAGCCGTTGGATGCCCGCATTTCACGGTAAATTGCACTTTTGCACTTTATCACGGTGTTTCCCGTGCACCTTCTGATTTCGTGTAATTTGTATTTGACATTTTATATTGCTAAATAATATCTCATAGAGGATTTTTTCTCCAATTTCGTTTTCTGAAAAATATTACGGTCCATAATTTTATTTTCTGAATAACTTTTTAAAATCATAAAATAATTATTTTTGGATAAAAAACATTTTTCGCTGACAGGAAAAACAAACACAACGAACAATGACGGTCTCCAAAAAATGTAAATTGGGAAAAAATTCTCCTAAATGGAGCCTAAAAAGAGCATGTTATTGATCTGTAAATAAAGTGGCGCCCCAGCTACTTACTTTGGTTTCGTTTGGGGGGATTTATTTGCTTTGGTCAAGCGGTTACGACCACATGAACTGGACCATAATTGGCTGTTCATAAAGCTTTGAACCGCTTGACCAGAGAAAATAAGTCTCTCCAAACAGAGCCTTTATTGGCTGCTCATAAAGCTTCGAGGTGCCTGAGCATGTAATTCTAAAATTTGGGAAAAAAGGGTTACATTAGTTTCTAAAATGTGACTCATTTTTAAACTAGGCCAAAAACTTTTAAATGGTTGAAAGGAGGAATTTTGATAGGGTCCTTCAATAAATTTTTTTGGGCCAGGCCAGCCTTGTCAAATCCAGATCTCGATCGGATCCCGAAATGGACCGCCTCTACCAAGTAAAAAACGGTTTGGAGTTGGACACGCGACAAACCCTAACCAGGCGTAACAAGCATGCTCGAGGGGCACGTGTCTGCGCACAACAAGCACACACACACAATACGCACGCTCCATGAGCACAATGCGTGTGCCTCTGATAACTCTAATTTTATCCTTATTTTTATACAGTTTTTATTTAATAATTAATTAATTAATAGTTATATTTTATTAATTAAGTTTCTAATTTATTCTTTTATATTTCAGGTTCATATAGGCTACAAATAATATTTTGAAGCTGCCAGAATTGATCGGGAGAAGATTTTGAGCAAATCAGAAAAAATCTCAAGTATACGTCACAGGGTCACAGGCGTGACTAAGGATCGTGATCTATGTTACAGGTCGTGCCTGCTTCCAGCTATTCCAGAGCGCTATACACGACATTTAAAACTACACTCCCCCAATCACAGGCGTGACATGAGGCGTAACTCCAGTCACGGGGCGTGACTCCCCGCCAGAACTCCAGATTCCATTGCTATGTCGGATTAAATTTACACGCCTCGTCACGGGCGTGACCTAAAGGCATGACCGGAGGGGCGTGACCACCAGTTCAGTGCGTGACTCGGCCATTAAGAAGTAAGTTTCCGCCGCATGTCGTTCCAGCTTACACGCCCTGGTCACGAGCGTGACGTTCCAGCTTACACGCCTTGGACACAGGCATGATCGGGGGGAATAATCTCTTCTGCAACCGCCAGATTAACTCCTGACGTTACATGTTCCTGCCATTTTCTGAAACAATCAAGACAGGCCCTAGGTTACGAGCGTGACATACGGACGTGACCCCCCCCCCCCCCCATTTACTCAATTTTGGTGGTTTTCCCCAACGTTTCCGGGCTTTCAAAACGTCGGTTCTATACCTACACGCCCTAGGTCACGTGCGTGACCTAGGAGCGTGACTCACCAGCTAATTTTATTAAAAATTCCAGCCAATACCAGGAGCTGGAGAGTTGGATTTTGGAGTTTATTTTCGATATTTTTGCATTACTTTTCTGTATTTTCCATTTCATAGTGTAATCTTTAGCTTTTGTAATTTTTAAATCAAGTACTCTTTTCATTTGTAATCATGTCTCTCTACCTTTTGTAATTCCCTCATCATGATGAGTAGCTAAACTTCATTTAGCACTTGATCATGATGAACTTTGGAATGAAATAAACTTGTTTTATTTTTTTTTCCAAAATTGTCAAGCTCTCTACTTTGTTCACTTCGATTTTTCTTTGAATTTAATTGAGTCGAATTCATATGTCGCGAATATGTTTTTCAATCCAAGATGCATGCTAGTTGATCGAGAGATCCATGCAAGCAAGGAGATTACTCAAAGATAAAAGCAGTTGCATGCACTTCTCGAGAGAGGACGACATAAATCTTTTGGATTATAGTCAAATTCAATAGTGGGGTTCACCGCCTAAAGCAATCTTAGGGGTTTCGACTGGCCGATGAGTCTTAATTAATCAACGTAAGGTTACTCAAGAGCGTATTCTCGAGAAATCCGCTTTCATACTTTGAGAATCTCCACGATCAAAGTTAGCAATTTAGAAGCTTGCATTTTATTTTTTCATAAAAGTTTATTTTAATCTAAAGATATTTTAGATCAAGTGCTAATCTTTATTTTATCAAATTTCTCTCAATAATTTAATCGTTTTTTTATCTTTTTGTAAATCAACCATTTTTTTATATTCGATAAAATAATAGTTATTTTTTGTGAGTATAATTACTCGATAGGCATTAGTCTAAATACGACACTTGATCTTATACTATAAAATGATAGGTATACTTGTCTTATCGATTTAGAATTGCGCTCTAGCATGAATTTTATTCATCAAGTTTTTGGCGTCGTTGCCGGAGAATATCTTTTGTCGATATTTTAAAAGTAAGGTTCTATTAATTTATCATTTTTTTCTCCTCCTCATTTCTCTTTTTAAATTTTTTTTTTTAAATTCAATTTTATTAAACGACGGTTGTTTTATTTTTTTTCAAGAAAAAATGATATCATAATTGGTCACTAAAGTTGTCGAACTTCAAAATAAAGCTAATCTTTTTGAACTCGCACTGAAGCGCAAAATTATTTGTCAATATTGTGGTGCGCGGCCTCATCAAAGTAATAACTATAATTTTTTTCTTATTCTGCAAATTATAATTCTATAAATTTAAATTATGGAAATATTTTTTCTCAATCTTATGCAAAAAATTTTGATTATTATTATGATCATAATTTTTCATCTTTTATTAAAATAATTATTCTAATTTTGATGGTAATATTTTTTTAATAATGTTTTGGATTTTAATAGAAATAATTTTCCAAATTTCATAGAAATAATTTTTCGAGCTTTAATGAGAATAATTTTTCTGATTTTAATATTTTTCTTCCAACTCGGATGTTGATTATTCTTAGTGGCAAGATCTGTAACGCCCCAAGTTTCCCGAAGTAGGAAATGATTTCTATGAACTACCGCACAACGGTAGGGCCAGCGCTGGCGGTAGCTGCGCTTTCTGTCGTTTTTGCGCTTGTTACGAGATGAACCAGCTATCGCTCGGCGATAGTAAGTTATCGTGGAGTGGTAGCAGAGCAGTTATGACGTGGTTACATGTCAGCGTGTGATTGGAGATTTTGAACGGTGGCTTGCGGGACAAACTTACACTGGAGCTGCCGCACGGCGGTAACTAGCTACCGCGCTGAGATAATGCTCGTAGACCTATATCTAGAGCAAATTGTGGTCATTCCCTGGCTTTTGATTGAGATCCGACGATGGGGTGTCATCCCAGATGGTATAAGGGCGGGACATGACATTTCTTCTTCATTTGATCCTGTAAAAGGCGAACAAAAATGAACAAAAATAAACCGGAAGTGGTTTACCTCAAAATTTATTATCCGAAAAAGGTATCTATTACAAAGGTATAACCTCCCTTATATAGAATGAAGGAGAGAATAGAGAATACAAATAAGAGATGTCAGACTAAAAATTTACAAGACACAAGCGAACTATACAGACACAAACCGCACAAGCCGCGCGGTTAGACAGAAGGGCTAACCGCTCGGCTACTACCAGAGAGAGAGATCGCAATGGGAGACCGCTAGATCGCCTGCTCTCTAAGTCGCCAGAGACAAACCGCTAGACCGCTTGGACCTCAGACAGCAACACACATCAACCAAACCGCTGAAGGGTAACAACAAAACCGCACGGTCATCAACCCGCCAAGCCAGACCGCCAAACCGCCCTGTCACCAACTTCAACACTCCCCCTCAAGCTGGAGCATATATATCGATCATGCCCAACTTGTCACAAATATGAAGAAACGAGACGGATACTGGCTTGGTGAAGATGTCAGCCAGCTCTTTATCAGAAGTGACGAAGGGAGTGCAAATTTGTTCCTTCAAAATCTCTTCACGAATGAAATGACAGTTGACCTCAATGTGCTTGGTTCTTTCATGGAAGACCGGATTTTTGGAGATGTATATGGCATCCTTGTTGTCACAGAACATAGATAGAGGATGGTTGTAGACCTCTCCTAAATCCAGCATGAGAGCCCGTAGCCATTTTAACTCACAAGTGGTCGATGTCATACTCCGATACTCTGCTTCAGCACTGGACCTGAAAACAACAGACTGTTTCTTGCTCTTCCAGCTTACCAGATTTCCCCCAACAACGGTGCAAAAACCGGAGGTAGACTTGCAATTCCCTTTATCATCAGCGTAACTCGCATCTGAGTATGCTTCAACCCTCAGATGACCATTCTTCTGAAAGAGTAATCCTTTCCCAGGCGCTGCTTTGACATACTCCACGATCCGCAAGGCGGGCTGTAGATGACACTCCCTAGGTGCTTGCATGAATTGACTCACCTTGCCCACAACATAGGAACTGTCGGGCCTGGTCACTGTGAGATATATGAGCTTACCAACTAGACGCCTGTACCACGTAGTATCTAAAAGAAGAGGCGAATCATCTGTCCAGGTTTTGTCTTCTCCAATTGCCATGGGGCATCGGGCAGGTTTGGCTACAGTCAATCCCGCTTCTTTTAACAGATCAAGGGCATACTTGCACTGGGAGAGGACTAAGGAGTTGAGCTTCCGAGAGATTTCAATCCCCAAAAAGTAGTTCGAAGAGCTCATATCTTTTGTGACCAGATGTTGATGAAGATGCCGCTTTGTCAAGGCTACCCCTTCCTGATCATCGTCAGTGAGAAGAATATCATCGACGTACACAGCAAGAACCACCAGTCCCGAGGAAGTTTTGCGAATAAATAGCGAGTGATCGGCAGAGATGCGCGCAAAAACAACGGCCGCCACGATGCCGCTAAACTTGTCAAACCAAGCTCGAGGGCTCTACTTGAGGCCATAGATTGCCTTCTTCAGCCGACATACTCGTGTCTCCCCCTGAGCAACATACCCAGGAGGTTGCTCCATATAGACGGCCTCCTGAAGATCACCATAAAGGAAGACATTCTTTACATCCAGCTGGGAAATCGGCCAATCTCGATTGACTGCCACAGAGAGAAGGACCCGTATAGTGCTGAGATGAGCCACGAGAGAGAAAGTATTAAAGTAATCAACCCCATAGGTCTGAGTAAAGCCCTTAGCAACAAGGCGAGCTTTATAACGGTCCACCGTGCCGTCCGGGCCAAATTTGACCACAAAGACCCAACGACACCCAACAATATCAGTACCGAAGGGAGGAGGAACAAGATTCCAAGTACCTCGCTCCGTGAGGGTCACCAATTCCTCATCCATGGCCATCTTCCAGTGAGGAATAATGTAAGACCCCCTTTTTTTTTCTTTTTCGACTCCGGGGTCTTAGGCCCAGAACCGCCGTTTTGCGGTGACTCCTTCACGCCCTGAAGCGTCATCACCACAAAGCGCCGATCCTGCCGGCCATTTCGATCACAGAAAAGTAGCATAATAGTGAAGTAAATGTAAACTATCTGTCCACAGAGAATCACATGATATAATAAATATAACTCCACGAAGGGAGTGTCCACAGAAAGTAACATCATAGTAGCAAACGGGCTTATGCCCGGTACATTAAATCCTCACTACAAGATCTCTCATGCAGAAACAAAAGTAGAAAACTACTCAGGGCCGAGACTCACGGTCCCGGCTGTGTGAACTCCGGAGCTAGACTGCCCCACCTCCAGGCGCACCGGTCTCTGGGGCTGCTCCTCCATGCTGGTCTCCGCGATCCCCTAAATGATGCGGTTCGAAAACCGTTAGTCTAAAAGACTAAGTCCTATCATCCCCCACCCCTTCCCCCACGGCTCCTAGGCACCGAGCGGAGAGGAAGAAAGGGGAGGACTTGAAGGTGGAGAATATCAAAAGCAGATGGCAGCGATCCTATTCTAGCAAGTTCTATAGCATATAAAGACAATAAGTTGTAATATGAAATGTAACCTTCACTTATGTGAAAAACACATAAGCCAAGGGGTCTTTTGCAAGGCTCCCATCGTATAAAAAGTCTCATACCGATTTATACGTTGGGGTGTCGGTGGTCAAACAGCAGTAACTAAATATATCAAAATTAACCTTAATTTATAAACTTGCCCACACAAGCATATAGACTAAGGGGTCGTTTTGCAGGTCCTAAAGTATAAGCGTCCCATTCCACTTATACTTTAGGTGTCAAGGTTAAGGGTAACGATTATGCTATGACATGCAAGTGGGTATGATGGACATGCAAGTGCAACACACACACCCGACTCTGTGCACACAGACCTTTAGTTCCCCCTTTCTGGAGTCGTAATCTCCCAGGATACCTCCGTAGTGGCAGACAGAAGCGGTGGGTTGGGCCTCGCCCACCTCTAAACCAGTAAAGCACTACCGGTCAGACCTATCGTATGTAACACCCCGAAATCAAGAGAATCATTTTGAGCAAAATTGGGTTCAGGCATGGGTGACACGGCCTGGGACACGGGCGTGTCCCAGGGCGTGTCAGTTGACACGGCCTGCGACACGGGCGTGTCCCAGGGCGTGTCGAGGTTGTCTCGACGATTGGACTTGGTGTCGACGATTTTCGCTCGACATCGTCGAGAGGGGGCACACGTCCCAGGACACGGCCGTGCCGGATGCCGTGTCACATGCTCGACGAGTGTTAGTCGACGATCGTCGAGTATCGAGTTCCAGTGAGGACACGGCCTGTGACACGGGCGTGTCACAGGGCGTGTCAGTGGGCGTCAAATTCAGCTCGACGTCTCGGGTTAGGGCGTGTTTGCGGGACATGGGCGTGTCCTGGTGCACACGGCCATGACACGGGCGTGTGCCAAGCCGTGTGCCAGGCCGTGTGAAGTCTCAGGTTGATTTGGGATTATTTCTGTTGAGGTACACGGCCTCAGACACGGGCGTGTCTGAGGGCGTGTCGGGTACACGGCCGTGACACGGGCGTGTCACACGGGCGTGTACTGGTTGGATTGAGTCGGTTATCTGCCGCTTAGGGGGACACGGCCTGTGACACGGACGTGTCACAGGGCATGTCAGGCCGTGTTTTCGATTTTCTGGCCAGATCTGAGCCGTTTGTTTCCCTCTTCCTGGATCCAGTGGCTGGCCTTTGTCCAGGTGTTGGGAAGGCTGAGAAATTGAAGATAAATCCAATTATCTTCTTCTCCTTCTTCTTCTTCATTTCCATCCAAGGGAGAAAGAAGAGAGGCCTAAGGGAGAGAGAAAGGAGGAGTCTTCCAGCTGCTGTAGGAGCTGCGGAGTGCGGAACGAAGACCCGAGAGCGGATTCGTGAAGGTAGAGCCGAGGCGGTGATTTCCATCCGGCTACTTCATGGCGCCGAAGCGATCTTCAAGGGTAACGATCTCCTTCTTGGACATCGAAGTCCTTTCTCTATACATGTGCTTGGAATCCTCCACCAAGAGGTGGCTCGCGGAAGTGATTCCTTTGTTGTGTCTGCATTTAGAGCCAGAAATATGGAGTATGACGTAGTCATGCTGTGTGAAGCCCATCTGGACCGGTAGTCTGGATTGGTGATGTTCATGGGTAAACCGGAGAAGACTCCGTGACTTTGATGATGTGCAAAACAGATTTCTGTTGTGCTGCATGTATGGATGTGCTGATTGTGAGGAGGCTTTGGTGAAGCTCCTGGTTATGAGATGATCAATTGGTAGCACGCCTGGGGAGCGCGTGATAAACCCGGCCTGTTACACCACTAGGGTGGGTTGATCTAGTTAAGGAAGGGATCGATGGGCGGCAATGCTAGGGGAGCCGAGTTAAACCCGAGTTGCTGCACCACATGGTGTGGGTCGATCGGATTAGGAGGGGGACCGATGGGTAGACATTGCCTGGGGAGCTTAGATAAACCCGGCTTGCTACACCACGGAGTGTGGGTCGGTCTGCTCTGTTTGTGATGCTGTGAGGATGGACCTCTGAGTGGCTTGGGCGGGATGTCGCCAGCCTGCGAGCTGGTGGACTAGGGCCGGTCAACCAACAAGTTAAAGCCTCGAGAGACAGTGGTGTACGACGGTGGATTCCGGTACGCCAAGAAGGTGCCCTGAGTGCACGGAGCGTTGGTGGACTCCAGTGTTTGTGATGTGGTGTGTTTGTTAGATAGTGAAAGAGAATGATCCTATGATATGATTTGGTGATGTTTGCTGATGCTTGATGAAAAAGGAAGCACTGTATACAGGGAAGGAACCACTGCCCCGGGTAGGGGGTAGGGTCGTTATAATGGGTCAGCAATGCTGACCGTTACTTTGTTTTTTGTGTTGGCTTGGATGATGATTTGCAGGTGCTACGGTTTGGAAAGAATAAGTGGATTGGCGAGCCTGGTGTTCTTAGGCCTTGACGGCTATGTGAAGAATCGTGGTTGGATTTCATGTGTGGCCGGCCTGCGCGCCGATGTACGAACTGGTTGTTATGTAAAGAGAAACTTGTAAGGCCATAAGGCCAGGGTGTGTGAGTTGTATACATTCCTGGTGTTGTATATATAAATGAGGTGTTTATATAGTGGTGGACATTCTGGTTTGAGTTCATGCTAACAAGAAAAATGCTGCGCTAGAATGAAATGAGTTAAGGACACGCATAGATTTTGATTTCCACACGTGATTCCTTCGCTTGTCTGTGCTTTATGGCGTGGGGCCCCGGCCGGACCCACTGTTATATGTCATGTGACAGGTGGGGGCGTTACAAAGTGGTATCAGAGCCATGTTTAGATTGTTTGGGAGGAGAGAACATAATTGAACTCATGAATGTCCACTAGGAATGTATGTCATGCACATGATGTGCGTGAGGGTGTAGTCAATGTACCAGTACCGTTATGAATTGGAAGGATTTAATGGTGTTCTGTACATTGCTAGGTGGCGAGGGATGGAGCTGGGCCGTCTGAGCCCCAGCGGTCGGATGAAAGTGCAGCACCCGTGGAAGCGCCGATGCCTCCCTCGGCAGAGGCCATACGGGTGGTGGCGGAGACAGTGCTTGCAGTGTTACAAGCACAACCAACTGGACAGGCAAGACCTGGTGGAAGGCAAGAGCATGCTGCCGAGGTGGTGGAAGGGCAAGTAAGTGACGACGCATTGTCACGTTTTATGCACTTTCACCCACCTACGTTTGGTGGAGCGCTTTCACCAACGCAGGCAGAAGATTGGTTGGCAAGAGTAAAACGGATCCTAACTGCAATCAGGACGGTCGAAGAACAAAAAGTGATGTTGGCCACTTTTCTGTTGGAAGGAGATGCGAGATTATGGTGGGATGAGATTGAAGTGCACCACTTGGCAGGGCGAGGTTTAACAGAGATTTCAATGGAGGAATTCTCCCAAATATTTTTAGCCAAGTATGTGCCAGTGTCGCAGAGGATTTGATGGAAAATGAGTTTCTCCGCTTGGTGCAGGGTGAGCAAGATATTGATACCTACCTGCATGAATTTACAAGATTGGGGAGATATGCGGGATCGACCTTTGCGGAGGAAGCGTGAAAGACAAATTGGTTTTATGGAGGATTGCGGGATGAATTGAGGTTGGCACTTCCGAGTTCGGTGAGCCAAGGCTTTCAGGCGTTGGTTGATACAGCTCGTGCCTTGGAGAAGGATATGAAGCGAGTACAGGAGAATAAGAAACTGGCAAGGGAAAAGTCTGAGTTGAAAGAATCGGAGTTTCGACGACAAGAGAAGAAAAGATTTAGGCCGGTGGACGTAGCTCCGTCGACTGTTTCTTCGGGGGCGACGTATGGGCCAGGACGTGTGGATACACGTATATGTTATAAATGTGGGCAGCAAGGACACATCGCAAAATTCTGTTGGAATGTCCCTCCAGGGAGTGAGAAAAAGACAGGTGCGTCATATGAAGAAAAAGGGAAAGCAGTGGCCGAGTCATCTGCACCCCGGACGCAACCTAGATTGCATGCGATAGAAGTGCAAGAGCCGCAAAGCTCAGTTGGTGAAATTCAGCCTCGAGCGGTTCATTTATCATTAAATCGCGAATTTCAAAATCGGGAGGCTGAGAGGAAGTGAACTGCTGGGAAGCATGTTGATGTTATGAATGTTTTGGAAACTATGTTTTGATGAATCATAGCTGATGTACATCACTTTTGGCTGATGTTTGTGATTGTGCCGAAATCAATCAATTCTGTCGTTTTGTTTGAGGTCTTATGTGGTTGATGTGCACAAGTGGAAGCTAGGGATGTTTGTTGTGTTGTCTGTTTGTTAGTGTGTGCGGAGGCTTGCGGTGTAAGCTTTGAGAATGTTGTGACTAATTGGCTGTGTGGAGTCAAATTTCGAGGACGAAATTATTTGAAGGGGGGAGGATTGTAACACCCCGAAATCAAGAGAATCATTTTGAGCAAAATTGGGTTCAGGCATGGGTGACACGGCCTGGGACACGGGCATGTCAGTTGACACGGCCTGCGACACGGGCGTGTCGCAGGGCGTGTCGAGGTTGTCTCGACGATTGGACTTGGTGTCGACGATTTTCGCTCGACATCGTCGAGAGGGGGGCACACGGCCCAGGACACGGCCGTGTCGGATGCCGTGTCACATGCTCGACGAGTGTTAGTCGACGATCGTCGAGTATCGAGTTCCAGTGAGGACACGGCCTGTGACACGGGCGTGTCACAGGGCGTGTCAGTGGGCGTCAAATTCAGCTCGACGTCTCGGGTTAGGGCGTGTTTGCGGGACACGGGCGTGTCCTGGTGCACACGGCCATGACACGGGCGTGTCACACGGGCGTGTACTGGTTGGATTGAGTCGGTTGTCTGCCGCTTAGGGGGACACGGCCTGTGACACGGGCGTGTCACAGGGCGTGTCAGGCCGTGTTTTCGATTTTCTGGCCAGATCTGAGCCGTTTGTTTCCCTCTTCCTGGATCCAGTGGCTGGCCTTTGTCCAGGTGTTGGGAAGGCCGAGAAATTGAAGATAAATCCAATTATCTTCTTCTCCTTCTTCTTCTTCATTTCCATCCAAGGGAGAAAGAAGAGAGGCCTAAGGGAGAGAGAAAGGAGGAGTCTTCCAGCTGCTGTAGGAGCTGCGGAGTGCGGAACGAAGATCCGAGAGCGGATTCGTGAAGGTAGAGCCGAGGCGGTGATTTCCATCCGGCTACTTCATGGCGCCGAAGCGATCTTCAAGGGTAACGATCTCCTTCTTGGACATCGAAGTCCTTTCTCTATACATGTGCTTGGAATCCTCCACCAAGAGGTGGCTCGCGGAAGTGATTCCTTTGTTGTGTCTGCATTTAGAGCCGGAAATATGGAGTACGGCATATGCATGCTGTGTGAAGCCCATCTGGACCGGTAGTCTGGATTGGTGATGTTCATGGGTAAACCGGAGAAGACTCCGTGACTTTGATGATGTGCAAAACGGATTTCTGTTGTGCTGCATGTATGGATGTGCTGATTGTGAGGAGGCTTTGGTGAAGCTCCTGGTTATGAGATGATCAATTGGTAGCACGCCTGGGGAGCGCGTGATAAACCCGGCCTGTTACACCACTAGGGTGGGTTGATCTAGTTAAGGAAGGGATCGATGGGCGGCAATGCTAGGGGAGCCGAGTTAAACCCGGGTTGCTGCACCACATGGTGTGGGTCGATCGGATTAGGAGGGGGACCGATAGGTAGACATTGCCTGGGGAGCTTAGATAAACCCGGCTTGCTACACCACGGAGTGTGGGTCAGTCTGCTCTGTTTGTGATGCTGTGAGGATGGACCTCTGAGTGGCTTGGGCGAGATGTCGCCAGCCTGCGAGCTGGTGGACTAGGGCCGGTCAACCAACAAGTTAAAGCCTCGAGAGACAGCGGTGTACGACGGTGGATTCCGGTACGCCAAGAAGGTGCCCTGAGTGCACGGAGCGTTGGTGGACTCCAGCGTTTGTGATGTGGTGTGTTTGTTAGATAGTGAAAGAGAATGATCCTATGATATGATTTGGTGATGTTTGCTGATGCTTGATGAAAAAGGAAGCACTGTATACAGGGAAGGAACCACTGCCCCGGGTAGGGGGTAGGGTCGTTATAATGGGTCAGCAATGCTGACCGTTACTTTGTTTTCTTTGTTGGTTTGGATGATGATTTGCAGGTGCTACGGTTTGGAAAGAATAAGTGGATTGGCGAGCCTGGTGTTCTTAGGCCTTGACGGCTATGTGAAGAATCGTGTTTGGATTTCATGTGTGGCCGGCCTGCGCGCCGATGTACGAACTGGTTGTTATGAAAAGAGAAACTTGTAAGGCCATAAGGCCAGGGTGTGTAAGTTGTATACATTCCTGGTGTTGTATATATAAATGAGGTGTTTATATAGTGGTGGACATTCTGGTTTGAGTTCATGCTAACAAGAAAAATGCTGCGCTAGAATGAAATGAGTTAAGGACACGCATAGATTTTGATTTCCACACGTGATTCCTTCTCTTGTCTGTGCTTTATGGCGTGGGGCCCCGGCCGGACCCACTGTTATATGTCATGTGACAGGTGGGGGCGTTACATCGTACGCCTCAACGCTTGGTGCACGAAGCGGACTCCTGCGTACTCTTGCCGGCTGGCGCACCGGACTTCTATTGGTGAAGTGCTAACCACACTTGCCGAGTCAACGTATTGGCGTCGGTGCATCGACCCTCCAATACCGAAGACCCACCACCTTAATTTCCTTTCATGTTATGCACATGCAAATTAGCGTAATCAAGAATCGAGCCGAAGCTCCCCGGACCAACACGTCCGACTCAAGCAATCGAGCCGAAGCTCCCCGGACCCAAAGTCCGCCTTTTAACCATCCGAGCCGAAGCTCCTAACCAACCTCTGGTGCCATCAGTGTTGTGGAGTGTGCAACCCTAATTACTAGTTACTCTTTTCAGCTTGTTAAACAGTTTGCGTTAACCTAGGACTGCCCCCAGTATTCCCTGTGAAGGGCTCTCAAGGGGCACTAGGAACTATGTTGGGATTACGCCCAGCGTTCCCTTTCGCAAGGTACTTATTTTATTATTGGTTGATTCCCTTACCCTTTATTTTCTCTTATTTCGATATGCTAACCCTAGGGTAATTTGACTCCAACTCTCCTTAGGTAGGACGATCTTTCGTCGGACCCGAACGCCTATAAACCCTAGTCAAAACCACATCCTACTCACTCATCTTTCATAGATGCAGCCCCTTCCACTTGTCCTTACAGCAAACCAATCAAGACTCATCAAATGTGCCCTAATTCATGTCCCAACTGATTTTCTGCAGTTTTACTAAATGCAGGCCACTTAAGCTATATGACCCGTAGAAAGGGAAGTATGTCATATGTTCATCCAATGCTCATGTAAAAATTATTAGAAGTTCATATGGGCATATGCAGACTGAATCCACAATTTTCTAATTTTTATGATTTAAATACTAATTTATTTATTTATTTTAAAAACCAAAAGTTCCAAGGTTGAACAGGAAGTACAAGATTTAAGCAATATAATGCTCCACTAAAATTATGATAAATGTAAGATGGGTAATCATCTAAAAAGCCAGAAGTTCCAAATTTTTCCAGCAAGATTTTAGCCCTTAAATTGTATTTTCAATTTATTCCAAATAATTCATAAAAAAGGGATGTACAATGAAAATACTTCCAACAATTCAGAGAAAATTCCAGGATGATGGTAAGGGCCTATGGAACCTCTAAACTTTCATAATTTTATTGAAAGAATTATTGCCCAAACTAATTAATTAACCTATTCTCAAAAATATGGCCTTGTAAAGAAAGTTCTGAAAACAGACCTCTAAAAATTATAAATAAATTCATACAAGTATCTTGGGGCATAAATACCTCAAAACCTAAGTGTCATGATTTTTAATCAGATATATCAACCATAATGAATTTTTCTTACCAAAGCCCATTTCTGAAATTAATGAAGGAAGTACCAAATAAAGTTAATTGTAAATTGTGATAAAATTCAGAGGTGATCAACTAGAACTATAATAACCTCTGACCAAGTTTCATCATGTTTTAAAGCACATAACATCCTTAATAAAATTAAACATCATTTTGGGCCTTTTGGTAATTAACAAATGAAGTACTACCAATTTTAATCAAAATTCCTCAAGTAAATTATCAGAGATCCAAAACACCCTAATCCCCTCACTACCCAAATTTGGTTAAGTTTCAAGGTGTTTAGCTAACCTAAACCTACACTATAAGTTTTAGGACCTAAGCTAGAGTTAGGGTTTTGGGGGCCCAACCATTTTCACAATTTGCTAATATTTTTACCAGAGGGTTTTATATATCCTAGGAACCTCCTTGCAAAATTTGGAGTTCACCCAAGGTGTTTAGGACTCATACCCTTCACAAGCCCAAAAGGTCCCTCCTTAGGGTTTGACCGAGAAACTTAGGGCAAATCTATTCCTCCCTACCCCATATTCCATGGGGAGGTGATAAGTGCTATAACAAACCAGTGGCCCAAATTTCAGCCTCTGTTGAGGTGATTTGGTCACTCAAAACCAAAAGTGCAACTTTTGACCAAAATGCCCTTTTTAAGGTATAGCTAGGGTTGGGTCAAAACCTATTCAAAACACATCCAACTTAAATGAAATTTTATACAGATACCTAAAATGAACCCAGGGACCACTCGCCAAAATTTGGGAGGGTTTGGAGGTGTTTAGGGCACCTATTTAATTTATCTAATAATTATTAAATATTTACAAAAACTATAGAAATATTTTCTCCAAAAATTCCCATTTTTGGGCAGGCCCTAGGTATGTCTAAGATAGACTCTCTGCCAAAATTTCAGCTAATTTGGGCTAGGGGTGAAGAGTGGGCACTCAATTTAGTAACTGCCTAGCCCTAAGGGTATGTCCCACCAAAATGGGTGCCCTGGTCAAACCAGAAGCCTAAATGGGTTAAAACCAATTTTAGAATAAAGTAGACAGGAAGGGCTACAATTCATGTGTTGATCATTTTCCCATACAGAGCCTCTAACTATTTTTAAAAATTTAAAACATTAAATGCCTAAAGTGTGACAAAAATGCATTATTATGAATTAATTCCTATAGTTTGAAATCGGGCCCGCACGCATCTTGAAGCAAAAGGGACGGGATCCCTTCATCTTCTTCCTTGAGCCGACGGCCAGGATTCACCCCGCCTGGAGCCACTTCCAAGCGCCACTGCCGGCGATCCAGCCCCTTCCCCGGCCGGCCACCGCCACCAACACCTCCGTTGAGGTGGTGGCTATCGTCAGGCGGCGGCTCCGCCGCCGGAGAGGCATTTTCCGGCGGATAAAGCAAGAGATTTTCTTGCCGAAACCAGGAAAAATCCCGGATTGAATCGGGTTCAATTGAGCCCGAAACTCAAGCCTAATGATTCCTAGGATCTACCCGCGGGTTAAGGAGAGGAGGAGGACCTTCCTGGCGGCCTGGATGCGAGAGGAGCGGCGGGATGCCATTGACGACGGCGGCGGCGCTCGGCTTCTGCAACTGCACAGTGGAATGACTCGTCTCCTCCAGGTAAACGCTCTAAAATGATCCCCTCGGCTCCCTGAAGGTGTTTAAATGGCAAATGGGGGAGAGGGGAGGCTGGTTCTTCAATGGCCATTAACACCATTAATGGTGTGGCTCGGGTTGTGTGGAGGGGGGCTGAACCCACCCCTTAGTGGCCAGGAAACGGCTGGAATCAACTCCTCTCTCCTAGAGGAGTTGATTGCAACCATAATGGGTGGCTGTTAGTCTCCCTTGGCCGGCCTCTCACTTCCCCCTTCTTCTTCCTTATTTTCTCTCTCCTCCATTATAAGGGAGAGGAGCTCCTTTCTCTCTCCTAGTCACCCCTGGTTGACTAGTCAGCCTAAATGCAGCCCACTAGATTATGATGGTCATGGGAATGGGTTTAGCCTAAGGGAGAAGTGGCTTGGGCTTGGGTTAGCCCCTTTTTGGGCTAAGTTTAACTTGACCCAAATGAGAGTTGACTTGGTCAATTTGACCATCTGAGTTGACCCCAATGGATCCATGGTGACCCATTGGACTCCCTTAAGGTCTAGGAAGACTTGAGTAGGGTTGGTTGGGCATCTTGGGGGTCACATGCCCCTTGGTAAGGGCACTTTGACCATTTTAGGGCTAGAGTTGACTTGGGTCAACATAACCATTTGGGTTGACCCCATTGGGTCCTTGGTGACCCATTGGCCTCCCCTAAGGTCTAGGAAGGGTTATGTAGGGTTACCCTGCACTTTGGAGGTCACATACCCTTAGTAAGGGTACTTTGACCAGATTAGGAGCTTGAGTTGACTTGGGTCAACCTGGCCTCTAGGGCTGACCCCAATGTGTCCTTAGTGACCCATTGACCTCACTTTAGGGTTAGGAGGGCATAGGTGGGGTCCTCTAGGCTAGGAGTAGGTCAGTTGACCCTAAGTAGGCTAGTTTGACCCATTTAGGGCTAGGGTTGACCTTGGTCAACTGGGCCTCTTGGGTTGACCCTAATGGGTCCTTTTTGCTCTAATGGGCCTCCAAGGTATTAGGGGTGTTGTGGTAGGGTCTTGGGGCCATGGTGAAGCCCCATTGTCATTCTAAACCATTGTTCAAAATTCTACTATTAGCAGACCATGGTGATCCTCACCTTGGCCTCCTATCTCTTGGCCCATTTCTGGCTTTCTAGGGTTTGTCATGACCTAGTCATGGCCAAAACCACTCTTAGGGGTCTAGTTGGAAATGGGATGTTACAAATCCCAATAAACAAAACAAAGATTTCGTCCTCGAAATCAAGGTTGAGCCTACGGGTCTTACTACCGAAGGAAAGAGTCTTGTAACATCCCATTATGACACCTTGTTTGTTAAATTAGATTCTACGGGAAAACTTAGATCTAAGACCCTTTCGCCCAATCGGCAAACCAAAATCCCAATAAACAAGGGTAAGCCCCCAATAAACAAAAGATAAGCCTCTATCTGCCTAGAGCAGCCCTTAGTATACTTAAAGCAGGAAAAAAAATAAATTAACATCTTGAGGGGTCTGAGAGGTATACCTGACTGAATAGCTCGGGGTATCTTTGTCGCATCAGGTCCTGTGGCTCCCAGGTATGCTCCTCCTAGCCGTGGTTCCTCCACAGGACCTTGACTAGTGGGACCTTCTTGCGTCGCAAGACCCGCACTCCTCGGTCGTCGATCCTCACAGGCTCCAAACGAACCGACCGGTCTGAAGCTACCGGCCCTTCGGTGGTCAAAATCTGCTGCTCCGGGCGTAGCAGAGCCCTCCTCAAGGAAGAAATATGGAAGACATCGTGCAGCGCTTCCAGCTCTGGTGGTAACTCCAGCCGGTAGGCTAGGGGTCCGATCCGCTCCAGGATCCTATAAGGGCCCATGTACCTAGGGCTGAGCTTCTTCCTCCGACCACGCACCCGCGAGACTCCATGCATGGGCCGGATCTTCAGAAACACCCGGTCCCCCACCTAGAACTCCACCTGCCGATGCCGGGCGTCATAATACTTAGCATGTCTACTCTGTGCCTCGAGCATCCTGTCCCTGATCAGCCTCACCTGTGCCTCGGTGTCTTCAACAAACTCTGACCCCAACACTTTCGGATCTTCGTTCTGCACCCAAGAAAGCGGGGTCCGGCATCTCCTCCCGTACAAGGCTTCGTAAGGCGCCATCCTGATGCTGGACTGGTGGCTGTTGTTATAGGAGAACTCGACAAGGGGTAAGAGTTTCTCCCACGGTTCCCCGCGGTCCAAGATGCATAGCCTCAAAAGGTCCTCCAGCGTCCGGTTGGTGCGTTCTGTCTGCCCGTCTGTCTGGGGGTGGAATGCAGTGCTGAAGGTCAACCGCGTGCCTAAGTAAGCTTGCACGGATCTCCACTCCCTGGAGGTGAACCGGCCATCCCGATCCGACACTATCGTCCTGGGCATGCCATGATAACGAATGAATTGTTCTACAAACTTCCGCACCAGTACTCCTACAGAATCATCCTTCCTGATCGGTATAAATCGAGCCACCTTGGTCAACCGATCAACGATTACCCAAATCGAGTCATTCCCTGTCCGAGACCGGGGAAGCCCATGTATGAAGTCCATGGCTATGTCATCAAACTTCCACTCCGGCACCGGGAGTGGCTGCAATAGTCCTGCGGGGTTCCTGCACTCCGCCTTCACTAGCTGACATGCCTCACAATGGGTCACGAAGTGTGAGACATCCTTCTTCATGCCCGGCCAGTACATCGTCTTCTTCAAATCAGCCGTCATCTTTGTGATCCCTGGGTGTACAGAATACCGGCTGCTGTGCGCCTCCGTCATAATATCCTCCCGGATCTGGCCTCCCTCCGGTATATACACCCGTCCTCTGAAGCACACCAGGTCGTCCCTCAGTGTGTAGTCTCCTGCAGTGCCTGCCTCCAGAGCTCGGAAGATGGGTTCCAACTTGGCATCCTGCCTCTGTCCCTCTCTGACCCGGTCTCTGATGTCATCGGTAACGCCTATCGCGGCCAAGTACTCCTCATAGAGCTCATGATCTTCAGACGATACCGGAGTAATGTGCATGTCCTCTAGTCTCTGCAGCAGCTTCATAGACATCAGCTGAGGCTCTGCTCCTGCTGTGGCAGCCCTCCTACTCAGTGCATCCGCTACCACGTTCGCCTTTCCCGGGTGGTAATGCATCTCATACTGATAGTCAGAAAGGAACTCCACCCACCGCCTCTGCCTGATGTTTAGTTCCTTCTGCGTGTCCACGTACTTAAGGTTCTTATGATCGGAGTATATGTCACAGTGGACTCCATAAAGGTAGTGCCGCCATATTTTTAGTGCGAATATAACTGCTCCCATCTCCAGGTCGTGCACTGGGTAGTTATTCTCATGGGTCTTCAGCTGGCGGGAAGCATAAGCTATGACGTGTCCGTTCTGCATCAGTACTGCTCCCATCCCCTGATATGATGCGTCGGTGTAGACCTGAAATCCCTCCCTCCCCGAGGGGAGAGTAAGAATGGGAGCCGAGGTCAGCCGATCCTTCAGCTCCTGGAAAGCTGTCTGGCACTGCGGGGTCCACACGAACGGTACCTCCTTCTTCGTCAAGGATGTGAGCGGGAGGGCGATTCGAGAGAATCCCTCCACGAACTTCCGATAGTAACCGGCAAGTCCTAGAAAACTCCGTATATCAGTGGCTGTTTTCAGCTGCGGCCACTCCGAAATAGCTCGAATCTTTGCCGGATCCACTGCCAGCCCGGCTCCGCTGATAATATGGCCTAAGAAAGCCACCTCCTTCAGCCAGAACTGACACTTACTGAACTTCGCATAAAGGCGATGCTCCCGCAGTCTTTCCAAGGTCAGTGCCAGATGTCGTGTGTGCTCCTCCTCCGTCTTAGAATAGATAAGGATGTCGTCTATGAACACTATGACGAACACATCCAAATAGGCCTCGAAGACCCGGTTCATGAGGCTCATAAACGCCGACGGAGCATTCGTGAGCCCGAAGGGCATCACGATGAACTCATACAATCCATATCGGCTACTAAAGGCTGTCTTCAGAATATCCTCCTCCTGGATCCGCAGCTGGTAGTAGCCTGATCTCAAGTCCAGCTTCGAAAAATAATGGGCTCCCTCCAGCTGATCGAACAACTCGTCTATCCTGGGGAGCGGATAGGTATTTCGGACGGTCAGCCTGTTTAGTGCTCGATAGTCGATGCACAGGCGTAAAGTGCCGTCCTTCTTCTTCACGAATAGGACAGGAGCTCCCCATGATGAGGAGCTCGGCCTAACAAATCCTGCTTCCACCAGCTCCTGCAACTGTGTCCGAAACTCCGCCAACTCCTTTGGGGCCATCCGATAAGGGGCCTTGGATACCGGCTTAGCCCCTGGTACCAACTGAATCTGGAAGTCCTTCTCCCTATGCGGAGGTAGTCCTGGCAGCATATCCGGAAAAATATCGGCGTTGTCACGAACCACCGGAATGTTAGCAATCAGGTCCTTCTCCTCAGTCATCTCGAATAATACTTGATATATCTCGTCCCCTTGCATATGAGCCTTAACAGCCTGAATAGATGAAAGCAGGTGACGGGAGACCGGTGTAGTACCTTCGAACGTCGCATAAGTATCGCCGTGGCTCAGCACGACCCTCCTTGCCGGGCAATCAATCTGGGCATGGTTCCAGACAAGCCATGTCATGCCCAAGACGAGGTCGAAGTCTGGCATCCTCAGGATCGTTGCCGGGGCCTCGAGTGTCAACCCGTCTATGGTAACCTCCAGGAGGCACTTTTCTGTGGACTGGATCTCCATCCCATTGGGGAGGCGCACCCTCCTGGGTAGTCCCGTATAACATCGAATCTGATCCAGGTCCTTGACGAAATCCTCCGACACAAAGTTGTGCGATGCCCCCGTGTCGAACAGGGTATGGGCAAGTTTGCCGCACACCATCACCATTCCTAAATCAGTTTGAAAGAAACTCTAGTGTAAGGTTTTCTAACCTAGGTCGTTTAGTAGTTCTATTAACACTTAATATGAGTAATGAATGAAACCAAAATTAAGATTACTCTCATACCTGCAATAACCCTGTCCGGGTTCCGGGGCTGTGCTAAGTCCAAAGCGTAAATCTGCTCCCCATTCTGCCTGCGGTCGCCTCCCTGGTAACCACGTCCTCGGCCGCGTCCTCGGCCTCCGAAATGCTGGGCCGGTGGGCCACCCCGTGGTGCTGGAGGTGGTGCCCCCCTCATAGGGCAGTCTCTCCGGAGATGTCCCACCTGGTGACAATGGAAGCACTCTGGCGGGGGATACGCCATACCCCGGGGTCTCTGCATCTCCTGGATCCGGAGAGGTTGAGGGGCCAAAACCACCTGCTCTCTCGGCTCCTGCCTCAACTCCTGACGAGGCTGCTCCTCTGCCCTCCTTCCATCTGGTATGGTGCCTCGCCGCTGATCATTGCGGGCCCTCCGGCCCTGGTCCTCCGCTTGCTGTTTCCGGCCCCGAGTGGTGTGCCAGTCGGCCTCAATCCTCTTCGCCATCTCCAAAATCCGGGAGATGGGCCCGTCAGAGACAAAAAGCAAGGCCTCCCTCAACTCCTCTTTTAGGCCCTTATAAAATCTCTTGACGTAACCTGCTTCGTCCAGCTGATAGGAGCCCGCATATCGGGCCAAATGATCGAACTCTCGGTGGTACTCCACCACCGTCCTGGTGCCCTGCCTCAGCTGCAAGAACCGCTCCTCCAACTCGTCCCTGGCCGACTGAGGAACAAAGTGTTCCAGCAGCGTGGCCCTGAATTCTTCCCAAGTGATTTCTGCAATCTCCCTATCAGCAAAGGTCGTGTCCAACAGCGTCTTCCACCACCGCTTAGCATGTGACTCCAAGCAAGATACCACTAGGGCCACCCTCTCCTCCCAAGGGCATCGTATCCCAGTCAACATCTTGTACATAACATCCAGCCACTCCTCTGTCCGTACTGCCGACTCTGTCCCTAAGTATGATGGGGGAGAGAGTCCTCGGAAGGTGCTCATCCAGTTGGCCCCTGGGTTTGGCTGCTGGGCTGGAGCTTGCTGAGCCCGGAAAGCCTCAAGGATAGCTGTAAGGGTCTGCCCCATGTCTGACTGGAGGAAAGGTGTGGGGACCATGGGAGGTGGTGCAATGTCTGGAGTCTGCTGAGCTCCTCCTTGTGGGGTGGGCTGAGCTGGGGGCTGCAAAACGAACTACATTAGTAGGTAATCGACTCAATGCCTAATGAGAGTGGACAATTTACATGTGATTCCCCCCATATGGGCACACCACTGCTTCCGCTGCTTAGTTTGTCCCCAAACTAAACCCGCGCGGGGGTGACCCAGGGTTGTGGACGGCTACTTTTCGATCGAGGTCTGCTCTGATACCACTTGTAAGACCCTTTTTTTTTCTTTTTCGACTCCGGGGTCTTAGGCCCAGAACCGCCGTTTTGCGGTGACTCCTTCACGCCCTGAAGCGTCATCACCACAAAGCGCCGATCCTGCCGGCCATTTCGATCACAGAAAAGTAGCATAATAGTGAAGTAAATGTAAACTATCTGTCCACAGAGAATCACATGATATAATAAATATAACTCCACGAAGGGAGTGTCCACAGAAAGTAACATCAGAGTAGCAAACGGGCTTATGCCCGGTACATCAAATCCTCACTACAAGATCTCTCATGCAGAAACAAAAGTAGAAAACTACTCAGGGCCGAGACTCACGGTCCCGGCTGTGTGAACTCCGGAGCTAGACTGCCCCACCTCCAGGCGCACCGGTCTCTGGGGCTGCTCCTCCATGCTGGTCTCCGCGATCCCCTAAATGATGCGGTTCGAAAACCGTTAGTCTAAAAGACTAAGTCCTATCATCCCCCACCCCTTCCCCCACGGCTCCTAGGCACCGAGCGGAGAGGAAGAAAGGGGAGGACTTGAAGGTGGAGAATATCAAAAGCAGATGGCAGCGGTCCTATTCTAGCAAGTTTTATAGCATATAAAGACAATAAGCTGTAATATGAAATGTAACCTTCACTTATGTGAAAAACACATAAGCCAAGGGGTCTTTTGCAAGGCTCCCATCGTATAAAAAGTCCCATACCGATTTATACGTTGGGGTGTCGGTGGTCAAACAGCAGTAACTAAATATATCAAAATTAACCTTAATTTATAAACTTGCACACACAAGCATATAGACTAAGGGGTCGTTTTGCAGGTCCTAAAGTATAAGCGTCCCATTCCACTTATACTTTAGGTGTCAAGGTTAAGGGTAACGATTATGCTATGACATGCAAGTGGGTATGATGGACATGCAAGTGCAACACACACACCCGACTCTGTGCACACAGACCTTTAGTTCCCCCTTTCTGGAGCCGTAATCTCCCAGGATACCTCCGTAGTGGCAGACGGAAGCGGTGGGTTGGGCCTCGCCCACCTCTAAACCAGTAAAGCACTACCGGTCAGACCTATCGTACGCCTCAACGCTTGGTGCACGAAGCGGACTCCTGCGTACTCTTGCCGGCTGGCGCACCGGACTTCTATTGGCGAAGTGCTAACCACACTTGCCGAGTCAACGTATTGGCATCGGTGCATCGACCCTCCAATACCGAAGACCCACCACCTTAATTTCCTTTCATGTTATGCACATGCAAATTAGCGTAATCAATAATCGAGCCGAAGCTCCCCGGACCAACACGTCCGACTCAAGCAATCGAGCCGAAGCTCCCCGGACCCAAAGTCCGCCTTTTAACCATCCGAGCCGAAGCTCCTAACCAACCTCTGGTGCCATCAGTGTTGTGGAGTGTGCAACCCTAATTACTAGTTACTCTTTTCAGCTTGTTAAACAGTTTACGTTAACCCAGGACTGCCCCCGGTATTCCCTGTGAAGGGCTCTCAAGGGGCACTAGGAACTATGTTGGGATTACGCCCAGCGTTCCCTTTCGCAAGGTACTTATTTTATTATTGGTTGATTCCCTTACCCTTTATTTTCTCTTATTTCGATATGCTAACCCTAGGGTAATTTGACTCCAACTCTCCTTGGGTAGGACGATCTTTCGTCGGACCCGAACGCCTATAAACCCTAGTCAAAACCACATCCTACTCAATCATCTTTCATAGATGCATCCCCTTCCACTTGTCCTTACAACAAACCAATCAAGACTCATCAAATGTGCCCTAATTCATGTCCCAACTGATTTTCTGCAGTTTTACTAAATGCAGGCCACTTAAGCTATATGACCCGTAGAAAGGGAAGTATGTCATATGTTCATCCAATGCTCATGTAAAAATTATTAGAAGTTCATATGGGCATATGCAGACTGAAGCCACAATTTCCTAATTTTTATGATTTAAATACTAATTTATTTATTTATTTTAAAAACCAAAAGTTCAAAGGTTGAACAAGAAGTACAAGATTTAAGCAATATAATGCTCCACTAAAATTATGATAAATGTAAGATGGGTAATCATCTAAAAATCCAGAAGTTCCAAATTTTTCCAGCAAGAGTTTAGCCCTTAAATTGTATTTTCAATTTATTCCAAATAATTCATAAAAAAAGGGATGTACAATGAAAATACTTCCAACAATTCAGAGAAAATTCCAGGATGATGGTAAAGGCCTATGGAACCTCTATGTAAACTTTCATAATTTTATTGAAAGAATTATTGCCCAAACTAATTAATTAACCTATTCTCAAAAATATGGCCTTGTAAAGAAAGTTCTGAAAACAGACCTTTAAAAATTATAAATTAATTCATACAAGTATCTTGGGGCCTAAATACCTCAAAACCTAAGTGTCATGATTTTTAATCAGATATATCAACCATAATGAATTTTTCTTACCAAAGCCCATTTCTGAAATTAATGAAGGAAGTACCAAATAAAGTTAATTGTAAATTGTGATAAAATTCAGAGGTGATCAACTAGAACTATAATAACCTCTGACCAAGTTTCATCATGTTTTAAAGCACATAACATCCTTAATAAAATTAAACATCATTTTGGGCCTTTTGGTAATTAACAAATGAATTACTACCAATTTTAATCAAAATTCCTCAAGTAAATTATCAGAGATCCAAAACAACCTAATCCCCTCACTACCCAAATTTGGTTAAGTTTCAAGGTGTTTAGCTAACCTAAACCTACACTACAATTTTTAGGACCTAAGCTAGGGTTAGGGTTTTGGGGTCCCAACCATTTTCACAATTTGCTAATATTTTTACCAGAGGGTTTTATATATCCTAGGAACCTCCTTGAAAAATTTGGAGTTCACCCAAGGTGTTTAGGACTCATACCCTTCACAAGCCCAAAAGGTCCCTCCTTAGGGTTTGACCTAGGAACTTAGGGCAAATCTATTCCTCCCTACCCCATATTCCATGGGGAGGTGATAAGTGCTATAACAAACCAGTGGCCCAAATTTCAGCCTCTGTTGAGGTGATTTGGTCACTCAAAACCAAAAGTGCAACTTTTGACCAAAATGCCCTTTTTAAGGTATAGCTAGGGTTGGGTCAAAACCTATTCAAAACATATCCAACTTAAATGAAAGTTTATACAAATACCTAAAATGAACCCAGGGACCACTCACCAAAATTTGGGAGGGTTTGGAGGTGTTTAGGGCACCTATTTAATTTATCTAATAATTATTAAATATTTACAAAAACTATAGAAATATTTTCTCCACAAATTCCCATTTTTGGGCAGGCCCTAGGTATGTCTAAGATAGACTCTCTGCCAAAATTTCAGCTAATTTGGGCTAGGGGTGAAGAGTGGCCACTCAATTTAGTAACTGCCTAGCCCTAAGGGTATGTCCCACCAAAATGGGTGCCCTGGTCAAACCAGAAGCCTAAATGGGTTCAAACCAATTTTAGAATAAAGTAGACAGGAAGGGATACAATTCATGTGTTGATCATTTTCCCATACAGAGCCTCTAACTATTTTTAAAAATTTAAAACATTAAATGCCTAAAGTGTGACAAAAATGCATTATTATGAATTAATTCCTATAGTTTGAAATCGGGCCCGCACGCATCTTGAAGCAAAAGGGACGGGATCCCTTCATCTTCTTCCTTGAGCCGACGACCAGGATTCACCCCGCCTGGAGCCACTTCCAAGCGCCACTGCCGGCGATCCAGCCCCTTCCCCGGCCGGCCACCGCCACCAACACCTCCGTTGAGGTGGTGGCTATCGTCAGGCGGCGGCTTCGCCGCCGGAGAGGCGTTTTCCGGCGGATAAAGCAAGAGATTTTATTGCCGAAACAAGGAAAAATCCCGGATTGAATCGGGCTCAATTGAGCCCGAAACTCAAGCCTAATGATTCCTAGGATCTACCCGCGGGTTAAGGAGAGGAGGAGGACCTTCCTGGCGGCCTGGATGCGAGAGGAGCGGCGGGATGCCATTGATGACGGCGGCAGCGCTCGGCTTCTGCAACTGCACAGTGGAATGGCTCGTCTCCTCCAGGTAAACGCTCTAAAATGATCCCCTCGGCTCCCTGAAGGTGTTTAAATGGCAAATGGGGGAGAGGGGAGGCTGGTTCTTCAATGGCCATTAACACCATTAATGGTGTGGCTCGGGTTGTGTGGAGGGGGCTGAACCCACCCCTTGGTGGCCGGGAAACGGCTGGAATCAACTCCTCTCTCCTAGAGGAGTTGATTGCAACCATAATGGGTGGCTGTTAGTCTCCCTTGGCCGGCCTCTCACTTCCCCCTTCTTCTTCCTTGTTTTCTCTCTCCTCCATTATAAGGGAGAGGAGCTCCTTTCTCTCTCCTAGTCACCCCTGGTTGACTAGTCAGCCTAAATGCAGCCCACTAGATTATGATGGTCATGGGAATGGGTTTAGCCTAAGGGAGAAGTGGCTTGGGCTTGGGTTAGCCCCTTTTTGGGCTAAGTTTGACTTGACCCAAATGAGAGTTGACTTGGTCAATTTGACCATCTGAGTTGACCCCAATGGATCCTTGGTGACCCATTAGACTCCCTTAAGGTCTAGGAAGACTTGAGTAGGGTTGGTTGGGCATCTTGGGGGTCACATGCCCCTTGGTAAGGGCACTTTGACCATTTTAGGGCTAGAGTTGACTTGGGTCAACATAACCATTTGGGTTGACCCCATTGGGTCCTTGGTGACCCATTGGCCTCCCCTAAGGTCTAGGAAGGGTTATGTAGGGTTACCCTGCACTTTGGAGGTCACATACCCTTAGTAAGGGTACTTTGACCAGATTAGGAGCTTGAGTTGACTTGGGTCAACCTGGCCTCTAGGGCTGACCCCAATGTGTCCGTAGTGACCCATTGACCTCACTTTAGGGTTAGGAGGGCATAGGTGGGGTCCTCTAGGCTAGGAGTAGGTCAGTTGACCCTAAGTAGGCTAGTTTGACCCATTTAGGGCTAGGGTTGACCTTGGTCAACTGGGCCTCTTGGGTTGACCCTAATGGGTCCTTTTTGCTCTAATGGGCCTCCAAGGTATTAGGGGTGTTGTGGTAGGGTCTTGGGGCCATGGTGAAGCCCCATTGTCATTCTAAACCATTGTTCAAAATTCTACTATTAGCAGACCATGGTGATCCTCACCTTGGCCTCCTATCTCTTGGCCCATTTCTGGCTTTCTAGGGTTTGTCATGACCTAGTCATGGCCAAAACCACTCTTAGGGGTCTAGTTGGAAATAGGATGTTACAAATAACAAGGGCCTCCTGGTAGGAACGAGGTGTGGCAGTGGCAGAGATAGCCAGTGCAAAGGCCCTGCGAGAAGAGGTAAGACGATCATATGAAACAACAGCATCAAGGGGGTGTAGGGTACACGTCCGCACCCCTTTCCGAAGAGCTACAGGAAGATCCAGGTCGGCGGGTCCCTCGGCTTTCGGAGCATCCGTGGCAGAGAGAGCTGGCCCGGGAGGAGAGAGCGACGGCGACGGATATGAGGGAGACGGTGGCGGAGAAGTGGGAGAGATAGGTGGAGGGAGAGGAGTGGACGAAGACAGTATAAGGGTGGATATCGCAGTAGGAGATGAGGGAACGAAGGGAATAATAGTAGAATCAGAAGCTGGTGGAAGAGGAGAGGAAGCTGGGGTGAAAGTGTGAGTTAGATCTGATATACTATAGAGGGGGTGAATAGAGTATGGTGCTTGCTAAAAACTTTTACAACAGTTGTTGTATTCTAATGTGAACAGGGAAGCAAATAATAAAAAGTAAATCTAATCACAGAAAGATCACAGAGCAATCTAGTTGAAAGAACTAGTGCCTAAACACCTAGAGGGGGGGGGGGGGGGGTGAATAGGTGCACTTAATCTTTTTAAACTTTAAAGGCAGATACACAGAATTATATGCACTTCTTCACAGCAATACAACACAACAATCACAAAATAAATCACACACAGAGAACACACAGATTTTATAGTGGTTCTCCAAGGTCTGGGTACATCTACTTTCCCCCTTCGCCTATCTAGTAGTGTACTAGATTCGGCCTAACTTCTCCACTACTTCTCAGATCCACAGATCTTACAGCTCAGAACCCCAAATAGGTTCCTACAACTCAGAGTGATCCCACTCCTACAACTCAGGCACAAAGCCCTACCACTTAGTATTCACCAAGACCTACACTCAGCCTTCAACAAGACAAGGCCTACACTCAGCCTTCAACAAGTCCTACACTCAGAGAAAAGTATCTCCTACACTCAGGCATAAAGGCCCTACCACTCAGCCTTTATAATATAGGCTTACAACTCGGATCCCTTAGGATCCTACAAGAAATTTAAAATTACAAAGAATAATAACCACAACTCAGATTGAGAATGTTGAGTTGACTGGCTTCTTGATGAGTTCTTGAAAGAACTTTGCTGAGATCAACCTCCCTTGACTTTTCTTCAAAGCTTCTTGAATTAGAACACAGTAGGGTTGAATATCTAGGCAGATGATCTTCAATCAACTGCTGACTTGTGAATCAGATCTCAATCTGAAACTTTCTTTATCAGCCTGGTTCAATAGCTGACTTCTTAGAAGGAGCTTTCTCTCTCCAACTACTTAGATCTTCACTTGAAGGTCTTTTTCTTGTTTGTTGTTTCTCACTTTAATGATTGCTTCTCTCTATCTGATTCTTCTCTTTCTGTTGAAGGAATATGCCTTTATATAGGCTTTCTTCATGGTGACCGGCTGATCCGGTTTCTAACTAACTTCTAACAGCTCTGACAGTAGCAGTTGACCGGTTGAAATGGCAGCTGTTAAGTCACTCAGTCACTTCTTGAAAACTCTGTCACTGTCTGAAAGTGTCGAGACAGATAGTCTTTAAGTGTCAACACAAATAGACCAAGTGTCGACACAAGTAGACTAAGTGTCGACACTAGCCTTCATGGTGTCGACACAACTCCTTGTGTTGTAGAAATTACTTCTCGACACTGCTTATTCAGAATGTGTCGACACTGATCCTGTGTGTCGACACAAGTACTTCTTCTTTGATACTTAGTTGATTTCTGCTAAGTGTCGACATAAATCCTTTGTGTCGACACATCTTCTTGTGTTGAAACTTGCTAAGTGTCGACACATCTTCTTTGTGTCGACACATGCCTTCTGTGTTGAGACTTTTGCTGAGTGTCGACACATCTCCTTTGTGTCGACACATTCTTCATGTGTTGAGACTTTTGCTGAGTGTCGACACATCTCCTTTGTGTCGACACATTCTTCATGTGTTGAGACTTTGGCTGTGTGTCGACACGTCTCCTTTGTGTCAACACTTGTACTTAGATTTTGTTGAAGTTTGCTGAGTGTCGACACAGCCTCCTAGTGTCGACACTTGTACTTTAACTTTGCTGAAATTTTGCTGAGTGTCGACACAGCCTCCTAGTGTCGACACATTCTGCTGTCGACAAAGTTCCTCTGGGTGTCGACACTGCTTCTAAGTGTCGACACTGATTCTTTAGACATTTCTTCATTGCGTGTCGACACAGCCTGTATGTGTCGACACTTTCCTTCTGGTGTCGACTCTGCATTCCTGGTGTCGACACAATTACTCCAAGTGTCGACACTGCTTCTCTAGGTGTCGACGCAAGCCTACTTAAGTGTCGACACTTTCTTCTAGGTGTCGACACATGGACTTAGAAACATTTCCTGCAAACCTGCAGTTACTTAGCCTGCACAACTAAACTCAAAACACATCAAATACATCTTGATGTATATCATTGAGTAGAGTGAGGCTTCTTCAAATCAGGTACATATATTCCAATATACCCAACAATCTCCTCCTATTTGGAGAAGTCATAACCCTTAGTCAATGATATACACCATACATAACAAATTCATAGTATGATGTAAAACAGTAATATATGACAGGGAAAATACTTAAACATGCATGAACAAAACATGTATATACAAATAGCTCAGAACAATTAATGTAATAGATGATCATATAATATTGTTCTTACAAAGTCCAACATTTACATTAATCAAAAGTGTACATAGTATTTTAATACAAATGATTACAATTTGTAAATGTAAGAAAATGCTATCCTATTGCTGCTCTGGTTCCTTGATTACAATCCCCTTTCCAGATTGAATCTTTTCTTGAACTGGGGCTTCAGTGACATCAGCAGCAGCATGCTTATTCCCTTTAAGATATTTATTTTTCAACTCTTCAGCCTTGATCCTTTGCCTTTCAAAATAGTGATAAGGCTTGGGAAAATACTTGCTAGGCTCCTGTGCATTAGGAGGTAGCTTTCCTAGTTTAGCCTTTCTTCTATATTGCAAATGGCCTCTTGCCTATTCTCATGCGTCCTCCACTCTAGGTCAGAATACCATTTGCCTCTATCCAGGACATTGTCCTTAGCAGCCTTCCATGCAGTCAAAATGATATTCCTGGAAGTGCGGCTCCATTGTTCAAAATCAGGTCTCAATTCAGCTTGCTCTCTGAATCGTTTCTTAGACAGTTGAGCCTCTTGTTCCTTTAATAAGGCCTCTTGTTCTTTTAGAATTGCCTCTGGCATAGGCTGATCAACTTTCTCAAGAATGATATTCTGATTTCCCTCAGATGGACTATACATAGTCTGAATCTCTTGATGTATCATGTCAAAGTCTGGTGGAGGATATATCACTTGAGCCACTTCAACCTGTTCTCCTCCAAAATATGCAGGATTGATTCCAGTCTCTGCCACATTGTCATCATCACATAAGGGTGGATATCCAAGGGTGGCTCTGATGGAATTTGAAATCCACTTGGCATGATCAGAGCCTGCCTTGACTAATACCCTCTCCCCCTTTATGATTCTCTCTCTATGTGATCCCTGAGATCATCTTTCTGAAATCTTATCTGGGCATTCAGATAGTTTACTCCATCCTTATAAAAAGGTTTCAACCTTTGGAGTTTTTCAGTGATTAGCTTCTGTGAATCCTGGAGGGCAGAAGTAACAGCAGTGAGACCTTCTTGTAATGTCTGATCAAATTCTGCCTTGGCTGTAGTCAGGGCTGCAGTATGAGCACAAGTAAGATTCTTCATTTCTGTGACTATCATATTATGTGATTCAGTCAAGTTTTCATTCATTCTTATTTGATTTTCCAGGACATAGCCTTGCTTCACTGCCAGATCATCTACTTGTGTTTTGATCTTCTCCTGATGAGTGGCCAGATAGACTACTGCATTCCGTCCCTTATGGAAGCAGTCAGTCATTTCTTTCTTGTTCAGATTCACTTCAAATCTGATTGACTTGATGTCTTGGGCTAGATCAAATTGCAGGGATTTTTGCCATTCATCTATATACTTTTCTAGAGCTTGTCTTTGCTCATCCAGCTTAATCTGTAAAGCCACCATCAATGAACTGTAATCAGTAGAAGTGGCAGGCTGTGGAGCAATAGTCTGTAGAGCTTTCTTATAGTTCTGGCTCCTTCTTTTGAAGACTTGGAACTTCCTCTTCTTGGCTCTAGCAGCCTCTGCATCTTCTGAAGCAGATGTGATAGCAATGTCCACTCTGTCTTTAGGACTAGGATGTGAATCCTTCTCAGTCCTTTGTGGTTCCTCAGCATCCTTTGGCTTCTCAGTCTCTTTGCTTGCAGTTTCTTCTACAATCTCCACATGCTCCCCCTCAATAATTACTTTCTCCCCCTCAGCAGTAGCTTTTTCTCTCTCAAAGTCAGTTTGTAGAAGATCAGGGAATAGCTCTTCTAAGGTGAATTCTTGTTGAGAATGGGGTGGAGAATCTCTGATCTCATCTACCACTTTATCAGCAACAGATGTGTCTTCCATGACAATATCTTGTTGTTGGGTACATTGGAATAAATGTACCTAATTTGAAGAAGCCTCACCCTACTCAATGATATACATCAAAATGTATTTGATGTGTTTTGAGTTTAGTTGTGCAGGTTAAGTATTTGCAGGGAAAGCTGAAAAGTTTCTAAGTCCATGTGTCGACACCTAGAAGAAAAGTGTCGACACTTAAGAAGACTTGTGTCGACACCCAGAGAAGCAGTGTCGACACTTGGAGAAATTGTGTCGACACCAGGGATGCAGAGTCGACACAAGAAGGAAAGTGTCGACATATACAGGCTGTGTCAACACACAATGAATAAATGTCCAGTGAAGCGGTGTCGACACTTAGAAGTAGTGTCGACACCCAGAGGAACTTTGTCGACATCAGAAAGTGTCGACACTTGGAGACTGTGTCGACACTCAGCAAAAGTTCAACAAATTCTAAGTACAAGTGTCGACACAAAGGAGATGTGTCGACCCTCAGCCAAAGTCTCAACACATGAAGAATGTGTCGACACAAAGGATCAGTGTCGACACACAGCAAAAGTCTCAACACATGAAGAAAGTGTCAACACTAGAAACCTGTGTCGACACTCAGCAAATATCAATGAAGTCTAAGTACAAGTGTCGACACTAAGAAAATGTGTCGACTCTCAACAAGTATCAACACAGAAGGCATGTGTCGACACTAAGAAAATGTGTCGATACTCAGCGAGTATCAACACAAGAAGATGTGTCGACACAAAGGAGTTGTGTCGACACTTACAAGAATTCAACTAAGTACTAAAAAATAAGGAGTTGTGTCGACATAAAATATCAGTGTCGACACATGTTGAAGAAGCAGTGTCGAGAAGCAGATTCTACGACACAAAGGAGTTGTGTCGACACTTACAAGAATTCAACTAAGTACTAAAGAACAAGGAGTTGTGTCGACACACAATATCAGTGTCGACACATGTTGAAGAAGCAGTGTCGAGAAGCAGATTCTACAACACAAGGAGTTGTGTCGACACCATGAAGGCTAGTGTCGACACTTAGTCAACTTGTGTCGACACTTAGTCTATAAGTGTCGACACTTAAAGACTGACTGTCTCGACACTTTCAGACAGTTACAGAAAACTCAAGAAGTGACTGGATGACTTGACAGCTGCCATTCCAGCCGGTCTACTGCAACTGTCAGAGATGTCAGAAAGTTGTTAGGAACCAGATCAGCCGGTCACCATGAAGAAAGTCTATATAAAGGCTTATACCTTCAACAGAACATGAAAAACAACAATCAGAGATTGATCAAGCAATTCATTGAAGAATCAATTCAAGTGAAGATCTAAGTAGTTGGAGAGAGAGAGCTCCTTCCAAGAAGACAGCTGTTGAACCAGGCTGTGAAGAAGGTTTCAGATTGAGATCTGAATCTTAAGTTGCAGTGATTGAAGATCAGCTGCATAGAGAATCAACCCTACTGTGTTCTACATTCAAGAAGCTTTGAAGGAAGCCAAAGGAGGTTGATCTCAGCAAAGTTCTTCCAAGAAATCTTCAAGAAACCAGACAACTCTTCTCTCTCATTCTGAGTTGTAGGTTTACACATTGTATTTTTAATTTCTTGTAGGATCCTTAGGGATCTGAGTTGTAAGCCTGAAATTATAAAGGCTGAGTGGTAGGGCCTGTGTGCCTGAGTGTAGGAGATCCATTTCTCTGAGTGTAGGCCTTGTTGAGGGCTGAGTGTAGGCCTTATTGAAGGCTGAGTGTAGCTCTTGGTGAAGACTGAGTGGTAGGGCTTTGTGCCTGAGCTGTAGGAACCTGTTTGGGGTTCTGAGTGTAAGATCTGAGGATCTGAGGAATAGTGGAGGAGTTTGGCCGAATCTAGTACACTACTAGATAGGCGAAGGGGGAAAGTGGATGTACCTAAACCTTGGGGAACCACTATAAAACTGTGTGTACTCTGTGTGTGTATGATTCTGTGGTTGCTGGTTTATGTTCTGTGAAAGCTGAGATTAAATCTGCCTAAAAGTTTAAAAAAATTAAGGTCACCTATTCACCCCCACCTCTAGGTGATTAGGTATAATTTCTTTCAAGTGGTATCAGAGGGAGGTTACTCAAAAAGGACATAAGTGTCTGAGTAAAAGATCCTGTTGGCATATTCAGTATAATCAAGTGCAGAATCAAGAAAATCAAGAAAATGGGTTCAACAGAGAATCACAAAGAACTTGGATCCATGAAGTTTCCAATCTGTAGAAAGGAGATTTTTGGCATCTGGAAAGAAAGGGTTAGACTATTTATGGAAGCCTCTGACCCTAGAATCTATATCACAATCAAAGAAGGGCCATACGTGCCTATGAAAGTATCAGTCCTGGATGTAAATCAGAGAACCCCTAAGGACTTTTCAGAGATGACTAAAGATGAGATTATTCTGGCCACCATGGACAAGAGGGCTCAGAATCTAATTGTGAGTGCAATAGATGATGCCATATTCCAAACTTGATTCACTGTAAAACATCAAAGGAAATGTGGGACACACTGATAGTGTACATGGAGGGCTCTGAAGAAGTTTGACAGGACAGAAAGTCTTTACTAAATCAGGAGTATGAAAGTTTCAGACAAGGAAGGTCTGATAGTATAACAGAATGCTACAAGAAATTCTATAGGATTGTCAATGAGTTGATGTCTTATGGAAGAGAATTCAGCAACTATGAGCTGAATGATAAGTTCTTGAGATCCCTAACTAAAGATTGGGATACTAAGATTTGTGTCATAAGGGAAATGGCCAAGTTAGCAGATATTCCTCCTCCAACATTGTTTGGAAAGCTGTTATCCTATGAAATGCAGCTAATGGTTAGGAAAGAGGAGGAGAAGACTACCAGATTTGAGCATAAAGAAAGAGTTGTGGCATTCAAGACAGAAGACACCAAGAAATATAAAAGTAAGTCTCCATCTCTACCTCCAAAAGTTGCTAAGACTGAGACAGATGAGTCAGAAAGTAAGAATTCTGAAAGCATTGAGAGTGATGAGTACTTTGCAGCTTTCACTAGACATTTTCAGAAGTTTCTTAAGAAGAAACAGTGGAGGTCTAAGTCATCCACTTCACAGAAGTCATCAAAGAATGACAGGAGGAAGCCCAAGTCAAGTAGAACTACATCTTCAAAGATAGTCTGTTATTGTTGTAACAAACAAGGACATGTTGTTGCTGACTGTTAAGAGAAGAGGAAAGAGTCAACTGATAAGAAAAAGACTCAAATCAAGGGCAAAAAGGAAAGGTCTTTTGTTGCTAAAAAGGACAAAAGTCTGTCAGATATGTCTTCTTCAGAAACTGATTCAGAAGCTGAAGCTTACATTGGACTGTTTGCTGAAGAAGAAGAAGATGAGTTCATCCAATTAATGAACTCAATATATGAGCAAGAGGACAATCAGTGCCAGGGACTGATGGCCTTATCAGAAGGTGACAAAATTCAGGATCAGCCTTGACCTAGTTAGGTACAAAATTGTTCTGTTAGTTCAATTTCTAGTACTGGATCAGAATCAGATTCATCAGCATCAAGTGATGAGAGTGGATCTGAATCTGAAGGAGATATTCATCAATTGATTGATGAATATAGAGTAGTGTTGCAAGCTTTAAAGAAAAGCAAATCCTTGGCCAAGAGTCAGGATAAGGAGATTGCTAATCTTAAAGTTGCTGCAACAAATTTTGATAAGGTGATTGATCAAAAATTAAATGAAATAGCGAGGCTGAAGAACATAACTGTTATTCAGATGGGGACTATAACATTTAAAAATGATCAAATCAGAAATCTGGAGATTAGTCTTTAGAAAGAGAGAGACATAGTTGCAAGGTTTTCTAAACCAAAGTCTGTTCTACCTTTGATAGATGAATTTGTACATCAAAAGGGTAAAACTGGATTGGGGTTTACTAAACCTGCCAGGACTGTTCAGTCCAAGTCTAATGGCAAAGCCCCAGTACTCAACAAGCCTGCTGTAGATAAAACAGCTAGGGTTGTACCTAAGCAAAGGTACAACAGATTTGAGTGCTGGTGTTGTGGCAAGGTAGGTCACTTTGCCATAGACTGTTGGTACAATTCAAGTGCCAAGGTGAGTAGCAATCTGCCTGCTAGAAAATCTACAGGTAGTTTTGTTAAGAGGCAAACTAACCAGCACCAAGGACCCAAGAATTCTTTGGGTTCTAAGGTTAACTAATCTGTTTTGCAGGTGAGTCCAAGTGACCATGCCCCAATATGGTACTTGGACAGTGGATGTTCCAGGCACATGACTGGAACTAGGGGATTGCCAAAGGACTACACACCAATCAAGGATGGTCCTAAAGTCACCTTTGGTGATTCTGAAAAAGGAATCATCAAAAGTTTTGGTAACATTTCTAGCAACCTTATAACAATTACTCAAGTGGCTTATGTTAAAGGTTTGAAACACAACCTCATTAGTATAAGTCAGCTGAGTGATTTAGGATATGACATCTCATTTGTTAAAGATGGTTGTCATATCAGGAGATCAAATGATCAAGAGATCATTCTGACTGGTTATAGGAAGAGAAATGTCTATTGTCTAGACATTATGAGTGAGAATAATGTTTCTCATGTGTGTCTTGTAGCAGATGAGAAAGTCTCTCATTGTGTCAAATGGCACAAGAGGCTAGCCCATCTTAACTACAAGATAATTGGCCAACTCTTTAGCAAAGAGTTAGTGAGGAATGGACCTCAGGTTAAGTGTATTAAAGATGGGATATGCTCAGCTTGTCAAAAGGGCAAGCAGACTAGATCCACATTTAATAGCATTGAAAATAAAGATGCTGTGAGGTGCTTATACCTCTTGCATATGGATCTCTTTGGTCCTATGCCAGTTCACAACCTAGGTAGGAAGGTCTACACATTTGTAGTTGTAGATGACTACTCAAGGTTTTCCTAGGTGTTCTTCCTTAGACAGAAATCTGAAACTCCTAATATCTTTTATAGTTTTGTCAAACAAATTCAGAATGAGTTAGACAGTACAGTGGTCAAAATAAGAAGTGACCATGGTACTTAATTCCAGTCTGATAGTATGACAAAGATATGTGAAGAGTTTGGGATATTTCAAGAATTTTCTTCACCAAGAACACCTCAGCAAAATGGCATTGCTGAGAGGAAAAATAGAACCTTGATTGAGGCTGATAGAACCCTATTAAGTGACACATCTCTCCCAGAATATTTCTGGGCTGAGTCAGTAAACACTGCATGACATGTAATTAATAGGGCTACTATCACCAAGAGCCACAATAAGACCCCCTATGAGATTGTGAAAGACAGAAAACCAAACCTATCCTATTTCAGGATCTTTGGTTGTAAATGCTATATACTTAACAATAGTAAGTCTTACTTAACAAAGTTTGCTACCAAATCCCAAGAGGGGATCTTTGTTGGGTACATCAATAACAGAAAGGCTTATAGGGTCCACAAATTGACTACTCAAGTTGTAGAAGAGTCAGTACATGTAGTGTTTGATGAAGCTGGGCTCATTAACAATGAATTGTCTAGAAGTATTTGCAGCTCCACAGGTATGACTAAGAAGATGGACAAGCTTACTATTGAAGAAGGATCTACTGCAAGTCAGCAAGTAGATGATAGTGGCTGTTATCCAGGGGGAGTACTAGATGCAACTGATGCAGAAGAAGACCAAGGGGTGCAGTAAGTTGAAGAAGCTGAAAGAGTACAACCTGAAGACAGGCTGCCTCCAGCAAATAGACATCTAAAAGATCATCCAGCCAATCAAATTATTGGTGATCTAAGTCAAGGGGTACAAACAAGGAGCAGAAATCTAAGTTCAGTACTCTACTACAGTTTTCTATCCCAAGTAGAGCCAAAGAAATTTGAAGAAGCCATCCTAAACCCTCATTGGATTGAGGCAATGCAAGAGGAGCTGAACCAGTTCAAAAGATGCAAAGTCTGGGAGCTTGTTCCTAAACCAAAAGACCACAACATAATTGAAACTAAGTGGATCTTTAGGAACAAGATGGATGAACATGGAGTGATTATGAAGAACAAATCTAGACTGGTTGCTAAGGGATATAGGCAGGAAGAAGGTATTGACTTTGATCAAACCTTTGCTCCAGTAGCCAGACTGGAGGCAATAAGAATGTTCTTGGGCTATGCAACCTATCAAGGGTTTAAAGTATACCAAATGGATGTTAAGTCAGCCTTTTTGAATGACAAACTTAAGGAAGAAGTCTATGTAGAACAACCATCAGGTTTTGTTGATTCAACCAAACCTAATTATGTCTATAGACTTAGGAAGACTTTGTATGGGTTAAAACAAGCCCCTAGGGCTTGGTATGAAACCCTGTCTAGTTTCCTCATTGAGAATAAATTCACAAGGGGGAAAATAAACAAGACTCTATTCCTTAGGGAATCCAGAGGCAAGATCATACTAGTACAAATATATGTAGATGACATCATATTTGGGCCTACTGAAAATAGTCTTTGCAAAACGTTTGCAAAACTAATGCAAGGACAATTTGAAATGAGCAGTATGGGGGAACTTAAGTTCTTCTTGGGTCTCCAAGTTAGACAGACTGAGAATGGTTTATCCATATGCCAGTCTAAGTTCACCCTAGAATTAATAAGGAAGTATGGTATGGAATCATCCAGTACCATGAAAACTCCTATGGGGTCAAGTATGTCTCTTAGCAAAGATGATGCATGGAAACCTGTAGATGAGACTTTGTATAGAGGGATAATTGGCTCCCTATTGTATTTGACTGCAAGTAGACCAGATATCATGTATGCTACATGTGTCTGTGCTAGATACCAAGCTTGCCCTAAAGAATCTCATTTGACAGCAGTCAAAAGAATACTGAGATATCTAAAGGGCACTCCTTTTCTAGGCCTTTGGTACCCTAGGAATGGAGACTTTGAACTGACAGGTTATTCAGATGCAGATTTTGCAGGCTGCAAGGAAGATAGGAAAAGTACAACTGGTACCTGTCAATTCCTAGGTGGAAGACTGATACCATGGAGTAGCAAGAAGCAAACAAGTGTGGCTATCTCCACAGCAGAATCAGAGTATGTTGCTGCAGGAAGTTGCTGTGCTCAACTTCTATGGATTCAACATCAGCTAGAAGACTATGGTATACAAGTAAGTAGAACACCTCTATTTTGTGATTCTACTAGTGCTATTTCTATTGCAAACAATCCTGTCTCCCATAGTAGGACTAAGCACATAGAAATTAAATACCATTTTCTAAGAGAACATGTGGAAAAAGGAGATATTTCACTAGAGTATATTAATACAGATAATCAGCTAGCTGACATGTATACTAAGCCCTTAGAAGAAACCAAATTCAATAGGTTTAAAATTGAATTAGGTATGATAAACTTAGAATAGTTTACAAAAAATTGGCTAAGTAAAATGGTGTCGACACATCTAGACAGTCTATGTCGACACTTACGAGAATTAGTGTCGACACATAAATAGTAGGTGTCAACACATCCAAGGTGGTGTCGACACTTAGGATTTACTCAACATTAGTCTGGTAAAGTCTCGACTAAGTGTCGAGCTAAGCGGTGTTGACACATAAACAAGTGTCGACACATATATTCTATCGACTATACTTGTGTCGACACATAGTTGTCGAGACATTATAAGTCTGTGTCGACACTTATCAACAGTGTCGACACAATTTAAGTATTTTGACGCACCCTTTCATCTTCGATTCTAGAAAGGTATAAATAGGTTTTCGCCATTGTCTGTCGACACGCTCACCAAAGTTTCGAGACCAAACTTGTGTGTCGACATCTCTCTTTTCTACATTCAAATTTCTTCAAACCCTAATGGCGCCCAAGCTCGAAGAGAATGTGAATGAGGGATATGAACTCGTGCGGCATGCTTTTGATGACGCGGAACCAGAGATCAAAGGCGTGATAACCCTAATAGAAGAGACATGGTTAGAATTTCTTGTTTCCGAACCGACCAAGATATGGAAGAATGAAGTCCTGGAATTTCTGAATGCAGCAACCCTAGATGAATCAGGACTCAAAATTAAGTCAAGAATTCATGGGGCAAAGGTGAAGGTCTCTTCTAAGAGTCTGAGAAAGGTGTTTCAACTACCTAGGACTAAGGAAGAAGAAGATGTTTCTGCTACCAAGACTAGAGAAGCATTGACATGGTGTGGTTTGGACTCAAATCTAAAAATAGGATCTGTTTTCAATAAGAAGGGAATGAACATGCAAGGCAAATTTCTATGTGAAATTGTTGGCAAGGTTATCTTGAGCAAGCCTGAAGGCCATGACAGAATCTCAGCTCACATGTTTAGCCTCATGACAAGGATAATATTCAAACTAAATACTGATTGAGCTGCAGTTATGTTTGAGAAAATAAAAGAGAGTATGAAGAAGCCCAATTTGGGTAGAATACTAAGTCTATACCTAGCTGGTAGTATACTGGAATTGATGAATCAAGCAGCTGGATCTAAGATTAACCATATGAGGAGAATGAATTTAAGAATCTTCTCTAGATGGGATAGAGTACTGTCCAAAGAAATCCCATCTCTAGTGAAGGAAATACCTCTGAAGAAGAAGAAAAAGACAGTCCCTGTGGCTCAAGAATCATCAAGCAGCTCTGAAGAGCATGTAGTGTTCACTCTAGATGAGGAAGAAACTGGAAATGCTGGACAATCTCCAGCAGGACAAGAAGATGCACCAAGACAGGGGGAGCTACCACAAGCAAGCCCAATTAACCAGGATTCCATCCAGGGGGAGCCCTTACTTGTGGAAGAACCAACTCCACTAGAGAGTGAACAAGCTACTCAGACCATACTTGAGGTAATAACTGAAATCAACCAATTAGATTTCTCTATTGAAAATGAAGCTATGACTGACAGATTGTCTGATATTAATCAGCAACCTCAGATTCCTAGTCAACCCCAAGATGTTGTCATGGAGGACACATCTGTTGCTGATCAAGTTGTTGATGAGATAAGAGTTTCTCCAGCTCATACTCAACAGGAATTTACCCTAGAAGAGCTATTCCCAGATCTTCTACAAACATATTTTGAGAAAGAGAAAGCTGCTGCTGAGGGAGAGAAGGCCCATGTTGAGGGGGAGCATGTGGTTATTGTTGAGGAAACTGCAAGGAAGGAACCTATAGTGCCAAAGGATGCTGAGCAGGTTTCTAGGACTGACAAGGATTTACCTTCAAGCCCTAAGGACAGGGTTGATATTACAAGCACATCTGCTTCTGAAGATGAAAAGGCTGCAAGAGCCAAGAATACAAAATTTCAAGTTTTCAAGAGGAGGAGCCAGACATATAAGAAAGATTTACAAATAATAGCACCACAGCCTGCACCACAGCAAGCCCCATCTATAGATTACAGTTCATTGATGGTGGCTTTACAAATTAAGCTTGATGAGCAAAGGCAAGCTCTGGAAAAATATTTGGATGAAGGAAATAAGTCATTACAATTTGATCTTGCACAAGATATTAAGTCAATCATATTTGAAATGAATCTGAATAAGAAAGAGATTACTGATTGCTTTCATAAGGGAGGAAATGCAGTAGTCTATCTAGCAACTCATCAGGAAAAGATCAAAGCTCAAGTGGATGAAATTGCAGTGAAGCAAGGCTATGTCGTGGAGAACCAGCTGAGAATTAATGATAATCTCACTGCTTGACACAATGCAATAGTAACAAAAATGAAGAATATAGCTACTGGTCAGACTACAGCCATGACTACAGCCAAAGAAGAATTTGACAAAGCATTGCAAGAGAGCCTAACTGCTGTTACTACTGCACTTCAAGATTCTCAGAAGCTAATAACTGAAAAGCTCCAAAGGTTGAAACCATTCTACAAGGATGGAGTAAATTACCTCAATGCACAAATCAGATTTCAGAAAGATGATCTGAGGGATCACATTGAAAGAGAAGTCATAAAGGGGGAGAGGGTGTTAGTCAAAGCCAGCTCTGATCATGCAAAGTGGATTTCCAATTCCATCAGAGCCACCCTTGGATATCCTCCATTATGTGATGATGACAATGTGGCAGAGTCTGGTATTAATCCTGCTTATCTTGGAGGGGAGAAAGCTGAAGTGGCTCAAGTAATATACCCTCCACCAGACTTTGATATGGTACATCAAGACATACAATCAATGTATAGCCCTCCTGAGGGAAATCAGAAGGTCATCATAGAGAAAGTGGTTCAGCCAGTGTCAGAGGCTATACTGAAAGAACAAGTGTCTTTGCGGAAAGAACAAGAAGCCCAATTGTCTAAGAAGAGATTCAGGGAGCAAGCTGAACTTAGGCCTGATTTTGAACAATGGAGCCCCACTTCCAGGAATATTATCTTGACTGCATGGAAGGCTACCAAAGACAATATCCAAGATAGAAACAAGTGGTATTCTGAACTGGAGTAGAGGAAGCATGATACCAGGCAAGAGGCAATTGTGCAATATAGAAGAAAGGCTAAGATGGGAAAGCTACCTCCTACTGCCCAGGAGCCTAACAAGTACTTTCCAAAGCCTTATCATTACTTTGAAAGACAGAAGATCAAAGCTGAAGATTTGAAAAAGAAGGATCTTAAAGGAAAGAATCCTGCTGCTGCTGAAGACACTGAAGCTCCTGTCCAAGCAAAGATACAATCTGGAAAGGGCATAGTTATCAAGGAGCCTGAGCAGCAATAGGATAGAATTTTTCTTAATTTTTCTTTGTGTAATCACTTGTATTAAAACATTCTGTAAACTTTTGAATCATGAATATGTTGAAGTTGTTAGTACAATGTGATATATGTTAAATCTATTACATTAATGTTCTGAGAAATTTGAGTATACATGTTTTGTTTATACATGTTTATGTACTTACCCTGTTATATAATACTGTTTTACATAAAACTGTGATTTTGTTATGTATGGTGTATATCATTGACTAAGGGTTATGACTTCTCCAAATAGGGGGAGATTGTTGGGTACATTGGAATAAATATACCAGATTTGAAGAAGCCTCACCCTACTCAATGATATACATCAAAATGTATTTGATGTATTTTGAGTTTAGTTGTGCAGGTTAAGTATTTGCAGGAAAAGCTGAAAAGTTTCTAAGTCCATGTGTCGACACCTAGAAGAAAAGTGTCGACACTTAAGAAGACTTGTGTCGACACCCAGAGAAGCAGTGTCGACACTTGGAGAAATTGTGTCGACACCAGGGATGCAGAGTCGACACCAGAGGGAAAGTGTCGACACATACAGGCTGTGTCGACACACAATGAAGAAATGTCCAGTGAAGCAGTGTCGACACTTAGAAGCAGTGTCGACACCCAGAGGAACTTTGTCGACATCAGAAAGTGTCGACACTTGTAGGCTGTGTCGACACTCAGCAAAAGTTCAACAAATTTTAAGTACAAGTGTCGACACAAAGGAGATGTGTCGACCCTCAGCCAAAGTCTCAACACATGAAGAATGTGTCGACATAAAGGATCAGTGTCGACACACAACAAAAGTCTCAACACATGAAGAAAGTGTCGACACTAGAAACCTGTGTCGACACTCAGCAAATATCAATGAAGTCTAAGTACAAAGTGTCGACACTAAAAAAATGTGTCGACACTCAACAAGTATCAACACAGAAGGCATGTGTCGACACTAAGAAAATGTGTCGACACTCAGCGAGTATCAACACAAGAAGATGTGCGACACAAAGGAGTTGTGTCGACACTTATAAGAATTCAACTAAGTACTAAAGAACAAGGAGTTGTGTCGACACACAATATTAGTGTCGACACATGTTGAAGAAGCAGCGTCGAGAAGTAGATTCTACGACACAAAGGAGTTGTGTCGACACTTACAAGAATTCAACTAAGTACTAAAGAACAAGGAGTTATGTCGACACACAATATCAGTGTCGACACATGTTGAAGAAGCAGTGTCGAGAAGCAGATTCTACAACACAAGGAGTTGTGTCGACACCATGAAGGCTAGTGTCGACACGTAGTCAACTTGTGTCGACACATAGTCTATAAGTGTCGACACTTAAAGAATGACTGTCTCGACACTTTCAGACAGTTACAGAAAACTCAAGAAGTGACTGGATGACTTGACAGCTGCCATTCCAGCCAATCTACTGCAACTGTCAGAGATGTCAGAAAGTTGTTATGAACCGGATCAACCGGTCACCATGAAGAAAGTCTATATAATGGCTTATACCTTCAACAGAACATGAAAAAACAACAATCAGAGATTGATCAAGCAATTCATTGAAGAATCAATTCAAGTGAAGATCTAAGTAGTTGGAGAGAGAGAGCTCCTTCCAAGAAGACAGCTGTTGAACCAGGTTGGAAGAAGGTTTCAGATTGAGATCTGAATCTTAAGTTACAGTGATTGAAGATCAGCTGCATAGAGAATCAACCCTACTGTGTTCTACATTCAAGAAGCTTTGAAGGAAGCCAAGGGAGGTTGATCTCAGCAAAGTTCTTTCAAGAACTCTTCAAGAAACCAAACAACTCTTCTCTCTCATTCTGAGTTGTAGGTTTACACATTGTATTTTTAATTTCTTGTAGGATCCTTAGGGATTTGAGTTGTAAGCCTGAAATTATAAAGGCTGAGTGGTAGGGCATGTGTGCCTGAGTGTAGGAGATCCATTTCTCTGAGTGTAGGCCTTGTTGAGGGCTGAGTGTAGGCCTTGTTGAAGGCTGAGTGTAGGTCTTGGTGAAGATTGAGTGGTAGGGCTTTGTGCCTGAGCTGTAGGAACCTGTTTGGGGTTCTGAGTGTAAGATCTGAGGATCTGAGGAATAGTGGAGGAGTTTGGCCGAATCTAGTACACTACTAGATAGGTGAAGGGGGAAAGTGGATGTACCCAAACCTTGGGGAACCACTATAAAACTGTGTGTACTCTGTGTGTGTATGATTATGTGGTTGCTGGTTTATGTTCTGTGAAAGCTGTGATTAAATCTGCCTAAAAGTTTAAAAAGATTAAGGTCACCTATTCACCCCCCCTCTAGGTGATTAGGTACAATTTCTTTCACTTGTGCTTGAGGGTGTATCTGTGTTTGCTGATGAACATTAGGTAATGAATCAGACAAAACTTCATCCTTAATAGGGAAAGCTAATTGATTAATGTCAGTTATTACCTCCAGTATGGTTTGAGTAGCTTGTTCACTCTCTACTAGAGTTGGCTCTTCCACAAGTAGAGGCTCCCCCTAGAGTGGATCAAGGTGAATTGGGCTAGCTAGTGGTAAATCCCCCTGCCTCTGTGCATCTTCTTGTCTTGCTAGAGACTGGTCAGCATTTCCAGTCTCTTCATCATCAGGAGTAAATACTACTTGCTCTTCAGAGCTGCTGGAGGATTCTTGATCCACAGTGGCTGTTTTCCTCTTCTTCTTCTGGGGTGTTTCCTTTACTGGAGATGGCAGTTCTTTGGTCAGTACTCTATCCCACCTAGAGAAGATTCTCATATTCATCTTCCTCATGTGGTTAATCTTTGAACCTGCAGCTTGGTTCATTACCTCAGGTATACTGCCAGCTAGGTATAGACTCAGTATTCTACCTAGATTGGGCTTCTTCATACTTTCTTTTATCTTCTCAAACACAACTGCAGTCCAATCAGTATTAAGTTTGAAGATAATCCTTGTCATCAAACTGAACATATAAGCAGAAATTCTGTCATGTCCTCCAGGCTTGCTCAAGATGACCTTTCCAACAATTTCAGACAGCAAGTTTCCTTGGATGTTCATTCCTTTTCTATTGAATACTGATCCAATTTTTAGATTTGAATCCAGTCCACACCATCTCAATGCTTCTCTAGTCTTAGAAGAAGATACATCTTCTTCCTCCTTTGTTCTTGGTAGCTGAAGTACCTTCCTCAGACTCTTCTGTGTGACCTTGACTTTGGTCCCATGAACCCTGGACTTAATCTTGAGTCCAGTGTCATCAAGTGATGCTGCACTCAAAAATTCCAGGACCTCCTTCTTCCAGATCTTGATTGGTTCAGAAACAAGGTATTCCAGTCCAGTTTCGGCAATTAGGGTTATCACGGCTTTGATTTCAGGTTCCGCGTCATCAAAAGCGTGTCGCACGAGTTCATATCCTTCATTAACATTCTCTTCTAGCTTGGGCACCATTAGGGTTTGAAGAAATTTGAATTTAGAGAAGAGAGATGTCAACACACAAGTTTGGTCTCGAAACTTTGGTGAGCGTGTCAACTAACAATGGAGAGAACCTATTTATACCTTTCTAGAACCGAAGGTGAAAAGGCGCGTCAAAATACTTAAATTGTGTCGACACTGTTGAAAAGTGTCGACACTTACTTATAATGTCTCGACACAAGTATAGTCGACAGAATATATGTGTCGACACTTATATATGTGTCGACACCACTTAGTTCGACACTTAGTCGAGACTTTACTAGACTAATTCTGTGTTAATCCTTAGTGTCGACACCACCTTGGATGTGTCGACACCTACACGGCATGTGTCGACACAAATTCTCTGAAGTGTCGACACAGACTTCCTAGATGTGTCGACACCATTTCTCTGAAATGTCGACACCACTTCTATGTGTCGACACAGACAACTCTGTGTGTCGACACCATTTTACTTAGCCAATTTTGTAAACTATTCCAAGTTTATCATCTCTAATTCAATTTTAAATTTATTGAATTTGGTTTCATCTAAGGGCTTAGTGTACATATCAGCTAGCTGATTATCTGTATTAATATACTCTAGTGAAATATCTTCTTTTTCCACATGTTCTCTTAGAAAATGGTATTTTATTTCTATGTGCTTAGTCCTACTATGGGAGACAGGATTGTTTGCAATAGAAATAACACTTGTAGAATCACAAAATAGAGGTGTTCTACTTACTCGAATACCATAATCTTCTAGCTAGTGTTGTATCCATAGTAGTTGTGCACAACAGCTTCCTGCAGCAACATACTCTGACTCAGCTGTGGAGATAGCCACACTGGTTTGCTTCTTGCTACTCTATGACACCAGCCTTCCACCTAGAAATTCACAGGTTCCAGTTGTACTCTTCCTATCTTCCTTGCAGCCTACAAAATCTGCATCTGAATAACTTGTCAGTTCAAAGTCTCCATTCCTAGAGTACCAAAGTCCTAGATAAGGAGTGCCCTTAAGATATCTCAAGATTCTTTTGACTGCTGTCAAATGGGATTCTTTAAGGCAAGCTTGATACCTAGCACAGACACATGTAACATACATGATATCTAGTCTACTTGCAGTCAAATATAGTAGGGAGCCAACTATCCCTCTATACAAAGTTTCATCTACAGGTTTCCCTGCATCATCTTTGCATAAAGACATTGTTGACCCCATAGGTGTTTTCATGGTAGTGGATGAATCCATACCATACTTCCTTATCAATTCTAGGGTGAACTTAGACTGGCATATGGATAAACCATCCTCAGTCTGTCTAGCTTGGAGACCCAAGAAAAACTTAAGTTCCCCCCATACTGCTCATTTCAAATTGTCCTTGCATTAGTTTGGCAAACTTTCTGCAAAGACTACTTTCTGTAGACCCAAATATGATGTCATCTACATATATTTGGACTAAGATAATCTTGCCTCTGGATTCCATAAGAAATAGAGTCTTGTCTATTTCCTCCTTGTGAATTTATTCTCAATGAGGAAACTAGACAGGGTTTCATACCAAGCCCTAGGGGCTTGTTTTAACCCATACAAAGCCTTCCTAAGTCTATAAACATAATTAGGTTTAGTAGAATCAACAAAACCTGATGGCTGTTCTACATAGACTTCTTCCTTCAGATTTCCATTTAGAAAATCTGACTTAACATCCATTTGGTATACCTTGAACCCTTGGAATGTTGCATAGACAAGGAACATCCTTATTGCTTCCAGTCTGGCTACTAGAGCAAAGGTTTGATCAAAATCAATACCTTCTTCCTGCCTATATCCTTTAGCAACTAGTCTAGCTTTGTTCTTTATAATTACTCCATTTTCATCCAACTTGTTCCTAAAGATCCACTTAGTTCCTATAATATTGTGGCCCTTTGGTTTAGGAACAAGCTCCCAGACTTTGCATCTTTTGAACTGGTTCAGCTCCTCTTGCATTGCCTCAATCCAATGAGGGTCTAGGATAGCTTCTTCAAATTTCTTTGGCTCTACTTGGGATAGAAAGCTGGAGTAGAGAACTGAATTTAGATTCCTGCTCCTTGTTTGTACCCCTTGTCTGAGATCTCCAATAATTTGATTGGCTGGATTATCTTTTAAATGCCTATTTGCTGGAGGCATCCTGTTTTCTAGTTGTATACCTACAGCTTCTTCATTCAGCAGCTCCTCTTGGTCTTCTTCAGCAACAGGAGTGTCTTGTACTCCCCCTGGGCAGCAGCCACTATCATCCACTTACTGACTTGTAGTAGAATCTTCTTCAATAGTAAGCTTGTCCATCTTCTCAGTCACACCTGTAGAGCTGCAAACACTTATAGACAATTCATTGTTAATGAGTCCACTTTCATCAAACACTACATGTACTGACTCTTCTACAACTTGAGTAGTCAAGTTGTAGACCCTATAAGCCTTACTGTTGTTGCTGTACCCAACAAAGATCCCCTCTTGGGATTTGACAGCAAACTTGGTTAAATAAGACTTACCATTGTTAAGTATATAACATTTACAACCAAAGATCCTGAAATAGGATAGATTTGATTTTCTGCCCTTCACAATCTCATAGGGGGTCTTATTGTGGCTCTTGGTGATAGTAGCCCTATTGATCACATGATATGCAGTATTAACTGCCTCAGCCCAGAAATATTCAGGGAGAGATGTGTCACTTAATAGGGTTCTACCATCCTCTATCAAGGTTCTATTTTTCCTTTCAGCAATACCATTTTACTGAGGTGTTCTTGGTGAAGAAAATTCCTGAAATATCCCAAACTCTTCACATAGCTTTGTCATACTGTCAGACTGAAATTCAGTACCATGGTCACTTCTTATTTTGACCACTGTACTGTCTAACACATTCTGAATTTGTTTGACAAAACTATAAAAGATACTAGGAGTTTCAGATTTCTGTCTAAGGAAGAACACCCAGGAAAACCTTGAGTAGTCATCTACAATCACAAATGTGTAGACCTTACTACATAGGCTGTGAACTGACATAGGACCAAAAAGATCCATATGCAAGAGGTATAGACACCTCACAACATCTTTGTTCTCAATGCTATTAAAGGTGGATCTAGTCTACTTGCCCTTTTGACAAGCTGAGCATATCCCATCCTTAATACACTTAACCTGAGGACCATTCCTCACTAACTCTTTACTAAAGAGTTGGCCAATTGTCTTATAGTTAAGATGAGCCAGCCTCTTGTGCCATTTAACACAATGTGAGACTTTCTCATCAACTACAAGATAAATATGAGAGACTATGTTCTCACACATAATGTCTAGACAATAGACATTTCTCTTTCTATAACCTGTCAAAATGATCTTTTGATCATTTGACCTACTGATATGACAACCATCCTTGACAAATGAGATGTCATATCCTAAATCACTCAGCTGACTTATACTAATTAGGTTGTGTTTCAAACCTTTAACATAAGCCACTTGAGTAATTGTAATAAGGTTGCTAGAAATGTTACCAAAGCCTTTGATGATTCCTTTTTCAGAACCATGAAAGGTGACTTTAGGACCATCCTTGATTGGTGTATAGTCCTTCAGCAATCCCCTAGTTCCAGTCATGTGCCTGGAACATCCACTGTCCAAGTACCATATTCGGGCATGACCACTTGGACTTACATGCAAAACAAATTACTTAACTTTAGAACCCAAAAACTTCTTGGGTCCTTGGTGCAAGTTAGTCTGACTCTTAACAAAACCACCTGTAGCGTTTCTAGCAGGCAGTTTGCTACTCACCTTGGCACTAGAATTGTGCCAACAATCTATGGCAAAGTGGCCTATCTTGCCACAACACCAGCACTCAAATCTGTTGTACCTTTATTTAGGTACAACCCTGACTATTTTATCTACAACAGGCTTCTTGTTGAGTACTGGGGCTTTACCCTTAGAATTGGACTTTACTGTCCAGGCAGGTTTTGTAAACCCCAATCCAGTTTTACCCTTATGAGGTGCAAACTCATCTATCAAAGGTAGAACAGACTTTGGTTTAGAAAAACTTGCTACAATATCTCTCTCTTTCTGAAGACTAATCTCTAGATTTCTAATTTGATCATTTTTAAATGTTATAGTCCCCATCTGAATAACAGTAATGTGCTTCAGTCTGGCTATTTCATTTAATTTCTGATCAAGCAACTTGTCAAAATCTGTTGCAGCAACTTTAAGACTGGCAATCTCCTTAGCCTGAGTTTTGGCCAAGAGTTTGCTTTTCTTCAAAGCCTGCAACAATACTCTATATTCATCAATCAACTGATGAATGTCTCCTTCAGATTCAGATTCACTTACATCACTTGATGCTGATGTATCTGAAACTGACTCAGCACTAGCAATTGAACTTGAAGAACAATTTTGTACCTGACTAGGTCCAGGCTGATCCTGGATTTTGTCTTCTTCTGATAAGGCCATCAGTCCCTTGCTCTGAATGTCCTCCTGCTCATATATTGAGTTCATTAATTGTATGAACTCATCTTCCTCTTCTTCAGCAAATATTCCAATATAAGCTTCAACATCTGAATCTGTTTCTGAAGATGATATATCAGTCAGACTTTTATCCTTCTTGACAACAAAGGACCTTTCCTTTTTGCCCTTGAACTGTGTCTTTTTCTTGTCAGTGGACTCTTTCCTCTTCTCTGGACAGTCAGCTATTACATGTCCTTATCTATTGCAACAATAGCATACTATCTTTGAGGATGTAGTTTTATTAGACTTGAACTTTCTCCTGTCATTCCTTGATGACTTCCTGTTCTGGTAGTAGTCATCTTTAGGCTGTGAAGTGGATGGCTTGGACCTCCACTGCTTCTTCTTTAGAAACTTCTGAAAGTGCCTAGTAAATGCAGCAAAGTCTTCATCACTTTCACTGCTTTCTGACTTCTTGCTATCTGAAGTATCTGATACTGTCTCAGCAACTATTTGTGGTGGAGATGGAGACTTGCTTCTATATTTCTTAGTGGCTTCAGTCTTGAAGGCCACAACTCTTTCTTTATGCTCCACTCTTGTAGACTTTTCTTCCTCCTTCCTTACCATTAACTGCATCTCATAGGATAACAGTTTGCCAAACAATGTTGGAGGAGGAATATCTGCTAATTTGGCCATTTCCCTTATGGCACAAATCTTAGTATCCCAGTCCTTTGTCAGGGATCTCAAGAACTTATCATTCAATTCATAATTGCTGAATTCTCTTCCATAGGACATCAATTCATTGACTATCCTATAGAATTTCTTTTAGAATTCAGTTATACTATCAGACCTGCCTTGTCTGAAACTTTCATACTCTTGGTTTAACAAAGACTTCCTGTCCTGTCTAACTTCTTCTGAACCCTCCATATAGACTATCAGTGTGTCCCACATTTCCTTTGATGTTTTACAATGAATCAGATTCTGAAATGTGGCATCATCAATTGCACTTACAATAATATTCTGAGTCCTCTTGTCCATAGTGGCCAGAATAATTTCATCCTTGGTCATTTCAGAATAGTCTTTTGGAGTTCTCTGGTTTGCATCCAGAACTGATACTTTCATTGGCACATATGGCCCTTCTTTGACTGTAATGTAAATTCTAGGGTCAGAGGCTTCCATAAACAGTCTAACCCTTTCTTTCCAAATGCCAAAGATCTCCTTTCTGCAGATTGGCAACTTCATGGATCCTAGCTCATTGTGATTCTCAGTTGAACCCATTTTCTTGATTCTTGATTATACTGATTCTGCCTTCAGGATCTTCACTCAGACTGTTATGTCCTTTTTGAATAACCTCGCTTTGATACCACTTGAAAGAACTAGTGCCTAAACACCTAGAGGGGGGGGGGGGGTAAATAGGTGCACTTAATCTTTTTAAACTTTAAAGGCCGATACACAAAATTATATGAACTTCTTCACATCAATACAACACAACAATCACAGAATAAAGCACACACAGAGAACACATAGATTTTATAGTGGTTCCCCAAGGTCTGGGTACATCCACTTTCCCCCTTCGCCTATCTAGTAGTGTACTAGATTCGGCCTAACTTCTCCACTACTTCTCAGATCCACAGATCTTACTGCTCAGAACCCCAAATAGATTCCTACAACTCAGAGTGATCCCACTCCTACAACTCAGGCAGAAAGCCATACCACTTAGTCTTCACCAAGACCTACACTCAGCCTTCAACAAGATAAGGCCTACACTCAGCCTTCAACAAGGCCTACACTCAGAGAAAAGTATCTCCTACACTCAGGCACAAAGGCCCTACCACTCCGCCTTTATAATATAGGCTTATAACTCAGACCCCTTAGGATCCTACAAGAAATTTAAAATTACAAAGAATAATAACCACAACTCAGATTGAGAAAGTTGAGTTGACTGGCTTCTTGATGAGTTCTTGAAAGAACTTTGCTGAGATCAACCTCCCTTGGCTTTTCTTCAAAGCTTCTTGAATTAGAACACAGTAGGGTTGAATCTCTAGGCAGATAACCTTCAATCAACTGCTGACTTGTGAATCAGATCTCAATCTGAAACTTTCTTTATCAGCCTGGTTCAATAGTTGACTTCTTAGAAGGAGCTTTCTCTCTCCAACTACTTAGATCTTCACTTGAAGGTCTTCTTCTTGTTTGTTGTTTCTCACTTTAATGATTGCTTCTCTCTATCTGATTCTTCTCTTCCTGTTGAAGGAATATGCCTTTATATAGACTTTCTTCATGGTGACCGGCTGATCCGGTTTCTAACTAACTTCTGACAGCTCTGACAGTAGCAGTTGACCGTTTGAAATGTCAGCTGTCAAGTCACCCAGTAACTTCTTGAAAACTCTGTCACTGTCTGAAAGTGTCGATACAGATAGTCTTTAAGTGTCGACACAAATAGACCATGTGTCGACACAAGTAGACTAAGTGTCGATACTAGCCTTCATGGTGTCGACACAACTCCTTGTGTTGTAGAAATTACTTCTCGACACTGCTTCTTCAGAATGTGTCGACACTGATCCTGTGTGTCGACACAAGTCCTTCTTCTTTGATACTTAGTTGATTTCTGCTAAGTGTCGACACAACTCCTTTGTGTCGACACATCTTCTTGTGTTGAAACTTGCTAAGTGTCGACACATCTTCTTTGTGTCGACACATTCCTTCTGTGTTGAGACTTTTGCTGAGTGTCGACACATCTCCTTTTTGTCGACACATTCTTCATGTGTTGAGACTTTTGCTGAGTGTCGACAAATCTCCTTTGTGTCGACACATTCTTCATGTGTTGAGACTTTGGCTGTGTGTCGACACATATCCTTTGTGTCGACACTTGTACTTAGATTTTGTCGAAGTTTGCTGAGTGTCGACACATCCTCCTAGTGTCGACACTTGTACTTGAACTTTTTTGAAATTTTGCTGAGTGTCGACACAGCCTCCTAGTGTCGACACATTCTGCTGTCGACAAAGTTCCTCTAGGTGTCGACACTGCTTCTAAGTGTCGACACTGATTCTTTAGACATTTATTCATTGCGTGTCGACACAGCCTGTATGTGTCGACACTTTCCTTCTAGCGTCGACTCTGCATTCCTGTTGTCGACACAATTACTACAAGTGTCGACACTGCTTCTCTAGGTGTCGACACAGGCCTACTTAAGTGTCGACACTTTTCTTCTAGGTGTCGACACATGGACTTAGAAACTTTTCCTGCAAACCTGCAGTTACTTAACCTGCACATAGCAACTCAAAACACATCAAATACATCTTGATGTATATCATTGAGTAGAGTGAGGCTTCTTCAAATCAGGTACATATATTCCAATGTACCCAATACTAGTCACAAAGCAACCTAGTCACAAAGCAACCTAGTCACAAAGCAACCTAGTCACAAACCACAGCCAAAAATAAAAAGAAAAACAAGCAACCAGAAGACACAAGGAGCTATAGTGGTTCCCCAACCAATCTGGGTACATCCACTCTTCTACGACCCTAGGTAGGAATCCACTGCAGGATGAGTTGATCAGGTGCTCAAAAACCAAACCAGATTTTTTGATCAAGTGTCTTGCCACCAATGAGCTTTTGATAAGGTGCTCAAAAACCACACACAAACTTTTGAAGGGAGTTTGAAAAACCCTTTACAGAGGTGGGAATGAGAGAGTGATGAAAGTCTTCTTTTCTCAATCACAGTGAGAAGACTATGTGGATTCAGTGATGTTGTCAAAGCTCCCCCTGAGATCTGTAGTTGTTCAGGAAGTGAAGCTTTGCAGTAGGGTGATAGGCCTTCAGAAAATTGATCTCCAGCAAATGATGATTTCAGCAACAACTGAAATGTGAGGTGTCTGGAGTCTTGAAAGATGATGATCTTGAACACTTGAATCAAAAGAGATCTGAAGATTTCAGTTTTTTTTGATCTCCTTTTGGTGTTGGTGTTCTTGTATGAATCTTGAGACTGAGAATGTTTGGAATTCTCTTTCTTTCTCGATGTAATTGTTGTTTTTAGAGTTGTTGCAGAAATTGTTGTTGCAGAGATTGTTGTTGCAGAGAGTTTTTCTAACTTCATGTTCTTCTTCTTGTGTCAGGAATGAAAAAAGAATCTTGTTTTTATTCCTTTTTTTTGAATAGAAATGATCCTTTTCCAATATATCCGTTAGCCTGTCATTAATTACTTACTTAACTGTAATTGTCTTTTGGGGGGAAAGTCCAATAAAATATTCCTTGAAAATTCCTTGAAACTTGCTCCAGATTAAATGAAAACGGCTATAAGATCTCTGAATTAAATGCTGACAATAATTCCACAGCTGTACAAATTTGAATCTTGAAAATCGTTGAACTCTTCAGAAAAATGTCGAACTGAGCTCCACTATCGTTGAACTGAGCTCAGAGATTTGGACTTAGACAGAAATAGAGATCATCGATCTGAGCTCGACTATCGTCGAACTGAGCTCAGAGATAGAGGATCAAACTGAGTCAAGATCGTCGATCTGAGCTCGAAGATCGTCGAATGGAGTTCGACGACTTGATGAAGTTGAGCTCAGAGATCGTCGAATGGAGTTCGACGATCTGTCGAAGTGAGCTCAACGATCGTCGAATGGAGTTCGACGATTCGTCGTACTGAGCTCGACAAAATGACTTAGTTTTCTGAAACTGAAAATTTTGGTCTTGAGGGCAGCTTCCAAACCTAAGTACTAACCCTTAGACTCAATTCTAATTGACCTTTAGATCTATATAATGAGGTCAAAACTGGTTTCCTAAGAGACATAGTGATCCTGACCCAAATCAGTAATATGGTGTTCCAACAAGGGGGAAGAGAAGAGGAGTCAGCCGAGAAGTAGGAGGCATTCTCTAAGAAGGTAACGTCAGCGGAGACGAACTACTGACGAAGAACGGGGTTAAAGCAATAGTAGCCTTTCTGAGTGGTGGAGTACGCCAGAAAGATACATTTGGTGGAGCGAGGGGATAGCTTATCACGGGTGGCAGAGGGGGCATGCACAAATGCAGTGCACCCAAAGATTCGGAGAGGGAGAGGAAAAGGCTCCTTTCCCGGATACAGAATGAAGAATGGGGTTTTCCCGTGGAGAACTGTGGAGGGAATGCGATTGATGAGGTAGCAGGCAAGGAGAACAGCATAGCCCCAATATGAGCGAGGGACATGCATCTGGGTCATTAATGTGCGAGCGACATCGAGGAGGTGACAGTTTTTGCATTCCGCCACCCCATTTTGTTGGGAGGTATAAACACAGCTAGTCTGATGAATAATGCCAAGTTGCACACAAAAAGAGGTAAAAACATGACTCAGATATTATTTAGCATTGTCTGTGCGAAAGATTTTAATACAAACACCAAACTGAGTTTTAATTAACTGATAAAAAGAGAGCCATACATCGAAAAGTTCAGAGAGATCTCGTAAGAGATACACCCAAGTACATCTAGAAAAAACATCAATAAAGGTTACAAAATAAGAACTACCCCAACCAATGGTGAGGGTAGGAGCAGGTCCCCAGACATCGGAGTGGACAAGATCAAACGGACGTGTAGAGCCCCGACCTTGCTTCGGCGGGAAGGAGGAACGGTGATGCTTGCCTAGTTGACAAGCGTCGCAGTGGAGCGGAGTATTGGAGGGAGGGAGGCGGGGCATAAGCTGATGTAGAAGCCGTGGTGGAGGATGACCGAGGCGGAGATGCCATTGGAGAAGATCCAGATAAGAAGATGAGAAGGCGGACAAGGCAGAAACATTGTCGAGGAAGTAGAGGCCGCCGCTCTCAGTCCCAGTAGCAATCGTCCGTTGGGAGCTCGGATCCTGAAAAGAACAAGAAGTCCGAGTAAACATCACAGAACACTGAAGCTGCTTGCATAAAGAGGTAATCGACAATAAATTGTACGGAAACTTGGGCACATAGAGAGTGTCCGCTAGTCGAAGGGACGGAGTAACATGAACCACTCCTGACCCATGAACCGGGGAGGGAGAACCGTCTGCAACGAGGACCGGGTGAAACCGATCATGCTGTTCGAGTAGAGAGAAGCACTGAGGATTGCCCGTCATGTGATTAGTTGCACCAGAGTCGATAAGCCATTTACCTTCAGCCACCACGTGGGCACTACCTGAGGATGTGACCACGGAGGCAGACGGCTTGGAAGAGGAGGCAGAAGAGTCACCGGAGGGTCAAAGATGGGGATGCTTCATCCAGCAACGTTTGGAAGTATGTCCGGTGCGGCCACAGTGAGAGCAGAGGTAGCGTGAAGAAGCACGTCCGCCGGACTGGTGACTGCGGCTACCAGAGCCACTCTGCTGAGAGTGATGAGCATAGTTGTCTGGGGGAGGAGGATCGAGCAGAAGTGGGCGCTGAAGGAGAGAGGTGACAGCGGTGATGCGGGCAGCGGTGGCATCTAAGGTAGGAGATTCCGCCTAACCCAGAATTTGCTGGCGGATTATGTCATAAGTATCAGGAAGCCGAAGCAGATAACAGGCAACCAGAAGCTCTTGGAAGTGCTTGTGTTGTTGAGCCAAATCCGCAGAAAAGGGGCGATTCTGAAGAATCTCAGCCCCAAGAGCCTGAACCTGTTGGTAGGAAGCAGCAGGAGACAAGGTAGGACGGGCAAAGAGGTCCGCATACAATGTATAAATGCGGGACGTCTGAGCCCCCTTGGAGTACAGAGTGGCAAGATGAAGCCAAGCGGCCTTGATCGTCTCATCATGATGGATGATGGGAAGGCACTCATCGAAAAGGCTGTTAGTGAGCCAAGTACGCACAAGAGCGTCACTCGCATCCCAGTCATCAAAGAGAGGTGAAGTGTGATGAGTACGATTATGATAGGCTTTTTACTATCATAATTGTAATCATATCTACCATTTCCTGCCCCTTTTGGTGGTGATTTCATGATAATATCAAAGAAATTGTCGTATCATAGATAGAAGAGCATATTTAGAAGTCCTTGTCAGTTCTTGTTTTAAACCATTTACTGAGTCTATTATTTTTCTATTGCAGGTAATGCCAACCAATGGACCTAAAAGTTTCGGAGCAAACAGAGGAGTTCACGGAGTCTACATGGCTGATGACAGGACAGAAATTTGGTGCACACGGCCAGACACACGGCCGTGTGCCTACCCGTGTCCTATGCACCTGGAGCTGAAGAATTTGGGCGCAGACAGAGGAGCCTCACACGGGTATGGCACACGCCCGTGTGCATACCCGTGTCATCTTTGCACACGGCTTCCGACCAACCCGTGTCTTTGGAACACGGCCACACACACGGCCGTGTCTATACCCGTGTCATCTGACACGGCCCACTACCAGACACGCCTTTTCGTGGGAAACTGCCCAGGAACCGTCTAGGAACCGTCCACACGGCCTGGCACACGGCCGTGTGCGACCCCGTGTCCGACCTGTTTGCAAGGGAACTATAAATTTCCTGTAGAAAAATTTACTTAGGACTTTTGGATCATTTCTGCATTGGAGAACTGCTGGAGGCCGAAGAGGAGCATCCAAGACAAGGAGGATTGAAGGGTATTTCTTATGTAATTTTTTATTTAATCATTAACCCTTTGAATCCTTCCTTCCTCTTGATGATCCATCTTCAATTTATGTTTTAATTTGCATGAATTTTGCTTTGAACATTTTAGTAATCATGTATCACCTTGTTCATGTTATATTTGTTGCATTTTATTTGTGCTTATGCAATCAAACAAAGAGTTTAATCATCCCTTTGAATTGCTTATTTGTTTTACAAAATTTGCAATTGACTAGATTGAGAAATTGGTTATTTGCAATGAATTTAGTATGTTCATATTGTGATGATAATTCACTTTGTATTTCAAACTCTATGATCGAGAGATATTTTGTTTGGAAAATTAGAACACGGATAAAAGAATTCATGTTAACTTAGAAATAATGTTCATGAATTTATGTAGTAATAAAGGTATTCTAATTAATGCGAACTTGAGTGTTGTGAATTGTTCGAGAGAAAATTTACTATCTTAGGTTTAGATTTGGAATTGCTCGAGAGAGAATTTTGATGAAAAATTAACCTTTACATTGCACAAATTTAACAGTATTTTCATATCATGATTGCTTAGAACTGAACTAGTAAATGAAATTGTTCATGTAATTATTTAAAAGCTTCATGTTCTATCGTTTTTATTTCTCCAATATTGAATTATCCAATTGGTCATAGTTAGGATAATGTAGTTTAAATATCACTTTTGTTTAGAGGTATGAAAATAAAGGGAGGGTGAGTACGAATAGTTGAAACGACCCTGTGGAATACGTCACGAGATGTAGATTTCTCATATATTACGATTGATAGGTGCGCTTGCCTGAATGCTAATTAAATCTAGTTAAGTCCATCTACATAATTGTATTAGAATGTAGAATGAAATCACATTGAATTATTACTTGTTAGCAAGAAAAATCATCAAGTTTTTGGCGCCGTTGCCGGGGATCGTTTTCAATATTTTGAAATCCTAATCTTTATTGATCTACCAATTTTTATTTATATAGTTGTAAATTAGTATTTGAATAATTATTTTGCGTAATATTTTTTTTTGTAGTCTGTTAGTCTATGACCAGGGGCAAAAATTCTGGGCTAGCACCATTTCATCCTGACCCAGAACGAATTCTCCATAACACTAACTTAAGGGACGTGTGAATTAATACCACAGATATTTCAAACGGACTATCAGAAGAGGAGACAGTAAACCAAGGAGAGAATCATCTTGAAAACTTAGATACTATGGCCAACCAAAATGAGAAAACCATGTCCGACTTTGCTAGACCCAATCTCCAAGGAACCGGGTCGAGCATCGTTAGACCACCGATAGCTACCAACAATTTTGAATTGAAGCCTAGTGTAATACAGATGGTTCAACAGTATGTTCAGTATGATGGCTTGCAAGATGAGGATCCTAACACTCACTTGGCCGGATTCTTAGAGATATGTGACACATTTAAGATCAATGGTGTTTCCAACGACGCCATTCGATTGAGATTGTTTCCATTTTCTTTAAGGCATAAGGCGAAGCAGTGGTTGAATTCCTTACCTAGAGGGTCGATCACTACTTGGGACATGATGGTTGAGAAATTTCTAATGAAGTATTTTCCACCTGCAAAGACTGCGAAGTTAAGGAATGACATCTCTACATACATTCAATTGGAGTCTGAATCGTTGTACGACACATGGGAACGATTCAAGGAGTTGTTAAGGAGATGCCCCCACCATGCTCTACCTTCATGGCTTCAGATTCAGACCTTCTATAATGGTCTAAATCCAGCCACCAAACAAATGATTGATGCGGCTAGTGGAGGAACTTTGAACAACAAGACACCTGAAGCGGCTCAGCAGTTGATAGAGGACATGGCAATGAACAATTACCAATGGACTACCGTAAGACATAAGCCTAGCAAGCCCGCAGGAATTTATGAAGTAGATGCCGTCACCGCCTTAGCAATTCAAGTGGAGAAACTTCACCAAAAGATGGACAACCTTGCCTTAGCATCACCTTCCATGGCACCTCAACAATGGGACCCTTCATGCACTGGAATGCCTAGTTGTGAACCGCAAGTTCAAGAGCATGTTGACTATATGGGTAACAATATTAGGCCACCTTTCAATCAAACCAATAACCCATATAGCTCTACATATAATCCTGGATGGCGAAACCACCCCAATTTCTCTTGGGGAGGACAAGGAAATCAAGGGAAGCAGCCCATGTTTGGACAACAACCACAGTTGGAACCAAGGAAGCCTACATTGGAAGATGTGCTTACCAAATTTATGCAAACTACCGATGTAGCCTTCCGAAATCAAGAGGGTTCAATTCGGAACTTGGAAAATCAAATTGGTCAGCTTGCAAGGATGGTTTCTGAAAGGCAGCAAGGAGCACTTCCAGGGAATACAGAGATAAATCCAAGGGAGCATGCAAAAGCCGTTCAATTGAGGAGCGGAAAGGAGTTACAAGACCCAAGGCCTGCAAAAGAAGCACCCAAAATGGAGTCTAGCGGCGAAGGACCAAGCGACATGAACGTACAACCGATGGAGTACCAACCAGCATTACCATACCCAGCAAAGCATAGCAAGGAGCGCATGGATGCGCAGTATGGTAAAATTTTATCTATGTTTAAGCAATTACATGTTAATTTACCTTTTTCTGAAATTATTCAAATGCCTAAATATGCAAAATTTCTTAAGGATTTGATTTCTAATAAAAAGAAAATAGAAGAATTATCATTAGTAACATTAAGTGAAGAATGTTCTGCTATTTTGCAAAATAAATTGCCACAAAAACTTAAGGATCCCGGTTCATTTTCAATTCCATGCTTAATCGGTGATTTACAAGTAAATAAGGCTTTAGCAGATCTAAGAGCAAGTATAAATTTAATGCCTTATAATTTATATCTAAAACTAGGCCTAGGAGAACTTAGCCCAACAAGAATGAGTATTCAATTAGCAGATCGATCGGTTAAGTATCCTAGGGGAATAGTGGAAGATGTATTAGTTAAGGTAGATAAATTTATATTTCCTGCTGATTTTGTTATTTTAGATATGGATGAAAATATCGAAGTACCACTCATACTAGGTCGTCCATTTCTAGCTACTTCTAGAGCACTTATTGATGTTTTTGATGGTAAATTAGTATTGCGAGTAGGAGAAGATGAAGTCACTTTTCAAATTGGCAAAACTATGAAACAATCTTTAGAAAACGATGATTATTGCTATTTTTCTCATGGTATTGATGATTTTATGTCTTCTATAAATTCTAATTTTTATTATAAAGATCCCTTAGAAATTTGCATAACTAACAATTATCTAGAAGATAATAAAAATGATGACATTATTGAACATTTATTTTTTCTAGAAAATTGTGTTGCTATGAATAGAACAACGGAATATAGTTTAATTACTGAAGAAGATCATGAAATTCTTAAGAATAATACTAAGGATCCACCAATAGTAGAATTAAAAAAATTACCGGATCATCTTGAGTATGCATTCTTAGGAACAAATTCTTCGTATCCAGTTATCATATCTTCAAATCTTTCCAAACTTGAAAAAGAAAAATTGATAACCGTATTGAAGAAATGTAGAGGTGCAATAGCGTGGCAAATATCTGATATAAAGGGTATTAATCCTAGTTTTTGCACCCATAAAATTCTTTTGGAAGAAAACTATAAGTCGTCTATTCAACCGCAACGTAGGCTAAATCCTAATATGAAAGAGGTAGTTAAGGCTGAAATTGTAAAGTTATTAGATGCTGGTATTATATATCCTATTTCGGATAGTTCATGGGTTAGTCCTGTCCAAGTAGTTCCTAAGAAGGGTGGCGTGACCGTAGTGGCAAATGATAAAAATGAATTAATTCCAACGCGAACAGTAACAGGTTGGCGTGTCTGTATAGACTATAGGAAATTAAACGATGCCACTAGGAAAGACCATTTCCCTCTTCCTTTCATCGACCAGATATTAGAACGCTTATCAGGACACTCTTATTATTGTTTTCTAGATGGACTTTCTGGATACTTTCAAATTCCTATAGCACCAGAAGACCAAGAGAAAACAACATTTACTTGCCCATTTGGTACCTTTGCCTATAGACGTATGCCTTTCGGGTTATGTAATGCGCCCGCCACATTTCAAAGGTGCATGCTAGCCATCTTTAACGAGTATGTTGAAGATATCATGGAAGTGTTTATGGATGATTTTTCAGTTTTTGGCGACTCCTTTGAGTTGTGTTTAAATAATTTAGAGAAAGTTCTTAGGAGGTGTGAGGAGACGAACCTAGCGCTTAGTTGGGAGAAGTGCCATTTCATTGTACAAGAAGGGTTAGTACTTGGCCATAAAATTTCAAGCCAAGGAATTCAAGTAGATAAAGCAAAAATAGAGACCATAGAAAAATTGCCACCACCAACCTCCATAAAGGCAGTGAGAAGTTTCTTAGGACACGCGGGATTTTACCGCCATTTTATTAAAGATTTCTCTAAAATAGCTAAACCACTTACAAGGCTTTTAGAAAAAGACACACCTTTTATTTTTGAACAAGAGTGTCTACATGCCTTTGAGTTCTTAAAAGAAAAATTAATTAATTCTCCTATTATGATTGCACCTGACTTTAGTCAACCATTTGAGATCATGTGTGATGCTAGTAGTTTTGCGGTAGGGGCTGTTTTAGGACAACGCCGAAACAAACATTTTCACCCAATATATTATGCTAGTAAAACACTTAATAATGCACAGGAGAATTATACAACTACTGAAAAAGAACTCTTAGCAGTGGTATTCGCCTTTGATAAATTTAGATCATATTTAACATTATCCAAAGTGGTAGTTTATACGGATCACTCTGCACTTAGATATTTGCTAGCCAAAGCGGAAGCAAAGCCTCGTTTAATCTGATGGGTTCTTCTTCTACAAGAATTTGATCTAGAAATTAGGGATAAACGAGGAGCGGAAAACTTAGCGGCAGATCATCTTTCACGTTTAGAAAACCCACTACGATCAATGTTAGATGAGTCTGAAATTTCTGATACATTTCCTGAGGAATCATTATTTGCCATATCTACCAATATACAACTAGATTATCCATGGTTTGCAGATTATGCAAACTATCTTGTGGCTAAGGTCCTTCCAAAAGACTTTTCATATCAGCAGAAAAAGAAATTTTTCTCTGACTTGAAATATTACTTTTGGGAGGACCCTTTTCTTTTTCGGATATGTGCAGATTCTGTTATAAGAAGGTGTGTATCAGCGGAGGAAGGTTGGAAGATTTTGGAGCAGTGTCATTCAGGTCCTGCTGGTGGTCACTATGGAGCGAATCGCTCCGCTAAAAAGGTTCTTGATTCCGGTTTTTATTGGCCCCTTCTATTCAGGGATGCCCAAAGGTATGTGCTTTCATGTGATTCTTGCCAAAAAGCAGGTAATATTTCTAAATTACATGAAATGCCTCAAAAATTTATCCTTGAATGTGAAGTATTCGATGTGTGGGGTATAGATTTTATGGGACCATTCCCAGTTTCTTTTGGGAATAAATATATTTTGGTAGCTGTAGATTATGTATCAAGGTGGGTTGAAGCGCAAGCTTTGCCTACTAATGATAGTAGGGTTGTAATTAGATTTTTGAAATCCTTATTCGCACGATTTGGCACACCACGTGCACTTATTAGCGATAGGGGTTCACATTTTTGTAATCTACAACTAGACAAAGTATTAGAAAAATATGGAGTTACACATAGGCTAGCCACTCCGTATCATCCTCAAACTAGTGGACAAGTTGAAGTTTCCAATAGAGAGCTTAAGAGAATCTTAGAAAAATCTATAGAAGGGAATAGGAAGCAGTGGTCTAGGAAACTTAACGACTGTTTATGGGCTTATAGGACCGACTACAAAATGCCTATAGGGACCACCCCCTTTAGATTAGTCTACGGTAAATCTTGCCACCTACCTATAGAATTAGAACACAAATCATATTGGGCAATACGCTCCTTAAATTTTGACGCTAGTTCTATAGGAGAAAAGCGTAAACTTCAACTTAACGAATTAGATGAGTGGAGAACTATGGCCTATGAGAACGCCCGGATTTATAAGGAGAAAACCAAACTATTTCATGACCGTCACCTTCGTAAACCCAAGGTATTCCAAAAAGGTGACCAAGTCCTCCTTTATAACTCCAGATTACGATTATTCCCAGGGAAGTTAAGGTCTAAGTGGTCCGGACCCTTTAAAGTTAAAGAAGTCTTTCCCTACGGTACCGTCGAGTTAACTCACCCAGAGAAGGGAGATTTTAAGGTTAATGGTCACCGACTTAAACCTTATTATGGTGAAATCCTTATGGACTTCGCTCGTCTAGAAACCTGCCTCCGGCTAGATTAATTTAATATTAAGTATAATAGGTGTTTCTAAATATTCTTGCTTTAGTATAAGTCTAATTAGTTGTAATGAAAAATTAAAGAAAAAATGTTAATGAAAAAAAATTTTCCATCAAATTTTAATGAGAAAAAGAAAAAGAAAAAAAAAATTTTCTGAAAATTTTTTTTTCTGGAGTGGCACACGGCTATACACACGGCCGTGTGCGTGGCCGTGTACGTGACACAGGCTCAGGCCCAGCCGTGTGGAATTAATTCGGCATAAGGGCATTTTCATCCCGAGCACAACACGGGTACGCACCAACCCGTGTGCAGCGCCGTGTGCATCGGTCTCGACGATCGTCGAGACCGATGTGTCGAGACATCGAACACGGGCGTGTCGGATTACACACGCCCGTGTCTCCTACCTACCCGTGTTTGCGTACCGTGCCAGCTGCGACACGGGGCGACACACGGCCGTGTTGTCTCCCGTGTCCACCTGACGCACTGACCCCAGCCGATTTGACCACACGGACCGAGGCAGGCCCGTGTTCCACGAGGAATTGGATCCCCTAACACGGGTGCACACACGGCCGTGTGCGCACCCGTGTTCCATTACTTTACACGGACCGACGCACCCCGTGTTCCACGAGGTTAAAGATTCCCTACCACGGGCTCGCACACGCCCGTGTGCGAACCCGTGTTCAACATGTATAAATAGGGGCCGTGTGGTTTTCTTTCCTGCTCACTCCAAACCTTCTCCCACCACCAGTCATCCCGTGGCCTGATCCTCAAGGCACCACCTTTTCCATTTCTCGTCCCCCTTCACTCGCATTTCTCCCCGTCTACACTATGTCTTCCGGAAGAAGTGGAGGTCGCCGTCGCCGACCAGAATTACAAGTCTCCACGGAGAGGCGGGATGCCGCTACTCCGCTAATTTTCACTGATGCATCGCATACCGCCCGCTACAATCGCTTGCAATCCAAAAAATTTCAAGACATACGCATGATAGATTGGAGCGTACTTGAGGAGATAAACCTGGCAGGAGATGTCAGGGGGCTGATTTCTGTAACGGGGTGGAGTCAATTTTTTGCCATAGAAGAATTAGGCTTTAGGGAACTCACCTTAGAGTTCCTATCGTCATTTTATTCCAGCTTTAGGCCAAATTTCATCGACGCACCGCACGCGCCCGAGGGGATAGTTTCATTTCGAGTGGGTGGCACATTTTATACACTCACCATGCTCCAATTCACCCAATATTTAGGGGTGTATGAGGAGTCGTTCCTTTTCAGTGCCGCCTACCCCGAACTCCACTTCGATCTCCCCAACCGCGATATGGCCGGTGGTATATGGCGCCAGATTTCTTTCGACACTGGCGCCTACGAGGCCAAGAGATCTAAGGCATCCAAATTGATTTCCCCCGCCCTCCATTACATCTACCATCTACTCAGCCACACGTTGAGCGGCCGGGGCGAAAGCTCCGGAGTTGTTAGTAGGCAGGATCTGTTATACCTATACAGCATGACTTCACGATATCTTCTACATCTCGGTTACCTTCTAGCCCAGTTCATTCTTCACCAGGCTGACACCCCTCGTATAGGGTCTATTTGCGTAGCCCCCTATATTACGCGCCTCGTGAAGAATATGGGCATCTTTTTAGCCCTCCCCCAGATGACAGTGGTCGCAAAGACCGTGCCTATCATGATGGCTAGTCTTCGCGCCCTCCGCCTCGTCACCGCCCGTCAGGGCCGGGGAGGGGTCATATATTCTATTGCTCGACGTGGACCGCATGTACAGGCCGACAGTGATGATGAGATAGATCCTGACCTCGACGAGCCGTTGGTGCCTCCACCCCGTTCCACCTACGCTCATGGCGAGTCGTCTACTGCACCTCCTCCACCTCAGTCACGATACTCGCGCGAGTTCCGACAGTTTTTCGACACCGAGCTCTCGCCACGCTTTCAGGAAATTAAGGAGGAACATCAGGAAATTAAGGATCTCCTTCATCAGATTAGAGACCACCTTGGGATCGCCCCTCGCCAGCCGCCAGCTCCAGCACCGCCTTCCTTCCCGGATGATTCGACAGGCCACCATGAGTACTTCTGATATGTATCATTGTAGTTCTATCTTCATATTTCGTATCTTGTATTTTTTTTTTCTTTTTTCAGTGTATTCAGTTGAATCACCTATTATATATCAGTGCATTTCATTACAGCTCATGTTTCTTTACTGTGCTCTTCTACTTATTATGATAGCAGTTTCTTTTTATATATCATCATGAAATCCCTCTATGTCCGGTTTTTACATTGCACTGAGGACATTGCAAATCTTAAGTCTGGGGGTAGAATGGTTGTCCATGTGGTTACAATTAATTCTAATCTGCTTATCATAATACTCAAGTTATTATACCACCCTTTAAAAATTTTTGTTTGACCTTTTAAGCTCTCATTATTCATTCATGTGGGATTATAAATATTTAATTTACCTTCGCACACTGATTAAAATGAATTGATGTAGACTCATAGAGTATTCAACTTTGTTGATTTTGTAATTAAGCATAGAAATTTTTGTTAGCTTAATTTTCTCTATATAATTTAATTTTAAGATTACTCCTCTATATTAGTAACTATCCAACACTCTATTTTAGAAAATATATTTATCTATAATAAAGTGAGTCGATGAGTGTAACATTTTTATAATTTGGTATTAGGACTTTAAAATTTAAAATTACTCCCTATTGATGTCTAGGACTCACCCTCTAGCATTCCTCAAAACATTACATAAGTTAATTAGTAAAGGCGGAAATGACTTAGGCCTCCTATTGGATAGCTTGAGCCTTGTTATCCCAACACCTTTAACATGATACCCTTGCACACCCCATTTGAACCTAATCCCCATCCTTTTGATGCTCTACTATTAAAATTCACCAAGGCCAAATCCTTACCTATTAGCACACCTATCATTGATGCCTGCTTGGAATGATTTGTTCATAGTGATATGTGGCCTGAGTGCGTGTATACTTGCACCCACTTGGAATGATCCCTACTTTGAACCCAAAAAAAAAAAGACATAGTGATATGTGGCCTGAGTGCGTGTATACTTGCACCCGCTTGGAATGATCCCTACTATGGTCCCTTGGTTAAAAAAAAATGTATATAAAAAATAGAGTGCCCTTCAAAATGTGGGAAATATACAAATTGCAAAGTCTGGGAGTGTTTACATAAAATTGAAATATGTTAAGGTATTTTCCAACATAAGGCTCAATCAAGATTTAGGTGTGAAACTTTATCAAAATTATCCTTGATTACCTCACCTTTAATCTTCTATCCTAAGCCAAAAAAGGCTACACCAAAATTCAAGTCCTAAGGATCCAACCTTACTAATTCTAAATTATGCTGTGATGAGGGTGTAAAAAGGGTAAGTTCATGAATATCAGTACGAGTACTTATAAGCTTTGAAACACTAATACGTATTTTAAAGAGATTGTTATTTTCTCCTCATATTTATTAAAGATGACTATACTTTTATTTCTAAAAGCGAGTGAGAGATAGTTAAAATGATATATTAGAGGAATGTTAAGATAAATCTATATTTAGAAAAGTCTGCTAAATTATTTCCTATGCAATTACATCATCAAAGTTCTATTAAATTCATAGCAACCAATGTGCGGAGGCAAAATTATTTAATGGTAACCCAGGTGTTTGAATTAGTTTGCTTAGGGACAAGCAAACATCTAAGTCTGGGGGTATTTGATGAGTACGATTATGATAGGCTTTTTACTATCATAATTGTAATCATATCTACCATTTCCTGCCCCTTTTGGTGGTGATTTCATGATAATATCAAAGAAATTGTCGTATCATAGATAGAAGAGCATATTTAGAAGTCCTTGTCAGTTCTTGTTTTAAACCATTTACTGAGTCTATTATTTTTCTATTGCAGGTAATGCCAACCAATGGACCTAGAAGTTTCGAAGCAAACAGAGGAGTTCACGGAGTCTACATGGCTGATGACAGGACAGAAATTTGGTGCACACGGCCAGACACACGGCCGTGTGCCTACCCGTGTCCTATGCACCTGGAGCTGAAGAATTTGGGCGCAGACAGAGGAGCCTCACACGGGTATGGCACACGCCCGTGTGCATACCCGTGTCATCTTTGCACACGGCTTCCGACCAACCCGTGTCTTTGGAACACGGCCACACACACGGCCGTGTCTATACCCGTGTCATCTGACACGGCCCACTACCAGACACGCCTTTTCGTGGGAAACTGCCCAGGAACCGCCTAGGAACCGTCCACACGGCCTGGCACACGGCCGTGTGCGACCCCGTGTCCGACCTGTTTGCAAGGGAACTATAAATTTCCTGTAGAAAAATTTACTTAGGACTTTTGGATCATTTCTGCATTGGAGAACTGCTGGAGGCCGAAGAGGAGCATCCAAGACAAGGAGGATTGAAGGGTATTTCTTATGTAATTTTTATTTAATCATTAACCCTTTGAATCCTTCCTTCCTCTTGATGATCCATCTTCAATTTATGTTTTAATTTGCATGAATTTTGCTTTGAACATTTTAGTAATCATGTATCACCTTGTTCATGTTATATTTGTTGCATTTTATTTGTGCTTATGCAATCAAACAAAGAGTTTAATCATCCCTTTGAATTGCTTATTTGTTTTACAAAATTTGCAATTGACTAGATTGAGAAATTGGTTATTTGCAATGAATTTAGTATGTTCATATTGTGATGATAATTCACTTTGTATTTCAAACTCTATGATCGAGAGATATTTTGTTTGGAAAATTAGAACACGGATAAAAGAATTCATGTTAACTTAGAAATAATGTTCATGAATTTATGTAGTAATAAAAGTATTCTAATTAATGCGAACTTGAGTGTTGTGAATTGTTCGAGAGAAAATTTACTATCTTAGGTTTAGATTTGGAATTGCTCGAGAGAGAATTTTGATGAAAAATTAACCTTTACATTGCACAAATTTAACAGTATTTTCATATCATGATTGCTTAGAACTGAACTAGTAAATGAAATTGTTCATGTAATTATTTAAAAGCTTCATGTTCTATCGTTTTTATTTCTCCAATATTGAATTATCCAATTGGTCATAGTTAGGATAATGTAGTTTAAATATCACTTTTGTTTAGAGGTATGAAAATAAAGGGAGGGTGAGTACGAATAGTTGAAACGACCCTGTGGAATACGACACGAGATGTAGATTTCTCATATATTACGATTGATAGGTGCGCTTGCCTGAATGCTAATTAAATCTAGTTAAGTCCATCTACATAATTGTATTAGAATGTAGAATGAAATCACATTGAATTATTACTTGTTAGCAAGAAAAATCATCAAAGTGGTAGGAGGAGGGTCATCAACGAGATGGTAGCATTTGCTTTGCGAGCGGAGGAGAAAGGTGAAAGAGACGCTCCAATCCCGGTAGTTGGAGCCGACAAGCTTGGAAACTATGTCAAGGTTCCCGGAAGGAGTAGGTAGAAGGGGCGGAGCCGTATTGGCGGCAGGAGTGGTGGCAGTAGAAGTATCAAAAAGAGCCATAGGAGCAAACAACGAGAAGCCGCGCGGTTAGGAAACAAGCCGTGCAGATAGGAAGAAGAACAGCTGTAGCGGTCACGATGGCAGACACCAGCGACCAGAAAAGACATGACCAAGCCGCCGACTCAAGCAGAGGGATGGAAGTCAAGCGGCTAGAAGACAGTCTGCTCGAACAGAATCAAAGACCAAACAAGGCAACAGGTCACGGCGACTTAGCACAGGTAACAAAGAGGTCGCGCACACAGAGGGCAACGACAAGGAGAGAAAGATGCCGCGTGGACAGCGTGCAAACCTGCGAAGCAAGCCGCGTGGACAGGGAAGGCACACAGGATTAGGAGGGGAATATCAAGTGCTCTGATACCATGTAAAAGGCGAACAAAAACGAACAAAAACAAACCAGAAGTAGTTTAACTGAAACTTTATTATCCGAAAAAGGTATCTATTACAAAGGTATGACCTCCCTTATATAGAATGAAGGAGAGAAGAGAGAATACAAATAAGAGATGTGGGACTAAAAATTTACAGGACACAAGCGGACTATACAGACACAAACCGCACAAGCCGCGTGGTTAGACAAAAGGGCTAACCGCTCGGCTACTACCAGAGAGAGAGAGAGAGATCGCCATGGGAGACCGATAGATCGCCGGGTATCCAAGTCGCCAGAGATGAACCGCTAGACCGCTTGGACCTCAGACAACAACACACAGCAACCAAACCGCTGAAGGGTAACAGCAAAACTGCACGGTCATCAACCCGCCAAGCCAGACCGCCATACCGCCCGGTCACCAACTTCAACATATCCCAAGGCATTCTCTTTCTAAGGGATGGAAGAGGAAGAAGAAGGAGATCTCGCCATTATTGGAGCTTAGGAGCTCTGATTCGCAAGCCGAGTTTGGATCTACGGAGGCAAAATCATAACGGTCATTTCTATCCAGCTAGATTCTCTCCCATTGCGCCAAAACAAACTTCAAGGGTAACAATCCTCTTCCTTGGACATGTGATGTCCTTTGTTTTGGCATGTGAGGGTAGACGCTCAACGAACACATGAAAGTAGTTCTCCCGACGGGTAGATCGAGTGTATCCCCGTTGTCGTTGTATTTAGAATCCAGAATCGAAGTACGGTATAGACATGCTATGTGAAGCCCATCCAGACATGTTGGTCTGGATTGGTGATGATTGTTTTTGTAACGGAGAAGACTCCATGGTAGTATATAAATTTCGGAGTCGCGGGATGTGCATGAGACTGCAGAGAGAGAGTACTGGAGAAGGACTCCAAGAAAACACCTATTTGTAGGGGAAGAATTGATAGTCTGTCCCCAACCGCGCGACGGTAGCGCTATCGCCGACGGTAGTTCCCAGTGAGCAATATTGTTTTATGAGGCCTATCTCGTAGAGACCTGGTGGCCATTGTTTATGAGGCCTGTCTCATGGAGACCAGGGAGGCCATTTGGTGAGGCCTATCTCTTGAAGACATGGGGGCCAATGCGTTAAGCTGAGAGCCCGTGTGACCCGGCTTAGGCAGCCGTGAGTGCTAGCCTAGGATCATAACGGGGTTATGAATCATACAGATGGAAAAGGGGATGCAGACCCGCGTTGTGGCTTGCAAGCCAGATGATTTGAGCAAGAGAAATAGCTGAACTACACCCAATCCTATGGTGATCGACTTGGAGTGAGTCAAAGTTTGTTTCCTGAGGTTCACCATGAATTTATCATAGCATAGAGGCGTTGTCTTTGGCTTCAGACATGAAAGACTAAAAAGCTCAAGCATTGCTGATCGTCGCAAAGAATGGAGGTGTGACCTTTTGAGGTCCTATGCACCGAGAATGTGCCGTAAGAGCATGTGGCGTTGGACAACCGTGCTAATTTCTGTGGTGAATGGTGCTTAATTAAATTGCATGTCCTGAATGCCTCTATATATTGATGTTGTTTGCAGGGAAAGAGCACTGCCGTCCCGAGTGAGGGGTGGGGTCGTTATAATTTGGTCAGCTAATGCTGAATATTGTCTTGTTTGCCATCTTTTGGGTGGAATGCATTTGTGCAGGTACAGCTAGAGAGCCGATTGGGAAATAAAGGGCTAAAGCTCAGGTTGCTCTGCCGGACCTCGAAGGCCAATGTGAAGTTATTTTTACTATTTCATATGTGGTCGACCTGCATGCCACAGTTTGTAAAACACTATTATTTGAGAAAATAGTTGTAAGGCCTTAAGGTCATAACTATGTAACATCCATCAAACAACTAGACCCCTAGGAGTGGTTTTGTCATGACTAGGTCATGACAAAACCTAAGTAAGCCCAAGAAAGCCAAGTAAACCTAGGGATGTAGGTGAGACCACTATGGTCTACAAATAGTAGATTTATGAAGCCTTGGTCAAGAAGATCATGGGTCTTCACCAAGACTTCAAGACCCCATAATGGCCTCACCAATCCATTGTAAGGATGACTTGAACACTAAGGGCACATGAAAGGTTGTCAAAGTGGTTGGGTTGACCAAGGTCAACTCTATCCCTAAATGGGTCAAGCTAGCCTACTTAGGGTCAATTGGCCAACCCCTAGCCAGGTGGACACCACCTGTAACACCCCCTATCCGTCGCATATCATATAGCAGTAGGTTCGGCCGGGGACCGACGCCATATACCACGGACAGACCGGGTGGTTACTCAATGGAAACTATCCAACCAATCCAACGTCCTACACAGAGCATTCTAGCGGAAGCAGTTTTATAAGTTGCAATGAAAAGAACCCAGCAATAAGCATGAATGTCCACTAACAAGCCAAATAGGAGTGAAGTACATACACCAGTACTGGCCTTAAGGCCTTATAAATCAAGCCTTTGAGCAGTCGCGCCGTGAGAATGCTCACAGTTCCAAGCGATCAACCAAATGCTTGCTGTGATCACACAACGACTAGACTCTCAACAGACAGAGCCAGGAAAATTTTTAAGTCCAGAAACGCTAAGAGCCAAGGAAGATGACGTTGAGTGACTTAATATCACTCAACGCTTCATGGTTTTCTGGAATATTTTCTAAGTCGAGATGTTGATGACTGTTGAAGCATGCATTCCGCATCTCTTGGTTTGAGAATAACAAATATCATGATGTATTTGATCTAATATTTTGTGTGTTTATAGTGTCTAGGTTATACATGTTGAATGAGGAGACAAGGCCTCAGTCATGGGCATGATCCAAGGGTGTGTACACTTAAAAAAAACAAAATGACAAGTTTTGTGTGCTAAACTTGAAACAGTCATAACTTTCAATCCGGGAGGAGTTACAGAACGTGCCACCCCATTCCAGAATGAGATCGAAGTCATATACACTATGGTAATGGTTCTAATGGCAAAAGTGAAAAGGAGATATCGCCAGACAATAGCCACTATCGCCCATTGATAGCTCCACGATCGAATCGTCCCGCGAAAACCTCAGAATCGTGGGACACGTGGCATCCAGATAGGATATCGCTGATTAGCGATAGCCAGTGTCGCCGGGTGAAATTGATAATATATATAAAAGTGAGTCATTTTTTCACGGAGATCAAGGATCGCAGAATTTGGAGTGTTCCTTCCCATGCAACTGATCCAAAGAGCTGCAACCTTCAGAAAACTATCATTTTCCCAAGAACGTTCAAGAGTGAAGAAGAGACGGTTCGTGTTCAGCATCTCAGGCAATCTTTGCAAGGATTCAATATCATCTTCAGAGCTTCATTTTGAGGGAGTTTTTATTCTGAATTTCTTTTTTTTGTAACTAAACTTATCATCTTTGTAATCGGTAGAGAAATCGCCGCCTTGTGCGTGGCGTCTAAGTCCTTGCTTGGCTTAAGAGGAAATCGCCGCCTTCTGCATGGCGTCTAGGTCCTTGGGTGGCTTAGGGGAAAATTGCCGCCTTGTGTGTGGCGTCCAAGTCCTTGTGTGGCTTAGGGAGTAAATCACTGCCTTGTGTGAAGCGTCTAGATCGTGGTTAGATCTAGGGGGAGGCTAGTAGCAAGATCTAGGGAGAGATACGCTTTAGCCTGCCAAATCTTGGTAGAAGGACCGACGAAATCAAAAGTTAACTATATTTTTCATAAGCCTTAATCTCTAGCTTCATAGAGATATCATGTATATTGGTTTATAACTTATGAAATAAAAGATTATCATTTCTGTTCTTATTTTTTTCTAAGTGTTTAATTTTATTATGAAAAATTAGTTTTGATTTCTTTAATTATTTCATCAAGTAAATTAAGATTAAGAAATAAATTTTGTCAACCCTTATTCACCCCCCCTCTAAGGGAGCCGTAAGATCCAACACTTGGTATCAGAGTTAGGTTATTCCAAAACGGCTTCACAACCAGGAATAATGGCGCTTCATGATCTCACAACCATTAGAGGGGATGAAATTTTAATAAATGAAAAATCTTTAGCACCACCATTGTTTATGGGTGAAAACTATAAAGGGTGGAAAATTCTAATGGAAAATTTTCTTAAATCTTTAGATGAAAAAGTTTGGAATATTACAATTAAAAAGCCTCCAATTATTTTAAATAGAAAACAAATGATTTTAAATGCTAAATCCTTAAATAGTTTATTTTGTACACTAGATCAAAATATTTTTAAACAAATATATATGTTTTCTACTAGTTATGAAGTTTGGAAATTTCTTGAAGAAACTTATAATTCTTTATCCACAGGAACAAAACATGTACAAGATATGGAAAAATTGAATGCTTGCATTAGTATTCAAGAAAGCTCCTCCTTTGATGAATCCATGAAGTGCATGTCAAATGGATTGGAAGAAATGAACACATCGTGCGAAAGAGAAGATGAAAATTCATTTATTGAAGAGGAATGCCAAGAAGATGTCAAAGGAACTTTATGTTCAAATCTTGCCTCATCCTATAGCACTGCATATAAATCAAAATCTTTCCCTTTCGTAACAAATTCTATTTCTACATTTCGTATGCTTGAAATTGCTAAACACAGAATTAAGAAATTGAAAAATGTTAATTCAAATTTTTTTTTAGAAAATATAAGTTTAAAAGCAAACGCAAAAGTAGAATCACATATTGATGTATCAAATTCTCTTTCATGCTCTGTAGTTGAAAGTTCTACATCTCGTTATAATTGCAATGATCTTAGAGAAAAATTCAAGGAATTTGAAAAAGAGCTTTTAATTTCAAAAGAGTATAATGAAAATTTGATAAAAGTAAACATTGCTATAATGAATAAACTAGAATCGTTAAAAATATTTGTGGAAAAAAATTTAAGTAATAAAAAATCATTTATTTCTAGTTTACCTTCAAAATTATGTAAGTCTTCTACTAGTGAGTTAAATAAAAGTATGTATAAAAAGAAGAGTGAAAATGAAAAACAACTCAATGATTGTTTGTAAAATAATTTTAAAACTCTTTCTCCTAACTCTAAATTAAATGATCACAAATTTCCTATTAACAATAGTTTTAAAAATCACTATAATTATAACCATCATTTTCATGACTATGGAAATTTGAAACATGTTCAACTAAAGTACGAATGAAGACCCAAGATTAAAAATGAAACATTAACCCCACTTGAAATGATCCATTCATCACTTTCTTCTCATAAGACAACACGCTATATTTGGGTACACAAAAGAACTATCACACTTGGATCACTTTGAATTCCCAAATCTCTTATTCATTAGTACCCAATCAAACATGTGAAGTAGAAAGAAATCAAAATAGAAGACTCAATAATCTACTTCACGACGTGCTTAATGTATTTTTATTTTTGTTATTTTTCTTTTTATTTTGAGCCAACATGTATTTTGGTCACTTTATATATTTTGATATATGACTTTCACATATTAAGCATAAATTCTCTAATAAATATGTGACTTTAAAATAAACTATAATTAAAAATCAATCTTAAATAAAAGTAAAAGTTTATGATTTTATTCTTAGACTTAAATGTTTAGTATGTCCATGATCATTCACCCACATTATATTTCTCACTTTAGTGAGGGCGTATGTTGTATGCATTAGAGATGCTAATCTATAAATCAAGTTTTTTCCTTAACCGGGGAAGGGTTCTAGTTGCGCCTTGCGAGGCACTGGCGGGGAGAGTGTTAGGTGTAGCGGCCTCTTTTGTTTGCATATGGGATTAACACCCCAACCTACGGCACGCCTGCAGCTCCTCATGCCCATCCGTCACTTAATACAAGGCTAGGGTGTAGACATATAGCTTGGGTAGTTTAATTTAGGAAAATACTCATATCATATTCATTGCATGAACATTATTTTACACTTTACTATTATTTATATCATGCATATGGTTTGAACACATGTATATTACTTTATACTAGTTGTTTTAAAGATATTACAAAAAAACCAATTACAAAATTACAAAACAATTAAAATATTAATTGTCATTGTCGATGATGACTAATTATATCAATTAAAGATTAAATACAATGTTTAATTTAGTTTTCACATTTCTTAAAACATTGTTTTAATTTTATCATGCCTTGAATATTATCTTATTATGTGCAATGAAATTGATTGTAGAAAACATGTGTAGAATTGTTTAGCATGCCTCTAAGTAAGAATAATATTTTGTGTTTGATAATGACTTTACACACTCACCTATTTTGATAACCTACATGTGTTTTTAATCTTATACTTGTATGATTGTGTAGTGTAATAACATAATAATTAAAATTCATAAATAGATTACCTACACTACATTGAATTGTTTATTTCAATTATTTGTTTTTCATGCGCTTATTCATTAGAGAAAAGTGGTTTAAAAATTTAAATGATATTGTTTGCAAAACAAGTGAATTCAGAGTCCTTGGTCACAAGCATAAAAAACATAGAATAAATGACAAGAAAAACTCCACCAAGGACTACTCACCTTCTTGATAAGTCTTAATAAGCATTGTGAGGTTGAGCACCTTGGAAAGGATTGTAAAGTGTATTGTAACAAACAAAAATATTCACCACTTCTATTAGTACACTGGATCACAAAAATAAAAACAAAGTTAAAAAGAATAAAAGTGATCCCCCCAAGCTCTACTTCACTCCCTGATAAGTCTTAATGAGCATTGTGTGTGCGAAACACCTTGGTAGTTGTACTTTTTTATGTATGTGCATTGAGATATCGTGGAAGTAATTTTATTTGTGTATTTTAATATTGTATTATTTCATTATATATGTCATTCGTTTTGATTAATATATTTATATACTTTATCAAATCACTTTTGTGCACATTATTATCACATATAAAACTTCTACTCATGAGAATTGGATCCTAATGCATATCTATACAATTCTCTACAAACTTAAGTAAATGCACTAGATAGCAAAACATGACCACTTCAATGTTTTTGTTTACTTGAAATGCAAATTTTATTACATTGTAGTTTTATATCTTTTCTTGATATTTTCAAATCATGTTTGCAATTATATCTCAATAGAATAACATTTCTTAGAACTTTAACTCCAACATCTAATATTCAGTTTTAAAACTCATTAGCTTTTATATATTCACTATTTCTAAAAAGATGTTTATTTTTAGGAATGCTTATTATACTTTCTGATGTGATTACTACTTACGCTTACTCATGATTTCTTTTTTAACAAGTGGTATCTTGAAATAAAAATGTTTACACTATCATTTATTTTATGTTCTTTACTACTTTAGGTTCCATAGTGCTTATTTTTAACAAGTGGTATACACTCACCTCTACCCCGTTTTGATACAATCGAAAGGGGAGAATAACTTGCATGAACTTAAAAATTTTAGAGGGAGTACATTGTAAATTTCATAGGAAATATTTATGTAGCAGGAGTAATTATAGAACAAGTGCATATATTATCCTATTGCTTGATCATGGTTATTCTTCCAATAAGATATCCCTAATCAATCTTAAAAGGTATATATTCATCCCAACCCACTTTTGTTAATAACAAAAGGGGGAGAATAAACTGAGAAATCTAGTTGATTTGATAGTTAGGGGGAGCAAAGTATATATGGAACACTTATATAGGGGGAGCCATCATATAAGAAGAGTATGTTTTGCTTTAAATCTATCATGTCATAAACTTATTATTCATGCATATATTTTACCACACTAACCTATAAACATAAATGGTATTAAACTCACGAATTTCTCATATAGGTATTTGCTATTATTAAAAGGGGGAGATTGTTGGAGCATGCATTCTGCATCTCTTCGTTTGAGAATAACAAATATCGTGATGTATTTGATCTACTCTTTTGTGTGTTTATAGTGTGTAGGTTGTACAAGTGGAATGAGGAGACAAGGCCTCAGTCATGGGCATGATCCAAGGGTGTGTACACTTTAGAAAAAAGACAAAAAGATGAGTTTCGTGTGCTAAACTTCAAACATCCATAACTTTCAATCCGAGAGGAGTTACGGAACATGCCACCCCATTCCAGAATGAGATCGAAGTCATCTACGCTCTTGTAACAGTTCTAATATCAAAAGTGAAAAGGAGATATCGCTAGGAGATAGCCACTATCACCCGACGATAGCTACACGATCGAATCGTCCCGCAAAAACCTCCGAATCGTGGGACACGTGGCAGCCAGATAGGATATCGCCGATTGGTGATAGCCAGTGTCGCCGAGCGATATCGATAATATATAAAAGTGATTCATTTTTTCGTGGAGATCAAGGATTGCAAAATTTGGAGTGTTACTTCCCGTGCAACTAATTAGAGAGCTCCAGCCTTCAGAAAACTCTCATTTTCCCAAGAACGTTCAAGAGCGAAGAAGAGACGGTTCGTGTGCAGCATCTCAGGCAATCTTTTCAAGGATTCGACGTCATCTTTAGAGATTCATTTTGAGGGAGTTTTTATTCTGAATTTCTTTTTTTTTGTAACTTATCTTATCATCTTTGTAATCGGTAGATAAATCGCCACCTTGTGCATGGCATCTAAGTCCTTACGTGGCTTAGGAGGAAATCGTCGCCTTGTGCGTGGCATCCAGGTCCTTGGGTGGCTTAGGGGAAAATCACTGCCTTGTGTGTGGCGTCCAAGTACTTGTGCGGATTAGGGAGTAATCACTGTCTTGTGTGCAGCGTCTAGATCATTGTTAGGTCTAGGGGGAGGATAGTAGCAAGATCTAGGGAGATATACTCTTTAGCCTGCCGGATCATGGTAGAAGGACCGTCAAAATCAAAAATTAACTATATTTTTCATAAGCCTTAATCTCTAGCTTCATAGAGATATCATGTATATTGGTTTGTAACTTATGAAATAAAAGATTATCATTTCTGTTCTTATTTTTTTCGAAGTGTTTAATTTTATTATGAAAAATTAGTTTTGATTTCTTTAATTATTTCATCAAGTAAATTAAGATTAAGAAATAAATTTTGTCAACCCTTATTCAACCCCCTCTAAGGGCGCCGTCAGATCCAACAATGACCACTGCTGACGTCATCAAAGTCAAAATTATAGGAAGCCATTGCGGGAAAGCTGCTGTAGCGCCGAAAGATGATGTTTTGCCCCTTTTTGATGGAGTTGGCGCCCATCAATCCTTGGTGGGACCACATACTACTGTGCCATTAATTCAAATCAACACATAAAAAGGAAACAGTAAAGGGAATAGGGTTAATGAATCAAATGCAAAAAATATAGAAAGAGAAAGCAAGAGGCGGCTGGACATCTTCTCCATCAAGCTTGAAAGCTAAAGTCTAACCAAGATAGCCTGAAGGCAAAGAAGGATAGCAGAAGCACTTCAAAGCTCAGCAAGTTTGTTCTCAATAGAACAGTTTAGCTGATTTATCTCATCAACAAGCCGATAGCTGCTTATCTGTGTAACAGTTAAAAGTGATAGCTATAGAAGAAGGCTGATTCCTTCTACAACAAATGGGCTGGACTGAAATCTACTCAGTCCAGCAAAGTTGACTCAGAGACATTTCTCTGAGTCAGTATTTTATTTTCGTCTACATTCAGTATTATCTACCTGTAGGATTCAGGTTTCCTGAATCTGAGTGTAGGGTACTTTGTGCCTGAGGTAGGTGACAAATTTATCACTAAGGTAGGTTCCCTGTTGGGGCACTGAGGTAGAATCTAAGTGTGGATCTGAGCTGTAGGGCTTAAGTGCCTGAGGTAGGAGAGTACTGCTCTCTGAGGTGGGATCCAAGTGTGGATCTGAGGTAGGGCTATCTTCCCAGCCTGAGTGTAGGGCCTTGTCCCTGAGGTAGGTGACTAAAGAGTCACTGAGCTATATGTGACAAGCTTGTAATTGAGTTGTAGGCCCTGGAGGAGGCTGAGCTGTAGGTACCTTGAAGGGTACTGAGTTGTAGGAGGGCTGCAACACTCTGAGAGTAGGGCTTTGTGCCTGAATCTGTAGGGCTGAAGAGCCTGAGTGTAGGCCTTAGAAATAAGGCTGAGGTAGGTGATCAGTGGATCACTGAGCTGCATGAGTTCTGCAGAGCTCTGAGGTAGGAACCCTTATAGTTCTGAGTTGGATTCTGTGAATAATCTGTGTGTAAGGCTTAGGGCCTGAGGTGTAAGCTCTGAGAAGCATAGTGGAGGAGTTTATGCCAAGTCCAACAAATAAGTTGGATTGGTGGGAGAGAAAGTGGATATACCCAATTGGGGAACCACTACAAATCCTATTGTTTGTTGTGTGTGCTTGTTTTTCTTTATGATTGCAGGACTTAAGGAGAAGCTCTAGATAAAATAATTTGAACACAACACAAGATTTATTAAAATTTCAAAGACCTATTCACCCCCCTCTCTAGGTGATTAGATAACCTAAAATTTAATAACTTTCAGGTCGTTATAAATTGGTCAGCTGAATGTTGACCGTTGCTTTATTTGACACCGTTGCGGTGGATTGTTCCCATGCAGGTGCAGGAGAGCCAAGCGAAAAATAGTGGGCTGAAGCCCTTGCCATTGTTGTTGTTGTTGCTGCTGCTATGCTGGACCTTGAAGTCCAAAGAATGAAATGTTCTGTGATTTTCATGTGTGGCCGGCCTGCGTGTCGATGTATGTAATCCACACGTATGAAGAAAACTTGTAAGGCCTTAAGGCCAAATAGTTTATGTATTTGGTGAGCATTTCTTGTAGATATATAAATGTGGTTATTTATATATAATGGTCATTCATGCTAGATGAGTTCAAACTTAACCCCTAATGCTTCCGCTAGAATGCTCTGAGTTAGGATGTGTGGTTTATACTTTGATATTAACCTATAAACTTACCGTCTCTTTGTGGCATATAGTGTGGGGCCTCGGCCGTACCTTCTATTATATGTCATGCAATAGATGGAGGTGTTACAATTTGGTATCAGCTTGTTTTGGTTTTCCTCCTTAGAATTCGTGGTCGAATTATTTTAAGGGGTGGTGAGCACGTGTTACTATGCGACCGACTATAACATAAATGCACTCAAGAATGTCCACTAAGGAATTTAAATACACATGTTTGAGGAACTTGCACATTCCTACATTTTTGTTGTTGTTGTTGACAAGTCACTAAAGTGTGTCTTGTACACGTATAGGTGACCCGAAGTGGTGCAGGGAAGTCAGAGACCTAGTGTTCTGATGAGAGTATGACACCAGCTGAGGTGCCTTGATGCGCATGAAGCTCGGCTCTAAATTATCTAGGGAACACGGCGGTCCGAATTTCGTGCGACAAATTATAGGCAAGTGCACATATCATAAGTAATACATGATATTCAGGGGGAATATCGAGATCGTAAATTCCCGGGAACGGGTTGATTATCCCTACTGCTCCGAAAGAACTATTATTTTACCGAAATATTTAAGTAGTCGAGTTTAACTAAGATAAAGCTGGAAATAGATTAAGAACAAAGTCGATAAAGAAATAACACTCGGTATCGAATTACGTTAGGACTAAAATAGATTTGAATAATTAAAGATCTTAGGTTTCAATTCAATTAAAGCGGAAACTTGGCTGTGGATGTTCCAAAAGAATGTGCTCACCTATCTCTAGGAATATCGCTCACCTGAACATTAAGACTATTCGACCGGGCTCTCGTCCGATGAAGGATTCCTCTTAATGCTTGCAATACGCTAAGAACCCCGCTATTGGGGGTGGGGGACCCAATCTGGTAGAATTACGCGCCTCCTCTCTCGAGGGTTAGTGCGAAACTCTCTTTACCTAGGGGTGATCAGTCCATACACTCAGCCTCTCGGCTAGCTAGCGTATGGATAACAGAAATAAAGCTCACACATTGATATGTGGTTCTACGCGTCGTTAACCCCGGGTAAACCTTAAGTTTTTTTAATTAAATAGAAAAATAAGACTTTTAGTTATTTAAAATTTTTTATATCCCAATGCTCTTCGATACCGAGGGTTAAAAGCGATTAGCCACTAATCGGAATGGAGATGGCTTTTTAGTTTGGTTAGGCGTGAGTTCTAAACTAAGCGCTGAAGGGTTACAAAAAAAAGAAAAAGAATAAGATAACATAATATTAGAAATATAAAAGCTACTAAAAAATAAAAACACACGCACTCAACCAAATACATAATAAAGAAAAAGAAAATAAACTAAGCTACAAAAAAGAGAAAATTACATAATTGAAATTACATGTCCTACTCAAACGAGTTGGCGGTACATTAAACTTCAAAATTACAAGTCCTACTAAAACGAGTAGGTAAGAAATGAAAGTGAGTCCTACTCAAACGAGTAGGAGGAAATAAATGCACACACACACATGCACTTTACTGAAATTAAAACACACACTCACACACAATACTGAAAAGAAAACGCAGACACACTGTAGAAAGTAAAACACACACACACACACACACTTTACTGAAATTTAAAACTCACACACACAAGTCCTACTCAAATGAGTAGGCGGAAAATTAAAGCGAGTCCTACTCAAACGAGTAGAAGAAAATAGATGCACAAACGCACACACTCTACATAAATAAACACACACACACACACACACACACACACACACACACACACACACACACACATACTGAAATTAAAACGCACACACACTTGCATAAATGAAAAATGCACACACACTTGCATAAATGAAAACACAAACACACACACACACTTGCTGAAATGAAAAACGCACACACACACTCTACATGAAATGAAATACACCAATGCACTCTACTTGAAATAAAAATACACCCACTCTACTAAAAATAAAAGCACACTCACAAACTCGACAGAAATGAAAACGCACACACACTACAGAAAATAAAAAAAACTCACACACACAATCATAAAATAGAACACACACACTCTACATAAAATAAAAAACACACACACACTCTACAAAAATGAAAGAAAGTGATAAAAATTATCTCATACACGCACGCACACATACGAAAAAAGCAAAAAACCAAGTTATCTAAAAATTAAAACTACATTTCTACCGCTAGAATGTGGTAGAAATGCATAAAAAGTAGAAATAAAAATTGTTGAGAAAAAGAGTTTTCAAATTAATGCGAGAAAAGCAAGTGCTTGAAAAATTAAAACGTTTACATTTTTACCGTTATAATTTGATGAAAATGCATAAAAAGTAAAAATAAAAATAGTTTGAGCAAAAGTCTTTTTAAGTAAATGAGAAAATCAAACGTGTTGAAAAATTGAAATAACACATAATCCATTCTTATAGCTTTGTACAAGGGTTTAAAAAGGGGAAGAAAGTTAAAAAGAAGCAAAGGTTTTGTAACCTAAAAAATGAAAATCTAAGTTAAAAAGTAATGAAAACCACTTTTGAAATCATTTTATCAGTTCATAAGAACGAATATAAACGCATAAAAATCCTAAATCTAAACCATTCTAAGTAGTATGATAAGAAAAATGGCAATAACAATGACTAGTAATTTTGAGAAAATTTAAAGTAAAGCGAAGCAATTTTTCATCTTAAAGCATAAATTCCGCAAATCTAACTCATACAAGCGCACACCCCATACGAATATGAAAAGAAAGATACATAAGATTGATGAAAAGGAGGCATTCAGAGACATTCCAAAGCATTGTAAGGATGAAAAAATGATTTTATTAACAAAGAAGTTTATTACAAAAGCTTAAACAAACTTAAAAAGGAGGCGAGAGATTATCCTTACATAGCACTAAAACAGCTCCTAGCAGCAACCCTTAACACCAAAATGGTTCAAAATTCGGAACCCAAACACCTTAAAATAATGGACTATTTATAGCCTAAAAAATCAGATTACACGCCCTCAGTCACGGGCGTGTAGGGGGGGTGTCAGCATTATTGATGAAGTGATGCCGATCATTCAATGCTTGTTGATCTTGGGGCGGTCCACGTGGAAGTCACGCTTGTGTCTCTATCGAAACAGGCGTGTCAGAGGGTGTGTCCAGTAGGTGGATCTGGGGACGGGTTGCGTCAAAAAGATGCCGGCGACATCTTGTCGGGCCAGGTGGAGGAGTCATGCCCGTATCACATCTTGACACGGGCATGTCGGGTCGGTCGACGATCGTCGAGCGCGAAATCATCGAGCGCGTGACACGGGGCTCGGTCATGGCCGTGTCACATTTGACACGTGCGTGTCAGAGGGCGTGTCCAGCAATTCTTCGGCTTTGGCTGATTTCTATTTGAATCCGAGTCATACGCCTAGGTCACGGGAGTGTACTGAAGTACACGGATGTGTACTTCACAAATTTTGGCATTTTCTGATAAATTTCAAAAAAATAAAATAAACTTAAGTTAAAATAAAATTTATAAAAAGGAGCTTTTTTATTGAACAAAATTAACTAAAATAACAGAAATGATCTAAGACGATTTAATTAATGTACATAAAAGTACGTATATTTACAACTCATCAAATACCCTCGTACTTTAGCTTTTGCTATTCCAGAGCAAAAGTTGGAGATATACTTATAAGGAATTAAAATAAATACTAAGTTTAGCTACCACTTGAATTAATTAAAAGAGAGGTCAAAGTAATTATCAGGGGTATAAGATTTAAGTCCTAAATCATGAAATTGAATTAAATAGAGGAAATTTTTTGGCCAAAAAGACATCTTGAAGTAGCCAAATAGCAAGCAAAAATTGTAATCGTTAGTTAACAAAAATAGATTGGAATTATATGAACTTTAGCTTAAGAGTTTAAAGTAAATAATGCAATTTAAAATTTATGCTCTCAAAAAGATTTTATATTAAGTCTAGAATCATGAAGATGGCTAAGGGGATTGTTTTGGTTTATGAAGAGGGCTTTGGAGGAGGTGAGTTATATTTTTTTCTCAAACCTCGAATACAATATTTTTGAATATGGATGTTTAGGAAAACGAAGTCTTATTTTCCATAACATGCAATATTAAATTTTTTGTACAACTTCATATAACCCAATTTATATGTATAGGAGTAATGAATTTTATCCTCTTACTCCATAACATATAATCTTTTCAAATATTGGATACCTATGTTTACGGAACGAAATCTTATTTCCATTAACATAGGTTCTGTTGGGTACATTGGAAACTGTGTAACAGATTTGAAGAAGCCTCACCTTACTCAATGATATGCATTATGGTGTATTTGATGTTGTTTTGAGTTTATATGTTCAGGTTAAGAAAATGCAGGAATGCAGGAAAAGTTTCTAAGTCCATGAGTCGACACCAGAAGAAGCTATGTCGACACTTATTAAGGCTTGTGTCGACACTGGAGAAAAGCTGTGTCGACACCTGGAGTCAATTATGTCGACACTTGGAAAGGCTGTGTCGACACTAGAAGAAATGTGTCGACACCCAGAGGCAGAGTCGACACAAACAAAAAAGCTTAGTCGACATCAACTGTGTCGACACACAGAGGCAGTGTCGATACACAAAAGACTTTATTGACATCAACTGTGTCTACACACAGGACTTGTGTCGACACATAACAGAGTTTCAACAAAGTTTATTTTTGTGAAGAAAAGAAGTGACTGTGTCGACACACAGAACTAGTGTCGACACATTCTACAGAAGCTGTGTCGAGAAGAAGTGTCAACACCAAGGGAGCTGTGTCGACACCACCAAGTCTTGTGTCGACACTTAGTCTACTTGTATCGACACATGATGAAGTTCAGTCTCGACACTTTGCTGATAGAGACAGAGTTTCAAGAAGTGACTGGAAGACTTGACAGCTGCCATAACCAACCAGTCTACTGTAACTGTCAGAGCTGTCAGAAGTTCGTTAGAAATCGGATCAGCCGGTTACCATGGAGAAAGTCTATATAAAGACATTCTCTATCAACAGAAGAGAAGTTACACACATGAGATAAAAAAGTAAACATGAAAAATAGAGGAAGATTTTCAACAGAAGATCTAAGAAGACATTATCAAGTGGTGATCTACTCAGAGTTTGTCAAGAGAATTCAAAGAAGAATTCAGAAGAATCTTCAGAAGAATTTGGAGAGAGAGAGCTCCATCTTTTCAAGTGAATAAAGAGACTTACATCAACAAGTCTCTTAAGTGCAGATTCTGAACCAGTCTGCCAAGAAGAATTCAGATTGATTTCTGAATTTCAAGAAAGAAGCTGATTGAAGGTAAACTTCAAAGGAGATCAACCCTACTGTGTTAAGATTCAAGAAGCTTTGAAGAAAGCTAAGACAGGTTGATCTTTAATATCAGATTCTTTCAAGAACTGATCAAGAAACCTTCCATCCTTTCTCTCTCAACCAGGGTGGTGGTAAATTTCAAAGTTACATCTATTTTCAGTAGGATCTTTTAAAGATCAGAGTTGTAAGCCTGATTTATAAAGGCTTAGTTGTAGGAGATTAAGTTCTCTGAGTGGTAGGCTTTTTTGAATGCTGAGGTAGGGCCGAGAGCCTGAGTTGTAGGAGATTTTCATCTCTGAGTTGTTGGACTTGTTGAAGGCTAAGGTAGGGTAGATTGCCTGAGCTGTAGGAGTGTGGATTCACTCTGAGTTGTAGGAGCCTTGTTTAGGTTCTGAGCTGTAAGATCTGCAGATCTGAGGAGAAGGAAAGAAGTTAGGCCGAATCTAGCACACTGCTAGATAGGCGAAGGCGGAAAGTGGATCTACCCATACCTTGGGGAACCACTATAAATTAGTGTGCCATTTGTGATTGTGTATGGTTTTTTTATTTCTGTGCTGTGATAGCTGTAGAACTATATGTTTCTATTAATTAACTGAATTATTATTCTACCTTAGAAGAAAAAGGAATTCCACCTATTCACCCCCCTCTAGGTGTTTAAGAACCAATTCTTTCAAGTGGTATCAAAGTGAGGTTACTCAAAGAAAGACTTAACAGTCTGAGTAAGATCTGTAAGGCAGAAGTAAGTTAAAGAAGATGGGTTCAGGAGAAAACCATAAAGAACTTGATTCAATGAAGTTGCCTATCTGCAGGAAGGGAATCTTTGGAATATGGAAGGAAAGGGTCAGACTATTTATGGAGGCATCTAATCCTAGAATTTATATAACAGTTAAGGAAGGACCATATATTCCAATGAAGGTTTCTGTTCCTGATGCTAATCAAAGGATTCCTAAGGATTTTTCAGAAATGACTAAGGATGAGATCATCTTGGCTACAATGGATAAAAGAGCACAGAATTTTATAGTGAGTGTCATAGATGACTCAACATTCCAGAATCTGATTCACTGCAAAACCTCCAAGGAGAAGTGGGACACATTGGTTGTCTACATGGAGGGTTCTGAAGAGGTTAGGTAAGATAGAAAGTCTATGCTTAATCAAGAATATGAGAGTTTCAGACAAGCCAAGTCTGATAGCATAACTGAATGTTATAAGAAGTTCTACAGAATTGTAAATGAACTAATGTACTATGGAATAATCTTCAGTACATATGAGCTGAATGACAAATTCCTTAGGACTTTGACTAAGGATTGTGATACAAAGATCTGTGCCATGAGGGAAGCGGCTAGACTGGCAGAAATTTCACCTCCAACGCTATTTGGCAAATTGCTGTCTTATGAGATGCAGCTGTTGGCCAGAAAGGAGGAAGAGAAAAATACAAAGGTTTACTATAGAGATAGGTCAGTGGCCTTCAAGGTAGAAGCCACAAGGAAGAATAGGAGGACGTCTCCATCTTCTCCTAAGAAAGCTGCAGAAGTGATCTCAGAAAATTCTTATAATCACAGTTCAGACAGCAGTAATTTTGATGAAGACTTTACTGCTTTAACAAGGTAGTTTCGGAGATTCTTAAAGAAGAAGTAGTGGAAATATAAGCCATCCTCATCTCAGTTCATGGATGATTATTATCAGAAGAGGAAATCATCCAGGAAGGACAAGAGTGGGACAAATCCTAGCAAGTCAACTACATCAAAGATTATTTGCTATTGCTGCAACAGACCTGTACATGTTGTGGCTGACTGTCCTGACAAAAGGAAGGAGTCTGCTGATAAAAAGAAGTCTCAGCACAAGAGTAAGAAGGAGAAATCCTTGGTAGCTAAGAAAGAGAAAAGTTGGATAGATCAATCAACTTTAGACTCTGAATCTGAGGCCGAGGCCTATATTGGTTTGTTTGCAATAGAAGAAGAGGATGAGTTATTGAAATTACTGGACTCTATCAATGAGCAAGAAGACCATCAGTGCAAAGGACTGATGGCTATGTCTGAAGAAGACCAGTGCCAGGATCAACCTGGTCCCAGTAAGTAAAAAGTTTATCTGTAGATTCTGATTACTACACTGGGTCAGAATCAGATGCATCTGCATCAAGAGATGTGGATGGGTCTGAATCCAAAGGAGATATTCATCAGCTTATAGATGAATATGGGGATTTGTTGCAGGCACTCAAGAGAAGCAAAAACCTGGCCAAAAATCAGGCTAAGGAAATTGGAGCTCTTAAGTTGGTTGCATCTAATTCAGAAAAGCTGCTGGATCAGAAGATGAATGAGATTGCCAAGCTGAAAAACATAACTATTATTCAGATGGGTACAATCACATTCAAAAATGATCAGATCAAAAGTCTGGAAGACAGACTTCAGAAAGAGAAGGAAATAGTGGCTAGTTTCTCTAAGCCAAAATCTATCCTACCCTTAATTGATGACTTTGTATCTCAAAAGGGTAAGGCAGGATTAGGCTTTAAGGGAACTGCATGGGCTGCCCAATGCAATAATAAAGGCAAAGCCCCAGCACAAAACAAAAGATCTGCTGCAAACAATACAGCTAAGATTGTACCTAAAAAGAGGTATAATAAGTATGAGTGCTGGTGCTGTGGCAAGATAGTCCATTATGCCTTAGACTGTTGGCACAACTCCAGTGTCAGGAAGAATAGCAGTCTACCTGTTAGAAGAGCTGCAGGTAGATTTGTCAAGTTTTAGGCTAACTTGAACCAAGGACCCAAAAGTTATTTGGGTTCTAAGGTTAAGTAATCTTTATTGCAGCTGAGTCCAAGTTACCATGCCCCTATATGGTACTTGGACATTGGATGTTCCAGGCACATGACTGGAACAAGAGGATTGCTGAAGGACTACTCACCTATATTGAATGGGCCTAAAGTAATCTTTGGTGGTTCTGAAAAAGGAGTCATCAAAGGATTTGGTAATATTTCTAACAACTTAATCACTATCACTCAAGTGGCTTATATGAAGGGTTTGAAACACAATCTAATAAGCATAAGCCAGCTGAGTGATCTTGGATATGACATTTCATTTATCAAGAATGAGTGTCATATCAAGAGGTCAAGTGATCAAAAAGTCATATTGACTGGCTATAGAAAAAAATGTGTATTGCCTAAACTTTAAGAGTGAGAATAAAAATTCTCCTATCTGTCTTGTGGCTGATGAGAAAGCCTCTCATTGTGTCAAATGACACAAGAGGCTAGCTCATCTTAACTACAAGACTATTGTCTAACTCTTTAGTAAAGAGTTAGTGAGGAATGATCCTCAAGTTAAGTGCTTTAAGGATGGAATATGCTCAGCTTGTCAAAAAGGCAAGCAGACCAGATCCTCCTTTCATAGCCTAGAAACCAAAGACTCAGTGAGGTGCTTATACCTCTTGCATATGGATTTATTTGGTCCTATGCACGTTCATAGTATAGGTAGGAAGGTCTACACTTTTGTGGTTGTAGATGATTATTCTAGATTTTCATGGGTATTCTATCTGAGGCAGAAATCTGAAACCCCAAATGTCTTCTGCAATTTTGTCAAACAAATTCAGAATGAATTAGATAGTTTAGTGGTCAAAATCAGTAGTTACCTTGGAACTGAATTCCAATCTGAAAGTATGACAAGGTTGTGTGAAGAATTTGAGATTCATCAGGAATTCTCCTCACCTAGAACACCTCAGCAAAATAACATTGCTGAAAGAAAGAATAGGACATTGATTGAGGCTGGAAGAACACTATTGAGTGACACTACTCTCCCAGAATATTTCTGGACTAAGGCAGTAAACACTGCATGTCATGTGATCAACAGGGCTTCCATCACCAAAAACCACAAAAAGACACCCTATGAGGTTATGAAAGGCAAAAAACCAAACTTATCATATTTTAGGATCTTTGGTTGCAAGTGCTATATGCTTAACAATGGCAAGTCTCACATAACTAAGTTTGCTGCCAAATTCCAAGATGAGATATTTGTTGGGTATAACAACAATAGTAAGGCTTATAGGGTCTACAATTTGTATACTCAAGTTGTAGAAGAGTCTGTTCATGTCATATTTGATGAATCTAGACTTATTAATAGTGAGTTGCCTAGTAGTTCTTGTAGCTCTACAGATATACAGTAGAAGATGGACCAGCTTACTATCAGAGAAGATCCAACTGCAAAGCAGGATGAGGAAAATGGTAGTTGCTGTACAGGGGGAGTACAAGACACTCAAGAGGCTGATGAAGACCATGAGGTGCAACATAATGAAGAGATTGAAGAATGTTGATAGATTACCTCCAGCAGTTAGACATTTAAAGGATCATCCTGCACACCAAATCATTGGTGATCCAAGACATGGAGTACAAACAAGAAGCAGGAACTTAAATACAGTTATTTGCTCAAGCTTCTTATCTCAACTAGAACCCAAGAGATTTGAAGAAGTTATTCAAGACCCACACTGGATTGATGCTATGCAGGAGGAGTTAAATCAATTCAGAAGGTGCAAGTTCTGGGAGTTGGTTCCAAAACCAAAGGGCCACAATATCATAGGGACAAAGTGGATTTATAGAAACAAGCTTGATAAGAGTGGGATCATAGTGAAGAACAAGGCAAGACTAGTTGCCAAAGGATACATGCAGGAAGAGGGCATAGACTTTGATCAGACTTTTGCTCAAGTGGCAAGGTTGGAAGCAATAAGTCTATTCCTTGCCTATGCAGCATATCAAGGCTTCAAAGTGTTCCAAATGGATGTTAAGTCAACATTCTTAAATGGAGACTTAAAAGAGGAGGTCTATGTAGAACAGTCCTCAGGTTTTGTTGATCCACTCAATCCTAATTATGTTTATAAACTTAGGAAAACTTTATATGGGTTGAAACAAGCCCCAAGGGCTTGGTATGAAACACTGTCTACTTTCCTCATTGAGAACAAATTCTCAAGGGAGAAAATAAACAAGACTCTATTCCTTAGAGAATCCAAAGGAAAGATCATCCTAGTCCAAATATATGTTGATGACATATATTTGGTTCTACTGAAAACAACCTTTGTAGAAAGTTTGCAAAACTTATGCAAGGGAAATTTGAAATGAGCAGTATGGGAGAACTTAAGTTCTTTTTGGGACTCCAAGTAAGACAGACTGATGATTGCCTGTCCATATCTTAGTCTAAGTTCACCCATGAGTTAATTAAAAAGTATGGTATGGAATCATCCACTACCATAAGAACTCCAATGTGGACAAGTATGTCTTTAAACAAAGATGATGCAGGAAAACCTGTAGATGAATCTTTGTATAGAGGGATAGTTGACTCCCTCCTTTATCTGACTGCTAGTAGACCAGACATCATGTATGCTACATGTGTTTGTTCTAGGTATCAATCATGCCGTAAAGAATCTCATTTTACTGCTGTCAAAAGGATTTTGAGATATCTTAATGACACACCTAATCTAGGCCTTTAGTATCCTAGGAATAGAGATTTTCTACTAATAGGCTATTCAGATGCAGACTTTGCATGATGCAAAGTAGATAGGAAAAGCACAACAGGAACCTGTCAATTTCTAGGAGGAAGACTGGTGTCATGGAGCTGTAAGAAGCAGAGTAGTGTGGCAATTTCCACAGCTGAGTCTGAGTATGTTGCTGCAGGAAGTTGCTGTGCACAGCTGTTATGAATACACCATCAGTTAGAAGATTATGGTATTCAAGTAAGTAGAACTCCATTATTATGTGATTCTACTAGTGCTATTTCTATTGCTCATAATCCCGTTTCTCATAGTAGAACAAAGCATATAGAAATATGATACCATTTTCTTAGAGATCATGTAGAAAAAGAAGATATTTCTTTAGAATTTGTTAATACAGATTTACAAATTGCTGACATGTTCACTAAGCCATTAGAAGAAACTAAATTCAATAATTTCAAAATTGAATTAGGAATGTTGAACATAAATTAGTTTAACAAATTTGGCTAAGTAAAATTGTGTCGACACAAAAAGTTGTCTGTGTCGACACATAGTAGTTGGTGTCGACATTCCAGGAAAGTGATGTCGACACATCTAGAAAATTGGTGTCGACACTTCAGAGCAGTTGTGTCGACACATTTAGAAGTTGTGTCGACACTTAGAATTAGAGTCGACATAGAATTTCTGTGGTATTAGTTGTGTCGAACTGATAAGAATGTCTATGTCGACACATCATCAATTGGTGTCAACACATAGAAGTCAACACTTATGTCGAGACATTAGAAGTCTGTATCGACACATTAAGAGAATTTTGACGTGCCTTTTGAACTTCATTATTTAGAAGGGTATAAATAGGTCAACAACAAACCCTGTCGACACACTCTCCATATTTTCGAGAACAAAACCTTGTGTCGACAACTTCTCTCTTCTCAATCCAAGATTTCTCTCAACCCCAATGGTGCCAAAGCTTGAAGATAACATCAACGAAGGCTATGAGCTGGTTCACATTGCTTTTGATAATGCGGAACCCGAGATTAAAACAGTAGATACCCTAATTACTGCGAATGGTTTGGAATTTCTGGTATCTGAACCTACAAAGATATGGAAGAAAGAAATATTGGAATTCTATGGCGCAACTACTTTAGATTCGACTGGACTTAAGATCAAATCTACAGTTCAGGGAGCTAAAGTTAAACTTACCTTGAATAGCTTGAGGAACACTCTTCAACTCCCAAGAACTCAAGAAGAAGAAGTTACCTCATTCAAGACTAGGGAAGCACTTCAGTGGTGTGGATTGGATCCCACCATGAAGATTAGATCTGCAATGAACAGGAAAGGGATGAATCTGCAAGGAAAATTCCTTTCTAAAGTGGTTGGAAAGGTCATTCTCTGCAACCCAGGGGGACATGATAGGGTTTCAGCCTATATGTTCAGCTTGATGACTTGGATTATCTTCAGACTGAACACAGATTGGTATGTAGTAATCTTTGAAAAGATTAAGGAAGGTATTAAGAAGCCAAATCTGGGAAGAATCCTGAGTCTATACTTGGCTGGAACAATTAAAGAAGTAATGGAACAGACTACTGGTTCTAAGATCAACCACATGAGAAGAATGGATATAAGGATAATCTCTAGATAGGATAGAGTCCTAACAAAGGACATGCCTGATGAAGAGAGGCCAGAGATTGCTGAAAAATCTCCTGCACAAGACATTACAGATGGTGCTCAGGTGTAGGGGGAGCCTCATCTTGAGGAAGAGCCAACACACTTGGAAAGTAAAATGGCTACTCAAACTATTCTTGAGGTAATCCATAAAGTTAATCAAACAATTTTCAATAATGAGGATGAAACACTAACTATGCCTTTGGTTGATGTTGACCAGACCACTCAACTCAAAAATCAAGCACAGTATGTTATCATGGAGGATACATCTACAACTGCCGATGCTCCAAAGTTAAGAGTACCTCTAGTCCAACCTCAATAAGAGTTTACCCTTGAAGAGTTGTTCCCTGATTTGGAGCAAGTAAGAAATGAGGGGGAGCCAGTCAGAACTGAGGGGTAGCAAGCAAGAACTGAGGAGGAGCAATCTATAATTGAGGGGGAGCAAGTCAGCACTGAGGGGGAGGAGCAAGGGACTCAGCGGGAGTTACCTAGACCCGACAAAGAGCTGCCCACAAGTCCAAAGGACACTGTGAATCTAGAAAGTACTTCTGATTATGATGATGAAGAAGCTCTAAGAGCAAAGAAGAGAAAGATGATGGTATTCAAAAGAAGAAGCCAAAGCTATAAAAGGGCATTACAAACTACTCCACAACCTGCCCCCGCCACTAATTATAGCTCCTTACTGTATCTTTGCAAGTCAAATTAGATGAACAAAGGATAGTCATGGAGAAATATATGTATGAAACTCATAAAGATCTGCAATTCTCCTTGGCTCAAGATATCAAATCCATAAGATTTGAAGTAAATCAGAACAAGAAGGAAATGACAGATTGCTTCCACAAAGGTGGCAATGCTGTAGTCTATCTTGCAAAACAACAAGAAGGCATAAAGGCTCAAGTTGATGATATTGCTGTTAAGCAAGGTTATGTCCTAGAAAATCAACTAAGGATGAATGACAGTCTGACTGAATTACATAATGTGATTGTTACATAATTAAAGACTATTGCTACTGCCCTGACTAAGGCAAGGGCTAAAGACAAGTCAGATTTTGATAAAACATTCCAGGAAGAACTAGCTGCTATACAAACAGCTATTAAGAATTCTCAAAAAATCATTTCTGATCAGCTACTGAAACTAAGGTCATTTTATAAAGATGGTGTTAATTATCTAGTTGAACAAGTAAGATTTCAGAAAGATGACCTCAGAGCTCATATTGAGAGAGAAGTTGTTGAAACTTGTGAAGTGAAAGTGGGTGAATGGAAGGCTTGGGCAACCTATCCGCACGGACTACGCGGACAGGGTTGGCGGACTGCTAAGTCGGCAGGGATGTTGCAGGCGGTTTGCTCTGTGGTGGCCTGGGCGGTCTGTTCGTGCGGACTACGCGGACAGCAGCGGCGGTCTGTCAGGCCGGGGTTTACTCAGCAGGCAGTTGGTTCCCAGGAAGTAACCGGGCGGATAGAAATCCTATCCGCGGAGTCCGGCATGAAGCAGACTGATGAACTGGAGCTCGGCAGACCGATTTGGCAGTTGCCTTGGTCTTGCTCTAGTGAAGCGGCAAGTGGAAGCCGCGGAGATCGCCGGTCAGCGCGGACAAAAACTGGAGGTCGCCCGATATGGCGGGCTAGATCTAGTGTCCGCCAGTAAGTCCGGACTGGCCCTTGTGGCCAGTGGACTGGACTTGGTGAGTTTTGGACCAAGTCCAGGTTGGCTCAGTCTGGGGAGATCGCGCAGTGGAGCGCGGGCTGGTTTCTCAGTCCGCCAAGCCTAGTAGAAGCGCTGTTGCCTTGTTTGCTAGCTTGGGGATATGCGGACTGGAGGATTGCCTGTGCAAGAGCGTGCAGACTGGAGCCAGAGTACACTGAGTCCGGTATAGCCTTGTGATGAGGTTATGGACTCAGGGATGCAGACTGAAGCAGTCAGCAGGGATACAGACTGGAGAAGTCTGCAGTACATGCGGACTGGAGTCTGCTGTTAGCAGACTGGATTGGCGTGTCCGCTAAGTCCGGAGGTGCCTTGGAGGAGGCAATGGACTTGGGATATGCGGACGGAAGCAGGGTGTCTGCTGAGTCCGGCAGGTGCCTTGATGGCGAGGCTGCAGGCTCGGGGTTTGCGGGCTGATGCCTTGTCCGCAGATTGGCGGGCACGACAGTTGTGGAGTCCGGCTGTGGTGGTCCTGGCTTGGCCTCTGGCGGCAAGGCGGGCTGGATATTGGAGTCCAGCCTTGGAGAAGCTGGGGCGGACTGGCTATCTGCACAGGAGCGGCGAACTAGAATGTGTGTCCGCGGGCTGGCGGACACACTTGTTTTTGCTGCGGGATGTCGCGGTGATCCTATCGGCTAGGGCGGTGACCATACTCATCATCGTGCCTATAAATAGGAACCATGTCACATCAGGAACAAGGAACCTGAACCGAAGTAAGTGAACAGTAATTGAGCTCGCGTAAGTTGCTCCAGTCTGGACTTTGGTGTCCGCGCGGTTTGAGAGTTGACCCGGTTGTGCTGTGCAGGTTGTGCGGATAATGCTGGAAAGCCAAGACTTGGCTCTGATTGCGGTCAGGGACAGTGCGGACTCTGCGGTTAAGCAACAGGCGGTAAACAGCAGGTCGCGGTTATCGACCAGGCGGTCTCCTCTTTGGCAACTTGGTTCGGGGTTCAGGAAGTCGCCTGCTTCAGGCGGACTGTTCCATTCGGTGATGCAGCTTGTGCAGTCTGATGGCTAGGTGACCTCGCGGTCAGGCGGCCTGCAGATCGGCGGTGAAGAGCTAAGCATTGGAATAAGGGGTAGTCCGCGCGGCTTGGGTTGCGGTCTGGCGACCTAGCGGACTGAGCGGACTCCACAGCAGTAGACCGGCGGCTTGGTGGTTGAGTCCGCGCGGCTTGTTTTTCTTTCTTGTCTTTGTAACTGTCTCGAGTCTCCTGGTTTGGGTTTTGGTGAAGCATGTCTCGCCATGTATGTCTCGCCTTGTAAAGAAGTTTGCTCTTGATCAATAAAGAAGCTTGTGCTGCATGCGTTGCTGGTTGTTACTGCTTTGTTGAGATAACCCCTGCTAACTCCATGATCCGGGAAGACTTTCAACATTATAAGTGGGCGTATCCTCCTCCGGTTTGTTGAGTTTTCAACAGGGTATCCAAGGGGGCGTCTGCAGTTTGTTGAATTTTAACATGGTATCAGAGGGAGGTTGTTGGAGTGGTCAAGCAGTGCTCAATAGAAGTAGTTGCTCTTCTGTAGAGGAAACCAGTGGTAGAACCATGGCAGTGGAGGATGGAAGTTGTCTTGGTATTGATCTTCTTACAGAGACGAACTTTGAAAGGTGGAAGTCCTGTATGAAGAGCTTTCTTCTTGGCGAGGACCTTTGGGAGGTTGTATGCGGAGCAGGAAGACAAGAGGATACTGCTGGCAATGCTGAGGCGATGAGAGCTTGGAAGGAGACAAATGCGAAAGCAGAGTCTATTCTCAAGCAGGTGATCTCATCGGAGCTCTTGGACCACATCAGTGGATGTCGGTCAGCTGCGGAGGTTTGGACTTCCCTTGATGGGTTGTTCAGGAAGGAGGTGAAGGTTGCTGCTGAAGTTGGTCCCTCTACTTCATATCAGGAAGAAAGGAGTGTTTCTCCTAGGCGTGATAGGAAGAGGAAGGAAGGACCACGGTGATATAAATGCAAGCAGCATGGTCATCTTCGGAAGGAGTACAAGGTTGTCTTGCTCTCGGCGAACGTTGCTCAGGTCGGGAGGAAGGAGAAGAACCTTGTTGGGTTATCAACAAGTTCTGGAGTTGATCTGATGAATGCCAGTGATAGTGCAGCTATCTGGCATGAAAGACTGGGGCATGTAGGGATGGACAAGCTGAAAGCAATGGCGGAAAGAAGACTCGTAAGAGGCTTGCCTAGATTTTCATCCTATGGCGATGGTCGGGGGTGTGCGGGATGTCAGGAAAGTGGAGCCTATCGCTTCATGGTTGACAAAGCACAATCCAGATGTAATGCACCATTGGCGGTTGTCCATTGTGCTCTGGTGGGACCGACCGTCATGGACGGTTTTGGAGGCAGCAGGTTCATGCTGATATTGGTTGAAGACTATTCTAGGTATACTTGGGTATACTTTATGAAGAAGAAGTCCAACATGGTACGCTTGTTTGTGGAGTTCAAGAAGCTTGTGGAAGGCCAGCTTGGCCGGAGGATCAAGGTGTTGAGGACAAGTATCGGTGGTGAGTTTGGCTCAACCGAGTTTTCACACTTTTGCAGGAAGCAAGGTGATGGTTAAAACTCCAAAATTATTTACGGTCACGCGGCGACCCGGCGGTTTTATTTGAGAAAAAGGCGAAGTGATTTTATTTAAGAAAACGGGGCGCGCGTATTTATTTATTTGGATATAAAACGGTTTAGATCGAGTTTTAACGAAAGGAGGCAAGTGCACCTATCGTGAGTAATACAGGATATTCCGGGTGGAATATCGAGGTCGTATTGTTCTCGGGGCCGGTTCGATTATTTCTACTCTTCCCTGGAGGGGACTATTATTTTACCGATAATTATCTTGTCGGGATATTTTATATATAATAAAAAGCAGAAAATGGCAGAAAGAAAAATGAAAGCATGAAGGTGGTGCCGATGAAGAGCTTAGCTCGATGGCACCGAGAAAACAATTGAACTAAAATAGACTTTAAATAAAAAGAGCTCCTAAATTTCTAATTAATTAAGGTGGAGACTTGGCCGTGGAGGTTCCACTAAAATGAGCTCACCTAGCTATAGGGCTATCGCTCACCTGAACGCTAAGACTATTCGACCGGGCTCTCGTCCGACGAAGGATTCCTCTTAACGCCCGCATTATGCTAAGAACCCCGCTATTGGGTGGGGAACCCAATCCGGTAGAGTTGGCGCGCCTCCTCTCTCGAGGGTTAGTGCGGAACTCTCTTTGCTAAGGGGTGATCTGTCCATACGCACGGCCTCTCGGCGAGCGTATGGAAAACGGAAATAGGGCCCACACATCGATATGTGGTCCTACGCGTCGTTAACCCCGGGCAAACCTTAAGTACTTTTAATTAATTAGAAAGATTAGACCTTTAATTATTTTAAGCTATTTTATCTGTCCCAATGCTCTTCGATGCCGAGGGCTAAGAACGGTTAGCCACTCATCGGAATGGGGACGGCTTGCGGGAAAAGCAGAAAATAAAGCAGGAAAATGAAAGCAGTAAAATAAAGCAGTAAAGGAAAGCTGAAAATTGCAAGTCCTACTCAAACGAGTAGGACTGAAGAAAGCTGTAAATTGCGAGTCCCGGCGCAAATGCGTGGGCGGGAGAAAGAAAGCGGTAAAACACACACACGCAAGTCCTACTCAAATGAGTAGGAGAAAATAAATGCGGGTCCTACTCAACCGAGTAGGACAAAATAAATGCAACGCACGCACACACTCTCTCGACATAAATGAAAACACACACACACACAAATCCTACTCAAATGAGTAGGGAAAATAAAGACCTGCCATTTAACTCGAATGAGTAGGCGGAAATAAAGAAAATTACAAACTCACGCACTCTACAGAAAGTAAAATAAGCAGGCGCCATTTAACTCTTAACGAGTAGGCGGAAATAAATACGCATAAAAAATTTCAAAAAAAAACTAAGTTAATGAAAAATTAAAACAACAGCATTTCTACCGCTAAAATGCGGTAGAAATGCATAAAAAGTGAAAATAAAAATTAAACGGAAAGAAAGATTTGCAAATAAAAAAGGAAATGCAAGTGCTCGAAAAATTAAAACGAATACATTTCTACCGCTAGAATGCGGTAGAAATGCATAAAAAGAGAACGAAAAAATTAAATATGGAAAAAGGTTTTTGAAATAAAAACAAAAACGAAAATGCTTGAAAATTAAAACGATTATGTTTCCATTCTTATAATTTTATAAAAACGCCTAAAAAGTGGAAATAAGACTAAAAGAGAACGAAAAGTTTTACAATCCTAAAGAGCCTAATTTAAAAGAAATTAAAAAACACTTTTATAACCGTTTTTATAGTCTTATAAGAATGAAAATAGAGAGAGTACAAAAAAGGAATCCTAAAACTAAACTAACCTAAGTAAACAGAACTTATGAAAACATAAAAGTAAAACTCTAACCTCATACACACACACACGCATATAAAAAAGAACGAAAAAAAAACTAAGTTAAGACAAGGAATAAAGATAAGATTGCATAGAGGTAGTCGTTTAGACTCATTCCAAAGCCAAATAAAGGGATGAAAAACACATTTTATTAAGCTAATAATAACGGGTTACACAGGAACGAAAATAAAAACTAAGGAGGGGGGAAGAAAATATCCCTTACATAGCATTTGGACTTCATCCGAGCAGCATAACTCTATACAAAATGGAACCAAAAAGGGAACAGAAATCCAAAGCAGAACCTTTGAATTTATAGAAAAAATTTACATGGGTCACGCCCTTGGTCACGGGCGTGACATGGGGCGTGACAGTACTATTTGAGAAGGCCGCCGGCGATTTGACGGGAAAGTGGAATTCGGGCTGGACACGTTTCGGTCTCGCAGTGGTCACGCCCCAGGTCACGGGCGTGACTTTGGGCGTGTCAAGCAGGTGGATCTGGGCGCGGTGCGCGCCGAAAATCTTCGGGCAGGTCTTGTCGGGCTAGCTGAAAAGGTCACGCCCCAGGTCACGGGCGTGACTCTGGGCGTGTCGGCTGGTGTCGACACTCGACGAATGTCGAGCTGAAAGTGTCGAGTTGAAAATCGTCGAGCGGAAATTGAGTCACGCCCCAGGTCACGGGCGTGACGCTGGGCGTGACTGTTGGTGTCGACACTCGACGATCGTCGAGATGAATTCGTCGAGTGGAGTGAACACGGGCTTGGGTCACGCCCCGTATCGGGTGACACGGGCGTGACCCCGGGCGTGTCAGGCTTTGCACTTCAAAATTTTGCTGATTGACTGAAATTTGACGTGTCTCGCCCTGGTCACGGGCGTGACCAATATGTCACGGGCGTGACATGTCAATTTTTGGCAGATTTTGATTTTTTCCTGAAAAATAAAATAAAACAAGTTAGTATAATATTTACAAAAATAAGAGCATTTTATTGAATAAAAATAAGTAAAAACGACAAAAATAAATGAAAATAACTAATTTAATGTACACAAAAATACGTATATTTACAATTCATCAAATACCCCCATACTTAAGCTTTTGCTATTCCAGAGCAAAAGTTGGAGATGAACTTATAAGGAATAAAAGAAATCATAAGTTTAGCTACCGCTTGACTTAATTAAAAGGAAGATCAAAATAAACATCCGGAGTTAAAGAATTAAATCCTAATTTATGAAATGTTATGAATAGAGGAAGAGTTTCAAAAAGACTTCTAGATAAAATAAAATAGAAAGCAAAAATTTATTTTTGTTAGTTTAACAAAGATGGATTGGATTTATATAAAAAAAAACTTTAGCTTAAAAGAAGTTAAAAGAAATAATGCAATTTTAAAAATTATGCTCTCAAAAAAAATTTTAAATTAAGTCTAAAATCATTGAAATGAGATAATTGGTTTGGTGGTTTATGAAGAAGGCTTGAATATTGAGGTGAGACAATTTTTTCTCGAACCTCCAATTTTTTTTTTTGGATAGTTAGGAAAACGAAATCTTATTTTCCTAACATATAATTTTTGTTTTTTCAACTTCATAAGAATAAAATTAACCCAATGTATATTTGTAGGAGTAATGAATTTTATCCTCTTACTCCATATATAATCTTTTTAAATTATTGGGTGCCTATGTTTACGGAACGAAATCTTATTCCCATTGACATAAGATCTTTTAAGAGATAAAGGGGTAATCATGTCAAAGTAAGACATGAAAAAAAAGGAAGTGGTTTTATTTTTTCAAAAAGAAAACTAGATTTTAATAAAAAGGTTTTGAGAGCAACCTTTTTAAAATGAACGTTCCAATGTTTCTAAAAGCATGAAGTAGAAATAATTGAAATCCATAGATGTTATTTTCTAACATAAAAAACGAGCTTCTATTTATAAAATTAGAAGTGGTGGTGAAAAACAAGTTCCCTATTATAAGGAAAAGACATAAAAAATTCTTTAAATCTTAACCCCAGACACTTAAATCTATCGAACTTTAATTAATAAACGAATAGTAAGCAAAGAATAACTAAAATTCGCATATAAATTAACTCGAAACAAGATTTTTGGAAAGCAAAAAGAGTTAAGATATGGTATATTCGAATTATTTTGTTACATAATTTAACAAAATATTTTTTTTTGGAATTTTTAGAGTTTTTATCATTTTTTTGTGTTTTAATTATTATCTTTTTAAGATTTTGAGTTATTTTCTTTTTTTAGGATTTTGGGTTTTTCTAATTTTTTTGATTGATTTTTTAGTGTATTTTGATAAGTAATTTACAAGAAAGAGGAGAGAAAGAAGTGTTATTAAAAGAAGATAGGGGGGAAAGAGAGATTTTTACAAAAAATGTACAAAGTAAAAACTAGAAATGCAGCCCCCGCGAACAGACTCTAATTGGATGGTTGGTTCGATGAGTCGAACGTCTCGGGCAGGCAGAATGCAAGCTTTTACAAATAAGAAGATGGGGGGGGGAAAGAGAGTTTTTTTTTTTTTACAAAAAATATTTACGAAGTAAAAAGATTTTTTTTTTGAGTGTTATGAATTTTTTTTTGAAGTTTTATGATAATAAAAACAAGGAAAAAAAATTTTAGGTTTTATGTTTTGCAATTTTTTTTGTATTTTTGATGAGTAAAGAATAAAAAAAAACAGTATAGGAAAACACCCCCATACTTAAACCCAACATTGTCCCCAATGTTGTAATCTAAGTATGCGGAACAGATAATATACAAAATATAATAAGTACAAAAAAGAAAAGGAGAAAGGTAGGAGCTTCCCTTAGACGAGTCCGGGAGGCACAGGTTGAAACCCTGCATTATTTAGAAGAAAAAGCAAAAAGATAACGGAAAAAACAAAAAAAGATAAACTCGGCCTAAAGTGTACGGGCGGTAGGGAGCAAGAGCGTGGGAGACTCAGAAGGTAGCTAAGGCCGTAGCGACCAGTGCGTTATAAAATGTGATCCCCTAGCGTGCACAATTATGGAAGCGTGCCGAAACAAAACAAAACAAAATAAGCTAAAAGAAAATAAATAGACAAAAATAAACACATGTATATTTTTTTGTTTTTTTTGTTTTTTTTTGTTAGTTTTTGATTGTTTTATTTTTCATTAAAAGAATGAAAATAAAAATTTTTTGTTTAATTTTTTTTTTTTTGGGTTTTAGTTGTTTTTTTTAATTTAGTTTTTTTTTTAGTTTTATAGTTTTTTCAAATTTTTAATTTTTAAGGTTTTTCAAAATTTTTTAGTTTTGAAGTTTTTTCAATTTTTTTTTGTTTTATAAATTTGTAAATATAAATATTGTTTTTTTTAAGTTATTATTATTATTATTATTATATTTTTTGGTAGTTGGCCAAACTATGTTTTTTTTTGTTATCTAAATATATATAGGTAAAATTAATAGAAACCCAAGGTTCAAAATAACGAGCCGAAAATTCCCCGGCAACGGCGCCAAAAACTTGATGGTTAAAACTCCAAAATTATTTACGGTCACGCGGCGACCCGGCGGTTTTATTTGAGAAAAAGACGAAGTGATTTTATTTAAGAAAACGGGGCGCGCGTATTTATTTATTTGGATATAAAACGGTTTAGATCGAGTTTTAACGAAAGGAGGCAAGTGCACCTATCGTGAGTAGTACAGGATATTCCGGGTGGAATATCGAGGTCGTATTGTTCTCGGGGCCGATTCGATTATTTCTACTCTTCCCTGGAGGGGACTATTATTTTACCGATAATTATCTTGTCGGGATATTTTATATATAATAAAAAGCAGAAAATGGCAGAAAGAAAAATGAAAGCATGAAGGTGGTGCCGATGAAGAGCTTAGCTCGATGGCACCGAGAAAACAATTGAACTAAAATAGACTTTAAATAAAAAGAGCTCCTAAATTTCTAATTAATTAAGGCGGAGACTTGGCCGTGGAGGTTCCACTAAAATGAGCTCACCTAGCTATAGGGCTATCGCTCACCTGAACGCTAAGACTATTCGACCGGGCTCTCGTCCGACGAAGGATTCCTCTTAACGCCCGCATTACGCTAAGAACCCCGCTATTGGGTGGGGAACCCAATCCGATAGAGTTGGCGCGCCTCCTCTCTCGAGGGTTAGTGCGGAACTCTCTTTGCCAAGGGGTGATCTGTCCATACTCACGGCCTCTCGGCGAGCGTATGGAAAACGGAAATAGGGCCCACACATCGATATGTGGTCCTACGCGTCGTTAACCCCGGGCAAACCTTAAGTACTTTTAATTAATTAGAAAGATTAGACCTTTAATTATTTTAAGCTATTTTATCTGTCCCAATGCTCTTCGATGCCGAGGGCTAAGAACGGTTAGCCACTCATCGGAATGGGGACGGCTTGCGGGAAAAGTAGAAAAGAAAGCAGAAAATGGAAAGCAGGAAAATGAAAGCAGTAAAATAAAGCAGTAAAGGAAAGCTGAAAATTGCAAGTCCTACTCAAACGAGTAGGACTGAAGAAAGCTGTAAATTGCGAGTCCCGGCGCAAATGCGTGGGCGGGAGAAAGAAAGCGGTAAAACACACACACGCAAGTCCTACTCAAATGAGTAGGAGAAAATAAATGCGGGTCCTACTCAACCGAGTAGGACAAAATAAATGCAACGCACGCACACACTCTCTCGACATAAATGAAAACACACACACACAAATCCTACTCAAATGAGTAGGAAAAATAAAGACCTGCCATTTAACTCGAATGAGTAGGCGGAAATAAAGAAAATTACAAACTCACGCACTCTACAGAAAGTAAAATAAGCAGTCGCCATTTAACTCTTAACGAGTAGGCAGAAATAAATGCGCATAAAAAATTTCAAAAAAACTAAGTTAACGAAAAATTAAAACAACTGCATTTCTACCGCTAAAATGCGGTAGAAATGCATAAAAAGTGAAAATAAAAATTAAACGGAAAGAAAGATTTGCAAATAAAAAAGGAAATGCAAGTGCTCGAAAAATTAAAACGAATACATTTCTACCGCTAGAATGCGGTAGAAATGCTTAAAAAGAGAACGAAAAAATTAAATAAGGAAAAAGGTTTTTGAAATAAAAACAAAAACGAAAATGCTTGAAAAATTAAAACGATTATGTTTCCATTCTTATAATTTTATAAAAACGCCTAAAAAGTGGAAATAAGACTAAAAGAGAACGAAAAATTTTACAATCCTAAAGAGCCTAATTTAAAAGAAATTAAAAACCACTTTTATAACCGTTTTTATAGTCTTATAAGAATGAAAATAGAGAGAGTACAAAAAAGGAATCCTAAAACTAAACTAACCTAAGTAAACATAACTTATGAAAACATAAAAGTAAAACTCTAACCTCATACACACACACACGCATATAAAAAAGAACGAAAAAAAAACTAAGTTAAGACAAGGAATAAAGATAAGATTGCATAGAGGTAGTCGTTTAGACTCATTCCAAAGCCAAATAAAGGGATGAAAAACACATTTTATTAAGCTAATAATAACGGGTTACACAGGAACGAAAATAAAAACTAAGGAGAGGGGAAGAAAATATCCCTTACATACCATTTGGACTTCATCCGAGCAGCATAACTCTATACAAAATGGAACCAAAAAGGGAACAGAAATCCAAAGCAGAACCTTTGAATTTATAGAAAAAATTTACATGGGTCACGCCCTTGGTCACGGGCGTGACAGGGGGCGTGACAGTACTATTTGAGAAGGCGGCCGGCGATTTGACGGGAAAGTGGACTTCGGGCTGGACACGTGTCGGTCTCGCAATGGTCACGCCCCAGGTCACGGGCGTGACTCTGGGCGTGTCAAGCAGGTGGATCTGGGCGCGGTGCGCGCCGAAAGTCTTCGGGACGGTCTTGTCGGGCTAGCTGGAAAGGTCACGCCCTAGGTCACGGGCGTGACTCTGGGCGTGTCGGCTGGTGTCGACACTCGACGAATGTCGAGCTGAAAGTGTCGAGTTGAAAATTGTCGAGCGGAAATTGAGTCACGCCCCAGGTCACGGGCGTGACGCTGGGCGTGACTGTTGGTGTCGACACTCGACGATCGTCGAGATGAATTCGTCGAGTGGAGTGAACACGGGCTTGGGTCACGCCCCGTGTCGGGTGATACGGGCGTGACCCCGGGCGTGTCAGGCTTTGCACTTCAAAATTTTGCTGATTGACTGAAATTTGACGTGTCTCGCCCTGGTCACGGGCGTGACCAATATGTCACGGGCGTGACATGTCAATTTTTGGCAGATTTTGATTTTTTCCTGAAAAATAAAATAAAATAAGTTAGTATAATATTTACAAAAATAAGAGCATTTTATTGAATAAAAATATGTAAAAACGACAAAAATAAATGAAAACAACTAATTTAATGTACACAAAAATACGTATATTTACAATTCATCACAAGGGATCCGGTCGGAGCTTTCTTGTGGACATACTTCACAACAAGGTAGTATTGCAGCTCGGATGATCCGTTGGTTAACGGAGACCTGCAAGTGTTGGCTTCAGAGTAAAGGCATTCCGAAGGCTCTTTGGGCGGAAGGAATGGCCTATGCTGCTCATGTCATCAACCGGATGCCTCTTAATCCGATCATAGTGAAGACTCCTTATGAGCTGATGTTCGGAGTGAAGTCCTCAGTGAAGCACCTTCGGGTGTTTGGATCTACCTGCTATATACACTCTCCGGGTGCTCTCAAGACAAAGCTGGTCTTTATTGGGTATGATGAGCAGAGAAGAAGATGGAGGTGTATGGATCCTACGACGAAGAAACTCATAGTGTCGAGAGACATTGTCTTCGATGAGTTGACGCCGTTTTGGAGTAGCTCTTATGTGGAGCTAGAGATAAGCAGGTTAGATGGTGGGCTGAAGGAGGCTGCTGCTAAGGAAGTGGAGTTGCCTGATTCACCAGGTACTCCAGGTTGTTCTAGCTCCGGGGCAAAGGCGTCAGAGTCGAGAAGAAGGGGGAGCGATGCTCCAGCATCTTTTGGCTCGAAGGCGGAGGCTTCTGGTTCAGGAAGCAGGGAGAGCGATGTTCCAGGCAGTTCTTCTTCAAGAGGGGAGTCTTCTGGTTCAGGTAGCAGGGGGAGCGTTGCTCCAGGTGCTCTTGGTTCCAGTAAGGAGGCATCTTGTTCAGGGAGCAAAGGAAGCATTGTTCCGGGTTTGCCCGGGAATGGAGCTGGTTCAGTAGCAGTGGAGGTGGTTAGCCATGATCAGGTTCTTCGGAGATCGAAGAGGATCAGTAAGCCACCAGCTCGATATAGTGAAGGGAACACGGCGGACTTGGTTCCATGTTTCCTTGTTAGCCATCAGGTCGAGCAAGGTACTTCTGGCTGTGATGACCCCACTAGAATCAAGGAGGTGTTTGACACCAAGGCTAAAGAGGTGATTTCTCTCAGAGGTAACAAGGCTTGGGCTTTTGTGTCCAAGGAAGTTGGTGATACTCCTATGATTCATGAGTGGAGGTTGAAGCTGAAGAAGGCAGAGGGAAGCATGGCTCCTTTTGGGAGATGCTGGAGGGCTCCATCATGGTCCATGATATGCGGGGCGAGGACTATGTCTTTGACATCTCTTCGTAGATGCTATCAGAAGGACCGGGTGCAAGGTTACGGGAGCTGCTGGAGTTATTCACCACTTCTCACTTCAATGGGGAGTGTTGAAACTTGTGAAGTGAAAGTGGGTGAATGGAAGGCTTGGGCAACCTATCAGCGCGGACTACGCGGACAGGGTTGGCGGACTGCTAAGTCGGCAGGGATGTTGCAGGCGGTTTGCTCTGTGGCGGCCTGGGCGGTCTGTTCACACGGACTACGCAGACAGCAGCGGCGGTCTGTCAGGTCGGGGTTTACTCAGCAGGCAGTTGGTTCCCAGGAAGTAACCGGGCGGATAGAAATCCTATCCGCGGAGTCCGGCATGAAGCAGACTGATGAACTGGAGCTCGACAGACCGGTTTGGCAGTTGCCTTGGTCTTGCTCTAGTGAAGCGGCAAGTGGAAGCCGCGGAGATCGCCGGTCAGCGCGGACAGAAACTGGAGGTCGCCCGGTATGGCGGGCTAGATCTAGTGTCCGCTAGTAAGTGCGGACTGGCCCTTGTGGCCAGTGGACTGGACTTAGTGAGTTTTGGACCAATTCCAGGTTGGCTCAGTCCGGGGAGATCGCGCAGTGGAGCGCGGTCTGGTTTCTCAGTCCGCCAAGCCTAGTAGAAGCGCTGTTGCCTTGTTTGCTAGCTTGGGGATATGCAGACTGGAGGATTGCCTGTGCAAGAGCGTGCAGACTGGAGCCAGAGTCCGCTGAGTCCGGTATAGCCTTGTGATGAGGTTATGGACTCAGGGATGCGGACTGAGGCAGTCAGCAGGGATGCGGACTGGAGAAGTCTGCAGTACATGCGGACTGGAGTCTGCTGTTAGCAGACTGGATTGGCGTGTCCGCTAAGTCCGGAGGTGCCTTGGAGGAGGCAATGGACTTGGGATATGCGAACGGAAGCAGGGTGTCCGCTGAGTCCGGCAGGTGCCTTGATGGCGAGGCTGCGGGCTCGGGGTTTGCGGGCTGATGCCTTGTCCGCAGATTGGCGGACATGACTGTTGTGGAGTCCGGCTGTGGTGGTCCTGGCTTGGCCTCTGGCGGCAAGGCAGGCTGGATATTGGAGTCCGGCCTTGGAGAAGCCGGGGCGGACTGGCTATCTGCACAGGAGCGACGAACTGGAATGTGTGTCCGCGGGCTGGCGGACACACTTGTTCTTACTGCGGGATGTGGCGGTGATCCTATCGGCTAGGGCGGTGACCATACTCATCATCGTGCCTATAAATAGGACCCATGTCATATCAGGAACAGGGAACCTGAACCGAAGTAAGTGAACAGTAATTGAGCTCGCGTAAGTTGCTGCGGTCTGGACTTTGGTGTCCGCGCGGTTTGAGAGTTGACCCGGTTGTGCTGTGCAGGTTGTGCGGATAGCGCTGGAAAGCCAGGACTTGGCTCTGATTGCGGTCAGGGATAGTTTGGACTCTACGGTTAAGCAACAGGCGGTAAACAGCATGTCACGGATAGCGACCAGGCGGTCTCCTCTTTGGCAACTTGGTTCGGGGTTCAGGAAGTCGCCTGCTTCAGGCGGACTGTTCCATTCGGTGATGCAGCTTGTGCAGTCTGGCGGCTAGGCGACCTCGCGGTCAGGCGGCCTGCAGATCGGTGGTGAAGAGCTAAGCATTGGAATAAGTGGTAGTCCGCGCGGCTTGGGTTGCGGTCTGGCGACTTGGCGGACTGAGCGGACTCCACAACAGTAGACCGGCGGCTTGGTGGTTGAGTCCGCGTTGCTTGTTTTTCTTTCTTGTCTTTATAACTGTCTCGAGTCTCCTGGTTTGGGTTTTGGTGAAGCATGTCTCGCCATGTATGTCTCGCCTTGTAAAGAAGTTTGCTCTTGATAAATAAAGAAGCTTGTGTTGCATGCGTTGCTGGTTGTTACTGCTTTGTTGAGATAACCCCTGCTAACTCCACGATCCGGGAAAACTTTCAACATTATAAGTGGGCGTATCCTCCTCCGGTTTGTTGAGTTTTCAATAGGGTATCCAAGGGGGCGTCTGCGGTTTGTTGAATTTTAACAGAAGTCATAAAGGGGGAGAGAGTGTTAGTCAAAGCAGGCAACTTGACTGCCTGGAAAGCTGTGAAGGACAAGACCCATGATAGGGGTAAATGGTACACTGAGCAAGAATGGATCAAGTATGGTGCTAGGCAGGAAGCCATTCTATAATATAGAAGAAATGGAAAAGCTGGGAAGCTACCTCCTAATGCTCAGGAGCCTAGCAAGTACTTCCCAAAGCCTTTTCACTATTTGGAAAGGTAAAAGATAAGGGCTGTAGAACAAAAGAAGAAAGATCTGAAGGGCAAAAAGCCAGCTGAAGATACTGAAGCTCCAGTACAAGCCAAGATTCAGTCAGGAAAAGGCATAGTCCTCAAGGAGCCTGATCAGTCATAGAATAGATTAACTAGATTTTACAACATTGTAATCTTTAGTTTTTAAAAATCTATGTAAACTATTGTTAAGAAACTTTTGAAAGTTTAAACAAAACAATGATTAATGCTTATTATGTTTGCATCTTAATTCTGTGATGACATTTTATACATGTTTTGTTTATTTGTTACCCTGTTATATAATGTTTTTATACATCATAATGTATGTTTATTATGAATGGTGTATATAATTGACTAAGGGTTATGACTTCTCCAAATAGGGGGAGATTGTTGGGTATATTGGAAACTGTGTACCAGATTTGAAGAAGCCTCACCTTACTCAATGATATGCATCAAGGTGTATTTGATGTTGTTTTGAGTTTATATGGCAGGTTAAGAAAATGCAGGAATGTTGGAAAAGTTTCTAAGTCCATGAGTCGACACCAGAAGAAGCTGTGTCGACACTTATGAAGATTTGTGTCAACACTGGAGAAAAGCTGTGTCGACACCTGGAGTCAATTGTGTCGACACTTGGAAAGGCTATGTTGACACTAGAAGAAACTGTATGGACACCCAGAGGTAGAGTTGACACACACAGAAAAGCTTAGTCGACATCAACTGTGTCGGCACACAGAGGCAGTGTCGACACACAGAAGACTTTATCGACATCAACTGTGTCGATACACAGGACTTGTGTTGACACATAGCAGAGTTTCAACAAAGTTGATTTTTATGAGAAAAGAAGTGATTGTGTCGACACATAGAACTAGTGTCGACACATTATACAGAAGCTGTGTCGAGAAGCAGTGTCAACACCAAGGGAGCTGTGTCGACACCACCAAGGCTTGTATCGACACTTAGTCTACTTGTGTCGACACATGATGAAGTTCAGTCTTGACACTTTGCTGACAGAGACAGAGTTTCAAGAAGTGACTGAAAACTTGACAGCTGCCATAACCAACCGATCTACTGCAACTGTCAGAGCTGTCAGAAGTTCGTTAGAAACCGGATCAACTGGTTACCATGGAGAAAGTCTATATAAAGACATTCTCTATCAACAGAAGAGAAGTTACACACATGAGATAAAAAAGTAAACATGAAAAATAGAAGAAGATTTTCAACAGAAGATCTAAGAAGACATTCTCAAGTGGTGATCTACTCAGAGTTTGTCAAGAGGATTCAAAGAAGAATTCAGAAGAATCTTCAGAAGAAATTTGGAGAGAGAGAGCTCCATCTATTCAAGTGAAGAAAGAGACTTACATCAACAAGTCTCTTAAGTGCAGATTCTGAACCAATCTGCCAAGAAGAATTCAGATTGATTTCTGAATTTCAAGAAAGAAGCTGATTGAAGATCAACTTCAAAGGAGATCAACCCTACTGTGTTCAGATTCAAGAAGCTTTGAAAAAGCTAAGACAGATTAATCTCTAACATCAGATTCTTTCAAGAACTGATCAAGAAACCTTCCATCCTTTCTCTCTCAACCAGGGTGGTGGTAAATTTCAAAGTTACATCTATTTTCAGTAGGATCTTTTTAAGATCTGAGTTGTAAACCTGATTTATAAAGGCTGAGTTGTAGGAGATTAAGTTCTCTGAGTGGTAGACCTTGTTGAAGGCTGAGGTAGGGCCGAGAGCCTGAGTTGTAGGAGATTTTCATCTCTGAGTTGTAGGCCTTATTGAAGGCTGAGGTAGGGCAGATTGCCTGAGCTGTAGGAGTGTGGATTCACTCTGAGTTGCAGGAGCCTTGCTTGCGTTCTGAGCTGTAAGATCTGCGGATCTGAGTAGAAGGAAAGAAGTTAGGCTGAATATAACACACTGCTAGATAGGCGAAGGGGGGAAATGGATGTACCCAGACCTTGCGGAACCACTATAAATCAGTGTGCCATCTATGATTGTGTGTGGTATTGTTATTTCTGTGCTGTGATAGCTGTAGAACTATATGTTTCTATTAATTAGCTGAATTAATATTTTGCCTTAGAAGAAAAAGGAATTGCACCTATTCACCCCCTCTAGGTGTTTAGGAACCAATTCTTTCAGGTTCTTTTAAGGATAAAATATGGGGAGATGATTTTTTTTCAAAAATAAAACTAGATTTTAATACTAATAAATTTGAGAGCAACCTTTATAAATTGAACGTTCCTGTGTTTCTAAAAAGCTTGAACTAGAAATAATTGAAGTCTATAGTTGTTTTTTCCAAACATAATACACATGCCTCTATTTTAGATAAATTAAAAGGAGTGTCTAAAATAAGTCTCCTACCATAAGACCAAAACATAAAAAATTCTTTAAAACTTAACCCCGGGTATTTAAATCTATCAATCTCTAATTAATAAACAGATAGTAAACAAAGAATTAATGAAATTCACTTATAAATAAACTCGCAACAAAATTTTTGGAGAGCAAAAAAGGTTAATAATGGAATATTCGATTTATTTGATTCATAAAGTTTTTGGGATTTTTTAGAGTTTTCATCATTTTTGTGTTTTTAATTTGTTATCGTTTTTTGTGAATTTTTGTTTTGTTTTACTCTTTTTTTGAATATTTGACTTACTATCTTTTTTTGTGTTTTGTGTTTAATTTTGTTATTATATACATACTAAAAAAGTGATAAGATATATATATTTTTTGAACTATTTTTTCTTTTCTAATTTTTTTCTATTTTTTTTTATTTTATAAGCAAATATTTACAAACTAACGAAAGAGAGAAAAGAAAGTTATTTACAAAGAAGAGAAAGAAAGGAAGAGAGAGGAAAGAATATTTGCAAAATTGTTTACAAAAGATATGTGCATTAAGTATTTACAAACAATTATTTATAAAATAAAACTAAATATTTTTTGAAATTTGTGTTTATAATGTTTTTTGAATTTTTGTTTTATAAATTTTTTTGAAATATTTGTTTTTATAATTTTTTGTTTTTTTATGATAAAAAGAAAGGAAAATATTTTTTTTTGGCGTTTTCATTTTAAATTTTTTTGTTTTGTTTTTTTTGTATATATATATTTTTTGTAGTGCAGAAAGTAGAAGTGCAGAAAATAAAGCAAGAAAAACACCCCTATACTTAAGTCTAACATTGTCTCCAATGTTGCAATGTAAGTATGCGGAACAAAAAGAAAATGCAATATTTACAAGAAATATAAAGCGAGGGGGGGGGGGGGAGTAGAAGCTTCCCTGAAACGAGTGGGGCCCATTTTGCGGGCGAAAAGAAAAAAAAATTGGTGGGGTCCGGCGCGGAACGGGGGGTAGTCTCAGGTGGGTGTTATTAGTCTGCTTTGGGTAGGGGGTTATGGCCGTGGGGTGTTGGGCGAGGGGGTAATGGTAGTGGGGTTGTTTTGGGGGGGAGGCCACGG